>JAHRHZ010000249.1:36504298-36583629 GCA_024137785.1 Ginglymostoma cirratum
TGCTTGGCCTGCTGTGTTCATCCAGCCCCACAGCTTGTTATCTCGGATTCTCCAGCATCTGCAGTACCTTTTACCTCACATCACGTAGTAGATTTAATGCCATGCATGTTAATACTGGCAATTGTAAAAATCATTTTGAGAGTTTATAGAATTACCTTTAGACCGAATGTTCATTCACCTGCGTTCTTGTCACTGAGGGATTCCCTGCATCGCTGTGGCGTGGGCCAATTATTGGACCTTGAAGGGCTAAGGTAGCTGCCCTGTTCCTCCCTGGGGGTATTGCCCAAATCCAGTGTCGTCATGGTGAGGACAAAGCCAGGAAGATCCAAGTTCAGAGTCCAACGGAGGGATTGTTTCAGAGCATCACGGCTCCCAGTTTCTTTTAATTTATTCATTTGTGGGATGTGGGCGTCGCTGGCTGGCCAGCATCTCTTGCCCATCCCTAGTTGCCCTTGAGAAGGTGGTGCTGAGCTGCCTTCTTGAACTGCTGCAGTCCTCCTGCCTTTGGTTGACCCACAATGCCATTAGGGAGGGAATTCCAGGATTTTGACCCAGCAACAGTGAAGGAATGGTGACATATTTCCAAGTCAGGATGGTGAGTTGCTTGGAGGGGAACTTGGAGGTGATGGCGTTCCCATATATCTGCTGCCCGTGTCCTTCGAGAATGAACAGATTGTGGGTTTGGAAGGTGCTGTCTGAGGATCTTTAGTGTATTTCTGCAGTGCATCTTGTAAATAGCATACACTGTTGCTACTAAGTGCCAGTGGTGAAGGGAGTGGATGCTTGTGGATGTAGTGCCAGTCAAGCGGGCTGCTTTATCCTGGATGTTGCCAAGCTTCTTGAGTTTTGTTGGGGCTGCACTCATCCAGGCAAGTGGGGAGTATTCCATCACACTCCTGACTTATGCCTTGTAGATGATGGACAGGCTGTGGGAAGTCAAGAGGTCAGTTACTCATCACAGTATTCCTAGCCTGTGACCTGCTTTCCTAACCATTGTGTTTATGTAATGAGTCCAGGTGAATTTTGGTTGCCCAAAGCTGTGACACGGTTGGTACCCCTTGGTTCCTGATGCTGGAGGTTGGGTTTCCAGCTCAGTGTTTCTGGGTTGGAAAGTGCTCCTCTCCTTCTCCCCGATGGTGCTGTACCTCTTTTTTTCTTTGTTTGTGGCCATCCCTCTGCACATCTCTATTGTCAGAGGAGCTGCTGGTGTGTCCACCATACAGCTGCTTCTTTCCATTTTGTTGTGGGATCAGAGGATGCCTGATGTGTTTCTCTTTTCCATTTGTTTCTCACCAGCCTCCACAATGCATGCCAACCATAATCCAATGCTAATGATCAACTGCAGACCCAACGGGATCAAGCACAGCTTTGTCATCGGATCAAAGCTCTACTCGATCCACCTTCATGCAATGAAACACCTTCCTCTCAGCAACCCTCCCCCTGGAGTATAGCTTATCTACAGAATAAACAGAAATCTGTTCAATCTCTGTCACCTCCAGGCCAGCTCTAAGGTAGTCTCAGTCTCTGACATTGAACCAATCTGCAAATGATGCTTGTGTCTGCTCACACTGCCTTATTGTAACCAGGTGTTAACCTGGCTCAGGTAATAATTTCTTAGGAAGAGCAGGGAGATCTCCTGATATCCTAAGCAACAATCTTACCTTAACCAACATCACAGCAAGCAGGTTAACTGGTTATTATCTCACTACTGTTTATGGGGTATTCCAATACATCAAATGGCTGTCCTAATCACTCATACAGCAGCAGTACAGCTTTAGGATGTTTCTGAGAGATGTGATAAATTGTATATGAATTCTATAAATATGCAGAAACAAAAATCTGAAGCAGCTGTCCTCATGATTTATCAAAGTAGTTGAGGGGTCTGCTTGTTTATAGATACAGAGATTGCATTTGGATTTATGGACAATGAGTTTAGTGCGTGTTTATAAATATAAAGCTGATTTTTGGTCTTCATGACTGCTTGATGTTTATAAACTTGAAGAATATATGTTTAGAAACGCAGAGACCACCATCTGCATTTTTGATCAGCAGATGTTTCAATAGTACACAATGGATGGTTGGACTAGTTTATTTGACTTTAAAAAAATACATTTATGATAATAGAATTAGCCAAAAGTAGACATAAAAGCTTTTCTGAACTACTGTGTAATATGAAACTAAGCCAGTCTCAGGAAGATCGCAAATGATTGGCCCAACATATTTTGCCTGGTTTCAGACATGAAGATGGTGATCACTTCAGAGATATCCTATCGAGATGCCTGTGCCAATGGATTATACCACAATTAGAATCAACACCTTCATAAAAGAGATCAAAACTAAAAATGAGAGGAGTCAAATCAATCAGCATACGCTGCATACTTTACAGATATTCTGAGCATTGACATTTGACTCTGGTAACTGCCGAGTACAAATGTTATGACTCACAGGATGGAATGAGTTAATTCACAAAAAAAAATTATTGTTAATTTATTTTGCCATGTGCTGCCTTTAATGTCATTAAATTTGTGGCAATTACTTAAATCAGCATATCCCAAAAATACATATGCATTCATCAGTGTTAAGCAAACATATACTTAGGTATCTTAGATTCCCCAGCACCTGCAGTTCCTACTGTCTTTGGTACAGTGTCATATTGTTTTATTGAAGAACTATGAACTAATTGTTCTATGAATAGCTTAAAATTCTGAAACCCCCTTCCTAACAGCATTGTGGTCTGCCTACAGCATATGAACTGCAGTGGCTGCAGAAGGCAACTCAGCACTGTCTTCTCAAGAGAAGCTAAACATTGGCGATCAATGGCAGTACAACCAACATGGTCATTATTATTATTCAAGTATTATTACACACCTCTAGAAAAGGTGGTACCTAAATCCAAGCTTTCTGGCTCAGAGATAGTACAACTGTGCCACAAGAGCTCTGGTTCTCTTTTCTTTGCTGAGTCTAAGGGCCCATCTGCTTGGCAGTGGCAAAGATCAGAAATCACACCACACCAGGTTATAGTCTGTAACCTTTAGTTCTCTCAGGACAGCGACTTGTAAGGAACTCAGGGATTTGCATATACATATTAATCAATTAAAACCTCCTAGCTGATAAAGATTTAACAGCATATTAGGTTTGTTTAAGACATCCTCATCAGTGGTGTGCCCTTTGATCTTTTACTTATAAATTCTGTATCTGATACTACCTTTACCACTAACACCTGAAGAAGGGGTGAGGCTCTGAAAGCTTGTGTTTTCAAATCAACTTGTTGGACTATAACCTGGTGTCGTATGATTTCTGAACTTGTCCACCCCAGTCCAACCTCCACATCATAGCAGCGGTAAAGGTATGTTGGCCTTTATTTCAAAGGGAACGGAGTATAAAAATAAGGAGAATTTGCCAAAACTGTACAAGGCATTAGCTGGACTGCATCAAGAATATCAAGAGTATTATTATATTGTGACAGTTTGTTCCCTTATCTATGGTAAGTAGTACTGACATTGGAGGCAGTCCAGAGAATGTTCACTAGGCTGATCCAGGGTCTGGAGGGTCTGTCTTGTGAGGAGAAGATCAATAAGTTGGGAGTGTTCCATTGGAATTTAGAAAAATGAGAGGTGACATGATTGAAACATATATTATTCTTCAGGGACTTGACAGGATAGGTGCTGAGAGGTGTTTTCTTCCCTTTTTGAGAAGTTAAATTGGTTAGTTATGCACAATTATGAAGACTATTAGGAGCTGAAAAAAATGGTTTAATACCAAAGTTAGCATTTTAATATGAATATCCAGTCCTCCACTGCTCCATGACTTGACAGTGCGATTCTAACTTCACTAGTGTTTGAACCCTGACAGCAGACAGCAGATCATCTTCTGGATGTTTAATTTTGTCAGGACTCCTGCAAATAGGGTTTGGATTAACATTGGTTTTCCAGTCAATGGAATTGGCCACTGCCAGTCACAGCCGCAAAATTTATCCTTGTGTGTCTTGGTGTTTGTGCAGCATATCTTTCTTGCTGTACTATTTTTACTCATAGATAGCAAGCCCTGTAAATGAACATTGCACATCGAGAGAAATCATAGTTAATGTTTCAGGTCGAGTGACCTTTCCTCAGAACTGCTGAGGTCTTCCAGCAATTTCTGTTTTTGTTTCTGATTTACAGCACCCATAGTTCTTTCGGTTTTTATTGCAATTCGAGAACATTATGTCGTTGAATACAAACTTGCAGCCTCTGCGTGTGTTATTTCCATTCTTATATTGATCTCGGAATAATTTTTATTGAAGAGAAACAGAAGGCTCAGCCGGTCTGGCAGCATCTGTGGAGAGAAATCAGAGTTAACATTTTGGGTTCAATGATCCTTCCTCAGTTGACTCTACTACAACAAATTAAAACTGTATCTCAACCTTTCTTCAGAATATTGCTAGTAAATATGTGTTTTCTCTAAATCTTTCTCTCCCACCCTGCAAAGCATGAGGATAGGTAGAAAGAATCCATTTCAAAATTTCCCTTGCTATCTCATTATAAGTTTAAACCTTCTGCCTGGTGCCTTGGAACTTTGTTTATTAATATTTACATTTGATTTTTTTTGTCAAATGACAGCAGCTGTTGACACTGTGGTACATTGTATGTCCTTTTTGAATGAATTCTAATACATGACATCTTAAGAAGATAACTTGACAAGCTTTCCAGCAGATATTTAGTTCAAATCAATGTCCAAAATAAGACTGCACAATGCTGCAAAATGAATTGCATTGGCTTACTGAATGCTAAGTGACGCTCTACTCTATCTGCTGGTTACATTATGCACACCTGACAGCGTCAAACCTCACAATATTTTGCAATTTGATCGTTTAATGCTCAATATTGCCTTTAGCGATGCTGTATGATGTTACTGTGGTATCTGTATCTTGCAGGTGTACTATGCTTAGATTTTCAGAAGGCACTTGATAAGGTGCTACATCATAGGTTACTGTTCAAAATATGTGCAAAGTAAGAGTTCATGGTATATAGGTAAATACAATAGTGTGGTTAGAGGATTGGTTAGGTAACAGAAAACAGAGAGCAGGCTTAAATAGATAATTTTTTCGTTAGCAAGATGTGACAAGTAGAGTCATGTTGGAATCAGTGCTAGGGCCTCAACTATTTATATTATTATATTTAAATATCTTGGATGAAAGAACTGAATGTACGATTGCTAAATTTGCTCAAGGCTCAAGCTTCTGTAGTTAGGAAAATACATTATGGAGAGGACATACAGAGTCTGCAAAGATTACAGATAAGTCAAGTGAATGGGCAAGAATATCGCAGATGGAGTATAATGTAGGAAAATGTGAATTTGTCCATTTTGGCAGGAAGGATAGAAAAAGAGCATTTTATGTAAACTACAGAGAAATTGCAGAACTTTGACTTACAGAGGGATCTGGTGATAAGTTACAGAAAGTTAGAACGCAAGCACAGTGAATAATTATAAAGGCTGAATCCTCCCGGCAAACATGCCAGCAATTACACAAAATCTTTTAGATGTGTTCAATAACCATCAGGTTTGCTGGAAGGAGCTAATAGCTGAAAAGTATCAAAAGAAATTACAAATGAGATTGCCTCACTCTCTTTGCAAGGCCTTAGGGTGCAACCACATGTTTGATGTTGATTGATGTGCCTGATCTTTGCATTCTGTAACAGATCTGTGCACCATTTGTTCTTCTTCAGCTATTTTATCAGAATTACTGTTGAGGTTTTTTGGCTAAAGTGGCTGTTTCTAATAGACTAAGAATTTAGATTTTCTTTATTTACCAATTGCACAGAAAATCATTACTTCCTTTGCATTTATTGGATGCATTTATTGGCTTGTATTTTACCAGTATGGGGCTATGCTTTTTGATCAGTCAGCTAGCCTGCCTAAGCACTACAGGGACTAAAAACAAAGAGAAAAAGACTGGTGAAGACAAACGTACGTCACTTACCAGTTAGAATCAGGTGAATTCATAAAGGACACCAAAGAGATAGCAGACCAGTTGAACAAATTGGATCTGATTTCACTACGGAGGACACAAACAACATTCTGGAAATGCTTGGTCACATGCTCAGAGGGTCAAGCATGATGGAGGAACTGAAGGAAATCCTTATTAGTCAGGAAATGTTACTGGGGAAATTGATGGGATTAAAACCCAATAAGTCCCCAGGGCCTGATGCTTTGCATCCAGAGTATTTAAGGAAGTGGCCCTAGAAATAGTGGATGCATTGGTGATCATTTTCCAGGCTTGTATAAACTATAGCAGAGTTCCAATGGACTGGAGTGTAGCTACTGTAACCCAACTTTTTAAAAAAGGAGGGAGATAGAAAATGGGGAATTATAGGCCGGTTAGCCTGACATTGGTGGTGAGGAAAATGCTGGAGTTTATTATTAAGGATGTAATAACTGACCATTTGGAAAAGTGACAAGAAGTGAAAAGAATCGGTCCAAGTCATCATGGATTTACAAAAGGGAAATCAAGCTTGACAAATCTTCTGGAGTTTTTTGAGGATGTGACCAGAAGGGTGAACAAGGGTGAATCAGTGGATGTTGTATATCTGGACTTTCAAAAGGCTTTTGAGAACATCCACACAAGAGATTAGTAAGCAAAATTAAAGCTCATGGTATCAGAGATAAAATGTATTGATGTGGATAGAGAACTAGTTGGCAGACAGGAAGCAGAGAATTAGAATAAATGGGTCCTTTTCAGAGTAGAAGGCAGTGACGAGTTGGGTACTGCAGGGTTCAGTGCTGGGACCCCACCTGCTCACAATCAATTAACAATTTTGACAAAGGAATTGAATGCAATGTCTTCAAATTTGCAGACAGCACTAAGCTGGGTGGCAGTGTGTGCTGTGAGGAGGATGCTAAGAGGCTGCAGGGTGACATGGACAAGCTGGCTGAGTGGGCCAATACATGGTAAATGCTGTATAATTTGGATACATTTGAAATTATCCACTTTGGTGGCAAAAACAGGAAGGCAGATTATTATCTGAATGGTGGCAGTTTAGGAAAAGGTGAGGCACAATGAGACCTAGGTGTCGTGGTGGAACAATTACTGATGGCTGGCATAAAGGTACAGAAGGCAGTGTGGAAAGCTAAGGGCATGCTGCCCTTCATAGCGAGAGGATTTGTGTATAGGAGTAGGGATGTCTTGCTGCAGTAATGCAGGGCCTTGGTGAGGTCACACCTTGAGTATTGTGTTCAGTTTTGGTCTCTTAGTGTGAGGAAGTACATTCTTACTGTTGAGGGAGTCCAGTGAAGGTTCACCAGACTGTTTCCCAGGATGGAAGGACTGACATATGAGGAAAAACTGGATTGACTGGGCTTGTACTTGCTGGAATTTAGAAGAATGAGTGGGGGTGCGAGATCTCATAGAAACATATAAAATCCTGAGGTCAGGCCAAATGAGGAAGAATGTTTCCGATGTTGGGGGAGTCCAGAATTAGGGGTTGCATTATAAGGGGTAAGTCATTCAGGACTGAGATGATGAAGAATTTCTCCACTCAGAGAATTATGAACCTGTGGAATTCTCTATCACAGAAAGCAGTTGGGGCCAGCTCGTTAGATATATTTGAGAGGGAACCGTTCATGGCCCTTGTGGCTAAAGGCATTAAGGGGTATGGAGAAAAAGCAGGTGTGGGATACTGAAATTGAGTTATCAGCCAGATTATATTGAATTTTGGTGCAGGCTTGAGGGCCAAATGACCTACTCCTACATCCATTTTCTATGTTTCTATAACACAAAACCCTTTGCCATCTTTGTCTGTGCCTCCCTTTGGCCTTGCGCATGCTGTTTCAGTGGATGTGAATAATGTTAAAATTGGCCCTTAAGAGAGAAGCTGAGGTGAATAAAGACATGACAGGTTAGAAATTGCTATGCATTTGCCTGTTTGTCTCCCAAATCCAGTTTTGTCAATTGACACCCCACTCTGAGCCATTCCAAACCAGAATGTAGCTGACGGTCACTGCCACTGAGGTACATAGGCTGAGACTGCTTTTGTTTCATTGAGCAAGCTGCTTGTGAAGGAGGGACCAGTGTTGTTAGCTTGCTCAGAGCATTTGATGAGGCCTAGGGACCAATTCCTACTAGTTGCCAAGCCTTCAAGCCTTGGAAATGTGGTAGTTTTCTTGTAACAAACACATTCTTCCCAAAACCCTGATCTTCAATAGAGATGCTACTTGGTGTTGATGTTGTTAAGTGATGCCAAACAGAAATGAATTGAGAGAGCGAATGGACCATTATGATCAATTTTGAGAACTCGATATCACAGAGAATAGATCAGTATTGGCATGAAAACACTGGAGTATGATTCACAATCCCATTTCCACTCATAAGAGGTTAGTGGGCAAAGTTAAAGCACTTGAGATAGAGAGTAATATATTGGCATAGATTAAAGATTGCTTGACAGAAAAGAGGTGGAAAGTAGGAATAAATGGGTTCTTTTTCGAGTGGCAGGTAGATACTAGTGGTGAATCACAAGGATCAGTGATTAGGCCCTGGTTATTTCTGGTATGTAAAAATGACTTGAATGAAGGAAGTAAATGCAACATTTCCAAGTTTGCTAACAACACAAAATTGGGCAAGATTATGAGTTGTGAGGAGTATGCAAATAGGATTCAAGGTGATTTAGATAAGTTGTGTGAGTGGGTAAACACGTGGCAAATGCAGTACCATGTGGCTGAATGTGAAGGTATACTTGATGTGAAAAACAGAAAGGAGGAAAGTTACTTAAATGGTAATATTTTGTATGGATGTACAAAGGGATCTGGCTGTCCTTGTACACCAGTCAATTAAAGTAGACAGGCAGGTGGAGCAAGCAATTAGGAAGGCCTTCATTGAAAGACTTCAGAAGAAGGAATGTCTTATTGTAGTGATGTAGGGCCTTGGTGAGACCATACCTGAAGTATTGCAAGCAATTTTCATCCCCATACCCAAGTAAGGATGTACTTGACATTGAGGAAATGCAAGGGAAGTTCATTACAATGGTACCCAGAATGGCTGGACTGTCCTATGAGGAGGGATTGGTATGGATGGACCTGTATTTACTGGAGTTAGGAAGGATAAGAAGGGATACGAATGAAATCTTTAAAATTCTATCAGGGCTGCTGTACAAAATAAACGCAGTGAGGATGTTTTCCCTGACTGGGGAGTCCAGAACCAGGGAGCACAGTCTCAGGATGTAGGGTAAGCCATTCAGGACTGAGCTCAGGAAAAAAATGTCTTTACTCAAAGTGTAGTGAACTTATCAAATTCTCCACCACAGAATGCTGTGGAGGCCAAGTCATTGAATGTATTCAAGACAGGGATAAATTTTTTTAAGATTTTAAAGGCATCCAGGGATACGGGTAGAAAATGGAAACATGACATTGAGAAACAGAATCAGCCATGATGAGATAACAAGGTGTAGAGCTGGATGAACACAGCAGGCCAAGCAGCATCAGAGGAGCAGGAAGGCTGGCGTTTTGGGCCTAGACCCTTTTCTGAAGAAGCTGTGTTTATCCGGCTCTACACCTTGTTAGCTCAGATCCTCCAGCATATGCAGTTCCTACTATCTCTCAGCCATGATGATATTGATTAGCAGAGCAGGCTAGAAGGGCTGAATGGATTATTTCTGATCTTCTTTTTTTGATTGGCCAGTTGTGTATAATTTTCAGAAATATCAGAAAGCTCAGAACATGTAAATAGTCATTCTTGTCAATACACTTCAAGACACACATCTCAACAAGAACCAAAGCCTTTGTGGTATATGTTAACATATACTATGTAACATATTGAAAACACAAAGCGTATCAACTGCATACCAATCTACTTGTTGCAGATATGTCAATCTATTGCAGCATTAGTAGGAGTGACTACTGCATTTTAACTAGGGAGACAAAATCCCACCTTCACATTGTAGGTATCTTCTATTGTGTGGTGTGGCACTACCACTGTGATAAATGGGATTGATTTCAAACAGATCTGGCTTAGAACTGGGCATCCATGAGGCACTGTCGGTTATCAGCAGCAGTAGAATTGTACTTAATCACAACCTGTAATATCCTTCCCTAGTGTATTTTCCAAACTATCAATGCATTGAAGTTGGGGGACCAACCCAGATTCTAGGACAATTACATGAGGGCATACCAGAACAGCATCAGAGACAGCAAAAAATGAATTGTTAACCTGGTGAAGCAACAACAAAGGACTACTTGCACGCCAGACACTGAATGCAAAAGATACAAGACAGAGCTAAGTGATCCAATTACCAATGGATCAGATCTAAGCTCTGCATTCTGGCACATCTTTGTGACGAATAATTCTGGTCAACCAAACAACTAACAAGGGAAGGGAGGGTCGTGAAATATTCTCATTCTCAACAAATGAGGGAACTCAGCACATCAATTCAAGATGTAAAGTTGAAACGCTTCCATCATTCTTCAATGAGAAAGTACTGAATAGATGATTCATCTCACCCTCCTCTTGAGGTACCCAACATCGTAAATGCCAGTTTTCAGCCAACTTTATTCACTACATATGATATCGAATATCAACTAACAACAGCGGATACTACAATATTCCTGCAAAGTACTAAAAATTTCTGCTCTGGAAATGGTGCCCTCATACTAAGCCAAGTTGTTTTAGTGCAGCTACCAGCAATGTGGAAAACTGCCCAGGTATGTCCCGACCATAGAAAGAAAGATAAAAGTTCAAAGCAGCCAATTACTACCTGCTTAGTCTACTTTTAATAATCAACAAGGTAATGAAAGGGGTTGTCAACAGTACTATCAAGCAATGCTTTCTCAGGAATAATCCACTAATGATGCTCAGGTAGGGTTCAACCAGGACCATACAGCTCCTGATTTCAATTTAGCCTATTTTTTAAACACAGGAAAAAAGAGGCAAAGTGAGAGTGATGGCCCCTAGCTTCGGGCAGTATTAGGAAAAGTGTAATATTGAGGAGTAACCACTGACTGGAGTCATACCTAGCAAATGAGGATGGTTGTGATTGATCGAAGTCAATCATCTCATTTCCAGGGAATCTCTGCAGGAATAGTTTCCCAGGCACAACAATTTTCACCTGCTTCATTAATGACTTCCCCTTCATCCTAGGATCAGCGTCCAGTACTATTTGTAACTTTTCCAACACCCGCAGTATTTTGCTTTTATTAGCATCTGTAACTCTTCAGATACTTACCACACGAGTGTAAGATAATGACCATCTCTAATAGAAGAGAATCTCACATTGATGTTCAATGACATTACCATCATGCAACCTCTGCCATAAATATTCTTGGGTGTTACCATGGACCAGAAAATGATTTGGACCAGCCACATAAATACTACGACTATAAGTCCACAGGCAATGGGCTTCGCTAGAAGAACAGCACCTCATTGTCACATGGGGACCCTGCAGCCTTCTGGACTCAATATCGAGTTCAATAACTATAGGGCTTGAGCTCTCCCAAATCCTTACCCCAACGCCCACACACTAGGCCTTGTTATCACGTAGCCTGATATTACACACAACCCATTGTTAGCCACTATTGGTAGCTATTCACCTTCCTAGCCAGATTGTTATCTCAGTTATCCATTCCTTTGTCTGTCCAACTCTTCTTTTTCTTGGGGCTCTATCCCCACCCATCATTCACTCCTCACCCCCTCCTCCCACCTATCTACTGCATATAAACCAACATTTTCCTAGCTACCAACAGTTCTCAGGAAGCATCCCTCGACCTGAAACATTAACTCTGATTTCACTCCACCGATGCTGCTGGACCCGCTGAGCTTTCCAGCAATTTCTACTTTTGTTTCTGATTTACAGCTTCTGCAGTTCTTTCAGTTTTTATTACATTTCCCTACTGGCCAAAATTATTTCCGCCATATAGAAGCCATAAACAAGGAATGTTGTGGAATACTCTCTGTTTACCTGGATAAATGCAGTCCGAAAAACATTGAACAAACGTGACACCACCCAGGATATATGTTACCATATCACTGCCTTAAACATGCATCCTGTTTATCATCATTGTACAGTGGCAGCAGTGTATACCATATTGAAGACCCAATGCAGCAACTCACCAAATCACTTTCAACATCCCATTTCAAACCTACAACATCTGCCAGCTAGAAAAACAAGTCCAGCAGATACATGGGAACATAATCACCTTCAAGCTATACACCGTCTTGACTTGGAACAATATCTCCATGACTTCTCTGTTACTGGATCAAATTCCAAAAAGCGCCGAATGATTGCCACTTTTCAAGGGAATAACAACAAATGCTGACCTTGTCAGTAATGTTCACATCCCATGAAAGAATAAAACAACTAAAATTATTGCTATTTTCATTGGAACAGTAAGAATTAATGAAGTGTTTTAAATTATAGAGCAACTTGTTTGAGTAGAGAAAAATAGACAAGTTGCACAGTTGAGTGATCTAGAACACTGGACTGTCGAGGTAAGATCATGCAAGAAATTTAGGACATGGAGCAATATTTTTCACACAAAATCTTTTGAAATTATGGATTGCAGCCTTGATGATGTGATTGAAGCATTGATCAGGTAGAGGGTAACACAGTGTGGAGCTGGAGGAGCACAGCAGGCCAGGCAGTATCAGAGGAGCAGGAAGTCCTGACCCAAAACATCACCTTTCCTGCTCCTCTGATGCTGCCTGGCCTGCTGTGCTCCTCCAGCTCCACACTGTGTTATCTCTGACTCCAGCATTGGCAGTTCCTACTATCTCTCAGGAAGAGGGTAGAATTAGAATTAGAATTAGAATCCCTACAGTGTGGAAACATGCCCTTCAGCCCAACAAGTCCACACTGACCCTTGGAGCATCCCACCCAGACCCATCCCCCTATAACCCACACACCTCTGAACACTATGGGCAATTTAGCATTGCCAATCCACCTAGCCTGCACATCTTTGGACTGTGGGAGGAAACCGGAGCACCCGGAGGAAACCCATGCAGACGCGGGGAGAATGTGCAAACTCCACACAGACAGTCACCTGAGGCTGGAAGCGAACCCGGGTCCCTGGCGCTGTGAGGCTGCAGTGCTAACCACTGTTCATCAGAATTGATCCTTTTCCACAGTCGTAATTTTGCAGCAAGTAGAGATTCCTGCTGTATGTCCAGTGAGGTTATATTGGCACAGCAGAAAAAGTTTGTACGTTTCTAATGTTTTATCAATTTTTTTAAGAGAGCTGGCTGTAGGAAAGTGAGATAAAGTGGTATGGAAACGGGCAAAGCATAGTGAATAAAACAATTGATCATATGAAGGGCAAAAACCAACATGGGTTAGTTAACCTGAATGAACTCTATAATGTTACTTTCATTTCCATGTAGGAGGAAGAGGAGAGAAGGGTACAAACCAATACTGACTATTACCAATGTTTTGGAAATAAAAAACTACGAAAATGTATAGATTTTACCCTTTTGGCTGTACTTTACAGCATACATTTCAGTTACTGAATGGGCAAAATAGAAACATACCACAAGGAAATGTCCTCTGAGCTCAATACATTTTCCAATTTAAGTCACATTTTGTTGACATGACAACTGGCAGTTGTCCAAATTTTTCTAAATTTATGCCTTGCTTTATTTTAAACAAAATATTTAGAGCCTGGAGTGCACTCCAAGTTTTGATTACATATATTAAAATAGTACGCATATTTGGGAAAAAAAATTTGCAATATTATTTTGTATAACGTTAAAAGAATTCTTATTTTCAAAGTGAGCTTCCAATGAGTTAGTTGTTATCTTGCGCCATGAGGGCTAGATTTACTGCTCCATTATGTTGATGTAGCCTGAGCATACAGGGCCAAAAGTCAGGTAGTTAACTCCTTGCCACCCAACCCTTTAATTTCCAAATGGAAGTTTTGCCAATGCTCAATTCATTCACCAAATAGAGGCTAGACATTGTAGTCAAATGGGAATACAACATACAAAATGTTTCCCATGAAGGAGATGCAAAACCTTCTATTCACTTCCACCCTTCTCATTGTTCAAGCCCCTAAACCCTCCTAAAAGTGAAATGACGATTTACTTGTAGTTAGAGTCATACAGCATAGAACAGGCCCTTTGCTCAACAGGTCTAGTCTGGCCTACTAGCCTAGAAACCTACTTCTTAGAGTAGCATACTGTATCCGCTGCTCACAATTTGGTCTCATTTACACTGGAGAGACCAAATGTAGTCTTGATGATAACTTTGCTATCCATTGCTTTCTATAATCATTTGATGAAACTCAGTGCAAGCTTGACAACCAGTTCCTCACCTTTCAACTTAGCACCATGTAGCACTCTGGATTCAGCAATAAGTTCAACAAGTTTAGTTTACAATCTCGGCCTCCCTCTTGCTCCTTTTTTATTCCTTTCTTTACATTTTGCTGGGTCAGTTTTTGTCTTGCTCTTTACTTTATCCCTCCACTTTACAACCAGGTGATTTTCTGTGTAATGATTCACGCTTCATTTGGACACAATATTTGTTTCATCAATACATATATATATATGAACACACGTTTTGGCTATTGCATCATGAAATTTTACCTTGATTAATCTCCCTTAGCCTTCAGTCTAACCCAGCTTCTTTGCTTTCCCTGCCCCTATTCCTACTTCCACTAGGCTTAAAAACTCTTACATTTTGATTTCTCTTCAGTTCTGATGAAGGGTCATCAATTGAAATGTTAACTCTGTTTCTCTCTCCACAGATAGAAACTTACAAAAGAGGAGCAGTAGTAGGCATTTTCTAACTCTGCCATTCAATATGATCATTCCAACTCAGCACCCTGCTCCCGTTTTTTTCCCCAAACCCTTTCATCTATTTAGACATAAGATTCTGCCTGACCTGCTGAGTGTTCCCAGTTTAACACATTTTCTCCTACATTCATGTAATGATAACTACCAAACATTTCTGGAATTGGAAGGCAGCCATATTGGGAAGGCAATTTGATTCTTTAAGAGCTGTTCTGCCTGGTAACATTATAGGGATGAATGAAATGAGATATAATATTACGATGCAATTTTCAAAAACATCTGTACTCATACTCAATAGGATATACACATTGTTTTAGTTTATTCTTATACAATCCAAAATCATCTTCTCTCTTCCTATTTAAGTTCCATCTTGATGTATTCCCTATATGCCTCATATTCTCTATCTAACAGCATTATGGATGTATTTACACTTCATGGTCTGCAGCAGTTCAACAGACAGCTCACTACCACCTTCTTAAGGGTAATTAAGGATGAGTAACAAATGCTAGCTTTGAAGTGATGCTCGCATCCCATGAACAAATAAAACAAAATATCAGATCCCGGAATCTGTTTCTTTCTCCTGTCTTCTTTCCTTCCAACAATTAGTGGGCTTTCAGAACCCGAATTTCATATTTAGTTACTATTTGTAATGTAACTTATTTGTCTTTCTCTTTTAAACCTTCTTGCACAATAGACATTGACTCTTCGTTGAGTTTCTCATTGACAAGAAAGTAAGACTGAATTTTTTTTAAAAATTCTAATTGTAGTTTATTATTAATCATTGTAAATGATGCAGTAACAAACATATTAATGTGTCCCTATGAAAATATGTTAATCCATTATCTCAACAAAGTTGATTTATTTTATGAACAGAGAAATTAAGAAAAGGTGTAGTCTATTTGGCATTTGGAGTCTGCTTTGCTGGTCAACACGATCATGGCTGATCACCCCTCTGAGGACTCTGTTCCAGCTTTATCCCCATAGCCTTTGCTGCCTTTAGCCCCAAGAGCTGTACATTTACTCCTTGCTGAAAACATTCAATGTATTAGACTCAACTGCATTCCTTAGCAGAGAATTCCACAGGATCACCAATTTCTGGGTGAAGAAATTTCTCCTCATCTCAGTTCTAGACTTCACAGTCGTCAGGAATGCGCTTTCTGTATTTACACTGACTAGTTCTGATGGAATTTTAAAGATTCCTAGGAGACCGTAACTGCACACAACACTCCAGGTGTGGTCTCACCAGTGCCCTATACAATCGCAGTAAGACATCCCTCCTCCTGTACCCAAATCCTCTCAGTATGAAGGCCAATATACTATTTTCATCGTCTTATATTCAGCAACGGGTATACAAGGACACATGGGTGTCACTGCACATTCCCCTTTCCCAATCGTCATTCAGGTAATAATCCTGATTTTGCTATGAAAGTGGATAACCTCACATTTATTCATATTATAACTTCATTTGCTGTACATTTGTCCATGTAGTCAACTTGTCCAAAGCACACTGAAGCATCCCTGCATTCTCCGTACAGCTCACCTAGCTTTGTGTTATCTGGAAACCTGTAAATGTAACATTTAGGTCTCTCTTCAGAAAATGACCCATTTATTCCTAGTCTTTGTTTCCTGTCTGCCCACTAGTTCTGTAGCCATGACAGTGTATGACCCCCAGTCTCATGCCATTTTACACATGGATCTCTTATTTGGGAGCTTAGCAAACACCTTTTGAAAGTCCAAGTAAGCCACATCCATTGGTTCCTCTGATCAACTTTATTAGTGACATCACCTTCAAAAAATTGTGATAGATTAGTCAAGCATGATTCCCCTTTTATAAATCCATGCTTACTCTGTCTAATCTTGTCACTGTTTTCCATATGCTGTGCTATGAAATCTTTTATAATGGACTCTAGTATTTTCACCACTATTGATGTCAGGCCAACTGGTCTTTAATTCCATCTTCTCCCTACCTCCTTTTTTAAACAGTGGAGCTACTTTAGCTATCCGGACCCATTCCAGAGTCTATAGACTCTTGAAAGATAACCACCAATGCATTCATAATTTTTAAGGCCACTTCCTTAAGTACTCATGCGATGTAGGTTGTTGGGTCCTTGGGATTTGTCAGCCTTGAATCCATCAATTTCTCAAACACCATTTCCTGACCAAATCTGATTTGCTTCAGTTCTTCCACCTCATGAGACCATGTGTTTGCAACATTTATTAGGGAAGTTATTTGTGCCCTCCTTTGTGAAGCTTGTACCAAAATATCTCAATATGCTTTATCATCTCTTTGTATGACATTATAGCTTTCCTGATTTCTAATTGCAAAGGATGTATGTTTGGCTTCGCTTTCGGGCTTGTTCCATCCAGAACACCTATAGAAGCTTTTACAATTAGTGTGTATGTTCCCTACAAGCTTGCTTACATACTCTATTTTCCTCTTTTAATCACTCCCTGCTCCAAATCTTCAGGTCTATTGTTATTTTTGGCCATTTGTATGCCGCTTCCTTGGATCTAATGCTGTCCCTAATTTATCTTGTTAGCCATGGCTGGGTCACCTTTCCCATTTTATTTTTGTGCATGACAGGAATGCACAATTGTTACAGTTCCTTTATGCACTCTTTAAATGTTTGCCTTTGCGTATACACTATCATTCCTTTAAGTACCGCTCCCCAGTTTATTGTAGTCAGCTCATTCCTTGTACCAACATGGTTTCCTCTAGTCTCAGAATCAGTTATGTTGAATAGATCTTAATGAAGATTCTATCATATTATGGTCACTCTTACCCAAGGGGCCTATTACAGCTAGATTGCCAATTATTCTTTTCTCATTATACAATACTCAATCTAGGATGGCCTGTCTTCTTTTTGGTTCCTCAAAGAATTGATGCAGAAAACCATCTCATACACATTTCAGAATTCCTACCCTGTGGTATTGTTACTGATTTTATTTGTCCAATCTATATGCAGATTAAACTTTCCTATAATTACTGCTGTATCTTTATTGTTGCTTTAATTTCATGTTTAATGTCTTCCCCAATGTTAACATTACAGTTTGAGGGTTTCTCTACATCCCCTACTATTATTTTCTGCCCCATGATGTTTTTGAACTCTACCTGTACAGATTCCATATCACTGGAGCTAATATCCTCCTCCACTATTTCTGTGATGTCTTCTTTAACCAGCAATGTTAATTCACCTCCATTTCCTCTTTGTCTGTTTTTCCTAAAAAATGAACACCCCTGGATACTTATATCTATTTGTGTAACTAATTCATCCACTTTATTGCAAACACTCCATGCATTAAGACACAAGGCCTTAAGTCTTAGAGATAAAAGGTACTGCAGATGCTGGAGAATCCGAGATAACAAGCATGGGGCTGGATGAGCACAGCAGGTCAAGCAGCATCATAGGAGCAGGAAAACTCGACGTTTCGGGCCTAAACCCTTCATCAGAAATGGGGGAGGGGAAGAGGGTTCTGAAATAAATAGGGAGAGAGGGCGAGGCGGATAGAGGATGGATAGAGGAGAGGATAGGTGGAGAGGAGGCAGACAAATCGAAGAGGCGGGGATGGAGCCAGTAAAGGTGAGTGTAGGTAGGGGGGTAGGGAGGAGATAGGTCAGTCCAGGGAGGACGGACAGGTCAAGGGGGCGGGATGATGTTAGCAGATAGGAGATGGGGGTGTGGCTTGGGGTGAGAGGAAAAACCGGTTAGGGAGGTGGAGATGAGCTGGGCTGGTTTTGGGATGCGGTTGGGGGAGGGGAGATTTTGAAGCTTGTGAAATCCACATTGATGCCATTGGGCTGCAGGGTTCCCAGGCTGAATATGATTTGTTGTTAAGTCTTGTCTTCTTAGCATTTTTACACACATTATTTTCCACTATGGCTTGAATTCTCTGTCTATCACTTTTCTTATTTCCAATTCTGTTCTCTGTTTTTGCCCTTCCTCGATGTCCTCCTTGATTAGATTCCCATTCCCCTGCCATTTTAATTTAAACCCTCCCTGACCACGTTAACAAATACTACCCCTAGGACATCAGTTCCCAGTCCGGCCCAGGTTCAACCCATCCAGACTTCACAGGTCTCACCTCCCCAAGAACTGATCCCACGCTACAGCAATCTGAACCCCAGCCCCTTGTACCATCTTTCCAGCCACATACTCATCTGATGTATCCTACTATTTCATCTCTGAATAGCATGTTGCACTGGTAGCAATTCGGAGATCATTATTTTGATGCTCTACTTTTAACATGCTTCTGAACTCTCAACAATTTGCTTTCAGGGCTGCATCCCTTTTCTTAGCTATGCCGCTGGTATCAATGTGTATCATAACTACTGGCTGTTCACCTTCTGAGTCAAGAATGCCCTGTAGCGCCTCTGAAATATCGTTTATCTGAGGACCCAGGATATGATATATCATCTTGGAGACTTATCTGTGGCTGCAAAAATTCAATCTGTTCCATCTCAGCTGAATCCCCCATGACTATAGCCTTCTCACACTTATTCCTCCTCTGCTGTACAGCAGAGACAACCATGGTGCAACCAGGATCCAAAATGGTATATCTGTTTTGCAGGAAAATGACCACAGAAGGTTTCTGCACTGCCTGCTTAGTTCTCTTACTCTGCGTGCCGGTCATTCATGGCCTCCCTGCTATCCACAACATTCTCAGCCCTGTGAAACTACGCCGAACTTCACACATTGAGCAGGAGGAGCATAACATGACCTTGAGCTCTCCTTCCATGACTTACCCCTTTAAATTAAGCTCTTGGATTTCCCTTAAAGTCAAATAATATAAATTACTCTAGACCCCTTTCTCTGTGGACCTCTGCACCATTGCCTTTACAAGTTATTAACCCAAAATGAAGCCGTTCGTAACTATATGCTATAGAAATGTATAAGTGTTCACTTGACCTAATCATTGTTGCCAAATTACTGTGTCTTATCTCTAGTGGAGCAGGAACCAATGCATTACCTCACATTTCACAGTATTGAAATTAATTTGCCAAGTGCCTGCCCATTTGTCCAACTTGTCAATGCCCTCTGAAGTTGCTCAGCATTATCCTCACAATTCCTTGTTCTCCTTAGCCTAGTATCATCTGGATATTTAGAGATTTTGACATCAACACCCATCTCTAAACCATTTACATAAATCAGAAAAAGCAACCATCCCAACACGATCCCCAGGGAACACCACTTTCAGTTTGTCTCCAATCTAAGAAATGCCCATCTATGCCTATCCTCTGTTTCCAATCTTTGATCCAACTTCTGATCCATGCTGCCAAGGAACTATTAAACCCAAGCATTTCTAATTTGCTAACCAACCTGACATGGAGCACCATATCAAATGCTTTCTGAAAGTCCAGACATATAAGATCTGCAGCACTACCCTCATCCACTAGCTGCATCAACGCGTCAAAGAGCTCAATCAGTTTTGTCAGACATGATCTTCCCTTGACAAAGCCATGTTTACTGTCTAGTATTATCTCATTTTTTTCTCTGTCTATAATTACATTGTCCCATGTTATAGTCTCCATCATTTTTCCCATTACTGATGTCAAGTTAACAGCTCTGTAATTTCCTGCGTTATCCTTTCTCAAACAACACTCCCATATTTACAATCCTCCAGTTCCCGGGGACTAATCCTGTGTTCAGCGAGGCCTGGAAACTTTCTGTCAATGCCTCTAGGAGTTGCAGCATTCTAGGATGCATTCTAGCATTCTACCTCTTGCAGCATTCTAGGATGCAACTTCCCTTCCAGGAGTGCTGCCAGCATTTTTAGTACTTCTACTTCATCCATCACTGCATTGCTCACATGTAACTCCCTATCAAATAGCAAGTGCAGGTGGCTTCCAAGTATAGACTTGCATGTGCCAAATGCCTGTAAAATCTTTCCTTACAGTACCAGGGGCTAAGCGAATGTATAGTTTTTAATAGGTCATCGTGATGACACCGACACTGATTTATCTGAAAAATTCACCTTTAATACAGCCACCAAAACAAACGTAGCATGCAACGAAACAAAGATATGTCCTTCCAAAAGGTAAGCTAGTTCTCCCAGCCACTAGAGGCTGATAACTTTAGGGTTGTACAAATGTTGTGATGACTCACTTAGCGTAGAATCTGATGATCTTTGGTGTGTCATGGGCCTATCTGACTATTTCCAATGGCTTCTTCTACTGGAGCCATACCATCCTCTCCCTTATCACCTTCCCTGTCCTCATTGTCAGAGGAGATGTTTTGTTTGTCCTTCTCTCCCTCTGTATATTCTTCCCCCGCTTTGCTGAGTGAGGTTGTGAAGGGCATCACTGACCACAATAATCCAGGGCATGCTATTTGGTGACTACTGCAGCATCTTAGTCTGAGCAATGGAGCCCCATCTTCAGCTGTCCAATGCATTGCCCTATCATTGCCCTTGTAGAGGAATGATGGCATCCTACATCTCCTTTGTCACATATTACAGATATCACACTGGTGTCATTAGCCAGGTTTCCTGTGTGTAACCTGAGAGGCCAATGCTGCAATTGAAGAGGAGGAGCAAACACTTTGAGCACCTATGAGTTAATGAGGATATACACTACATGAGAGCTCCCAGATTCTGAAGGATTTCTTTCCAGTGGTCATATAGCAGCTGTAGATTCAGACAGTGAAAGTCCTTTGTCTAAAGAATACTGCTGGCTAATCCCAGAGACATCTCAAAACCACTTGTGTGCATTGAAGGGTAAGTGCATGAAAGATGTTGCCCAATGACTGGGGAGCTCAGAACCAGGGGTCACGGTTTAAGGATATGAGGGTAAACCAATTAGGACTAAGATGAGGAGAAATTCCTTCACCCAGTGAGTGGTGAGCCTGTGGAATTCTCCAATTAAGGATCTAATGATGACCATGAATCCATTGTCGATTGTTGGAAAAACCCATCTGGTTCACTCATGTCCTTTAGAGAAGGAAACTGCCAACCTTACCTGGTCAGGGCTACATGTGACTCCAGGCCCACAGCAATGTGGTTGACTCTTAACTGTCTTCTGGGCAATTAGGGATGGGCAATAAATGCTGCCTAGCCAGTGATGCCCTCATCCCGTGAATGAATGAAAAAACAAAATTCGATTACACACCAGTGCTTGATGTCACACTGGCTTCTGGTTGCCAACATCCTGTGCTACTTGCCCCTCTACTGCTGTTCCCTGTTGCTGTTCTGGCTGTAGCTCTGCTGAGGTCTGGGACACCATTTCTTGGTTTCTCCACAGCTGTACCAGAGCTAGCAGAAGTTATGAGGTATCATAATAGCTGCCTGGGTGATCTGTGGATAAATTGCAGGGTATCATTTAGTCACTATATTCTCTTCTCTTGAACATTCTGTTCAATGTGTAACCTTATACTTAGAATTGCGCACACTCTGGTCTCCAGAATCCCTTCTGTGTTCAATTGTCTCCTGGGGTATAACTGCTGAGATCACTTTGTGTTGATGTAGATATGTGCGTGGACTCAGAAGCAGTGACCATTGAAATGGAAACCATAAGTGCGCACCATTCCTTGATCATACATGAGCTTCCCACCGTCACCTTCATGCCTCAGCTAATGACCTTGTCCTCAGATATGTTCCACCACTACATCCCCCTACTTATATATGGTGATTGGTGATCTGAATTGAAGAATGCAGGAGTCCACCACTGTGTTAGCTCTAGAATGTCTGTTGCCATGGTAAGGTTTGTGATGGTCTTAGAGATTCCGGTCCAGTAGAGTGCTCAATGGCAACTAGATACGTGTCTGGGCCTGAACTCCTGTGCTCAGCATCAATGGCAAGGCAAGAGGCATCAAGGGACCTTGACTTCACTGAAACTCAAGGTGGTGTCAGTGGGCTGCACCCACAGGAAGGTGGAGGAACACATAGACAACCCAGACACTTCTTCACAGGACTCTTCAGAGGTACCCGGTTCTCTATCTCTCTCTCTACACATGCACGTACACACACACGTGCATACACGCATGCACATGCACAGCTTTGTTGCCAAAGTCTGCAGCAATACAAGCTGAGGAGGGTGAACCTACATCCGGCAGGAGACTCTCAGCAGGTCTGCGCCCTCTAGGTTCAAAGGCACCACTGTACAGCTGCTGAGCTCATATAAGTCAACAGAAGCAACCACAGAGCAGACTCCTCCACCTCAGCCACTCCTCCACCTGTGGAAGTTGAATCTACACTTAGATATAGTGGGAGGTAGAGGGAAAAAAGAACAAACTAAGGATTTAGGTGGCACATCATTGTGAAGCATCACTGCAAATTCCTATCAGCTTTGTCAATGATAACAAGGTCTCAAGCTGGGTGAACACAGCAGGCCAAGCAGCATCAGATGAGCAGGAAAGCTGACGTTTCGGGTCTGGACCCTTCTTCAAAAAAATATTGTCAATACGGCTTCATTTGCACCATTAGCGTGTCACAGGTGTGGCATTGATGTAGCATGGTGCTATACTGCAACATGTCCACCCCCTCTCTTAACTGCTGCATTTATTCTTTCGCGCTCCTCACCATCCCAATCTGCCTGTCTCTCTCTCTGGCAGCCTATAACTCAGCATTCATGACCTGGTCTGACCTGACATGGTCTTTGTCCATGTCAGTGCAGAAACATTGTGTGTGCATGAGATGCCTGGCTGTCCCTACTTGCAAATTGACCTGGCAGAAGCATGCAGGTCGTAGGTGTTTGTCAGCTCCACAGTAGATTGTTAAAGGCTGGCGAGCCAGCTGAACTGATCTGAGAGCAGCCATGACAATGTGGTGAGGGTGGTGGTTTGTTAATGTTGAGTGCATGGATGGAGGATGGTGGGCAGAAAGCATGATGGGATGTGGCTCTGAAGAAACAGTTGCATGATGGAAGTCACAGGCATTCAGTGAGCTGCAGCTGCCACATATCCCACTGTTTTGCCTGTTGGATTTTGTGCCATCTAACCTCTCACTGAAGGAGAGGAGAATTGGATGTTTAATGTAAATTGGGCAGTTAGGTGTATTGATGATCATTGAAATAAGTTTCTCATTGCTCTGTGATGAGATTCTGAAGTTGCCACTAAAGGTATGAGTGGAAAATCGTGAGTTTTTCTCTATGTCACACCCTCCACCACCGACGCTCAGTAGCAGCAGTGTGTACTATCTACAAGATGCACTGCAGAAATTCACCAAAGATCCTCAGACAGCATCTTCCAAACCCACGACCACTTCCATCTAGAAGGACAAGGGCATCAGACATGTGGGAACACCACCACCTCCAAGTTCCTGTCCAAGTCACTCATCATCCTGACTTGGAAATATATTGCAGTTCCTTCACTGTTGCTGGGTCAAAATCCTGGAATTCCATCCCTAATAGCATTGTGGGTCAACCCACAGCAAGAGGACTGCAGCAGTTCAAGAAGGCAGCTCACCACCACCTTCTCAAGGGCAACTAGGGATGGGCAAGAAATGCTGGCCAGCCAACGATGCACACATCCCACAAATGTATAGAAAAAAAAGTCGAGAGTCTGATGCTTTTCATTCTCACCCTAGTTAGCCACCTCACTCGCCATTATTCTCACGATTCAGGGAAGGAAGATTTCCACCCAGCCTCTCTGTTGGAGAAACTGTTTTGTTACAGGGACAAAGCACAGATGATGCTCCACACATCCTTACTCATAGCTTAAGGTGTTCATCCATCTTTGGCTAGGATAAGCCGTCAACAGACTCATATGAAACACTGGAAACCTTGATAAATTTTGGACTGCTTAAACCCTGGGTGCTGAACAAATTAGCTTTCAACTGCTGTCCCTGATGGAATCAGGTAATGTAGCACAGATTAGTTAAAGGATCTGGACTGTTGCCAGTCTGCATGGATCAACATAATACCAGATGCTACCGTGACACATTAAATTGCCAGCAATTTCTCAGATTTTATTCAAGGAAGGAATTTGTCGCTGGTGGATTTGCAGCAATTTTGCAACTTTGGAGTTTGCAGCAATCGAAGTGCAAATCTCCCACTTTTCTGAAACCATGCTTTTTATATTCAATAGATGAAATAATAGTGCCAATAATTCCATCATTTTTATGAATTAAAGTAGTTCCTGTTTCCTCAGTTTATTACAAATTGGGTGTCGCAGAATAATGTTCACCATATGTCAAAAGTGTCTGACTGTTAAAATAATCAAAGCGGCCAATGGAACACAGGCCTTTACACAAACATGATTTTAAGGAGTTGTTTGAGCTATTGAGGGGAACAGATAAGGTAGATTGAGAAAAAATATACTGTTTCTTCTCACTGGGGAGTCCAGGACTAAGGGACATAGTCTTAAAGATAAACCAAGATCTTTCAGGAAGAAAAGTGGAAACACTTCCAAATGTAAAAAGTGATAAATGTCTGGAACTTTCACTGAAAAGACAATTGATGCTAGATCAGCAGTTGATTTTTCATGTGAAATTGATAAATCTTCGTTCATTGCAGAATCAGAAAATAGTTCATAGAATCCCTACAATGTGGAAACAGGGCATTTGGCCCATTGAGTCCACACCTTAGGATGCTCTTAAGAGCATCCCACCCAGAACAACCTCATTCGCCCTACCTCTGTAATCCTGCATTTCCCATGGCTAACCCACCTATCCTGCACATCCCTGGACACCGTGGGAAATTTAGCATGGACTGTGGGAGGAAACCAGAGCACTCAGAGGCAACTCACTCAGACATGGGGAGAATATGCAAACTCCACACAGCCAGTCACCCAAGGCTAGAATCAAACGCAGGTCCCTGATGCTGTGAGGCAGCAATGCTAACCACTGAGCCACCGTGCCACTCCTGTGGCACAAAAGGAGACCATTCTGCACATTGAACCTGCACCAGTTCTATTACCTGTAGTCAAATTCCTGCCTTTTCCACATACCCCTGCACATTATTTCTTTCCAAATATTCCTCTAATACCTACTTGAATATCTCAGTTTAACCTGTCTCCACCACATTTCCAGCCAGTGCATTCTGTACCTTAACTATTTCCTGTGTAAAAAAGCTTTTTCTTATATTGCTATTGTTTTGTTTGCACATTACTTTAAATCTATGCCCTCTCATTCTTTTTTTTTCATCATGTGGGGTAATCAGCAGTAAGATCATAAAATCATAAAATAGCTAAAGCATAGAAGGAGGTTATTTGGCCTCTAGTGTCCATGCTAGCTCTCTGCAAAGAAATTTAGCAAGCCAGTCCCCTGCCTTTACCTACAATGTACATAGGGAAGGTGATGGCCTAGTAGCATTATCACTGGACTGTTAATCCAGTGACCCAGATAATGTTCTGGAGACCTGGGTTCAAATCCTGCCATGGTAGATGGTGGAGTTTAAATTCAATAAAACATCTGGAATCAAGAGTATAATGATGCCCATGAATTGATTGTTGGGGAAAAGCCCAACTGGTTCACTAATGTCCTTTAGATAAGGAAACTGCCATCCTTACCTGGTCTGGCCTGTATGTAACTCCAGACCCACAGCAATGTGGTTGACTCTGAACTGCCCCATGGGCAATAAATGTTTCCTAGCCAGTGACACACCCGTCCATTAATGAATTTTTTAAAAAAAATCTATTTTCTATACAGAAGCTTATCCAATTTCCTTTTGAAAGCCGTGATTGAATCTATCAGTCACACTCTGAGGTAGTACATGTCTGAGAGACAGTAGGAACTGCAGATGCTGGAGAATCTGAGATAACAAGATAAGAGAGGGATGAACACAGCAGGCCAAGCAGCATCAGAGGAGCAGGAAGGCTGACATTTCGGGCCTAGACCCTTCTTCAGAAAAAAGGGTCTAGACCCGAAACGTCAGCCTTCCTGCTCCTCTGATGCTGCTTGTCCTGCTGTGTTCATCCAGCTCTACACTTTGCTATCTCAGTACATGTCTGATCCTGGCCATTCACAGATTGGAGATCCTGAGGAAAGGTTGTTGAGCTTTCTTTCTATAGGCTATAACACAGGGTTGGATTTCCTTGAAATGCAGTGCCAGTCCCTGCACAGCCGTCAGGTTATGCAGGCTTCCTGACATTAGAGCCACCCTGCCACATGATCTTATGCCAAACCCATCTCTCCTACAAACACAATGCTTGGAAATTGGGTACAATTATTTGCCACCGACCTGTGTCAGATGCATTCTTGGTACCTGAAGGTGGGTACTTGAGAATAGGACAAAAGCCAGTTCAATTTCTCTCTCTCTGCCCTCATGGTTTTGAGTTCTTCTGTCAAATGTCCTCTGAACCTTCTCTTGCCAATGCAAGCAACACTAACTTCCTCAATTCACCTAACTGAAGCGACCCAACCTAGTGGCGATGTGATCTCTGTATTTTTGAAAGCTTTGAACTCGTTTATATTTGGAAGACAAAATGCAAGATGCCAAAAGAGGCAAGTTGCTAACAGGACAAGCTGCACATTTACAAAGGATAGTGAAAAAACTCCAGAGAGGCTGGTATCCCATCACCAAGTCACCCTTTATTTACACGTGAAAAGTTCTTGACGCAGAGTCAACTCCCAGAGTGACAGGATGTCTGAAACTCCTGTTTATATCTGTCAGCCAAGGCCCCCTGACTGGAACAGATTAACAGCCCCAATTGGGAAACTCATACTTTACAACGTCCACTTGGCTGACCACATTACAATCACTATGGGTAGGGTTCTTGGGATGGCAGCAATGAATTAGAACACTTATCTCTGGTGGGCCCCTTTGGTTCCATTGCCTATAAGACTGATCACATGGTGTATAATATGGGTTATAACCCAATCTGAAATAAAAACAACAGTGAACATAGAACATAGAACAGTATAGCACATTACAGGCCCTTCGGCCCACCACGTCGTGCCGAACTTTTACCCTAAACCTAAGGTCTACCTAACCTCCGCCCCTACCTTACACTATCATCCGTATGCCTATCTAATAGCCACTTAAATGCCCCTAATGAAGCTGACTCCACTACCCTCTCTGGCAATGCATTCCACGCTCCTACCACTTTCTGAGTAAAGAACCTACCTCTGACGTCTCCCCTATATCTACTTCCACTCACTTTAAAACTATGCCCCCTCATAATAGCTACCTCCATCTGAGGAAGGTCACTCTTGCAACATAGGATCCTGTACAAAAGTAGTCTCACCATCTCAGAAAGCTGCAAATGGCCAGTACTTTTAAAAAAATGCAGTCAACTGTATCAATGATATTAGCAGGAATTTTGAGTTTTATTTTGAGACATTTACAGCCTGATTCATGCCAGGTGAAAGCAATCCAAATTGGGCCCTTCAGTTTTAAGGGCAAATATAGGAAAACAAAATTTAGTCAAAATGAAAAATATTAAATAATGGTATGCTGGCAATTTTACTAAACAGATTCATTTACTAACTCTGACAGTTTAAATGTTAGACTTCAAATTTACAGAAAATATTTCTCAAATAATCGTGGATAACATCCTTCAACTGAAATTTTGACAGCTTTGCGCAAACATCTGGCAAAGAAACTTGAGAACATAGAACTATGAAGTGAATAATCAGGAAACCTCTAATGTATATAAGGATTCCATTACAAATAAGCAAAAGCTCTTTTGGTTATTTGACCAAGAATTGAATGCATACAAAGTGGAAGAAATGCTTGCTATTTACTTGCAAAACCCCGCACTCATTTTTAACTTCCGGTGCTATCTTTCCCTGTAATAGACAGGTCAAGTTTAAATTTTGTATAACATTCACAAACCATATTTGTAATGCAGGGATTTATAGAAACAGTATCAAAACAAAATGGATGTTATCAATTAACCATCAGCCTGTTCGAACAAAACTGCCAAGTGGATGACCTTCTCCTCAGGACCTCAGGCTTAATCGGACACACACATCCTATGAATAAATAAATAATAATAACAAATTAGACTTGGGGTCATAGGGAACGCTTTTGAACTTTTCAAATTGATGCAAAATTTTGAAGTGTAGAAATTTGTGAGGAAGTTTTACTCAACTGCTAAAGGACATAATTAGCATGCGTGGAATGGGTAGAAATTCAGGAGAAGAAATTTAATACAGATAAGTGTGAACGACACATTTTTGTACGAATAAAGTCATCATGGTCTTACCTCTCTCATTAGAGAGAAGTGTTTGCTGGTGGTTTAACCAGCATAGGTTAACCATAGTGAAGGGCAAGGTTAGAAAGTAGGACCTCATGGTAAGATCATCTGGTATAGGAAGCGAACTCATGCTATTGGCATCACTCTTCATCACAAACCAGGTGTTCAGTCAACTGAGCTAACCAACTCCATATAGAATGATGTGACGTCACCACAAATAAAGCAGCACGAATAAGTAACAAAAACAGAAGTTGCTGGAAAAGCTCAGCAGGTCCAGCAGCATCTGTGAAGAGAAATCAGAGTTAACATTTCAGGTCCAGTGACCCTTCCTCAGAACAGTTATGAGGAAGGATCACTCAACATTAACTCTGATTTCTCTTCACAAATCCTGCTGGACCTGCTGAGCTTTTCCAGCAACTTCTGTTTTCGTTTCTGATTTACAGCATCTGCAGTTCTTTTGATCTTTATTTAGCACCAAGATGTGCCTGGTGAGTGTTTGTTTAAAGCTTAAATTTATTGCTTTTAATTAAGTTAAATAGTGATGTGACAGAGAAACTTAATCCCATGGAATGTGCATTCTATGTGAGATTTCTTGTGTCTTGGATAACCACATGTACGGGTAATATAATTCACTGGAATAACTCGAGCTTCAGGCTTTGGAGATTAACTGCAGTTGAAACCTCTGTAAGATGTTTCAGAGAATTATGTGGGTGACACATTTCCAGATTACGTCACCTAGATTAGGTAATTTAGGAGAGAGCAGTCAGAATGGGAATGGAGGACCAACAGACTATAAAAGAGGATCACGCAGGTAATGCAGGCATCCTCTGATTGCTTTTCATTTTCAATTCATTTTTTGATGAAGGGTCTAGGCCTGAAACATCAGCTTTCCTGCTCCTCTGATATTGCTTGGCCTCCTGTGTTCATCCAGCTCTACACCTTGTTATCCTCTGATTGCTTTTCATTCTCCAATCAGTATTCATTTCTGAATAATTTTGAGAATGATGGCTCCTCTGTGGTGTGTAGCCAGAGTCAAATTCATGGCACCACAGCTGGTTCAGCCAAATGCAGGAAACAGGTCATCAAGCATGACTGTAAAAATAGCAATCTCTGGATCATTCTAGGTGTCCAAGTGCCAGTGAATATAGAAATTGGAGCATGGTCAAGCGGAACGTGTGTCACTAGGTTAAATCTGATCTTGTCAAATCTTGGGTGGGGGAGGGTGAAACGGCATGAGGAACGCCAATGCCAGATACCCGACTCCGCTAAGCGAGAGAGGAGGTTTTACTTCAGGGGACGAAGTTTGGTGTAGGAACCACAGGAATGGCCCTGCATGGGTAAAGAGGCATGGTTGACATGAGTATTGGTCCAGTGATGCACAAAGTTCAGGTAGGTGCAACGGTTCCAGACAAGCACATGGACCATATGAAAGCTACCAACTCATAGAACAATGCAAGAACAAAATATGCCTAGCTCCTCAACTGCCTTTCTGAATGTTCTGGCACCTGTGAGTCCTCCCCCTTCATCAAGCATCAAAGATACCTCAGAATCTGAGATGGACATGGCAGATGTTGCCACCTTGACGCTTTTGCCATCTGAAGAGGAGATTGAATTTCTTCCAAGACACTCTGGGTTCTAGACGTGAGCTACCGTGTGTTGTACATTGCCCATATCAGAGGCAGAGTTGGAGGAACCAGAGCTGGCCCTAAAACACCCCAGCTTTCTTGATTATTTTCTTTCTCTACTTTTTACTTTACTGTTGAGATAGTCATAGCTGAGATGGTCATCATGCCTGACATAAATATGAATAATCTGTCATGAGCTTATATTTCGGGCGTGCTGTCACAGCAGTCAAAGGAATAACAAAATTATTTCTAATCTATCCATTTGGATATGTTATGCCTATGGAAGAGACAGGACTTGAACGCAGATATAGCAACGCTACCACTGCACCATAAGACTCCAAAGCTCTACCGACTGACCTATCAGCCACTCAAAGAAAGAGCTACACGGGCCTAAGATCATAGCAATTGGCATAACCAAATAAAATTCAGCACAGTCTCTGTCAAAATGCAAGAATACGTCAGGAGCAGAGAGAAAATGCTGAGCCAGCAACTCATTCAGAATCCAGGGACTTTTTTTTCTTTATTCATTCACAGGATGAGGGCATCACTGGCTCATCCAGCATTTATTGCCCAGAGGGCAATTAAGAGTCAACTACATTGTGGGTGTGGAGTCACATGTAGGCGTGACCAGGTAAGGATGGCAGTTTTGTTCCCTAAAGGACATTAGTGAACCAGATGGGTTTTTCCCCAAATATCGACAATTGATTCATGGTTATAATTAGATTCTTAATGCCAGATATTTATTGAATTCAAATTCCACTATCTGCTGTGGTGGGATTCAAACGCAGGCCCCCAGAAATTATCTGAGTCTCTGGATTAACAGTCCAGTGATGACACCACTAGGCCATTGCCTCCCATCAGACATGTTATGCCCTGTTTCCAGCAAAACTCTTTGGGTGCAGATCAATTTCATCTGTTGGAATGCTACCAAATGTCCCAGGTAATAAACATAGTTACCTTTGTCTCAAAGGATAAAGAAGAAGAATTTTCTGTGGTTTATTACTTTTCCCAGTTTCATGATTGATTGGTGAATTCAGGACCATTTCTCTTCATGGTCTCTAGTTGAAATTTGCATTAATGTGTCAGATAGATTACAAACTTTATAGTTTCAATGTGTGAAGAATTTAACATCAATTATTTGCATCCACACACAGTGAGTTATGAACCCCTTTACATTCTCATATAAGGTTCACCAAATGCTTTGGGTAAATGAATGATCTCTTTTCTCAAGTCTCTAACAGCATTTATTAATATTACAATTGGTCAATTCCTGGCTCAGCTTTAGATTACAAGGTGTAGAGCTCGATGAACACAGCGGGCCAAGAAGCATCAGAGGAGCAGGAAGGCTGACCTTTCGGGCCGCGAATCTTCTTCATTTTCTGAAGAAGGATCTCGACCCGAAACGTCAGCCTTCCTGCTCCTCTGATGCTGCTTGGCCCGCTGTGTTCATCCAGCTCTACACCTTGTTATCTCAGATTCTCCAGCATCGGCAGTTCCTACTATCCCTGGCTCAGCTTTCCTGTCTTGAGTTTCTTCAACAACAAACCATCCGACAAACTATAATTCTCTGTTTTGTTCCTCCAAACTACCAAGCAAAAAAAACAAGTTGTTCCTCTTTTGTGGAACTTTGATTTGATTGGTTGATTGATTTATTGTCACGTGTACTGAAACACAGTGAAAAGCTTTGTTTATGAGTGGTATGGGCAGATCACAGCAAGCAAAGGATGTACAGATCAAAAAAGACTTAGAGGCTTGCAGGTTACAATATTTGAGGCTACAGTCCATTCAACTGTCTGATAATAGCCGGAAAGAAGCTGTGTGTGTTCAGGCTTCTGAATCTCCTGCCTGACAGAAAAGGTTACAGGAGATCATTACCAGGGTGTGATGGATCTTTGCTGATGTTGGCCGCCTTTCCACAGCAGCGAGCCATGTAAATAAAGTCTGCTGAAATTAAGACCTTTTGCAATATCTCCTATTGTCATATAGTCTTTTTCCAGAGCACAAAACCATTCTCACTCTTACAATCTATGCACGTAAAAGCCTTAGATTAGCTTTGCTTAGCCATTACTTCTTAATTTATTTATTCTCCTCCTCAAGATTGATAACATTGGTCTCAGTTTAATTTCAATATCCAGATCAATCTTCTGATTTACTCTAAATAATTACTTTTTAAATATTCGCTCTAAGTATTTGTATTCTGATATTAATTGAGAAGAGGTCATTAAATACATTATTCACAAATCACCCATTGTTTCCACACCAATCGGACAGTGAAGGTGGGCATATCTGAAAAGAATTTGCAATGATTGAGTATTACAATGATGCAGCTCATTCACCCATCCCACCAGTGCTGGCTAGCATTAATCTCACTCTCCTGCTCTCTCCCAAACATTATATGTTTTGTTTTCGCTTTGGTATTTTTTCAATTCTTTTTGCATGATAACGTTGAATCTGCTTCTATAATGCTTCAGACAGCACATTCCAGATCACACCAACTTGTGATGTGAAAAAAAGTGTCATGTTGCCTCCTGATTTCCAAATGATGATAATTAATCAGTGTTCTCTGATTATCCACCTTCTCTCACTAGAAGCAGTTTCTCCTCATTTACACAAATTAAACATATCAAGAGTTCAAACAGCTCTCTGAAATCTCCCTTAACCTTCTCCACTCGAATGAGAATAACTCCAACTTTGCCAGCCTCTGTACGTAACTAATTTTGGTAAATTTCTTTTGTAACCTGTCCAAAGCTTTGATATTCTCTCTCGTGTGTGGTGCCCAGAATTGAAAACAGTAGTCCTTCTAAGGCCAATCAGTGTTTGTAAAGAGTTAGCATAACTTCCTCGTCACTCTATTCCTCTATTAACAGTCATGGATTCCATGTGCTTTTTTTAAAGCAACTAGCCTTCTCAACTTGTCCTACCACCTATGTAACTGTGCTCCAGGTGTCTGAGTACCTGAATTCCTTTTAAAAATTGTATGGTTTAGTTTATATTTCTTCTTCTCATTTTGCTTTCCAAAATATATTATTTCACACCTCACATTGTTAAATTTTATCTGCAATGTCTCTGCCTATTACAAGTCTATATCTCCTCTTTGAAACTTTTATGAGTGTCCCCATTGTTTACTATATTTCAGTGGCTCCATGGCATCCACAAACTTAAAATTATGTCTTACAGACCTCAGTCTGGATCATTTTCTATATACCAAAAGGAGCAATATGCATTCTTTGTTGTAATCATTTACTAATTATCTAATCAGATAGCAAAGTTGATGAATGCCCTGCTCTCATGGCCGGAAAATGTCATCAAAATAACAATGAATAAAATATGTGCATTAATTATGAACATCCTTAAGTAAATTTTGTGCAAAGGATACACAAGTGCTATGGCCTTTCTTCTTGCTGCTAAAGCTAATTATGTTGTTTATCTTTTCCAGTGCCTGATTATTAGGAAAGATGAAGCTTAAAGCAATTGCCATTAATAATAATAATAGGTACTTAAGTCACCCGACTGTGCAAATTAGTCCTCCATTAAGTCTGGAAAATTAGTTTCCAAAGGAGATGTCTTTTGTCTACTTTGGCAGGAAGAACAGCAAAGCAGTATACTATTTAAATAGAGAGAGATTGTAGAACACTGTAGCACAGAAAGGATCTATGTGTTCTGGTGCACGAAATACAGGCGTAGAGTCATACAGCATGGAAATAGGCCCTTCAGTCCAACTCGTCCATGCTGAACAAGTTTCCCAAACTTAACTATTCCCATTTGCCAGCATTTGGCCCACATCCAGTGAAAATGGAACACTGGCATTTTTGTAATGGTAATGGAGTATAAAATAGTAAAATTTTATTGCACTTGTACCAGTCTTTAGTGAGACCACTTCTGGAGCACTGTGCGAAATTTTGGTGTCTTTATTCGAAATATAATTTCTTAGAAGCGGTTCAGAGAATGTTCAATTGACTTATTCAGGGATGAAGGACTTACCTCATGACACCTCGCTGAACAGGTTGGTCCTTTATCTATTGTAGCTTAGAAGAATGAGAGGTGATCTTATTGGAATATATAAGATTCTGATAAGACTTGATACTAGGAAACAGTTTCCTCTTGTGATGGCAACTAGGAGTAGGTGATGCAGTAAGTCTCTTTCACACCCTGTATAAGGCTTTAATACCTTTCCTAAAGTAAGGGACTTAACCATTGATTTATAAAACATTAACAACTTCTTTCCTTTAACAATCAATATCTTTGTTTGTAAAGCCAATGATCATATATAGTTTAAAATAGCCTTCTCAGTTTATATAAAGACTTGTGTATGTATGCCGAAGGTACTCCCTTTTTCTTCAAATGTCGTTTATAGTTGTACTATTTAGATTAAGCTGTCAGCTATGGTTCAGATGGAAGGTGAATCAAATGTTTGTGGTTTTACATCTTACCCCAAACAATTGAGTACAAAAAACATTCCAGTACAGTATGAAGGGAGTGCTACACTATCAGAAGTGATAGTTTTCAAAGTAAATGTCAAACCAGGGCTCTGTCTGTCCACTCAGATGGACCTAAAACATTGTACGGGATTATTTTCAAGAAGCTGGAGGTTGTCCCTGGTGGTCTGTCCAATATTTGTACTTCAATCAACATCGTAAAAATTACCTGGCCATAATCGTATTGCTATTTGTAGAAATTTGCTGTGTGTAACTTGGCAGATGTAATTCCTGTATTACAGTGGTAACTATAATTATAAAATCATTTCTGGGCTGTAAAGTAATGTGAAATATCCTGAAGTCATGAAAGGTGCTACATAAGTGCAAGTCTTTCTTTATATGGGCTCTTCTCATTCTTTCTACCTAAATGTTTCACGTAACACTATCCTTGGTGTCATATGTGCTTATGTAGATTTACTACAGCCTCAGGTGTCAAAAATGCAACATTCAGGGTGACTGAATGAGGGAGGAATGCAGAATTTTGCATTCCCAACCATGGGCGGAGGTACAGATGTAGGTGATATGTGTGCAATCTGTTGGGCTTCCTGTCAGCTGGAAGTACACTTGTACTTGCATTTGCATGTTATGAATTGCATAAGCATTTTCAAAATTACCTTCAAGGTGAAATCAGTAATGCTCCAGAATCTCATCACAACCAGTTCACATTTTTGTTTTGAAGGTGCTGTGCTCTGGTTGGCTTTGTGTAGTTGTGTGCAGGGTCAGCGTTTTACCTTGCTTAACTCTACAGCATGAGGAGGTGGAGGGAACAGGAGAATGGCAGCTTGTACAGAGGCTTGGAACCAGCAAGGGAGTCAGTGGCTGGGGAGTGCAACATCGAGTAGGATTGGCAGCATAAAGGGATAATGGACAAGTGAGGGGGAAACTTCCTGACCTCCTGCCTATGGTAAAGGGTGGTATCAGTGCTGTATAAACATGGGTTCATCTCAGGGTGTTAACTGGCTATATTTCTATACAGCTTTAAGTTTATTTAAACATTTCAATTTGGCCTACAAAAAGTGATTTTGCATAGTGTCCTTAACAATATACAGAGGGAGGGCCAACTGATTCTACAAGTTCAGCCATGTCCTATAGAATAAGCCAGAAATTGTAATGGGCTAAGAGTTGAAGATCTGGAAGATCTTCCCTATCTTATTTCTTCTTCCCCTGACAATCCACTATCTGTTAAAATGGTTTTGAGCTGAATCTTGTGTCATTTTAGCCCAGTCTTAGTTGCATTGAAGGATTGGAGGATATGTGTCCACAAGACCTAGTGAGTTCTCTTGCCATATATGAACAACTGACCTTATTAAATATCCACCATGTGGTTAATCTGATTGGTGCCCATTGGAGCATGCCCTGAGACATTGGTGCTGAGTTTCCAACATGGAGGTTACTTGGAGCAAGTGGAGAGCTGAGTCTGTCAGGTGTTCCCTCTAGTTTCTTTTGAGTTTTTCTGATGTTGAGTTTGTTTGGTAAGAATGGAGAGCTGAATATTAATGAGGTATGTTATGGTGTTAACAAGCTTCAATCACTGTCAATTTGGCATCTCGCTGCTGCCTAGCAGGAATCTCATCACACCACTTGATGAAAAATGCCATCAATTGCACCAATCATTGGGATTGTTTGCACCAAACTTGTTGCCTTATTCTGCTGCACATCTTGCCATTGACCACATCGCTCAAACCGCTACATAATTGAGACCCTTGTCTTTCTTTGTATATATTCACTTAGTGATTGTGTCTGAAACATCTCAACCTAAGCTTCTCAACAAAAAAAAATTGCGTTGTACTGGCATAAACTGTGACTGCTACAGGATGACCAATGTCTGGGTGTCTCACCATAACCAATGGACAGTACAATCTATTTTATATAAAATATGTTCAATTGTGGATTTACAAAGATTATGAAGACTTTCTTATAACAGGGTTATTAGTTGTGTTAAAGCTAATGTGAACCTTCCTTCCACTTCAAGACTACAGTAATTGCTTTAATTGATGCTTAATATGGTGCATGTGCATAACATTGAGTGAAAGTATAGACAAGTAGCCTGTGATGAGCACATTAAAATTGACCTGCCCGTTTGACCTAATTAAGCAAACTCCTTAAACTTGGTCTACGAAAAGGAAATACAACACTGGATTTACAAGTAGAACAATTGCGCAGCTGGAAATCAGAAATAAAACAAAGAATATGCTGGAAGTACAGAGTGAGCTATTCAGCAATTGAATTTATCTAGTTTAATGCTATTTGTGAGTTGCCTTGAAAGGTTAGACCTGAAATGTCAAACTTGCCATTCATTTTTAGACACTAATAGACCTGCTGTAGTTTTCCAGTTATATTGATTTAATAACACAACAGAAAATCCTGCTTATAATGGCCAGCAGGAGGCGTGCCATGTTAAGGTGGAGTGGGCTATAGCCATAAATTCATTAGCCATAAATTTTGCACGCCAAAGCTCACAGGTACTGCCAAGAATTAATTCTGACATTAAGTGAGTTATATGGGGAGTTGAAGGGGTGGGGGGGGTAGGGAGGGAGATATTGACACAACTGGATGTGAACGATAATTAATTTAATAATTGCAGTTCTCTTCTCTACATAAATGTTCCCCTCTCTTTCCCTCTCATTAGGACCTAGAGACGCTATCAGTCTTTTCATAGTTATGGTCAGTCTTTGTTGCTGAGCCTAAGCTGTGATGTTGGCAGGGAGATTCTCAGTCATAGGATGGGATGTAATGCTACTTGGTCAGCAGGTTTGATAGAGGAATGTTAAATTCAGCGTTCAGCTCTGCCTCCACCGCGATTGTTCAGTGGCAGGGGTAGAATTGGGTGGTCTGCTTGTCAGCGGGCTATTGAGGCCGTCAAATGGATACTTAATACTTACTTGATGACCTCATCCTGCAAACAGCAATTAAACAGTGGCAAGAAAGGCTCATGCCAATTGGCCTGCCTGGCTTCTCTGTACAGGCTAGTGGTGGGCAGAAGGGGTACCTCCTTAACTGGCCCTTGAGCCCAAACAAGTATGCCCCTGCAGGATGTAATTGTGGCTAGTTTGCCCTCTTCCACCGCAGTCTTTCAAACCCTGGCCCCTAAACCCTCTCATTGGCCCCCAAACACGAACAAATCATCAAACCATTGCAGTTCATCTCCTCACTGTCAAAGTACAGTTCCTGCAGTGTCCATTGCTCCTGCTTATCTCAAGTGCTGCTGCTTCTGATTGGCCTGATTACTCTCTAAGTGAGGAATCCCTGTCTCCGAATGTCAATAACCCCTCTCAAGCACTGAATGACACCTGCTAGGTGGGTTTGGGAGTGGTATAGACTATGGCATTCCATAAAAGTCAGCAGGCAGTTACTGATGAAGGGTCTAGGCCTGAAACATTAAGCTTTCCTGCTCCTATGATGCTGCTTGGCCTGCTGTGTTCATCCAGCCCCACACCTTGTTATATCGGATTCTCCAGCATCTGCAGTACCTTTTATCTCTAATGCCATAGCCTGTCTGTTCCAATTTTTTTTTTCTTTATTCATTCATGGGATGAGGGCGTCGCTGACTAGGCAGCATTTATTGCTCATCCCTAATTGCCTAGAGGCAGTTAAGAGTCAACTGCATTGCTGTGGTTCTGGAGTCACATGTAGGCCAGACCGGGTAAGGATGGCAGTTTCCTTCTCTAAAGATACTCATGAACCAGATGGGTTTTCAGACAATCGACAATGGATTCACGGTCATCATGAGATTCTTAATTCCAGATATTTATTGAATTCAAATTCCACCATCTGACATGGCGGGATTCGAAAGTGAGTCACCAGAACGTTGGCGGCACGGTACTCAGTGGTTAGCACTGCTGCCTCACAGCACCAGGGACTCGGGTTTGATTCCACCTTCGGTCGACTGTCTGTGTGGAGTTTGCACATTCTCCCCGTGTCTGTGTGGGTTTCTTCTGGGTGCTCCGGTTTCCTCCCACAGTCCAAAGATGTGCAGTTTAGGTGGATTGGCCATGCTAAATTGCCCGTAGTGTTCAGGGAGGTGTAGATTAGGTGGGTTATAGCGGGGGTGGGCCTGGGTGGGATGCTCTGAGGGTCAGTGTGGGCTTGTTGGGCCAAAGGGCCTGTTTCCATAATGTAGAGATTCTGTGATTCTATACCTGGATCTCTGGATTAACAGTCCAGCGATAATACTGCTAGGCCATCACCTCCCCCCGATCTTTCCAGTAAAGAGAAGAGCACAGGTAAGTAACCAACAGCAAATCTAAACTGATTACCTTCACCGCCCACAGCCTGAGAGACTGTTAGTAATTGTAGCAGTCCAACTATTATCACTGTGCATGTGATTAGTTAACACAGTTACAATCACTACATCCCTCCCAATCTGAGTCAGAGAACTTTTTTTTTGGTAGCTTCTCTTGGGGCATTTTAGCCCTGGGTCAGGTTCCTCCAACTCTGCCTCTGGTACAGGCAGTATGTAACACACCATAGCTTATCTCCTGCACCTGGAGCATCTCTGAAGAAATTCATTTCTTTCTTCAGGTGGCAATGGTGTCGAGGCAGCGACATCGTGTGTCCACCTCAGATTCTGAGGTACCTTCAACATTTGACAGAGAGGGGGAACCAACGTGTTGCAGAACAATTGGAAAAGCAGTCGAGGGCACGTTTTGCTGCCAAATACTGTTTGCATCAGCATTTGTTACTTGACCTCCAGGACAGTGTTCCAACTTGCAACTATATGCACCTTGAAATAGGGCCCACTGCTGAATTCAGCCTGAAGATAAGAGCGCATTGCCTTCTCCGCTTTAAGCAGACCTAGCAGGGATTTGTAATATGTTATTATTACAAATCTACAATTGTAAAGGTATTGGTGGAAATTTCTGGCTCCAAATATGACAGTCAATCCCTTTTTCTCTAACTGAGTGTGTTTATGCTCTGCATTAGCCAAAGTTCTAGATGCTTACGCTATTGGGCATTTCTCTCCATTGGGCTACCTCTGAACTAGATGCTGTACAGGGAACCATCGCATGTCTCACATCGCAGATCTTGCCCGGGATCATTGTGTGCTAACACCTTAGAGAATGATAGGTATTTCATCACTTCCCTAAAAACTATGGCTTAGCGATGTGACCATTTCCAATGCTGACCACTTTTGAAGAGTTGATGTAAAGGTGCCAGGATGGAGGCCAGGTTATGTATGATCTTTCCACCGTAATTCACCAGCCCAAGGAAAGACCTAAACTCTGGTTCAGACGTGGGAGCCAGGGCATCTTTGATCGCCCGCACTTTATCTTCCAACGGGTGTAACCTGGTCTTGTCAACTTGTAGCCCAAGTAGGTCACTTGGGGTGCCTAGAACACACATTTTTCCTTCTAAGGTGAATGCTTGCCTTGGAGAAAAATGTCCAAGTTGTCTCAGTGCTCCTTATTGGTCTTCCCTGTTATTGGCACATCATCTCGATAAAAGGTGACCTCGGTAGACTTTATAAAATGTTCTCCCTCATCCGCTGAAAAATTGCACAGGCTGACAATACCCCAAATGGCAGAATTGTATATTGGTACAATCCTGTGTGGGTATTAATTGTAGTAAACGTCTGGGAATCCTCACCTAACCGCAGTTGCAATTATGCATGGCTCGTGTCACGCTTTGTGAAGGATATACGCCCTGCCAGCTTTGTGTATAAGTTCTCTACATGAGGCACTGGCTATTTTTCCAACTGTGAAAAGCTGTTTACCATTTGTTTAATATCCCCGCAAAGGCAAACTGACCCATTGGGCTTCACATTCATTATGACTGGCGCTGCCATGCTGCAAACTGGACTGGTTTGATGATTCCTTCGCTTTCCAGGCTCTGATTACTGACTCTAATTTTGCCCGTAAGGCAAACAACGCTGGGTCGGCCTTGTAGAATCATGGAATTGCTTCCTGGTCAACATGCAAGCTGGCCTTTGCTCCTTTGATAGTCCCTAGACACTCCTGAAAAACTTATGCGTATTTAATTTGGACTTCACTCAGGCAGCCATTTTATAATTAAAAATGTTGAGCCAATCTAGGCAAATCTTTCTCAACATATTTCATTCCGTCAAACTTGGGACTGAGGCTTTTACTGCAAACAGTGATAACTGAACCAGCTGCATCTCATAGGAGAACCAAAAGAACTGCAGGTGCTGTTATAACAAGCATGGGGCTGGATGAACACAGCAGGTCAAGCAGCATCATAGGAGCAGGAAAACTTGACGTTTCGGGCCTAAACCCTTCATCAGAAAAAAATCATATCTGCAGATATCTGCAGATGCTGTTAATCAGGAACAAAATCAGAAGTTGCTGGAAGGGTCACCGGACCCGAAACATTAATTCTGATTTTTCTTCACAGATGCTGCCAGACCTGCTGAGATTTTCCAGCAACTTCTGCTTTTACTTCTCATAAGAAACTGGAACCGAATTTGTGTCCTTAACCTGTAAAGATTCCCTGGTATAGGTTCTCAGTCTAGCCTAGGTCTTGAGCAAACTTAAAGGTTGGAGTCCAGAGCGAATTTTAGTAAAGACTGGTTTTGCAATCACTGAAACATTCACACCTGTATCGACATCCGTTAGAACTGGGTGACCATTTAACCAGTTGTTTATTTTGATTGGTTCTGATGTGGCTTTTGCTAAGCAATTTAACTGTTCTAAACTAGATGTAGGTGGACTTTCCAGGGTGTGCACTTTCCTGGATACCGGTCTGAGTTCTCTTACTCCATTTATGTCTAGTGGGACTCTTTGCTGTCTCGAGTCTGAAACTACAATGGCATGCCAGCCGGATCCTGAAGAAAATTTTAACTGTTTGGCTGAGACTAGACATTGTTTTGGGTTTTGCTGTTGGCAGACTTAGGGTCCCTCTGTTTAGAATACATCCTGAGTGAGGCTCTGCAATTGCCTTCACTCAAGCAGTGTTCCCCTAGTTCAATCAGACTGGCAAAGGTGTCCACTGCAGTGCCTGTTTGAAGTCCATTGGGGCTTCAGCTGTTAGGCAGTTTTTTCAAGGTCACATCACATACCAAACAGCATCTCATTAAGGGTTAAAACAAAATCACATGCCTGTTCCAGTCGTTTCAACCTCGTCAAAAATCCAGACATGGATTCCCCTGGTTCTTAAACTGCTGAGTAAAACCAATTACGTCTCAGAATTAGAGGAGGCTTGGGTTCTTAATATTCCTTAACTAAATCTATCAACTCTTGAAAGGTTTTTGTTTCTGGTCCCTCAGGAAATGTTAGGCTCACAGTAACCAAAAAAGCTGCAGGTCCACAAGCTGTCAGGAAGATTACTTGTTGCTTTTTGTCTGCTGCAATGTCATTTGCCTGAAAAAAAACACATTCTTTCCACATACTGGGCCTAGTCTTTAACAGCAGGATTGATAAGTCAAGCTCCCCAAATAACAGTATGATGCCAGAAATGCTTACCCCAACTTGAACTGTTATAAGTGAATTTCTTCAGAAGCGCACTTTTTCTCTTGTTACCACTGAAATAACTTCACAGAGGTTAGTATCCTATCACCAAGTTACCCTTTATTTACACGTGGCAGGTCTTTGACATGATCCAGCTCCCTCAAAGTCAGCTCTCAGAGTGGACAGGATGCCTGAGACAACTATTCTTAACTGTCAGCCAGGGCTCCCTGATTGAACCAGATTAACTGGCCCAATCAGGGAACTCATAGTCTATGAAATCACCAGGCTGACTTCGTTACAATGCCGAATTTACTTTGCCTTCTGAGGAAGTAGAGATGTTGTCGCGCTAAGTGAGTTTCAAACTTAAAGAATACTCAAAGGGTCCGTCAGCACCTGCAAAGCTTGAATTCAGAATCTGGAATTTTTGGAACAAACAGAAGCGGGTAACACTCCAGGGTAAAACCTCCACTTCAAGACGGGTAAGAGGCACATGAAAGACTATGATCTAGAAAAAGTAGAAAAGGATTAGTCATATTTGTCAATTACATCCTGAGGAAGGATTTGCAGGTAGTCCTTCAGCTTCAGTTGGACAACAACCCATTCAGAGCTGTGTAAATAAAGTTAAATATCATGGTCGGAAAGGAGAAAAAAATCTTGCATTAATGGTGTAAAAAAACCATGCCAGGAAGGAATGAAGTAAGAAAGAAACGCCTATTGTTCGCAACAAGCATGTGTCATATCCACAGTGAGCACAGTCCACAAGGCACTGTTATGGAACGCAGTCAAAGATTATCAATTAATTCTGAGACCAGAGCATCAGGAAGTTTGCGGAGCAGATTTATTGTCATAAAAGGGCAAATTGAAAGACTTGGAGCTCAAAGTCAGACAGAAGATGATAGAAGAACTTCAAGAGTGAGATAACTTCGGGAGACACTTAATCTAAACCACAGATTTAGCAGGATGATTTATTAAGGCTATAGCCACAGACTTTATTTGAAAAACCAAGGACAGGGTGTGCATTGTTTTAGGCTGAGAGAGATGGGAAAGGTTTCATTTGAAAATAAAGAAACAGACAACCCCATTTTGTCCTCAGAAGTTGAACTGAAAAATGACAGAAAAGTCTCCAGTGCGTATTGTTCTGGAAATCATATCGGACTCAAAAAGTTGACTCTGTTTCTCCCTCCACAGATGCTGCCAGACCTCTTGAGTTTCCCCAGCACTTTTCTGTAAAATACTTATAACATTGTCATTTGCTATAGTGGAGTTTAAATGCTTGAATGTACTCTAAAACAAGCAAATTAAAGCAGAATTGAGATCTTGCAAGATTAGAAGCTTTAAAGACAGCAGATTACAAACTGCATGCTGCAGCTTAAAACAGCCTTCAAGTAGTAAGGAATGCAGGGAGAGCTAACTATTTGGATACATAACTGGCTCAAAGGTAGAAGACAGAGGGTGTTGGTGGAGAGTTGCTTTTCAGACTGGAGGCCTATGACCAGTGGTGTGCCACAAGGATCGGTGCTGGGTCCACTGCTTTTTGTCATTTATATAAATGATTTGGATTTGAACATAGGAAGTATAGTTAGTAAGTTTGCAGATAACGCCAAAATTGGAGATGTAGTGGACAATGAAGAAAGTTACCTCAGAGTACAATGGGATATTGATCAGAGGGACCAATGGGCTGAGGAGTGACAGATGGAGTTTAATTTAATAAATGTGAGGTGCTGCATTTTGGTAAGGCAAACCAGGGCAGGATTTATGCAGTTAATGGTAAGGTCCTGGGGAGTGTTGCTGAACAAACAGACCCTAAGAGTGCAGGTTCACTTGAAAGTGGAGTTGGAGTGGATAAGATAGTGAAGAAGGCATTTGGTATACTTGCCTTTATTGGTCAGTGCATTAAGTATAGGAATTGGAAAGTCATGTTGCGGCTATGTAGGACATTGGTTTGGCCACATTTCGAATACTGCATGCATTTCTGGCCTCCCTGCTATAGGAAGGATGTTGTGAAACTAAAAAAGATTCAGAAAAGATTTACGAAGATATTGCCAGGGTTGGAGGATTTCAGTTATAGGGAGAGGCTGAATAGGCTGGTGCTATTTTCCCTGGAGTGTCGGAGGGTGAGGATTGAACTTATAGAGGTTTATAAAATCATGAAAGACATGGATAGAGTGAACAGTGAAGGTTTTTTCTCTGGAATGGAGCAGTCCAAAACTAGAGGGCATAGGTCAAATGTGAGAGCGGAAAGACGTAAAAGGCATCTAAGGGGAAACTTCTTCATGCAGAGGGTAGTGCGTATATAGAATGAGCTGCCAGTGGAAGTGGTGCTGGTGCAATTACAACATTTAAAAGGCATCTGAATAGGAAGGGTTTAGAGGGCCAAATGCTGGCAAACGGGACTAGATTTATACAGGGTATCTGGTCGGTATGGACGAGTTGGACGGAAGGGTCTATTTCTATGCTGTATATCTATGACTGTAATAAGAATAAATAATCAGAAGAAGCAATTGCAGGAGGATTTGTTTTATCCATTCATAATATGTGGGCATTGCCAGCTGGGCCAGCATTTACTGATCATCTCTAATTACAGCTAAAAAGTTGGTGGTAATGGAACTTCTGGAACTCAAACCATCCATTAGGTGTAAATTAGAATTAGAATTCCTACAGTGTGGGAACAGGCCCTTCAGCCCAACAGGTCCACACCGACCCTTGGAGCATCCCACCCAGACCCATCCCCCTATAACCCACACACCCCTGAACACAATGGGCAATTTAGCATGGCCAATCCACGTAGCCTGCACATCTTTGGACTGTGGGAGGAAACCAGAGCACCCAGAGGAAACCCACACAGACACGGGGAGAACGTGCAAACTCCGCACAGACAGTCGCCCGAGGCTGGAATCAAACCCATGGCCCTGGTGCTGTGAGGCTGCAGTGCTAACCGATGAGCCACCGTGCCGCCTACACCTACAAAGCGCCTACACCTACAAAGCCATGAAAGAGGCAGTTCTAGGAAATTGACTCAATGACAGTGAAGGTGGTAAATTTCCAAGTCAGGATGCTGAGTGGCTTGGAGGGGAACTTGCAGTTAGTGCTGTTTCTATCTATCTGCTGCCCTGTCCTTCTTGATGGTAGTGATCATGGGTTTGGTTGGTGCTGTTGAATGAGACTTGGTGAATTTCTGTAGTTCAACTTGTAGATAGCAGCAGCAATCTGTATTGAGCATTGGTAGTGGAGGGAGTGAATGATTGTGGATATGGCAAATCAACTTGGGTGTTTTGTCTTGATGGCGTCAAGTTTTGTGAATGATTTTGGAGCTACATTCATCCAGGCAAATATATTTCATCCCACCTTTGACCTGTGCCTTGTAGATGGTAGACAGGCTTTGGAGAGTTGGGAGGTGAGTTACTCACTGCAGGATTCATAGTATCTGACCTGCTCTTGTCACCCCAAATATATGTATGTGTATGTAATTTTGATTAACAATAGTAATATAGACCTGCAAAATGTCAGAGATGGGCCAACAGCGTACAAAATTGAACATCTTGGAAAAAAAAAACAAGTTTTCACTTGCATAATTGCTTCAAAATTGAATACTAAATCTCAAGTTGAGCAAGTAATTACACGATTGTATTCAAATAAGTAACAACATAAATTGCCAAAATATAAAAGATGAAACAGAAACCAAGGAGACTCGCAGACAAAACAAGAAGGAAGGACAGCCTTATCACAGAACAGCAACAGAATCCATTCATTTTATCAGTAGAAACTGTCTGGAGTGTCAAGCAATGAAAAAAAGTACTATAGTTGTAAAATCATAGTTCACTTTCAGAAGATGTGCAGAAGTAGGACACAGTTTCGGAGGAACAAAAAACTAAATGCCTATGCATACAATGATGTCAGTATGAAAGAACTTCCACCAACAGAGAAAGGAATTGCTAAGGGAAATTGATGATTTCAACCAGTTTACGTTTGGCACAAATTGTATACAGTATTATCAACGAACAGTGTCTTGATTTTAAGAGTGGTACAGGGACATTGCCTCATCAGATCAAAGACAATGTCTGAAGAAACAAGAGTTACAGGAGATACAGAGATGGATCTACACGCCCCAAATGCAACTCTCAAGAATAAAGATATGCTACGAGTACCACTGCAGCATAAAAAATATAAGGGAATTGAAAATGTGCACGTAGTTCACAAGAAACACCCACTTTTGCATAGTTTTCATGTCAACATCCTTCCAATAGCAATAGGAGATCAACTAATTCAAGAGAACATTTGGTTAGTGAACAAGCTCTTGTGGACTATCCAGTGAAGGAATAACTGGTGGAAGATTTCATTGGGCTTCTGAGATTCAAAACAAACTCGACAAGAAGTATTTACCTATGTTGGCACAAAAGAATTGTTAATGGAAAGGCATTGTGTGGCTTTACAGGAGTTGTGGAAGTATTTTCCATTCTATTTTTGTTATCTAGTTTAAGATGTGGATGTCACTGGCCAGTCCAGCATTTACTTAGTGCTGGTGAAGGTTATACTGAACTGCCTTGAACTGCTGCAGTCCTTAGGGGGCAGGTCCACTCACAATGGTGTTAAGAAGGATTTTGACCCATTGACTGTGAAGGAACGACGATATAGGTCCTGGTCAGGAAGTGTGCACCTTGGGGACAACTTGCAGGAGCCCAGTGTCTTAGGTGGTAGGGGTTGAAGGTTTGGAATGTGCTGTCATAGGAGACTGGGTGAGTTATTGCACTGAGAAAGATTTAACAGACACAAATCAGTGAAAAAGCAAATACTCATTACGAGACTGTGCAGTATAACCTGACTCATTGATAATCGTTAACTGAAGTTTTTCAGACAAAACATCAGAATGGTAAACAAATTGATGCAATGGATTTGGCTTTTATGTCAGAGAGTGCACCAACTCAACTTCAAGGACAATATTGCAATCTTTTGGCTTTAAAAGAAGGAGTATCAAGTGAGGTCATCAATGTGTTAAACCTCAGGAGATGGAAAGGATACTAAATGAATGTATTTTGTGCCACTTTTTGCTGTGGAGAAAGAAATGGAGGCTTGAGAACTCAGGGAAGTAAATATTGATGTTTACTTGATTACAGAAGAGGAAGTGCAGGAGGTCTCAGAAACCATAAAGGTGGATAAATCTCTGGGATCTGATCAAGTGTATCCCAGGATGTTGTGGAAGTTGGGGAAGAAATTGCAGACCCACCAGCAGAAATATTTGTACCATATATAACCATGGGTGAGGTACCAGAGAACTGGAGGGTGGCTAATATTGTGCCTTTATTAAAGTTGGGCTTTAAAGAGAAGCCTGGAAACCATAGACCTGTGATTATGAAAACAGTGGTGGATAAGTTGTTGGACATGATTCTGAAAGATTGGCTTTACATGCATTTGGAAAGGGAAAACATATCTCACAAACTTGATTGAACTTTTTTGAGGAAGTAACCAAAAGGATTGAGGGCAGAGTGGTAGACATTATCTACACGGACTTTAGTAAAGTCTTTAACAAGGTTCTACATGTGGGACCAATTAGTAAAATGAGATCACATGGGATTCAGGATGAGGTTGCCAATTGGATACAAAATTGATTTGGCAGCTGGAGACAGAGTGTGGTGGTGGAGGATTGTTTTTTGGACTGGAGGCAGTGGTATTCCACAGGGATTGATACTGAGCCCACTTTTGTTCATCATTTATATAAATGATTTGGATGAGCATATAGGTGGAAAGGTTAGAAATTTTGCAGATGACAGCAAAATTGGTGGTATAGTGGACAGTGAAGAAGGTTATCTAAGATTACAATGACATTTTGATCAATAGAGTCAATGTGCTGAGGTGTGTCAGATGGAGTTTAACTTGGTTAAATGTGATGTATTGCATTTTGGTAAAATAAGCATGGGCAGGACTTATACAATTTATGGTAGCACCCTGGATAATGATGGGAACAGAGGGACCTAGGGGTTCAAGCACATAATTCCTTGAAACTTGCATCACAGGTAGACAGGGTGGTCAAGAAGGCAATTAACATGCTTGCCTTTGTTGCTCGGACCTTTTGAGTATAGGACTTGGCATATCATGTTGAGGTTGTACAGGATGTTGGAGAGGCCACTTCTGGAGTGCTATGTGTAGTTCTGGTTGCCCTACTATAATAAGGATATTATTAAACTGAAGAGAGTTCTGATAAGATTTACCAGAATGTTGCTGGGAATGGAAGGTTTGATAGAGTGGATAGGCTGGTACTTTTATCTCTGGAGTATAGGAAGTTGAGGGGTGACCTTATAGAGGTTTACAACATTGAGGGGCTTAGATAAGGTGAATAGCAAAGGTCTTTTCCCTGCGGTGAGGGGTTCAAAACTAGGTGGCATATCTTTAGGGTGAGAGGAGAAAGTTTTAAAAAGAGCATGAGGGACAACTTTTTTACACAGGTAGTGGTTAATGTGTGGAATGAACTGCCAAAGGAAGTTACAACATTTAAAAGACATTTGGAACAGTATATGAAAAGAAAAGGGATATGAGCCAAACACAGGTGAGTGGGTCTAGTTTAGTTTGAGAACATGGTCGGTATGAACTATTTGGACCAAAGGGTCTGTTTAAATGCTGTATGACTCTATGACTGTATCACTCTATGACTCTGACTCTATAATTTTAAGTGAGCAACACCATGACTGAGGTTGTGAAAATGTTTACTTCATCAGGCAGTAACCCTCAGAAGGTGAATGAAGGCTACCAATTTATTCAACATGGTGAGTAAAGAGCTTACATATTTCAACACTGATGTTTCAGTGGATTAAGTGACTTGCTGGTGGACAAGGGAGTTGAGATACTTGTGCCTCCATGGAAGTGATATTCCAAGATGGATAATCATCAGAATAAAGGTCTCACAATTGACATTATGGAGCAACTAAGTGACTTAGCAAGCAAAAGTAACTCTAAAGGAAAATGGGGTAGTAGTAAATATGAACATAGAACAAAGAAAACTTACAGCCCAGGAACAGGCCCTTCGGCCCTCCAAGCCTGTGCTGATCCAAATCTGCTGTCTAAACCTATCGCCCAATTCCTAAGGATCTGTATCCCTCTGCTCCCCACCTACTCGTGCATCTGTCCAGACGCACCTTAAATGAATCTACCGTGCCTGCCTCTACTACCTCTGCTGGCAGCGCGTTCCAGGTGCCTACGACCCTCTGTGTAAAGTACTTTCTGCGTGTATCCCCCTTAAACTTTTCTCCTCTCTCCTTGAACGTGTGACCCCTCGTTATTGAATCCCTCACCCTGGGAAAAAGCTTATCTCTATCAACCCTGTCTATACCCTTCATGATTTTGAAGACCTCAATCAGGTCCCCCCCTCAATCTCCTTTTTTCTAATGAAAACAATCCTAACCTAGTTATATATGGGACAAAATGCTTAGGGGAGATATTTTATAAGATAATAGCTCAGAAAGGATTAATATTGGTGATTGCATTAAGCTATGCTCAATTTGATGAAGTCACATAGCCTGAGTGGGGAATTAGTTGACCAATTGTGGTTTCCAATTGGGTTAGATATTTCATCCCTGGCTCCTGATAGATTTAGTAATCATGTATAATCTGCCAATGTAACTTGTACCAATTGTTGTCATGCAATAAATAAAATCTTGTTTTTCATACAAGCGTCTTACACCTTCTCCTTAGGACTCACTAGCAATTCATCCTCTACTACTGTTAACCAAATGGGCCCTTAGACCTCACTCTATCCTAATCATTACTAGGTAGTAATAGGTTTAGCGAACATAGATTGGTCCATACAGTTGTCCTAATCAAGACAGGATGCAGCTTAGGTTGTGTCAGAAGTGGTTGCTGGTGTAGTGCATATTACAAAGTCCCCCACCCCCGAGATCTGTTTAATTCCATAATATCACTGGAGCCATGGTTGTGAAGATGAAACTGAACAGTAGTTGTAGATGTGATCACATTGACAAAATAAAGTTCAATCTCATTCTAGAGATCACAAATTTTTTTTTTCAGATAAATGCATGCATTGAAATGTTATGAAATTGTGGCTTATTTTGCCTGATTCTCATTTCCACTTAGGCTCAATTTCTGCTTTACTACTTGCTGATAAATTGGCAGAGAACTACAACTCTCTTGTAGAATCCATCCAAATTTAAAAAAAATGAAAATCTGATGGATGCTAGAAAAAGTAGGCAATCCATTCCACCAATTTACCACCTAAGTTGCAAAAGCGAATAATGCCTTCATTTATATGATGTTACACACTGAATAGTTAAAGGTCTATCCATGCTAAAATCAATCTGGTGATAAAGTGAAACCATTGATAAAATTTGCTTAATATAAGTAATATACAATAGTAGCTTTAAGTTAAAGAAAAAGTAAAATTCTCCTTGGCTCAAATGGAGAATCGTTGAGGTGGTCATTCATGTTAAGAAGGTAAGTGGGACATGTGGTTTGCTAAAATGAGAAGGCATATTATTAGCTGCTCACTTCTAATGTTGTACACAGCATCTTCAACAGTATGGAGAGAGAAAGTGAATGATGCAGGGCACTGTCAATTGCATGCGGGGATGATCTATGTGCTGGATACACAGGATCTAAATTATACTAGACGTAAACCTTACAGACGCATCACCTATCAAAATACTCATCAGGTTTAAGTAGGTTGTGGGGTGGGATGCTGGGGATGCAGTGGGCTGAGAGGGGGATGTGATGTGAAAGAGCTCTCTTCCACATCACACCCCCTCCCAGCCCACTGCATCCCCAGCTACTGGGGCAGGTGTGTGCAACTGCAGTGGAACTGGAGGGCCATGCTTACACCTCCAGGCCCTATATTCAGTTAAATATTTTGCAGTGGCTGCTTCTATCTTTCCTCTTATGCATTCTGAATATCCTACTCAGGATTACTAAATGGTATTGAACATAATAGGCTCGGCATTAGGTACATTTGGCACAGCCCAATTTTCTGAAGAGAATTCCAAAAGCAGATATCAGGCAATGTAATTGAACATACTATCAAATTTCTAGGAAATGAATTCTCTCTTTAGTTGTCTCTGATGTCTTTTTATTGATAATTCTCTGTTTTGTCACTTTCAATTTGAATCAGATGATGTAGTTTGATTTGGAGGACTTAAAATACATTTATTTTTGTTTAAGTATCAGTGGGAAAGACGTGTGCATATACTTCCGATGAAAGGCATTCTGTCCGCCATAATGCTAAAAGACAAAGAATATTTATACAAGCCTAAGGCAAATGTAAAGAGGGGCCTAACTCTGTTCTGAAGTTCATTATCCAAGATTAGTTTGTTCGGAGGCAGCCTGCCTGAGCAGCAGCTACATTTGGGAACCAAGAGTCAAATGTCATTGATGCTATCCCAAGGAAGGACTATGTGTGCCTTGCAAATAGATTTTTAGAAGTATCAAGGACAACAAGTGCTGACATTGCCAGTGAGCCCCAAATTCCATGTAAGAAGAAATAAATTTTTGAATGGTAGCAATCTTAAAAAAGATACTTGTTGAAATCCCATCGATGGAATTTAGGTGTGTGTCTTAAGATTCAATAGTAGTTTTTTGTGCCTATCCCCATGGTGGGTTTGTTGATGAAGGGACATTTAATCAATTGGCATTGTGGCAGGTAGGGACTCTGCCACCTTGCTAGCTCCACCCCTATGAGTCCATAGTGGAATATTCCATGGATGTGTTTCCCTCCCCACTGTCTAATGGAGCTTTTAAATGGACACTTTGTCTTTTTTTTATTAATTTGGGGATGTGGGCTTTGTTGCCCCTTCTTAACAACCCTTCTGAAAGACAGCCATTTAGTGTAGGTACTCCCACAGTACTTCAGGGATAGAATTCCACAGCATTGACCAGTGACAGGGAAGAAATGACAATGTATTTCCGAGTCAGGACAGTGTTTGTCCTATTAACAAACTCATTCTACAGCCACTGGTATGATGGGGAGCATGACAGGAAAGCTCCAGGCTCCAGTGGGAGAGTTCCTAATGCAGAGGCTATTAGTGTCTGATTGGAAAGATGCCAACCCACCGTCCCACATCTCCTGCAACTCCTACCTCATGGCCCTCCTCACAGCAGTGACAATCCTAGACCTCTGGTGGATATCGTACCAGCAGCAGACACCACTCTACCAGGGCTGCTGACTTTCAATGGAGCCTCAGTCTTTTAGTGGCTGATAGCTCTCCGCAGGTGGGATGTCTGCTCCAATGTCCCAGACTCTGGAAGAAAGCGCACCATTAACCTTTAAAGTGCCGGAATAGAACAGGACGTGGCAGGCCTTCTGATAAAAGGTGACATTGGGTTCTCCAGATGGTGACTAGAGCCCTACCACTTCAAGATTCTGCCCAATATGATAATAACTGACACCCATCCAACTTGGTCCGGTTTGATTTTAAAAAAATGAATGAGAGTATATACTACATGACTGAAAAAAACAAAAGTAGTACAGTGATCTTATCCAAACGTTCATCAGACAAATGTCTTAATAATGACTCCAAACAAACCACATCTGTTTGAATCCTGAACTCCATCAGATGAAACTTACAGCATTTTTGGCATTTAGCAAATCATTAGTAGTTATCCCAGTCCCCCCCAACCATTTTCCTTATAACTCACTTCAAATACTCAGCCATGTTTAAAAAATCATTGTAACAAAGCCATTAAAAGAAGAGATTGACCACGGGACTCCAAGAATCAAGCTGATACAATGAATTATAATTGAATGCAGCAGTTATGTTATGTCCCACAGCTTTTGTATAGGATACCCTTAAGAGATATGCTCATGATATCATCACCATATTATAGCACGTTACCTGAGATGCTATAAAGGTCTCAGTATCTACCTTAATTAGAGCCTCTTGAAGCATGACACGCTGATGGAAGCATGCCACTCACTGTTTATAACTGAATAACTTGTATTTCAATCGCAGGGTTAATGCTATGTAAATATTTGGAGCTATAATAAATACCTACTGAATCTTTCAATACCAAATTATTGTCGTCCAGTTCTTCTAGGAGCTTAAATAAGTGCTGCCTCATCAGGTCTGCTTTTAAAAAGTATATACTTTGTTCAAGTATCAATGGGACCAATCATTGATAAGATACTGTGCCTAATTAGTTGGGGTACTTGAATTTTCATGTCCATCAAGTGTTGAAGTTCATGTTTGCATCTTTATTGATGTTAATTTAATGCCATCACAAAGCATAAATTTCAACAGCTCATTCAAATTCCCTGCCTCTAATTTCTATGGAAATGTTGAAGCACTTTGAATTGTACGCCAGAGTTTTGGTGGAAGGCTGACAAAGGACTGGAGAAATAACATTAAAGTCCATTTATGCTACTTTCCAGGATTTCTGCTGATCATATTATGAAGGTTTTGGAACCCTCCAAAAGATCGTAAATTCCATTTTTGGAATATTGCATTTAATTCTGGTCGTCCTGCCAGAGGAAAGATGTTGTGAAACTTGAAAGAGTTCAGAAAAGATTTACAAGGATGTTGCCGGGGTTGGAGGGTTTGAGCTATAGGGAGAGGCTGAACAGGCTATGGTAATTTGCCCTGGACCTTTGGAAGCTGAGGAGTGACCTTTTATAGAGGTTTATAAAATCATGAGTTGAATAGATAGGATGTCTCCTGTATGTTAACTCATTCTTAATCCATGTTGAAGCATTATGTTAAATCCTGTGATAGCCAGCAGGTGCTAAAATCTTTTGTGGGATACTTCATCAAATGCTTTCTGTAAATTCAAATATATTACATCTACTAGTTTCCCTTTATCTAGTGGAGGCTTTGTTGGGTGTGATGCAGTTATTGATCCTTTACCGATTTAGTAATGCCATCAATATGGCTTCGACTTGAACTTCATTGGCTGGACACTGTGTCCAGGAATGCATTTTCCAAATCTTGGCCTCAAACAATCAGGACATTATATTGTGCACACTCGGTGCTGTCTGACTCTGTCATGTCAGAAAAGCAATTGTGATCAGCCAAGGTGACTTAAAAGCAGAATCTGAATTGTCTATTTCATAATCAAATTCCATAGTAACCACTGGAAGACATCATTTTACAGTTATCAGATTTACACACTGAACTGTAAATATGCAAGGACTTAGTGCATAATATGGGAGGCTGCCTATTGTTTGGGGGATGGGGTGCTATCGTGGTAGCTCCTGGCAGAATTCAACTCCAATGTAGGATTAAACCTCTGGTTATGGAAAGTGCAATTGGGCAATGTCAAATACTTTAGAACTCCTTCTGGAGACTTGAAAATAACCTTCTTGGGAGACATCCATGCAACAAAATGTGAGGGCATAATGAGGCCATTAGAACGTATAACATAGAACAACACAGTTCAGGAACAGGCCCTTTGACTCATCATGTCTGTGCTGACCATGATGCCGTTCTAAACTAATGCCGTTTGCCTGCACACGGTCCTTTCTCCCCATTCAGTTGCAGCAATGTGAGTAGGCCTTACTTCGTTGATTAGCTCTGGACATGTGTCAGTGCTGTGCTCACTAGGCTTTGCCAGATTGTCTTATCTTACCAATTGGTTAGCCACTGACGTTCCCTGCTCGCACATTAGTACTCATGTGTTCCTCTGGCTAGATCCTGATTTGTTTTTTATTCCTCATGTGGACTGAGGTCTTATCTCTTTCGACCTGTTTATGGCCATTTTTTTCCTGCAGTGAGACAATGGGCGGAATTGAGTGTGATTGAAGCAGGTGGAAAAGTAGTTGGTGACGCAGAAGGTGGTAGTGAGGTGTCCTGCGTGTGTGAGTAGAACGTGCAGAAGAAAGGAAGGGTTAGTAGTTTGAAAGGATAAAGTAAAAGTAAGAACTGTTGAGGGGATAAGATGAATGCACCACTGAACCTGTGATTCGTACAATTTCTGCAGTGCAGTTTAATAATGTATTAACTTCAGTGATTGCTCCTTTACATGGGCTGTGCATGTTCAGCATTGAGTCTACTGAGATTCTTAAGTTTTATATGTAGCTTCTTTGTTCGCCAGTTTAAAACTAGTCTTAAAGAGTATGCACGTGGTCTGTCGAGACGTAGCATCTTATGTTTGTCATCATTCATCATTCATTGTTCAGTTCACCTGAGTATCTTGTCCAATTTGTTTTTTTTCATTTTGACTCACTCCCCATGTTTCTAGCGCCTTACCTAGTTTGGGAGTATCTGCAAGTCTGACCGTTTTGCACTGAGTTTCTCAAGCCAGGTTATTAATGCAAATTAAACATCGCAAAGTTCCCAGCACTGAGACCTGAATCTCACCATTCAGTCCTTACCCCTGCCCTGACATGACTCTGTTAATGAATGCTCCCTGTTTCTCACCCTTGAACCAGTTTGTTATACATTCCCAGGGTCTCTCCTAAAACTTCACTCAGCTTTGAGTTTAATTAATATCCTTTTCTTAAAACTGTATCAAAAGCCTTTTAGAAGTTGAAGCACACCATGTCATTGGGCTTGTCACAGTCCACTTCGGTTGTCACTGCCTGAAAGAAGGCAAGGAGATTGGTCAGTCAGGATTTTCTCCTTCTGAAGACAATGCTGACTGCTGTTAACTAGGTTATTGTTGTAAGATTATTCTCAAATTTACTTCTGATAATTGATTCTATTATTTTACGTGGATTGAAAGTGAGACTGATGGGTTTGTTGTCGCCTATGTCTGTTTTGTCACATGTTTTGAATATTGATAGCACATTGGCGTGTTTGCAATCTGCTAGTACCTCTCCAGTCTCCATTGATACTCATAATGATTGTCAGTGCCACACAAATCTCCTTGCTAGTTTCGCTGAGAAGTTTAGAATAAACTCCAGCTATCCCTGGGGATTTATTTGTTTTGAGCCCATTTAGCCTGTCTAGGATTTCAATCTCATTAATAATGACGCCAATTGATTTATCATGTGATTTATTTGTGTAGAGTGAGCTTCATACTATGCCTTTCCTTTTGAATACTTGAAGGAAAACTTTGAGTGTTTATCACATTGTACTTGTCTCTAGTTTGGACTTTATTTAATTCTTTTATGGTTTGTACTACTTGTCAGACTGCCTCTATCCTCTTGTGGTATTGAAAATGTACTCTGTTACTGTATTTAGCCTCAGGTACTCTGCCTTTGCCTTTGTCCAGGTTTCCTTTTGTCCCTTTGCTTACCCTTTCACTATGCTTCTACTCTTGTCTTACATTCATCCCAGAAAACCCCTTTGCTCTTGTCCCTCTACATGACAATTTCTGTCTTTATATCTCAATGTTAACTCCTTTGTGAAAGGATTTGAGTAACTTCAAAAATCATCAACAAAACCATAAATCCCGACCAGATTTAAAGCTCTACCTCTGCAACCTCCTTCAATCTTAGCTAAGTTTTATCTACTGTACTCCTCATTGTGTTCTATCAGTTGTGACAAGACCTTTAGCTATTCTGGCCCTTGTTCTCTGCAATTTGTTTCTCTCATCCTTCTGAAATCTTATCACAATGTTTCTCTTCAAACAGACCTTGATCACTTTGCTAAACTCATTATCTGAATTTCTGTTTTTATTGTATTTATGATCTAACTACTCCATGAAACTCCTTAGAATATAGTACCATAGAATCATGCTCCTCCTGTAGAATGTGGGAGGTAAGGGTCACCACTAGTGTCCCCACTGACTTCATCTGCGGGAAGTGCACCCAACTCCAGGTCCTTGGAAAATGCGTTAGGGAACTGGAGCTGGAGCTGGATGGACTTCGGATCATTCGGGAGGCCGAGGGGGTAATTGAGAGAAGTTACACGGAGGTAGTCACACCTCAAGTACGGGAAAAAGGTAGATGGGTTACAGTCAGGAGACAGAAAGGGAACAGGCAGACAGTGCAGGGATCCCCTGTGGCTGTTCCCCTCAATAACAAGTATACCATTTTGGATACTGTTGGGGAGTACAACTTACTAGGGGTAAGCCATGGGGTACAGGTCTCTGGCACAGAGTCTGTCCCTGTTGCTCAGAAGGGAAGTGGGGAGAGGAGGAGACCATTAGTCGCCTGGGACTCCATAGTTAGGGGGACAGATAGGAGATTCTGTGGGAACGAGAGAGACTCGCGGTTGGTGTGTTGCCTCCCAGGTGCCAGGGCCTGTGATGTCTCTGATCGTGTTTTCTGGATCCTTGAAGGGGAGGGGGCGCAGCCCCAATTCTTGGTCCACATAGGCACCAACGATATAGGTAGGAAAAGTGATGGGGATGTAAGGCAGAAATTCAAGGAGCTAGGGTGGAAGCTTAGAGCTAGAACAAGCAGAGTTGTTATCTCTGGTTTGTTACCCGTGCCCTGTGCTAGCGAGGTGAGGAATAGGGAGAGAGAGCAGTTGAACACATGGTTAAAGAGATGGCGCAGGAGGGAGGGATTCAGATAACTGGGACTCATTCTGGGGTAGGTGGGACCTTTACAAACGAGATGGTCTACACCAAAACCAGAGGGGTACCAATATCCTGGGGGGGATACTTGCTAATGCTCTTCGCGAGGGTTTAAACTAATTCATCAGGGGAGTGGGAACCTGAGTTGTAGCCCCAGTGAACAGGAAGTTGAGAGTAGAGAGTCATGAATAAGGTTTCAAGGTTGCAGGAATGTACCGGCAGGCAGGAAGGTGGTTTGAAGTGTGTCTACTTCAACGCCAGGAGCATCCGGAATAAGGTGGGTGAACTTGCAGCACGGGTTGGTACCTGGGACTTCAATGTTGTGGCCATTTCGGAGACATGGATAGATCAGGGGCAGGTAGGGATGTTGCGGGTTCTGGGGTTTAGATCTTTCAGTAAGATAAGAGAAGGTGGTAAAAGAGGGGGAGGTGTGGCATTGTTAGTCAAGGACAGTATTACGGTGGCAGAAAAGATGTTTGATGAGGACTCGTCTACTGAGGTAGTATGGGCTGAGGTTAGAAACAGGAAAGGAGAGGTCACCCTGTTGGGAGTTTTCTACAGGCCTCCGAAAAGTTCCAGAGGTGTAGAGGAAAGGATTGCAAAGATGATCCTGGATAGGAGCGAAAGGAACAGGGTAGTTGTTATGGAGGACTTTAACTTTCCAAATATTGACTGGAAACGCTCTAGTTTGAGTACTTTAGATGGGTCAGTTTTTGTCCAATGTGTGCAGGAGGGTTTCTTGACACAGTATGTAGATAGGCCAGCAAGAGGCAAGGCAACATTGGATTTGGTACTGGGGAATGAACCATGCCAGGTGTTAGAATTGGAGGTAGGTGAGCACTTCGGTGATAGTGACTACAATTCGGTTATGTTTGCTTGAGCGATGGAAAGAGATAGGTGTATACCACAGGGCAAGAGTTATAACTGGGGGGAAGACAATTATGAGGCGATAGGCAAGATTTAGGATGCATAGGACGGGGAAGGAAACTGCAAGGGCTGGGCACAATTGAACTGTGGGTCCTGTTCAAGGAACAGCTACTGCGTGTCCTTGATAAATACGTACCTGTCAGTCAGGGAGGAAGTGGTCGAACGAGGGAACCGTGGTTTACTAAAGAAGTTGAATCTCTTGTCAAGAGGAAGAAGGAGGCTTATGTAAAGATGAGGCGTGAAGGCTCAGTTAGGATGCTTGAGAGTTACAAGTTAGCCAGGAAAGACCTAAAGAGAGCTAAGAAGAGCCGGGAGAGCACATGAGAAGTCTTTGGCAGGTAGGATCAAGAAAAACCCTAAAGCTTTCTATAGGTATGTCAGGAATAAAAGAATGACGAGAGTAAGATCAGGGCCAGTCAAGGACAGTAGTGGGAAGTTGTGCGTGGAGTCTGAAGAGATAGGAGAGGCGTGAAATGAATATTTTTTGTCAGTATTCACATGAAAAAGACAATGTCGTCGAGGAGAATACTGAGATACAGGCTATTAGACTAGACAGGATTGAGGTTCATAAGGAGGAGGTGTTAGCAATTCTCGAAAGTGTGAAAATAGATAAGTCCCCTGGGCCGGATGGGATTTATCCTAGAATTCTCTGGGAAGCTAGGGAGGAGATTGCAGAGCCTTTGGCTTTGATCTTTGTCGTCATTGTCTACAGGAATAGTGCCAGAAGACTGGAGGATAGCAAATGTTGTCCCCTTGTTCAAGAAGGGGAGTAGAGACAACTCTGGTAATTATAGACCAGTGAGCCTTCCTTTGGTTGTGGGTAAAGTGTTGGAGGGGATTATAAGAGATAGGATTTATAATCATCTAGAAAGGAATAATTTGATTGGGGATAGTTAACATGGTTTTGTGAAAGGTAGGTCATGCCTCACAAATCTTATTGAGTTCCTTAAAGGTGACTAAACAGGTGGATGAGGGTAAAGCGGTTGATGTGGTGTATATGGATTTCAATAAAGCTTTTGATAAGGTTCCCCATGGTAGGCTATTGCAGAAAATAGAGGCATGGGATTGAAGGTGATTTCGTGGTTTGGATCAGAAATTGGCTAGCTGTAAGAAGACAGAGGGTGGTGGTTGATGGGAAATGTTCATCCTGGAGTTCAGTTACTAGTGGTGTACCGCAAGGATCTGATTTGGGGCCACTGCTGTTTGTCATTTTTATAAATGACCTGGATGAGGGCGTAGAAGGATGGGTGAGTAAATTTGCGGATGACGCTAAAGTAGGTGGAGTTGTAGATAGTGCGGAAGGATGTTGCAGGTTACAGAGGGACATAGATAAGCTGCAGACTGGGCTGAGAGGTGGCAAATGGAGTTTAATGTGGAAAAATGTGAGGTGATTCATTTTGGAAGGAGTAACAGGAATACAGAGTACAGGGCTAATGGTAAGATTCTTGGTGGTGTGGATGAGCAGAGAGATCTCGGTGTCCATGTGCATAGATCCCTGAAAGTTGCCACCCAGGTTGATAGGGTTGTTCAGAAGGCGTATGGTGTGTTAGGTTTTATTGGTAGAGGGATTGAGTTTCGGAGCAATGAGGTCATGTTGCAGCTGTACAGAACTCTGGTGTGGCCGCACTTGGAGTATTGTGTACAGTTCTGGTCACCACATTATAGGAAGGATGTGAAAGCATTGGAAAGGGTGCAGAGGAGATTTACCAGGATGTTGCCTGGTATGGAGGGAAGGTCTTATGAGGAAAGGCTGAGGGACTTGAGGCTGTTTTCATTAGAGAGATGAAGGTTAAGAGGTGACTAAATAGAGACTTACAAGATGATCAGCGGATTAGATAGGGTGGACAATGAGAGTCTTTTTCTTCGGATGGTGATGGCTAGCACGAGGGGACACAGCTTTAAATTGAGGGGTGATAGATATAGGACAGATGTCAGAGGTAGGTTCTTTAGTCAGAGAGTTCTAAAGGCGTGGAATGCCCTGCCTACAACAGTAGTAGACTCACCAGCTTTAAGGGCATTTAAATGGTCATTGGATAAACATGTGGATGATAATGGAATAATGTAGGTTAGTGGGGCTTCAATTGGTTTCACACGTCGGTGCAACATCGAGGGCCGAAGGGCCTGTACTGCACTGTAATGTTCTATGTTCTAATGTACTGCTGTAGATAAATACCTTGAAGTCGACGTACTGTGTGATGTTGTGAGCTCTACAGATCAAAAATGCCTTATCTCTGATCCCTTGCTTGTGCTAAGCCAGCTACTCTCAGCTGGGGTAGACATAGAAACATAGAAATAGGTGCAAGATAGGCCATAGAATATACCTAATGAACTTGCCCCAACAGCTTTCCATGGTAGAGAATTTCACAGGTTCACAACTCACTGAATGAAGAAATTCTTCCTCATCTCAGTGTCTTGGATCATAAAGTGTATCCAAACTGTTCTTTGGATTCAATTAAATTTAGTTAACATAAGACTTGATAACATAAATTTACTTAAATATGAACATTTATTAAGTAAGTAAAAAGAAGAAAAAGAAAAAGGCAATAAGTCTCATGCCTTTCTGCCCATCGGGGACTCCTCGATCAATGGCTGGTCTGGAGGCTTGGCTTCATTCCTCGCGCCATTTGTGATCCCGGTCTGAGGGGATGTCCAAGGATTCAGAATGAAACTCTTTCTCTTACACAGTGTAAAGAACTGCACTTACAGAAAAATAAGTTGATTGAAACATCTTTGGCATGTAAAGGAATATCATCATCAATTCTAACTGATCCTATACAACCCAGTCTGATGTTATTTGACAGCGTATGTTACAGTTGAAAGCACAGATGCAAATCAACAACTGCGCGAGAATGCTTAATAAGTGTATGTAACCTACATCAGAAAATTAAAATTACAATGAAAATAACCATCATCAAAATGAAAAATACAACAATAGGTTGTATCATCAAATCAATTATCGCAGTGACCTTTGGGCATCACCCATTAAAGATGACTGACAAGTGACATTTGTGCCACACAAATGCCAGGCTATGACCATCACCAATAAGAGACCATCCAACCACCGTCCCTTGACATTCAATGGTGTTACCATCACTGAATCCCCCATTATCCCATTATCAACATCCTGAGTGTTATCATTGACCAGAAACTCAACTGGACTCACCACATAAACACAGTGGCTACAAGAGCAGGCTAGAAGCTCGGAATGCTGCAGTGAGTAACTCACTTCTCTTACTGCTCAAAGCCCGTCCACCATCTACAAGGCACAAGTCAGAAGTGTGATTGAATACTCCCCACTTGCCTGGATGAGTGCAGCCCCAACAACACTCAAGAAGCTTGACACCATCCAGGACAAAGCAGCCTGCTTGATTGGCACTACATCCACAAGTATTCACTCCCTCCACCGATGCTCAGAAGCAGCAGTGTGTACTATCTACAAGATGCGCTGTGGAAATTCACCAAAGATCCTCAGACAGCACCTTCCAAACCCAAGACCACTTCCATCTAGAAGGACGAGGGCATCAGACATACGGGAACACCACCACCTCCAAGTTCCCCTCTAAGCCATTCACCATCCTAACTTGGAAATATACCACCGTTCCTTCATTGTTGCTGGGTCAAAATCCTGGAGTTCCATCCCTCATAGCATTGTGGATCAACCCACAGCAGGAGGTCCGCAGTGGTTTAAGAAGGCAGCTCACCACCACCTTCTCAAGGGCAACTAGGGATGGGCAAGAAATGCTGGCCAGCCAGTGACACCCACATCCCACAAATGAATAGAGAAAAAAAAATCACACCAATGATGTACCGTCAAGGCCGTGATAGAATCAGCAAGTCGTGTTAACTGTCCATCCTCATATGACATGGCGACTTTGTATATTTGTTCCCTTGTTGCTAATTCCTGACCAGTATGGGTGTTTTGATTGAGAAATTGTTCCAGCCAAGTCAAGTTGGCCATTAGGAAGGTTCTGTACCATAAAGGCAGTCCATTCATCAGTCCGATTGCGGCTGGGAAGAAGCTGTTCCTGAGCCTGCTCGTGTGTTCATGCTTCTGTATCTGCTGCCTGACGGAAAAGATTGTAGGAGATCATTACCGCGTGGCAATGGGTATTTGCTGATGATCCTTGAATCAACGATTAACTGGAGGATCCTTTTGGATATCGTGTAAATGAATGGTGTGGAAACTGACAATACAGGCCTGATTTTGTCCGGTCTCATGGATAATTGTGTCATTATATGGAACTAAAAGCCATGTGCATGTTTCTGCAGAATGTTCGAGGGAACACTCTTCAATTGTTGGTGTGTGGAACGGACATACTATACCAAATGTCCACCCTTGACAATCAGTCCCAATATGAGTTTTATTTGTCTCATCAATCCACTTCCCTCATCTCTGGCAGCCACAATTGCTGGCCAAACAAATGATGGGAGAGTAATAAAAGTACACCAATTCCACATACGAGTTGCATTAATAATGCTTATAGTAAACTTACACCCATTTATGTTACAGGTAGTACACTGCTTATTAGGTTTGATCTGTAATTTTCATAGAGCAAATTTTAATAAATTCATCCAACTATCACTGTGTCCTCCATAGAGCTATTTGTTCCAATTCTGCTCTGAACAATTGATGAGTAAATTCATGGAACTTTTTTTATTCATTAACAGGATGAGGACGTCACTAGTTAGGCAGCATTTATTGCCCATCCTAATTGCCCAGAGGGCAGTTCAGAGTCAACCACATTGCTGTGGATCTGGAGTCACATGTAGGCCAGACCAGGTAAGGATGGCAGTTTCCTTCCCTAAAGGGACATTAGTGAACCAGATGGGTTTTTCCAACAATCGCCAATGGATTCATGGTCGTCATTAGATTCTTAATTTCAGATATTTTATTGAATTCAAATTCCATACAAATCATATAATTATTGAAACTATTCTGTTGTAGGGACACTTTAAATCATTCCCATCCTGTCCCATTCAGTTGTTCCCATCGCATTACATCTGATGACCAACCAGATAACATATTCCTGGTTAGTACTCTGTTCCAAGTATTTTGTAGCCTAATGGCATTCCCAGTCAGACTACCCATCTTTTGTATCTTGTTTTGCAAGGTCTCAACATCCATGGTGTTTAATGCTGCAATGCCTGTTCCTAGCCCATCCAATATTGCACCAAGCCCCTGTTTTGGTCTGGTCTTTTGTAGTCGCATAATTAAAGGTTTGATTTTACACCCTGGGGGTTTCAACTCATATTATAAGCCTACCTTTACATTGTGTATCTTGCAAAGGACATCTCTTGACATTGACTACTGTGGGAGATAATTTCCCTGTCTATACATTCTGGTACTTCCTGCCCCCGAAGGAATATCCAAAAGGTGGCACCCTGTCTACGGGCAAGTATCTCACCAGGCTAAGGCGGCTTTTGTAGGCTGTGTACCCACATTTTCCCCCCTGTACTAAGGTCGTTGGATGCTGTAGGTTTATGAAGAATGAAATGTGTTTTACCGTTTGACATGTTTCACACCTGCCAATGATTTCTTTCCCCAGATCAGCAGGTAAATACAAACCTTGATCTCTCACCATTGCACGGTACCACAATATTCTAAATGTCCTGATTTTTCACGAGCCCATTTTACAGTGTGATTCTTCAGATGCATCTTCAACTGTTTTGGCTTTTACTAATCCATTTATAGTATTGTTGTGATCAGCAGATTCCAAACAATCCTTTATATGGGCATCAACATGATACACAGTAAGTTTTATGTGCTGTGCATTTGCCAATTTATATTTCCATACTTCTCTTTCCCCATAGGGGCATTCCATCAATCTTCCAGTCATGTGACTGCCAGGTTGGCATCCAAACAGGCATCCCATTGGCCACTGCCCATGAGTCAGTATAAATGACTCCAATGTTACCAATTCTAAAGTGGGTGTTCGCTGACATTATGACCCACAAGGTTGGTAGAGCCCGATTAAAGCTCCATTGAGAAAATGATGATACATAGCTGATTGAGTCTAGAAAGGAAAGGAAAGGGTTGCCAAAGTCCATGAACAAATAGCTGAATACCTTTCAGGTGAAAATACCACCACCTTTAAGTTCCCCTCCAAATCACTCACCATCTTGACTTGGAAATATATTGTCATTCCTTCACTGTCACTGGGTCCAAATCCAGGAATTCCCTCCCTAATGACTTTGGGGGTCAACCTGTAGCAGGTGGACTGCAGCGGATCAAGAAGGCCACTCACCACCACATTCTCAAGGGCAACTAGAGATGGGGCAATAAATGCTGGCCAGCCAGTGATGCCCATATCCCACAAAAATAGTGCAGGCACTGACTGTCATGTTGTAGTGCTAAGATTACAGCTGCTAATTCAGCATACTGGCTCGATTTCCCCCATTTCCTTCACTATGGATAATCGTCTGTGTGGAGGGATTAAATATGGCTACTTGCCACTGCCTTTGGCCATTCTTCCAGGTGGCTGATCCATTAGTGAACCAAGCACAGTGACCAGTATCTTCAGGCAGTTGTTCGAACAGGATGCCCCATTAAATAGGAGATGCAAGTATGGCCTGGTTGGAACTCAGAATTCGCTCACCTGGTGGGTATTCAGCTAATTGTTCATGGAGTTTGGCAACCCCTTCCTTTCCCTTCTTGACTCAATCAGCTATGTACAATTTTCCTTTTACACTGGAGATTTGTTAGGCTGTACCGACCTTGTGGGTCACGACAGCAGAGAAGACCTACTTTAGAATTGGTAATTCACGTCTAAGGAGCATTTTGTCCTCGCCTGTCTGCCCTTCAGTCTCTGCTAAGGCCTAGTTGCAGGCTAGAAGTTACTTTTCAAATGGTTGTAATGCGTAAGCTGCTTCAGCCAGTTTTCTGGACTAAAGCCCAAATGTATTGTTTTCCCCTTTTGTGTCTGCCATAAGCTCCGCGTGGCTATATCTTGTACTATTGATACCTGTAATTAAAAGGGTAAGCCAGGAATCTGAGGAGACAGGGGAGCTGTTAGTGCTGTGGCCTCTTTAGCGGCCATATACTTTCTGCTGTTCATCAACTCATTCAAACTGAGCTTCCTTCCAAGTAATGGCACAGGTAGGTCTTGGTAACATGGTCAAGTGTGGTATTTGTCTGCGCCAATATCCGAGGTAGATTCATAGATTTCTGTGCTTCAGTCTTGCTGGTTGAAAAACCCAATTCTTGTATTGTATTCTTTACTTTTTCTCCACTGAATGCCTAAAAACCGCATTGATTGCACTGGTCCCTGTATCTTCAGGTTCACTTCCCAACCTCTGTCTCGCATATGTTGCACCAGTGTGCCTAGAGTTTCTGCCAACGCGATTTCTGTTGGTCCGCGGGTCAAGATGTCATCAATTATAATGTGCTACATGAATGTCCAGTGGCAGCAGACACATATCTAAGCTTGTTGCTACTCGTCCATGGCATAAGGTCTGGTTGTGTAGGTATGCTTGTGGTAGCCAACAGAAGGTACTTTGGAGATCTTCCCATGTTAAAGTGAACTAAGCTTGTTTACTGGGGCTAATGTTATAGAGTAAAAGGCATTTGCTAGGTCAATAACAGCATACCAGGCAATTGGTCCCTGTGACAAGCTTTCTGTAATAGTGACCACATCAGGCACGGTCACTGACAGTGGAAGAGAATATTTGTTGAGTTGGTGGTAATCAACTGTCAATTACCAACTTCTATTAGACTTTTTTACAGGCTGTACAAGGCTATTACAAATACTGCATGGGTCACAATTCCCACAGCTAACAGGCCCTGTATAGTATCTCCAACTTCTTTCTGTCCTCCCAGAACACAATACTGTTTCATCGAAACCGCCTGTGCAGGTGGAAGGATCATGAAGGGTTCCCATTTTGCCTTGCCAACAGTAACTGTCCCAGCTCATTTACCAAAAGAGAATTCGCCCAGTAGGGTTTGCAAGGTGGTACCTTCTAATAAGTCCTTACTGATAATACTTCCCGGTACATTGGATATCAGTACCGGAACTACTTGTGAGAGCCATTCCCCAAGGCTATTCTAATATTTGTTCTAATTGCCAGTGTTACTGCCCCACCAAATCCATTAATAGTCTTTTAGAGTACTAGATGTCTATCTGGATTGCCATGTATAATAGTAACTTCCACCCCAATGTTGAATAGTGCGATATCTTGTCATACATTGCCTTTCCTCCAATAAAAGGTGATAGCAACATGAGGCCTCGGGTCTCCAGTCATCCTACCTGACGCCCTTACAAAGACCAGAGTCCCGGCCCCACCCCTAATCAATTGGCTGTCTGGCTCGCCACAACTGCCTGACCTCGTCCAGGCTCGGATATTGTGGGCAATGCAGTCGGTGTGGCTCCTTTTTCTCCCTCCGTATCTGATGTAATCTCTCTTATTTCCTTTCTCGTTGGAGAGCAGTGCAACCTCCACATACTGTATATGGTACCTATCTATCTTACTCTTCTCTATTTCTGCTCTTAATAATAATGAGAATATTACTCTTCCGGTTATCTTTTGTTTCACCTTTGGACCCATCCAATTACCACCTCGCTGTCCCTGTTTGTCACTTGCTTGGGTTGGCATCACTTTGCTTACCAGCCTCCACATCCTCTTACTGTCCTAACAACAAACATACGTGTCCCACTGCCTGTCCCTGGGCTAGGCCTAATAGGGCTAACAGGGAACCTCTCATCCAGTCCAGATCACTTCGCATTAGCTGGCTCCTCATTCCAACATTAAAAGCTTCCTGATCGGGACCACTGAAATTGTTGAGATTACATACTCACTTGTGTAGCCAAATCCCTCAAAAGTTTTATACCTTCTGATATGCTTTCTCATTTTTCAACATCACCTTTCCAGTATTATTGGGGAAGGGTACTTGTTTCCTACTGTTAGTATCAGTGCATTCTACAACAATGCAGTTAGCCCTATGTTTCTAAAAACACTATTCACATGTGGATCAACACTTGGTGTCCCCAGATTCCCTCACTCTGTGGTACCCAGCATGATGTGGGCAGCACACTGGTCCCATGACTGCATCAGCCAAGAAGCCAAGGTTTCACTCAATTCCTACTTAAAGTGCGACCCCGAGTCCCGCAATTCGGATACAGAGTAATCTCTCTCTAGTCTTGGATTATGTGGGTTTTTTCCTCCTATTTGTTTTGACTTATTTGTTATTAGGGGTCATGCAGTTTGTTCCTTTTCTGAGGATGGCTCTGTAGGTGGAGCATCCCCTTCCCCATCCATCCATTCATACTCTGAATCAGATGACTACCAAATGTCTCCATCCCAATTGTCCCATTGTGAGGTTAATATGGTGCGCTATTTGACGGGGTCGACTTTCCAGTTGTGCTGTTTTGCTTTCCTTTTCTGTTGTACTGTCACCAGATGGCATATTATTCACCTTCTTGGATCTCTCCTGAGCTGTCTTAACTGCTTCTTTTAGGGTGATGTTACACTGTTCTACCGCCTTCAATGTGGCCTCAAGCTGCATCTTTTTGACCTGGCACTCTTCCCATTCTCTACATGTAGAATGCAAAGCTGTTAACTATTCATCCCATTTGCAGCACACTGGCATTGCTTCTGGGGAAGTCCACTTCCCACAAGCACTCATGTATGGCAGTCTGTATGAATAACCCTCATTTCTCTCCTTTTCTCTGGTCATTACTGTCCTTCATTCTTTTCGGGGTCCAAATTGTGCCGACATATTAGCTACAGACCCGAATCCAGAGTCTGCCTCAATCCATCCTGGAATATGGAAAGTCTCTGACGTGTCAGGTTGCTTTTCCCTTCTCTTAAATATTTTTCCGAATCCTGCTGACTACTCCAAAAATATCTTGGATCACAAAGTGTATCCAAACGGTTCTTTGAATCCGGTTAAATGTAGTTAAGGAAAAACTCGACAACATAGATTTACTTAAATATGAATACTTGTTAAGTAAATAAAATGAAAAAAGAAAGGAAAAAGACAACAAGTCTCACGCCCTTCCGCCTGTCGGAGTTTCCTCGATTGTTGTCTGGTCTGCAGGTTTAGCTTTGTTCCTGCCACTGTTCGCAATCCCAGTCCAAAGGGAAGTCCAACAATTCAGAATGAAGCTTTTTTTTAATACAGTGTAGCAAACTGCAAGTATAGAAAAACAAGTTGATTGTGCCATGTTCGGCACGTACAGGAATGTGAGTCACCCATCACAGGACTTATTCCAGATCATGCAGCTGTCAAATATCAACAATTCTAATCCATTGTGCATACTCAGTCCTGAATGTCTAAGCCCTTATTCTTAGATTAACACCCCTAGTCCTAGACTTCCCCAACATCGGGAACATTCTTCCCACATCTAGCCTGTCTCATCCCGTCAGGATTTTATGTTTCTATGAGAACCCCCTCAATCTCCTAAATGCCAATGAGTACAAGCCCAGTCAATCCAGTCTTTCTTCGTATGTCAGTCTTGCCATCCCAGGAATCAGTGTGGTGAACCTTTGCTGGGCTCCCTGAATAGTATGAATGTCCTTCCTCAGACAAGGAGCTCAAAACTGCACACAATACTCAAGATGTGGCCTCACCATGGCCCTGTATAACTGTAGCAACAGAGTTTGCTGCACTTCCAATGGGGGTCATTTAATTCTCCCAGCAGCAGCAGACTGGGAATGGAGTAGAGTTAGGAGAAAGACATAGAAGGAGTCTCTGTTGTCTCCCTGACTATTCTGATTAAATGAAGGGCTTTGAAGCTTGAGCTTGGCCTTCTGACTTGAACACCAATTGAGACAATGAATTGCCACTGAAGGGCTTTATCCTGCTGTGGTGGTATTCAATAGTGGCAGGAGAGCGGTAGGCCAGCTAGGCTCCGAGTAAAGATTGGTGGCTCGCCTGTCTCTTTGCAAGGAGGATTTCTCCTGATCAACTATGCTGTGGGCCCATGCGGGCTATGGCAATGGCCAATCCTGTGAAAAGATCCCCTTCCCTAATGTTCTGAGGAAGGGTCATCAGATCAAAAACATTAACTCTGCTTTTTCCTTCACAGTTGCTGCCAGACCAGCTGGGCTTTTCCAGCAGCTTTGTTTTTGTCCCTTCCCTAACGTCCCTCCCTCGCTGCCACACTGTCCCACAAACTCAGCTATACTCTGAACGCCCCCCTCTATGTTAGTTAGTCTGGGTCTGCTGCAGTGCTAGTTAAAGGTAAACAGTTAACCCATGGTTGCCATGTTCTCTCCTGTCCAGAGCTTTCAAAAATGCCACAGCCACAACTGTTACATTGAGCTGAATGTCACTGGACTAAAGAAGGAAACAATCATGAACTTTGCTTATGAGAATTATCTAGCAGTCAGTATCCCGGGAAGTCAATGAATGTCAGATGAAAACAATATTAAGCATGTTTGTGCTAGCTTCAAAAGGTGAATATTGGTAAGACATTGTTAAAACATATTTCATAATAAAATAGCTACATATAAAAGCTGTTGGAGGGTTGCCACTTTCTGTGAAACTGTAGTGTTATTTAAGGTGTTGCACTCAGATAAGGAAGAGGCTTTTAAATGTTAAACAATAACAAAAAATTTTGGAGCCAAAGTTTTAATAAGGAATCAAAATAAGTGACTCCCACTTTTAGAAACAATTTGCCCTTGCTATGTAGAAATTCATGCACAGTTTAATCTGAGTCTGATATGTGATCAATAGTGAATTAACACTCCTTTTAAAAACTTTCATAGAGCGATAAGGAAGGTTTCCACCTTTGCCTGAAAGTTCTAGTCAGTTGTGTTTCATTAAGGAAGGTGACATGTTTGTGTTTCTTTTCAAGAAAGTTCAAAGGTTTTTTTTTCTCTTTCTTGGGTGATTCAAGTCTTTCATAACTAATTATTTTAATGGAAATGGAACACAAAAAGAAAACATTTCTGGGTAAATAAACAGAGACATACTCACGGATCCACACCACAGGGGGCACAGACCAACATAAAAGGGTAAGGAGTTCAGAAGGTTTTACTTTTGTTATTTTATACTTTTGAGTTATGACTACCAGTGTAAGTGAGTTATGAGGCATTTTTGGTCAAAGTGCATTTCTTTGTAGTGGAGGTAACTGGAACCCCAAACCAATGACGTGTAGCTGAATCTCCTGGGTTGAAGTGAACAATAGGAAAAGAAATATGTATTCACTTGAACTTCAGTCTCTCTGAAATCTATTCCTTGACTACTGAAATGCTAGATTGAATTAGTGTTTTGATCACTTTTTGAGATTCACAATACTACCTTCTGGGAATACAAACGATCACAGGGGAACAGTTGAAAACAGAAATGTGCAACTCATCAATAAACGCAATATCGTATAGATTTTCAAAACTATAGACTTTTAAGATTTAAAGATTAGCTGGAGTTGCATCCAGTCACTTTACACTGATGTGTTTGGGGCTGGGCGGGGGCAGTGGCAAGATGGGATGCGTGAGAAAGTAGTGGCATATTTTTACTTTCACAAGTGGAACAAAATTGTCCTGTTTGTTAATAGTGTTATTGTACTATCTTATGACTACAGTGTATTATTCGTCATCATGCTCCTACACCTTTCTGCATCCTTTATTGTGATCAGCCAAACCATCGTCCTTTAGTACCTCTTCTCATTTGCCCAGCTCAGTGGGACTCAACCCTTTTTTCAGTTCTTATCTCTACTATTCAAATATAGCCAGGACATCCAGTACTACCCACAGGCACCCCCACCCCACCACCTTCACATTCACATTACTAAGTGTTTAATTCCCCCAACAATTTATCAAATATCCTTTGATCCCCTCTGTTGCCAAAGTGGAGTATGCAAAATTGTCTAAAGAAATACAGTCACTTTCCACATGTACATCTATAACACTCAGGTATCACCATCTGCCTCAAACCCTCTGCTTTGTTTTCAGTTTACTGATACAATAACCAATATCAATGTGAGAAATGGAAGCTGAGTCATGTGCTCTGTCTTTCTATAAAATTATGGTTGCTTTTCTACCTTAGCTCCACCTTCCTGCACTACCCTCATATCCTGTCCTTTGTTTTGACCCAATGCCTCCAAAGTAAACTGCATCCCACTAGCCCCCCATCCTGCCCTCACTGAACTGTGGCCCAGGCCCCTTGCTGATCCAGGGTGCATCACCAACATCTGCCACTTCTTCCCAGAGTGGTGCTGACGACCGTGAAAGGCTGCAGTGTTTGGGTTGTCCTCTTCATCTGATGAGACTGGGACCTTGATCACAGTATAGGCCCACTGCTGGCCACTTGGCACTTGTTATGGGGGGTTTTCCCAAAGAAGATAACATGGGATTGTCAACAACCATGACCCCCATCACTTAGATTCACAACCACACACATGTGGATGTGATTTGTGATTTGAAATTTGAATCTTACACAGGTCTGAGTGACGTAGGTTATGGTGAAATCTGTAACAGAATCAGATGAGGTCCAGTTAGGTCAATATTGATAGCTGGAGCATCTTGCTTCATCTTTTATGCTTTTGCCAAGCAGCATGGCAAGTTTCTTGTGAGACAGAGGCAAGTGGCTGTATAAAAGGAATCTCTGCTTGTCAAATACCCAACTCACCTCATATTCAGCTTCCTATCTTATCAAAGATGCCAAGCAAGTTGTGAGAAGTCTCTGCATGGAATCAGAGTTTGTAGTTGGGGACTTCAGCTCGTCGTTTGCTCCGAAGGATCTTTAAACTGTATCTCACAGCAAAATACATGGGCTCCATTACACCCTTGTCCACAGCATTCAGCATTTACCTACCCTTTGTGACCATCTTCGTACCTCCATGATACTTAGGGAGCAAAGATTTTGTGCACCAGGGCCAAGTCATGGTTTGGACTGTCGTTCCTTTTGTACATTGGTGCTTTGGCTTGAGCTGAATGCTATCGGTACTGCCATATTGATGTGCTCTTTAGTGCAGACACACAGACTAGCTGCAAGCCATGCTTATCAGCAGCAATCTACAGGGTGAGGGGGACATCTTGATGTCTGGCACACCAAGATGTCAATCTACAGCACAGAACATAACACAGGAGCAGGCCGTTTGACCCACCTTGTCTGTGCTGACCATGATGCTATTTCTAAACTCATCATCTCAGCCTTCACATGGTCAATATTCTCATATGCTCATTTCTTCCCTGTTCATGTATCTGTCTAAATGCCTCTTAAGCATTGCTGTCATATCTGTTTGTATCTTGACAGTATGTTCCAGGCACCTGCCACCCACTGTGTATAAACTTTCCTCTCACTTCTCCTTTAAACTTCTCCCCCTTAACTTAAACCTATGCCCTCCAGTATCTGACATTTCCACCCTAAGAAAAAGACTGACTATCCACCCTATCCATGACCCTCATAATTTTATGTTGAGTCATAGTCATACAGCATGGAAACAGACTCTTCGATTTAACCAGTCCATGCTGACCATATACCCAAAATAAACTAGTCCCACTTGCCTGGGATTGGCCCATATCCCTCCAAACCTTTCCTATTCATGCCCTTATCCAAATGTCTTTTGAATGTTGTAATTGTACCTATATCCACCACTTCCTCTGGCAGTTCATTCCATACACTAAACACTGTCTGTGTTTAAAAAAGTTTCCTCTCATGCCCTTCTTAAATCTTTCTCTTCTCACCTTAAAAATATATCCCCTAATTTTGAACTTGTCAACCCTGGGGAAAGACCTTTGCTATTCACCTTATCTGTGCCTCTCTTGATTTTATAAGGTCAGCCCTCAACCTCCTAGGCTCCAGTGAAAAAAATCCCAGCTATACACCTCTCCTTATGACTCAAACTCTCCATTACCAACAACATCCTGGTAAATCTTTTCTGAAACCTCTTCAATTTAATAATATCCTTCCAATAACAGGATGACTAGAACTGCACACAATTCTCTAGAAGATGCCTCACTAATACCCTGTACAGCCACAACATAACATCCCAACTCCTATACTCAAACATCTGAACGATAAAGACAAGCATGCTGAACACCTTCTAAACTACTGTGTCTATCTGTGATGCAAATTTCAAAGAATTAAATACCTGAATCTTTAGGTCTTTGTGTTCTACAACACCACCTAGGTCTCTACCATTAATTGTATAAATCCCACGCTTGTTTATTTTACCAAAATGCAATACTTCACATTTATCCAAATTAAACTCCATCTGCCATTCCTCAGCCCATTGCCCCAGTTGATAAAGATTTCTTTGTAATCTTCAATAACCTTCTTCACTGTCCACTAAGCAACCAATTTTGGTGTATTCCACTAATTTACTAACTATGCCTCCTATATTCTCATTCAAATCATTTATATAAATGACAAACAAAAGTGCATCCAGTACCGATCCCTTTGGAACACCACTGGTCACAAGCCTTAAGTCCGAAAAACAATCCTCCAGCACCACCCTCTGTCTCCTACAGTCAAGCCAGTTTTGTATTCAGTTGTCAGGTTCACCCTGAGTCCCATGTGATCTAATTTTACAAATTAGTCTACCAGGCGGAACCTTGTCTCAAAGGCTTTACTAAAGTCCATGTAAACAATGTATACCACTCTGCCCCCATCAAACGTCTTCGTTACTTTCTCAAAAAATCTAAGTTTGTGAGACATGATTTCCCTTGCACAAAACCATGCTGACAATCCCTAATCATTCCTTGCCTCTCCAAATGCATGTAAATCCTATCTTTCGGAATCACCTCCAACAACTTACCCACCACCGATATCAGATTCACAGGCCTATAGTTCCCAAGCATCTCCTTACAGCCCTTCTTAAATTAAAGGCATAACATTAGCCACCCTCCAGTCCTCCGGCACCTCACCCACGGTTATAGATGATACAAATATTTCTGCTGGTGCTTAACTTCCCACAAAGTCCTGGTATACCCTTGATCAGGTCCTGGAGAATTATCCATGTTTATGATTTCTAAGACCTTCAGCATGCCCTCTTCTGTAATGTGAACCGTTTCAAAACATCAAAATTTATTTCCTTGCATTCTCTAGCCTCCATTTCTTTCTCAACAGTGAAAACTGACACGCAATATTCATTGAATATCTCTTCCATCTCCTGAGGTTCAACACGAAGATGACCTTGCTGATCTTTAACTCTCTCTGTAGTTGCTCTTTTGATCTTCATGTACTTGTAAAATCTCTTCGGATTATCCTTAACCTTATCTGCCAAGACTATCTCATATCCCCTCTGTTGCTTTCTTGATTTCCCTCTTAAGGATGCCCCTACACTCTACATACTCTTGAAGAGATTAATTTGATCCCAGTTATCTATATCTAATACATGATTCATTTTATTCTTGACTATATCATCAATATCTTTAATCATCCATTGTTCTCTCATCCTACCAGCCCTACCTTTCACTCTAACAGGAACATAATGCCTCTGAACTCTTGTTATCACATTTTATTTGAAAGCCTCCCACTTGCCAGTCATCCCTTTACCTGCAAACCATCTAGTCCAATCAACTTTTGAAAGTTCTTGTCTCGTACTGTTAAAATTTGCCTTACTCCAATTAAGAACTTTAACTTTTATGGACAGATTTTTCTTTTCCATAACTATTTAAAAACTAATAGAATTATGATCACTTGTTCCAAACTGTTTCATTACTAATTCTTTAGTCATTTGCCCTGCCTTATTTCCCAAGAGAAGGTCAAGTTTTGCTCCTTCTCTAGTAGGAACATTTATATATTGATAAAGAAAATTTTCTTGAACACATTTAACAAATTCCTCACCATCCAAATTTTTAACATTATGGCAGTCCCAGCCAATATTTGGAAAATTAAAGTCCCCTATTATTAAAACCAAATTATTCTTACATATTCCTGAGACCTTTCTATATATTTGCTCCTCAATTTCCCTCTCACTACTGGGGGTTGATAGTACAATCTCATTAAGGTGATCATTCATTTCTTATTTCTAATTTCAACCCATGTATTTTCACTGGAGGATCCCTCAAAAGCATCCTTTCTAAGCACAGCAGTAATATTTCTGAATAAAAAACACCACGCCCCCTCCTCTCTTGCCTCCCTTTCTATCATTCCTATTGCATCCAAAACCAGGAACGTTTAGCTGTCAGTACTGTTCTTCACTCATGCAAGCTTCTGTAATAGCTATGTCACCCCAGTTCCATGTTCCGATACATACCCTGAGTTCACCAGCCTTACCTGTAACACCCCTTGCATTGAAATAAATGCAGTTCAATTCTTCAGTTACCTCGATCTTTGACTTGGTTTTGTCTGTTTTTTCTGATTAACTTGCTCTTTTCTGATTCAGAAACATCTTTATCTGTCTTTCCATTTTCTCTGCTACTTAGGAACTTGCCAACCTCCTCTCTAATGGTTCATAGGCTCCTGAAATAGAACTAGCAAATCTCCCTGACAGGATAGTGGTCCCTTTCCAGTTCAGATGAAACCCATTCCTTATACTTCTATCAGGTCACCCCTCGGCCTACAACATTCTAGCGAAAACAATCCAAATTTATCGAACCTCTTCTTATAGTTAATACACTCCAATACAGGAAACATCCTGGTAAAGCCCTTTTGTACCATCTCCAAGGCCTCCACATCCTTCTTATAGTGTGGTGACCAGAAGTGCATGCAATATTCCAAATGTGGTCTAAAAAAACTTTTATATAGTTGCCGCACCCTTGACCTGTCCGTCCTCCCTGGACTGACCTATCTCCTTCCTACCAGCGCCCCCCCCCCCCCCCACCTACACTCGCCTTTACTGGCTCCATCCCCGCCTCTTTGACTTGTCTGCCTCCTCTCCACCTATCCTCTCCTCTGTCCATTCTCTATCCGCCTCCCCCATTTCTGATGAAGGGTCTAGGCCCGAAACGTCACGTTTTCCTACTCCTATGATGCTGCTTGGCCTGCTGTGTTCATCCAGCCCCACGCCTTGTTATCTCGGATTCTCTAGCATCTGCAGTACCTTTTATCTCTTTTTATATAGTTGCACATGACTTACCAACTTTTATACTCAGTGCCCCGACCTATGAAGGCAAGCATGCCATATGCCTTCTTTGCAACCTTATCCACTTGTGCTGCCACTTTCAGGGAGTTATGGACTTACATTCCAACATCCTTCTGCATATCAACACTTGTAAAGGTCCTGCCATTTACTTTCTTGTATTTACTCTCCCAAAATGCATCGCCTCACACGTGTCCAGATTAAACTTCATTTGCTATTTCTTCAGCCAACTCTCCAAATGATCTGTATTCTGTTGTTATCTTTAATGACTGTCCTCACTAACCACAGCTCCACCACAGTTTAGGGGCTTGACCACTGTCAGCTACCTTCTTGGGACTCTCCCAGTGAGGGGATCTGCTAGCGTACAGTCCAGGGAGTGAGCAACAATTTGCCTTGTCAGACCAGCATAAGTACTTAGGGGAATTGAGTATTGTCAGTCAGGAGCTGCAAACACAGCAGGCAGCCAGCAAGACACATTCGCCAAGTTGATGCTGATAATGACATGGTCCTCATTAATGGGCTGCATGGTGTGTAGGAGTGTGTGCAGCCCTCATCTGCTTGGTACGCCACCACTGACTCTTCTGAGACTTCTTTTACTCCGTGTCTTCCCAACACGGATCATTTTCACTACTCATACCCTGTTCCATAGCACTGGTGATATGTTGGTCACTGTGGCTGCCAATACAGGAGGACCAACGCCAATGCCTAGCCTAGGAGGAGCAGCAGGACCAGCACCGAGGATCTGGAGCACACAGCTCAGGGAGAGGTCACAGCTGCAGGGCCCCTCAGGATGTCGGGGGTCCGCAAGAGGCCCAGTATTTTTGGTACCTGGCTCCATATTGTGAGGATGAGTGATGTACAGTGCCGGCACTGGCTCCATGTGTCAGAACTATGCCAGATACGAGAGGGGATCCTGAAGGCTGCAGGAGTGGGATACCTGTTCTATTCACTGTGAAGGTGACAGCTGCTTTGAACTTCTCTGCTACTAGTTCCCTCCTGAGGACAATGGGTGACCTGCGTGGGTCCCCTCAGTCACGCAGACGGTAATGTATCAGGGTAGTGACCAATACCATCCAAACAATAGTCACACTGGTTCATTCCTTTCCCTCAAGATGAGGTCAATGCTGAAAGCTGAGCAGTAGGATTCAGGAAAATATCTCTTCTCTTCAATCCCAATGCTGGTGCAGGGTGCTCTCAAATGCACACACTGTGCACTGAGAGGGCTGTATTACAGCACTGCAGAACTCATCAACAAGAAGGGACTCCATTCGATTGATATTGAGGTGATCTGTGTCATGATGACACTATTGCACAGCCCCCTGACTTATGTGAAGTGCAGAAACAATGCCACTTTGCTCCATTCCTGGATGAAGCATGACAGAAGAATTGTTGAAGCTGCGGTTCCATAGCTTGGACTGATCTGCGAGGGTCCCTCCAGTAATGGGTCACAACATCCATGCCTGCTCTGCTCTGCGTAATTTGTGTTGGCAATGAGATGATGTGTTAAATACTAAGGAACTAGGGGGAACAGTCTGCTAAGGAGGGGTCAGCTCCTTTTTATTCATTAAAGGGATGAGGGCATTATTGGCTAGGCAGCATTTATTCCCCATTCCTAATTGCCCAGAGGGAAGTTCAGAGTCAACGATATTGCTGTGGATCTGGAACCACATGTAGGTCCAGACCATGTAAGGATGGCAGTTTCCTTCCCTAAAGGACATTCGTGAACCAGATGGGTTTTTACAACAATTGACAGTGGTCATCATTAGATTCTTAATTCCAGATATTTTATTGAATTCAAATTCCACTATCTGCCGTGGCGGGATTCGAACCCAGGTCCCCAGAATGTCATCCAGCGATAATATCACTAGGCCATGCCTCCCCTTCTCTGCTTTACCCAAGACCAAAGGAAATTACAGAGAGTTGTGAACTCAGCTCAGTCCATCATGAAAGCCAGCCTGCCTTCCATTGATTCTGTCTATTCTTCCCACTTCCTCAGGAAAGCACACAACAGTTGCAATTCCAAGCTGTGATGCATCCAGATTGGATGCTTTCTGTGGCGCATCTTTAGAAATCGGTAAGAGTCATTGTGGACATGCCGAATTTCTTTGGCCTTCTGAGGAAGTAGCGACATTGCTTTGGTTTCTTGACTGCACATTTCAAGATGGCAGTGTCGGTGCAGTAGATAGTGTTCTGGCTGAGCATGTATGCTCGAAGCCAGCTGCATTCTCTATCTCTCCTTTTTGTCTTTTTTCTTTACCTGTTTCTTTTCTTCATCTTCCTAACATCACAGACTGGCAGGAGCAGTGTCAGTGGTGACACCTGGCTCGTAGGCTCCTTGAATGGCATCGGGTCAGCAGCTGCAGCAGTGGCAGAGCAGGGAGTCATAGGCCCAATGCATGGACTCCTGGGATGGCAGCAGGGCGTCAGCTGCAGTGATGAAGGAGCGGGGATTCCAGGCTGCGATAGATCTGGAATGTGGTCTCTTTTGGCAGTGGTGGGTCACTGGGAGTTGATGCCCAGGACAATGGGTTCTGGCTGCAGTAGACCCAGAGCGGTGACCCTGCAGAAATCCTGGAGCTGTGTTTGGGAATCTGGCTGATGAAGATGAACTCTATTTAAGTATTTTCTTTTCATTCTTTTGGACCTCAAAATGGTTCCGGTTGTGACGAGAGGATACTTTTTGCTGTATCTCCCTAGATATACGTGACAATAAACCATTCGTTC
>JAHRHZ010000249.1:36589324-36602785 GCA_024137785.1 Ginglymostoma cirratum
CTCCACCTCCCTAACCTGTTTTTCCTCTCACCTCAAGCCACACCCCCATCTCCTATCTACTAACATCATCCCGCCCCCTTGACCTGTCCGTCCTCCGTGGACTGACCTATCTCCTCCCTACCCCCCTACCTACACTCACCTTCACTGGCTCCATCCCCGCCTCTTCGACTTGTCTGCCTCCTCTCCACCTATCCTCTCCTCTATCCATCTTCTATCCGACTCCCCCTCTCTCCCTATTTATTTCAGAACCCTCTTCCCCTCCCCCATTTCTGATGAAGGGTTTCGGCCCGAAACGTCAAGTTTTCCTGCTCCTGTGATGCTGCTTGGCCTGCTGTGTTCATCCAGCCCCATGCTTGTTATCTCAGATAAACTATTTCCACTGCTTGAAGATTCTAAAACTCAGGGACATGGTCTAAAAATGAGGGCTACAGCATTTAGGAGAGATGTTCAGAAGCACTTATACACAAAAATAGTGATAAAGGGTGGAGCTCTCTTTTGCAAATGGCACTGGATGCTAGATCACTTGTTAATATTAAGTCCGAGATATATTAATTTTTTTTAAACAAATAAGGGATATGGACTGAAGGCATGTATATGGAGTTAGGCCTTAGATCAGCCATGATCTCATTGAATGGCAGAACAGGCTCACTCCTGTTCTACTCCTGGCTTACTCCTGTTCCTATGTTCCAAATGCATAAACATTCTCTCCAACCGGTCCTGCATGTGGTGTCTCATATAATAGTATGTTTCTACGGTTGCCAGTCGACTTCTAGTACTTACTGAAATATACCTTACAACAGAATTCATTAGAATTTGAGCTATTTCTCTCCCCTCCAGCCCACCTTAGGCCTCACTTTTCAGGTGAACTAAGTCCAATTGTTATACTCAGATTTTTCACTGCTTGAGAAAAATAAAATCAATGCAGATCAAAAGTTGAACCAGAGATATTGCTGTTTCAAAAGGCTTAGTCCTACTTACACAAAACTATACTTGGACCTTGTTTAAATACATCCTCAGATAGATCAGCCTTATCTCATTTGCTTGAGCTAATAACAATTTATATTTACTCAATGAAAAACAGGTTATGGTACGTAGGTCCAAAAACTCAACTTTACTGTTCAAAATTGATACATGGAATACAATAGAACTGGTAAGAAGTTGACACTGGTACGAAGTATTCTCACAGAAAAATGTTAAGCACAAATATTGTATTTTGGTTGATTCATATGATGCAGTAACTTGCAAAATTAAGTAGGAGGAGCTACACACAGTAAAAGCTCTTCCAGAAGTGTGTTTTGGGACTGATGCAAATATGTACCATAACATTAGTACATTATCTATGACTGAGGGCAACTGAGCATTGTTGCAACAGAACTGGTGATTTACGAGATGTTTCAAGAAGAAGCTACTGCAGTTGGAACAATGTGGATATTGTGGCGAGTAACTTGGAAGGCAATAATGACTTCATGCTGTTCTTTTTAATACAATATTTGTATGTGTCCATTTCATCAGTTCACAGTGGGGTAGCTTCCATCAGGAATATCTGTGACATATTTAACCACACGCGAACAAATACAACCATAACACAATGCACGGGAAATAAGAAGAGTCAGCTTAGCTTCAATAAATATAATGGCAATGAACTTTGATAAGAATAAATCCCTGTTAAGAGTGATTTTCCCTTTGTCATAATAGAATTAACTTCATTAGGGCTCCACAGAATGTAGAAACTGTGAGAGATGGAGATGTGCAATCCACCAAGTAACATGCCTGAAGGAGCATGCTACAATGGACTGGATGCAGAGGTAGCCAGGTATAATTCTGACCTATAGCAACTTCAAAAAGTCTTCAGGTAGGTAGTTGTGGTTTGCTTTTGAACACTTGTTACAACACAGATATACAAAGAAATCTAATTGTTTTAATGTAGGTTCACGGATGGTCAGAGATTAAATTAAAAAAATTCGAACCCAGTGCAAAAAGCAATGGGATCCTTTAAGTGAATTTTCATGGGCTTTGACCGGAGCTGGAATTGTCCCTGTTTGGATAATAATGATAAAGTTTAGCATGAACCACTCAATATTAAAAGAAGGGAAACAATATCTGTCCCTTTAGAAGTAAAATTGCAACAGATTTTACAAAGTGTTTGCAGTTATCCAAATTTAATGAACATAGTCTCAGAAAATACTGAGCAAGTTTGGAAATTAAAATTACAGTAATGATACTGGACAAGGTTGGATTTTTATTTAACTGTAAAATTATAAAATGTGGTTTGTTGGGAAAAATTAATTTTGCCTAGATAGGAAATAATATTTGATAAGTGCATTATCATAGAATAACGCGTAAGGTTGAAATAGGTTTGGTGAACGTTAGTTTCTTCTATTTACATAAAGAACATTGGAAATTAAACAAATCCCTATATTCAATGAAGCATCATTGTTGGATGACTTCTAAGAAGTGAGCTTTTATGTTTTTTTTATTCAAAAGCTCAAGTTTCTAATTCCTACAATATTCTAATTCTAACATTTAACTACAATGTTAAATAAGTAATCTTTGCACATTTAAGATAAATTGTTAAATTCTTTACAGAAGAAATTTGTGGTGTGAGCCACTGACTTCTGTAAGACCAATTCTATGCTGATTATTAATTCATTGACAGATACAGGATTCCTGACATATTCCCTGCACAACTAAATTTAATTTAGACTTGTGTACTGTCAAGTTTATGTAAATTGTATTATTGGAAAGTACATGAGTAGTTAAAATGCTCCCTATTGTGTTTTTATATTTTTATTTTTTTTTAAAAAAAGGAAAGCGAACAAGCAATGATAGTTTGTGACTTTTTTTTTACACAACACTACTATTGTTATAACCGACTAGCATACAAATATGTTTTCCAGTAAAAAAAATCAATGCAGTCCATCACAGGCATATTAGGATATAATGATCATAGTGGAGCATTACAGTCCCATCATTTCATATCAGCCATTAGTACAAAAAATTCTTTTAAAACAACTATGATAAAATTACAGGCCACAATCTTTACGTTCAAAATTTCACAGTACTGTTACCAACAGTATCCCGCCATCTATTAGCGTCCTATCACTACAAAGATGCAGGCATTTTAGAAAGCAGAGCATTGTGGTTAAACGTTCATGGAGATCATGGTGTCTTTGGCATGATGGTTTAGCTGTATGTGGTTGGTTTCTTTCACATTAACTTTGAAATATTTTCCTCATCAGATGCAAGATTAAATGGTATTCATTTGCCCTTCAAAAAATACATCTGCAGAATGATGTGTCTGGTAGGGATCCATGCTTTTGTTTTCCTTCAGTTTACGTGTCTGTGTCCAGTGAACTTTCACAGGGATCTGAGCTTCACATTCCTAGGAATTTGTTTCAGGAATAATGTTGAAAAGGAGATGCATTGGATCCACATCCACATGTGCAAAATAAAAAGCATGGATTCTCATAATTGCTGTTGCCTAATAATCTGTCAAACCAAATGAAAAGTGTTGTTAGAAATAGTTTTCAAGCAAAAGTAATATGAACTGCATTTTAAAATTTGTTTCTACTATTTGCAATACAGTCAAAGGTGTGATACGTATATATTGATCTCCTTTTGTGATCTACTTCAACCTACTTTGACATGTTTTGTCGAAGATATATCTAGTAGTGACTACAATCATTATTCTTCATTAATAAAGGCATACAAACTTTGGATGCTAAGATGCACTAATAAGTTATTGACAGTAAAGCAAACTCTATAAGACATTCCTGAGTATGATACTTCATCCATAATTTAGAAGCAGATCTTAGATTATATAGGCTATGTTCCATGAGTGATCTGGCACTAAATTTGTATACGTCCTTCTACTTATTAATATATTTTCCTTCTACTGAATCTGGCCAAGTCTGAAAACTGTTTGATTCATTTTCTGATCTATTCCTTCACCATGAAATGAAAACCAGAAAATCCTACTTTAGCCACATATCAGCATTTTTTTCTTTTATATGTTAGCGACTTGTTGTTTAAAAGCCTGTTTTGTCGTATTTTTGTGGTTTATTTTGTGCAAAGAGTATCTTGAAATAACAGACGAGAGGTCCATAAGATATAAGTGAGACTGAACAGTTGTTTAGAATGTACTTTCTGGTGGTATTAATTCAGCAACAAATTCAGTTTGATGTGGTGATAGATTTATTGCTGCTGAGATTTTGACCCTGATATATCACAGAAAACAGTTCTATGGGGACATGATGACAGACCGCTAACATCATTTGTTACGATCTCAAACCAGTTTGCCGAATTTATTTAGGATCTGGCTTGAGGCAAGTTATTTTTATTTTTAAAGGGCATAAAGTGATAGAGCCAGGGGACTTGAAGAGAAAACAAAGGCATGAGATTCCACCATTTTTAATAAACAACCCATAAATTATACTATATAAACTTAGAACAGTAATACATCTACACATTATCGTGAACAGCAACAATTAGTATGTGGTAAGTATGGGAAATAGAATATAATGAAACAGCCCTCAGCACACATCAAACAGCAATTGTAATCAAGGCAGGTCTCATGGATTTCTCAACAACTCCCCCCAGATGTTAATGATACAGTCGGTCATCAACTCTCATTTGTTCTTCACAAGGGATTATATTCTGCATTTTTGCTGATATGACGCTAAAGCCTCCTCTTGAGAGCCACTCCATCATGAACTGCCTCAATGATCACTCCCAGTTTGGTTCATTGCTCTCCTTTCCTAGATGTACACTCCACTTGACTCAGAAATTGCATTCATAAGTACAGACTCTTCACCGACAGCTGGTTTCACCAAGCAAAATTCTTCCTGGATTTTTCCTTGAGCTTGAATTGGCCTCTGGCTGGCTTTTCAACCCCTCGCGACTGTACTGAAGTATTAATGCTTGCAGACTTCTTCCAAGCACCCCATAGCTTCCCCCAACAAAGTCCAAGCATTCTTCTCACATTCTCAGCTCTTCAGAATTCTCCTTCTAAGTTCTGACAGCACAGCCATTCAGCTATCATTGACTCTTCGCTGCGTCCCCTGCACAGAATCTGTGCAGTTCATCTGCCTTCTCAGCACCACTGTAAACCGCAGCATTCCTAGCATGGAGCCTGCTTCTGTCTCCCATCCTCACACACTGTATGTACTTTTTAAACTGCTGATCGGTGACCCCCAAAGTGTCCAGATTGACCTGTTAGAAACCATGCTCCTCTGATGCTGCCTGGCCTGCTGTGTTCCTCCACCTCCACAGCTTCAAAGAGGAGATTGTCTCGGCGCGGACAAGGCATATTCCCCCAGAAGGGAAAGGGGGCACAAACAAATCCATTGCTCTCTGAATGACAAAGGCGATTGAAATGAAATTAAAGAAATAAAAGTATGCTTATGATAAATGTCAGGTAATAAATATATTTGAGAATCAAGCAGAAGGTTCAGAAGGGAGATGAAAAAAAGCAAATAAGAGAAACATAGAGAGATTACATAAAAATACTGGTAGCTAAAGTAAATGAGAATCCTGGTCTTCTGCAAGCACATTAACATTAAAAGTGCAATAAAAGGAGTAGAACAAAAAAGGCAATTTACATTCTTGGAGGTGAGAGGCATAGCTGAGGTATTAAATGAATATTTCTGTTTTTAACCAATGAGGCAAATGCTGCCCAGTTCACAGTGGGAGAAGAGGATGCTCAGTGACTAGAAGGGCTTAAAATTGATAATGATGTATTGTATAAGCTTTCGGGACTGAAAGTTTGTAAGATACTGCAGACTGGATGAAATGCATCCAAGAATATTGAAGGAAGTGAGAATGAAAATTCCAGAAGAGCTAGCAACAATTTTTCGATCTTCCCTGGACTTGAAAGTGGTGCCAGAGCACTAGAGAATTGCAAACATTATTTCCCTAGGTTGCAAAGATAAGCCGAGAAATTACAGTCTAGTCAGTTTAGTGTTGGCGGTGGGGAAACTTCTGGAAACAATTATGCAGAATAAATTAATAGTTGCACGGAAAAATTGCAGTCAATTCCGAAGACTCAGCATGGATTTATTATGGGAAAATTATGACTCACAAACTTCAAGAGGAAACAGAAAGGGTTGGTAAGAGCTGTTGACATAGTGGACATGGACTTCCAAAAGACTTTAGATTTAGTGCCACACAAAGATTTACGAGCAAAGTTGTAGGTCATGGAATAAACGAGACAGTAGCAACGTGAACGCAGAATTGGTTGAGCGGTAAGAAACAGACAGCAATTGTTAAAGATTCTGTAATTGGGTTTTGAAGAAGATTCATATCAGATTCAAAATGTTAACTCTATTTTTCTCTCTTTGCAGCTTGTCTTCACCAATCCTTTCCTCCTCATAAACCTATAGGAACTTCTACAGTTGGTTTTTATGTTCCTCACAAGCTTATTCGTGAACTCTATTTTCTCTTTCTTAATCAATCTCTTTGACCTCCTTTGCTGAATCACAAATGCCCCATTTCTTAGGTTTGTTTTTTTTTCTGGTCAATTTGCATGCCTCTTTCTTGGATCCAATACTATCTCTGATTTTCCTTGTAAGCTATGGTTTGGCCACCTTTCCACTTTTACTTTTGTGCTAGAGAGAAATGAAAAGAATTGTAGTAATTCACCCATGTGCTCTTTGAATATTTGTCATTGTCTTTCCACCATCACCCCTTTAAATAATGTTCCACAATCAACCATAGCCAACTTGTACCTCATACCATCACAGTTCCTTCTATTTAGGTTCAGGACCCTCGTCTCAAAATCCACTGCATCACTCTCTAACTTGATGAAGAATTCTGTCAAATTATGGTCACTCTTCTCCAACGGACTTCAAACATCTGGATACGTGGACAGCAATAGTTGTGTCACTTGAAAGTGGAGTCACAGGTGGATAGGATAACGAAAACGGCATTTGGTATGTTTGCCTTTGTTGGTCAGTGCATTGAGGAAAGGAGCTGTGAGGTCATGTTGCGACTGTACAGGACATTGGTTCGGCCATGATTGGAATACTGCATGCAATTCTGGTCACACTGCTGGAGGAAGGATGTTGTGAAACTATAAAGGATTCAGAAAAGATTTACAAAGATGTTGCCAGTGTTGGAGGGTTTGAGCTATGAGCAGAGGCTGAATAGGCTGGGGCTATTTTCCCTGGAGCATCGGAGGCTGAGGGGCGACCTTATAGAGGTTTATAAAATCATGAGGGGCATGGATAGGGTGAATAGACAACCCATCTACCACCATTATCATTCATTTCCTCCACCACCGATACTCAGCGGGAATATTATGTACCATATTCAATATGTATTGCAACAACTTAACAAGTCTTCTTTAACAGCACCTTCCAAACATTGACCTCAACCATATTGAAGAGCAAGGGTAACACACACACACACAAACACACACAGGAATACGACCACCTGCATTTTCCCGTCCAAGTCACACATGATCCTGACTTGGAATATTGTCTTCAATTTTTCATCTACTTAAGTGAATGAATTAAAATGTGAAGTTTGGAGCACGCTCAATGGACCAGCTAGTCGTCTTCTGTTTGTATCTTCATAAGGTCATCAAACCTTAGGGGTCCTTCCTGGTTGAATGGATGACCATCACTTGCACTGTTTTAAATGTCACTGGTGGTCATTTATATCAGTAGTCTTGCAGCTTGGTTGGTTGGCATAAGAACCAGGCCATCAAAGCTGAAGGTGGCTGACAGGTCAAGGAGTACTCTGAGATAACCTTCTTCGCTGTCCATTACACCTCCAATTTTGGTCTCATCTGCAAACTTACTAACCATACCTCCTATACTCACATCAAAATCATTTATATAAATGACGAAAAGCAGTGGACCCAACATCAATCCTTGTGGCACACCACTGGTCACGGGCCTTCAGTCTGAAAAGCAACCCTCCAGCACCACCCGCTGTCTCATACCTTTGAGCCAGTTCTGTATCCAAATGGCTAGTTCTCCCTGTCTTCCGTGTGATCTAACCTTGCAAACCAGTCTACCATGAGGAACCTTGTCGAACGCCTTACTGAAGTCCATATAGATCATGTCCACTGCTTTGTGCTCATCAATCCTCCTTGATACTTCTTCAAAAAATTCAATCAAGTTAATGAAACACAATTTCCCATACACAAAGCCATGTTTACTGTCCCTAATCAGTTCTTGCCTTGCCAAATACATGTAAATATGTAAATCCTTTCCGTCAGGATTCCCTGCAACAACATGCCCACCACCAATGTCAGGCTCACCGGTCTATAGTTCCCTTCCTTTTCCTTACCACCTTTCTGAAATAGTGGCACCAGTTTTGCCAACCTCCAGTCTTCCAGCACCTTGCCTTTGGCTATTGATGATACGAATATCACAGCAAGGGGCCCAGCAATGTCTTCCCCAACTTCCCACAGAGTTCAAGGGTACACATGATCAGGTCCCGGGGATTTTTCCACCTTTATGCATTTTAAGACATTCAACACCTCCTCCTCTGTAATGTGGACACTTTTCAAGATGTTGAAAATTTATCTTAAAGCATCCAAGACTCCCATCACACTGTATGCCTGGCTGCCTGGGTTGCCAATCAAGAAGGCTATTTTTCTTGAGTGTTCTTGGAGCCACAATCTTCCAAGTAAATGGAAAGCATTCCATTACACTCTTGCCTTGTTTCTAGTAGATGGTGGACAGAATTTGGGAGATCAGGAGATGAGATACTCACTGCAGAGTTTTCTAGTCTTGTACTTGTTTCCATTGTATTTAGTTGGCTCGTCCAGTTCAACTTCCATACAATGACAACCCTCAGGATATTGATGTTGATTTTGAGGGAATCAGCAATAGTAACATTGTTGAATACCATGTGAGCATGGTTAGATTCTCCCTTGTCGGAAGGGTTTAGAGGGATATCGGCCAAATCCTGGCAAACGGGACTAGATTTATTTAGGATATCTGGTCGGCATGGACGGATTGGACCAAAGGGTCTGTTTCCATGCTATGTATCTCTATGACTCTAAAAATGTTTTTTTTTGCTCATTCCTAATTCTGAAAGAGTGTAAATGGATCTTCTTTGTGAACAATTGCAGTCTTTTTGATGATGATTATCTCACAATAGTATCAGGGAGGGACTTCTAAGACTCTAAATCAGTGATAATGAAATAATGGTGATAACTAACTCGGGATGGTGGCCATATTGCACTATGGGATCTTTGACCCCATAGTTGATCTGATTTCAAGAATTAATGCATAATAAATGACTTGAAGCTGTACCTGTGTGTAATTTTGACAAAAATCCATTTTAACATTTTTAGCTTTTGAAACCTCTCCAAACAGATCTCCAGCTGCTGCAGCTGTGTTTTGTACAACACACACAAAAAAACACTTTACTGGAATGTGATCAGTTGCAGTACGGCACAGCAGCATTGTCAACAACTGCTTGCATAACTATTTTCTCACAAGTATAACATGCAGTTTCCAGCGATGCTTTTAATCCACTGGGCATTGTAACAAATTTGTACTGAGACGTCTCAACAAAGCTAATCCTTTCGAGTTAAAAGGAATTCAGCGTTTTCAATACAAACATATATTCATTTTCCATCATGTCAAATTTGTGGATATTCTTTTTATGATAAATGTTTACAAGTTTTCATTGAAGAAAGTTCAATTAGTGTAATATTTAAGTGATGATTTGAGGCATATCATGGACACAGTCTCAGCCTGGAATGAACTGGAATATCCCAAGCGACAATGACCACAACTAATCTTGAAGTCAATTTCTACTTCAGCAACTTGTTTTGCTGCTTCTTTATTGTCATCTCTGCAGCTCCTCCAGTGGTCCACTCTCCAACTGCTTCACACTCTTACTATCTACTTTCTTTAATAAGCCTTATCCTTGGCTTCTTCAATGTGACACCTATAACTCTCACTTATTGCTGCCTGATTGAAACTGCTTCATTCCCTTGTTGTCTCCATGATGCTCACAATGCTCTCTTAATGCAATAACTACCTCTAGGCTCAATGATTCCATCACACTTATGAATTGGTCTCCAATATTCCAGCATATGTAAAGTTGAGGTCATCCAAAATTCTGATGTTGTGTCAAAATTCACAATAAGTCTTGTTTCCCTTTCACCGTTGTGCTTGCTGACCTGTATTGGGTCTTGGTCAAGCAATGGCTTGGTTTCAGATTTCTCGTTCTTGTGTGGAAATTTCTCCAGGGCTTTCCCCGTCCCTATATCGGTAATCTGTTCCAACCCCACAAGCCTCTAAAGTGACATATCTACATCCTCCAAATCTGTTGCCTAGAACCTAAGCTCTGGAATACATTCTCTACACCTTTTCATCTCTCAACCTTATTTTCTTCATTTAAGACACCTTCTTAAAAATTCCTATCTGCTCATGCTTTTGCTCAATGGACTTACTACCTCCTTATGTGGCTAAGTGTTGTGCTCTTTTACTTCTGTGAGATGCCTTGGGACATTTCTTCATGTAAAAGGAGCTAAAATTATAACTTGTTGGAGCTACAATTCTGTAAAGTAGCAAGAAGGGTAAAATGTGGATGGAAGATAAAAGAAAAAAGAGAAAAAAAAGTTAAAGACAAAGACGATGTTAAATACAGGAGACCACCAGTCCATTGTATTTGTGCTGGCTTTCTGCTCTGGAAATCCAAAACTTATCCACTGACGTGCTATCCTCTGCTCGCCTTGTACTTGGCTCCAGAAGACAGATAGAAAGAAATCAAACAGAGATGAAAGTGGAGAGAACAAGGGCCAAACAGAACTGAAGGAAGACAGGGAAGCTTCTGTCAATATAAATTATCAGCTTGAATGAAAGAATGATTTTTATTGTCACATGTATTTTACAGTGAGAAATACAATAAAATACAGTGAAAAGCTTTCACTCGTCGCCACAATACGGCACCATTTTGTAAGTTTAAGAATAAGACAAAAATGAAAAGAAATAGCTTAAAGAGAAGTCCATCTTCATTTGAGTTCTGAGCCAGCTCTTTTGTTGCTGGGCCAATTCACCTCCAACACTGCCTGCACCAGACCCACCACAGTCAGAGTTTCTCGCTGTGGCCCATCTCAATGTTGCCCTTCCTGCCACCTCCAGACCCAACCAACATGAGAAAATCATCAATCCTTGGGTACCATCTTTTGCCTATTGGCCCACCTCGCTGATGTTGCCTCAGGGCTCACTCGCCCCTGCATGGGGCTTGCTCTCCTCCATGCTGGGCATATGGGCATGAAATTCTGAGAATTTGGGCAAAGCCCGAGAAAGTTTGAGAAGCACAGAATGAACTATTTTGGTTTATGTTTATTACTGGTAATGATGTGGCCTAAGTGAGCCTTGAGTGAAAGCACAAAGATCAACAGGGCACGTATATGTGCTTACCATAACTTTTATCAGTAGCATTAGACTCAAGATTAAGAAACCCTGAGGCAGTTAACTATGGAACTGGCACCTACTTGTGGAAAATTGCTTAGGTATAATCTATCCGTAACAAACAGAATATATCTAACCCAATGAATTACTGTGCAGGCCTTTCCAAAAAGTAAAACAATTAAAGTTTAATCAGATAGCTCCTAAACTGTTCATCAACTGTTTTTCTACTAGAGAGACTCAACTCATGATGACATTGATCTAGCCATAAGTACAAGAACTGAACACAGGAGGAGAGGTAATCACTTGAGTTTTGACCAGGTAGGTTACAAAGGGGTTCAAGCAAAACTGATGTCCAACTTGTAACAATTAAACATAGGCTCAGCTGGACCAACCAGGCTAACAACATGGTTAAGATTAGAGGCTGTTTAAAATATATTATGGGGGAGCTCCAGACACACTCAAGATGCTTGTTGGTCTTCAGGTCAAACAGTACTGTTGATTGTCACCACAAGCCTCTAAAACACCAGATCCACTTACTCTACATCAGAATATTGTGGCACCTGTATAAATCGCACTGCAGCAGTTTACAAATCTGCCTTCAACAGCATCTCACAGCCCTGTCTGCCATCAAACAAATAAGGGCAGTGACATTGTGAGAATGTCATCATGTTATCAAGTCACACACCATATTGATTTAAACATAAGCCATCCATTTCTTTCTCTGGCACACCCTCACGTTAGCATATGAAAACCAGTAGCAGTATCTACAAAAGAAGGCTGACCATCACTTTATCAAGGCAAACAGCCGGTAACAAATGTAACCTTGCCAGAATAACCAGAATACAAAGAATAAGTGAGGTTCGTTTGTTCAACAGTTATTTTAAACTGGGAGAAAAACAAAATCGGAGTTTCAATTATTTTGTCTTTCAAATTATATTGTTAAAGTGGATTACATTGAGTAAGAATGGTAAGTTGGCAGCTCTAGCAATTTGATTAGGAATACACACTCGTGTGAAACATCAACTCAACAATTGGTTTTCAATGAACCAACCTCATAAATTGTTCAGAGGAGCAGGAAAGCTGACGTTTCGGGTCGGGACCCTTCTGAAGGGTCTCCTGAAGAAGGGTCCGACCCAACATGTCAGCTTTCCTGCTCCTCCGATGCTGTGTTCCTCCAGCTTCACACTGTGTTATCTCTGACTCCAGCATCGGCAGTTCTTACCATCGCTGATAAATTGTTGATATCTGTATAAGAATCACATCACGGTAGTTCACCGCGTAGTTACTAATTTCAAGGACTGTTAGAGATGGGAAATAAATGCTGGTTTTGGACCTGTTTGCATGCAGAAAATTCCACTCATCACAGGAGAGGGGCCTTTGTTGGCTTTTTACATAACTCACTTGGTGGTTCGTCTGCAGCAACCTGGCCTTCTTGAAATTGGAGATAACAAGCGTGGGGCTGGATGAACACAGCAGGTCAAGCAGCATCATAGGAGCAGGAAAACTTGACGTTTCGGGCCTAGACCCTTCATCAGAAGTGTTTCCAGTTATGCAGGACTAACTGATAAAGACACAGCTCCCACAAAAGTCTCTCATTATAGTGCATCAGCTGATATGCATCAGAACAACGTAATTACAATCTGTGAATAGGCCATTCTTTGTGGCTTAAGGTTATCAACCTCCACAACAAAAGGAGGATACAAGGTAAACTCATAGAGCTGAGATTAAATAGTCATTTATGATTAAGATTGCAATTATGTGTGATGCTTATCTACTTTATCCTCTCAGAGATTTCTGACCTGTTTTAGCATTGAAAGGACTGTGGGTTTATGATCCAAAATGTGTTTACAGTGTCAAAAATCTGATAGCAGATTGACTTGTGCAGGCAATAATTTTCCATTGACCTGGTCAAAATGTTAAGCTAATGTACCAACTGCAACCTTGGGTAAAAATTGTAGCAAAATATATTTTTGATTAAATTAAATACCTTGTTAAGTGGTCATATATTTAAAAAGTAGGCTAGAGTATTATTAATGAGATAACAAGGTGTGGGGCTGGATGAACACAGCAGGCCAAG
>JAHRHZ010000249.1:36603185-36626630 GCA_024137785.1 Ginglymostoma cirratum
CCAATCCCCATGCATGACTTCTGTATGACAGCAATGCACGGTGAGAACTGAAGCACAGATGTCAGATGTCATTCTGGATTGATAGCCAGCTGGATAGTTTGTTCATTCTAAGTAATGGATGAAGAATGTCAGCTACGTTGATCCCTGTGCCAAGATCGCCAAATGTAAGGTCAAGGTCAGGGGCACTATTAAAGTTACACCCAGAATGTCACAGTAATTGTATTAGCTCCAAAAATTACAGCTCAGCTTACGATCAGAACGTTTGCTTGAAAGGTTACATAATTGCTTCACTCTGCATGCACCTCCTGTATGAAAATATAATTCAGAAAATAACAGAATATCGTATCTTACCAGATAAATAAAACCACCATTATGCCAAAGAGCAGTGTCGCGGATGATTCCACTCTCATAGAACTGTTATTTTGCCGGTTGGCTCTAACGCTTGGAGTTGTACTATGAAAGGGTTCTGAAACTGTCATAACAATCAAAGATTCATTAAATCAATAGCATCCTTATTTTAGTATACAAATAATAGTTGTCAGGTTGGTCCTGATGCTACTGCAGCTCAGTCAAAAGATCATGAGTTCAAGTCTCACTTCAAGCTTAGGCTCATATAAATTGAGGTTGCCTCTGGTATTGGAAAAGTGCTGCATTACTGGGGGTGTCCTACTCTACAGTGGGCCCTGGCATAATTTAAACAACTACATTGTACCGTTAAAAGGAAAGCAAAGGGCTTTCTTTGTGTTCTGATTAATATTTCTTTCAATCACCATCACCACCATTAATAGATTAAATTGCGATATGTTTTATGGGATTTTGTGATACATGAAATAGAAACAATTATTTGGCATCGAGAAACAGTCTGCTATAGAGGCCCACAGGATCTGTTGTATTATGATTATTTTTCTCCTTCTTTATTACCTCAGTCATGCAAGCCCCATGTTAGGATCTAAAGCACAACATCCATTTATTTAATGGTTTACTGAATCTCCCAGGAGCAGCTCAGCTGCTCTGAAATCCAACAGACATTCTGTAAGCAATTGCAATAGCCAATTCACAGAAACACAAAATTGTTCCGACACAGAAACAGGCCACTCGGCCCATTGTTCCTATTCCAGTTCTATTCCAGTTTCATGCCTTTCCTCATATCCCTACACATCATTTCTATCCAAATGATCATATTGTGCTTCAGCAAACACAAATCCTGTAGAGTGATGCAGCTTTCACTTGTTATTTAAATTTTTAAAGCCATTGTAATTGTATATACAACTGGGGGCAATGAGGTGGGGCTGGTGATGACAGTGTGGTAGCTTTTGACACTTGCATGGGACATACAGGCAATCGCCTGAGCTGTGTGTAGTGTGAGATTCAAACCATTTAAAGGTTGGGTCTTGGGCACATTCTGATATTGAGGTGTTTGCCTGAAACAGTATTCAGAGGCAGCTGGCCCAGATTGTTGCTTGGGAGGATTGTGCAGCCTAGGCCAGCAGCTAATTAAATCACAGGGATTGGGATTAAAACAAAACAAAGAAGCGCAGATACTGGAAAGTGGAAGCAAAAACAGAAATTGCTGTGAAAACTCAGCGGATACGGCAGCATCTCTGGAGAAAAAGCAGAATTAACGTTTCGGGTCCAGTGGCCCTTCAATACGCTACCAGACCCACTGAGTGTTTCCAGTAGTTTCTGTGTTTGCTCCTTACCCTGGGATCACAACAATAGGTTTTATATTTATGTGATTAGGGCTCCGCTGTGTGCCTGCTACATTTAACTGGGTGTTCATATAGATGTACCACACAGACAGTCAATGAGATTACTGACCAGCTAAACTGACATTTATTCATGTGTCTCCTATCAGAATCAGACGTGTTTGCAACCTTCCATAAAAAGAAATTGTTGAAATAGGCCACAGGGTGGGAAAGGAAGCACGCCACTTAGAATTTATCACATGTCCCACCCAGTTTATGTTGGTAAAATAGATTAAAATTCCTCCTTAATAAGTGTGCCGTTATAGGATCAATCATGCCACTGAACTGCAAAAGTTAGGAAAATTATAGGTTCAACCTTGGTAAGTGCTATTAGCCAGGACAGCGTGTACACAGAATAAATGTAATGTCAGGTCTTAAAATAACATATTTTATTTTCCAATATTTTCAAAAATACCATATAATGTATTCCAGGGAGGCAATGGCCTAATGGTATTATGGTTGGATTGTTAATCCAGAAACCCAGGTAATGTTCTGTGGACCTGAATTTGAATCCCACCATGGTAGATGGTGCAATTTGAATTTAATAAGGATCTGGAATTAAGAATCTACTGTTGACCATGTCTATTATTGGGATAACCCATCTGGTTCACTAATGTCCTTTATGGAAGGGAAGTGCCAGTTCTGAGGAAGGATCACTGGACCCGAAGCATTAACTCTGATTTTCTCTTCACAGATGCTGCCAGACCTGCTGAGTTTTTCCAGCAACTTCTGTTTTTGTTGCATCCTTACCTGGTCTGGCCTATAAGTGACTCCAGACCCACAGCAATGTGGTTAACTCTTAATTGTCCTCTGGGATGAGCAATAAATGCTGGCCTACCCAGCGATGTCCTCAGCTTGTGAATGAATTTTGAAAAAAATTTAGGAACACATATGTATGCATGCAGATACACATAAAGACATATTCACATACACATGCACCAGGGGCAGACACCGGCAAATTTCTCTCTCTTCCACCAGACATAATTTTAAGGATGCTGCCAATGTTTGTCATGTTAAAGCTTCACTAGACTTTCAGATGAGGTATGAAACAAAGAACCTGACAGCTCCATTACCATTGTTGGGTTTCTTTTCAGGCTCATTTGTTGGCACCAGTGGCGTCCATGGTGTAGCATGTACAGCTTTACTCCATTCACTCCAAGTGCCAACCTCGCTGTCTTTAGCAGCAACTTGTATAATGTGTTCTTTTCCCATATATGCATCAGTAATTGTATGAAATGGAACATCTGTCACCTCAACCTGGAAGCAACAAAAAACAGTTAATTAGCCATGAATACATCTCACTGACTTTCAACTGTTTTTAAATGGTTTTCACCTTTCTGAAATGGCATCTTTCGCCAACCCCTCCATATCCCATAGTGATCAAAAATGACTGTGCAGCAAACTACGATTCTTAATGCTTCCAAATGTTGCTACCGGCAGCAACAGATGCACCCCACCCCCTACCACTGATGTTGAGCGGGGCACAAGAAGGGAGGAAGATGAACTCTGTAAGAAAAACAGTTAAGTCTTATATCTTAATTTCAGTCTTATATCTTAATGTCTTCTTTAAGTTATTGAGAGCATGGTGACATATTACATTTTTCACTATTTATTTGTTAAATACAAGTGACAATAACTCATTCAATTCAATTCAGAGAAATACCATCAAAATCTCAACTCTTAGTCTCCTCAATTTTAGTGCTACCCAACACCTAATTGTTTTGCTGTTTGAAGTGGCTTCCACAATAAACGAATGATTAGATTTAAATTAGAGGGAACCAACCATTCAGAGGAACTTACCAATTTTGTTGTACAACATGTTTACATTGCATAAGTATTATGTTATGAGAAGTTTTCGAATAAAATTAACAATCTAGACCACAACAGGTTGATGTGGAAATCATCATGTGAAAATGCAAGGCAATGACCATCACCAACACGAGACAATCTAACCACCGTCCCTTGACATTCAATGGCGGTACCATCACTGAATCCCCCACTATCAATATCCTGGGGTTACACTGACCAGGAATCCAATTGGACTCGCCGCATAAACACATTGTCTATAAGAGCAGGTCAGAGGCTAGGATCACTGCAGTGTGTAACTCACCTCTTGAGCCCCCAAAGCCTGTCCATCATCTAAAAGGCCCAAGTCAGGAGTGTGATAGAATACTCCCCACTTGCCTGGTTGGCTACAGCTCCAGCAACACAAAAAGCTTGATATCATCCAGACTAAAGCAGCCTGCTTGATTGGCACCACATTCACAAGCATCCACGTCCTCCACCAACGAAGCTCAGTACTATACCACTATCCACAAAATGCACTCTAAAAATTCACAAAAGATTTAGACAGCACCTTCCAAACCCGTGACCACTTCCATCTAGTAGGAGAAGGGCAGCAGATACATGCGAACACCACCATCTGCAAGGTCCTCTCCTTGCCACTCACCTTTCTGACCTGGACATGCATCGCTGTTCCTTCACTGCTGCTGTGGCAAAATCCTGGAATTCCCTCCCTAAGGGTATCGTGGGTCAACCCACAGCAGGTGGACTGCAGCAATTCAAGAAAGCAGATCACCACCACTTTCTCAAGGGCAACTAGAGATGGGCAATAAATGCTGGCCAGCCAGCGACACCCTCATCCCATAAATGAATAAATAAAAATTCTGATTTCACCTGTAGAAAAAAATAAATTAGTAAGTAGGAATGGGTCTACTGGCCTTGTTTTGGTTAAGTACAAACTGACATATGTTTGTACTTACCTCATAGCCATATTCAAAATGTTAATAACCATCATAATCAATACTAACAGTGGAAACATGGCTCAACTCCATGTTTCGCTTCAGCTCTGATATCTTAGAAGATGTACCATTCAGCAGAAAATTAGTATTCCCAAGCCAGCAAGCCTTAATTTTGGCCTGGCTCCACTGCACAGGAGAAATTCAGATAAGCTTGGATTTCCAGATTAGATTCAGACTCATTCTTTGTGGAAAGAATCAACTTGAAGTATCTGGAAATAGAGGTCGAAAATGTGAGAACCACAGGGTGTTTTCGTTGACAACTGACTTAAAACAAAAATATATTATTAATATTGGTATTACAACCGTGTGTCTCATGATTAAATATATATTAACATTGTGACCTTTTAAATGAAGACTTCTGTTGGATGGTCTCATTTTATTTCTGGATCTAAGTAACTGTTAGTTGACCTGAATAATTCAGTGACTTGAAATGGCATCTACTATTTAGTGCGCACTAGAGTCACATCTATGGCAGACCTGGTTGCTCTAGCAGTTTTCCAGCCTTAAATTAAACCAACTGAAGACAGCTGTACATTAGATGCTCCAATGATGCTTGTCGACAGATTAACAGATTTTATTCAATTCATGGCAAGATTTGAGAGGTGATTTTAAAATCCTCTATCCAGCAGCCACCAAATTTAAAATTGAGATGGTCAATGTAACTGCTCCAACACTCTGCCAGAAATTACCATGCAATTAGATTGAAGTTGATCCATCAGTTACTCTGGGTGTTAAATAAAGTGGCAACTTCACAGGAAATAAACATTCAGCACCACTATGTTCTTTCAAAATTCTGTTAGTTCATGGATGAGCTGTAACTCAACTTTACTCGGCCACCTTTGATCCATATACCTCAATGCGCTTGCATTACATCGATATTGAAAATTTCAATTGTTGCAGCATCAATGTCCTTTTGGGAGAGCAAATTCTAGATTTCCATAATCCTTTGAATGAAAAAGCACTTCCTGATTTCATTCCCTAATGACCTGGCCCTAATTTTAAGATTATGCGCTCCTGTTCCAGTAGAAATAATTTCTCTGCATATATACTCTATCAAGTTCTAGGATTATTTTAAACAGCTTGATAAGATTACCCTCAACCATGCTCCAGGGAATAAAAACCAACTTTCTATAACCTGTCCTAATAATACAACTCTTTTACCTGATATAATTCTAGTGAATCTGCAATGTATAAACTCCAAGACCAATATATTTTTGATGAGATTCAGTACCTAAAAGCAGTGCTCCAGATGAGGTTTGAAAGCCCTGTACTAATGAAGCATTACTTCCTCACTTCTCAATTCCAATAATCTTGTGAGAAAGGTTATTAATTCACTAGTCTTTTTGATAAATGCTACAGTTGCTTTAGGCTCCTGCTCCACTGTCACCATCACCGATCACCAACAACGCCCCCACCCCTGGAATGCACAGCTATTTGATGACAAGTTAATAAAACCAAGCTCATATACTTGAAACTCCTAACCTCTGGTATCATAGGGTGGCATGATGGCTCAGAGCACTAAGGTCCTGGGTTCAATTCCACCCTTGGGTGACTGTCTGTGTGGAGTTTGCATGTTGAACTTGATGGCTGAATAGCCTGCTTCCACACTGTAGGGGTGCTATGAAATAACTACAATACAACTATAACTTCGGTGATGTGAGTGAAGTGATACGTTTCAAGTATTTTTAGTTGCAATTTTAGGTTTTTGGGAGGGGAAGGGGGGACATCAAGGGTTCCCATGGTCTGGGTTCTAAAGATACTACACATAAATACTTGATTCCTTTGGGTATGCCAAAACGAAAACAGACCTCAGAATACACAAACTAGGTTCTCCGTTAAAATAAAAGGGACTGAGTTCACATAATTCCTCTGGCATGTAACTGCGTGTGATTTCATGAATGCATTCTACTAATTGCATTTAGAACTCTCCAGGTTTTCATTTAACATGTGTAAGACACATAACACCACTCAAAATTTATATTTTCATTTAAAGTTTAGCAGTGAGAGCCAGATATTGATGTATTTATGGTTTAGCAAACACCCATAAAAAAGTAAGTTTATTTTGCAAAAATCATTCTGAATGTAGCTGAGTACAACTCTGAAATTGGATCTGTCCTGATCAGTTAAAAATAAGCTCACTATCAGGATGATAAGTGAAAAGTAATTCCAATTCCTAAATAAAACAGAAAAGGCTGGAGAAACTCAGCAGATCTGGCAGTCGCAGGAGGGAGAAAGAGAATTAGCATTTTGAGTCCATTGACTTTGAGTCAAAGAAAAGCCATTGGATTACTTGCTCTCCTGGAGAGGGGGACAGTTTCAATGTGAAGTCTGAGCTGCATCAATGCCGAAGTTCAAAGACTCACTTCCAGAGACATTAAACGCATTCTTCAGATCAGTGTAAAGTCCCCTTGACTCTCACATCCAAAAACTCGTTCATCCACTCACCCCACTTCATACTCAGAGATAATAGGTACTGCAGATGCTGGAGAATCCGAGATAACAAGATGTGGAGCTGGATGAACACAGCAGGTCAAGCAGCATCCTAGGAGCAGGAAAGCTTGATGTTTCAGGCCTAGACCCGATTTCTGATGAAGGGTACTCTTACAATACTGTTAGTTGGGGAGTTGTCTTAACATCCATGAAGTAATGACTGAGTACTGATCAAATGTCCCAGAGGTGTCAGATTATTGTAGCTATATCAAGCAAGTGGCAAGTATTAGATCGCACTCAGAACTTCTTCTTTGTGAGCATCTCCACATCATCTAGAAGGTACAATTATGAGTGTGATGGAACACTCCTCACTTGCCTGGATGAGTGCAGCTCCAACAACACTCAAAAAGCTTGACACCATCCTGTTCAGAGATAGTAAGAACTGTTGATGCTGGAGTCAGAAAGAAGAAGAGTCCCAACCTGAAATGTCAGCTTTCCTGTTCCTTTGATGCTGCCTGGCCTGCAGTGTTCCTCCAGCTCCACCCTGTGTTACACCATTCTGTTCGATGCTGCCTCTGATGCTCAGTAGCAGCAGTATGTACTGTCTACAAGCAATGCAGAAATTCACTCAAGATCCTTAGACATCACCTTTCAAACCCACAACCACTTTCACTCAGAAAGGCAAAGGCAGCAGATGCATGGGACCACCTCCATCTGCAAGTTCCTCTCTAAGCCACTCACTATCCTTCCTTGCAAATATATTGCTATTTCTTCAGTATCACTGGGTCAAAATCCTGGAACTCCCTCGCTAACTTACACCAAATGGACTACACCGGTTCAAGAAGGCAGCTTACCACCACCTTCTCAGGGGCAACTAGAGAAAGATAGGAAATAAATGCTGGCCCAACTAGTACACCCATCTCCTTGTGAATGAATATCAAAAGGTAATGTCTGGGCTTTTCTTGTTGGGAATGATCACTGGCACATGGGTGGCGTGCATATTAATTGTCACATCAGCCTAGATGGCATTTTGCTTTGTGCATGTGGGTGCTGATTCATTTCAGAAGAATTGTGAATGGCATTTTACACTACAATCATGAGCAAACCATCCCACACTTAAAATAGTAATTGTAGGAAAGACATTGAAGGTGTAATTGAACAAAGTTAGAGTCCAGGATGCTGACCTGAGGAATGTCTCCATTGTAGGAGTTCACTAGGAGTGTGGGATTTCTGCTGTACTTACAGCAAAGGTGCTGATGCAGAATAATAGTAACTTCAAGGAAATGCCAGGACTCTATGCCCAAGCACAGCATAGAAAAATATATCCTAACAATTCAAAAACACTGACAATGGAATACTGTAAATGAAGAAGTGATCTGAAGTTTGGAGCAGTGACTTTGTATCAAGTTCTTTGTATTCTACAGTATGGAGAATTCCAACAGTAGATTTGCTGGGTATATTATGAAAGTGGCAAAGAAAATGCATATAGACTGAGGGCAAATGTATTCCAATTATCCAAAGTAAATGCACAACACGCTTGATTGACATTATCATTGATGTAGAAGGGTCATGCTCGCTGGGTAAATTTTAAAAAAACTCTCCTTAATCTGTTTGCCCAGGATGAACAAAAGTTCACTGCAGTCAGGGGTTATACTTACAAATTTCCTTTCCTGAAATAGACTGGAGTACACAGAATCAAATGGCACAGAAGGACACAATTTGCCAACGGAAACTAGGCCCACTCCTCTTCCACCAAAGACCTTCAATATTTTTTCTGTAGCCGTATTGCTCCAATTTCAATCTGAATGTTACTCTTGAGTCATCTCTCAGTCAGTGCCTGTCAGAACATAATAACTCATTGCATCTAAAAAAACTCATCTCCCCTTGGTTATTTTGACAACAAACATAAATCTGTCCCCTCTGGCTCCAAATCCTCCTGCCAGTAGGAACAGTTTCTACCTATTCACTCTATCAAAATTCCTCAATTTGAACATCTCTGTTTAGTTTCATACAATATATAAGGTATTAAGTTATATTATGTTATGCTTTTGCATTCATTCATTGTTGAATGTTTGTGCTTGTGCCCAGCGTTGTATTCATCACTCTGTGGGACATGACAGTGCCTGCAGGCTCAGTTGGATCTCTCTTCTACGTATTGTAAAGGACATTGTCTGACAGCACACTCATTGAGCATAATTGGAATGTCATAGGTAAACTCAAATCCCTGTAAGGAATATGGCATGAGATGGACCTTCAATGTGGACGGTGCTCTCAACACCACTTAAGCCCCTCATTTTCATAACTTGGCTGATTGTTCCTACCATACCCAGGAGCCAACCCACTTCACACCTCCATGCCCCTAACACACCCTCTGTCTGATCCTGGATTCCTTTGACACTCTTCCATGGAACTCCCATTCCACCACCTCCAGTCATTGCTTCTGCTGGTCCTAAGACTTCATGCAAATTACCATTCTCCTGTTGCCCTCCATCATGCCACTGAGTTCAACAAGAAAAATCACTAACATCAGACACAAATTCACAATACTGACTGTTGAATACCACTGTTAGACAAACATGAGCCAGGTGCTGCAAGATTTTTGTATATACTGACTTTATCAAAATGTAGGATGCAATTACAAACATTTCAGTGTAATGAATATTCATGGCATGCTCACATATTCAAGTAGGAACCTGGCACAGTACTGTGAGAGGGACAATCCACCACAATCACACCACTAAGTTAATCACTAATACCATCAAAAAGTGAAATTTCAGCTCCCGTCTCATTCGCTTCCCCTGTTTACGTTTCCTGATTTTGCAGGAGCCATAAAATTGACCCTATTGTAAGGGGGCATTTAACAATCAGATTTGAGTTTAAAACACATTTGTTGTCCTCGGGGACTCACAGACTTAGGCATTTACAAAAGAAGGCTGTTTGGCCCATTGTATCCATGCCAATAAACAAAGACCTCACCACACTAATCCCATTTTCCAGCATTTGAAATTTAGCCCTGGAGGCTATAGCAATGCAAGTTAATTTCTAAATGCTGTTTAAATGTTTCAAGAGTTTCTGCCTCAACCATCCTTTCAGGCAGTGAGTTCCAGGCTCCCACGACCAACAGTGAATAAAAATGTTCAACCCTCCTCATAGCTTTCTACCTCTTACCTTACCTTACATCTATGCCCCCTGATTATTTTTACTAATATAAAAAGTGCCTACCTTTCCACTCAGTGTCCTATGCTTATATAGCTCTGTTATGTCCTTTCTCAATCTTTGCTGCTCCAAAGAAAGTAATCCCAGCCAATCTAATCTCTCCTCATATTTTGGGTCCTCCAGCCAAGGCAGCATCCTGGTAAATTTTCTCTGCATCCACTCGAGTGCAATTACATCCTTCTTATAATGTGGTGATCAGAATTGTATACAGTACTCCAGATGTGTTAGAACCAGTGTTTTATATAGTTTCAGCATAATTCCTTGCTCTTGTGTTCTCTGCTTAGACTAATAAAGGCAAGTAACCCATATGCCTTCTTAACCACCTTATCTACCTTCTCTTCAGAGATCTGCAGCTACAAACACAAAGGCCCATCCCCATCAGTACTTTCCAGGGTCCAAACATTCATTATGTAAACCCTTGCCTTGCTTCAGAATCATAGAATCCATACAGTGCAAATACTCCATTTGGTCAATCAAGTCTGCACCGATCCTCCAAGGAGCACTCCTTCCCAGACCACATACACCCCCATCCCCATAACCCTACATTTACCATGACCAATCCACCTCGCCTGCATATTGGGCAGCCTGCTTGGACACTGCGGGGCAAGTTAGCATGGCCAATCCATGTAACCTGAACGTCTTCTGACTCTGGGGGAAACCGGAGGAAACCTACACAGACATGGGGAGAATGTGCAAACTCCACACAGACAGTCACCTGAGGCTGGAATCGAACCCTGGTTCCTGGCACTGTGAGACAGCAGCGCTAACCACTAAGTCACTGTACCGCCCTCTCCATGTGCCTTATCTCACACTTTTCCCGATAGAATTTCATTTGCTACTGTTCTGCCCATCTGACAGTCTGTTGCTATCTTCTCACAGTTTATGGCTATCCTCTTCACTATTCACCAGCCTAACAAGCATTTTTGATACCAGCAAACCTCTTGATCTTATCCCCTCAATTTAAATGTAAATCATTAATGTAGACCACAAACAGCAAAGGCCCAGGGACTTGAATTAAAACATTGAAAATTTATTGTTCAGGGCAGTTTGCAAGCGTGATCCTTTCACACCCACTTATAAGTGTTGCAAAAATTGCTCAGAACTGCTGCGTGAAAATAAAATTAAATGTCACCAAAGCCACTATGTATTTAATAACCATTCCAAAGAAATAGAAATAAACAAGGCATCTACATCTATGTATGCAGTTATGACTTTTTTCTAATAAAAGGAATATTCCCTGCTCTCAACTCCCCAAGAATCAGTGACACAAGTTTCAATTAATTGTTTGCAAAGATTGCATCATAATCTCCAAATACAGTGCTGCCAGACTTAGGGCCACCAACAGTGTCCATAATGCTGCCTGATTTTTATCTTTCTCCCACTGTTAACAGACCCTAGGAATGTGAGCTGAATCAAATTCTCCTAGTCTTAACCATAGAATCCCTACAGTGTGAAAGGAGGCCATTCAGCTCATCGAGTCTGCACCGAGCCTCTGAATAGTACCCCACCCAGCCCCTCCCCACTACCCTATCCCGGCAATTCCCATGGCTAGTCTACCTAATCTACACATCCCTAGACACTATGGACAATTTAGCACGGCCAATCCACTTAACCTGCACATCTCTGGACTGTGGGAGGAAACCAGAGCACCTGGAGGAAACCCATACAGGCGCGGGAAGAACACACAAATTCCACACAGACAGTTGCCCAAGGATAGAATCGAACCAGGATTCCTGGCAATGTGAGGCAGCAGTGCTAACCACTGAGCCACCATGTTGCCCAGCAATCAAACCCAGATTCTTCAGCCAGAGTGCTGCTTAATTATGAAATATCTTTTTTCATGTTGACATCCTCTGGCAGCACAGTAGTAATGATACTATAATAGTCATTCAGAGACCATGAACAATGCTGTGTTAACAAGAGTTCAAATCTCACCGTGGCAACTGGTGGAATTCATGAATCTGGTAAAGAAAAAGTATAGTCTCCGTAATTATGATTGTGAAATTCCCAGACTTTAATAAACATCTATTTGGTTATTACTTTCACATGGAGATAGGTCCCCTGGATCTGGTGTGGCCTAACAAAAACAGAAGTTGCTGGAAAAGCTCAGCAAGTCTGGTAACATCTGTAAAGAAAAAAGTCAGTTAACATTTTGGGTCTAGTGACCCTTCCTCTGATGTTTTTCTCCACAGCTGCTGCCAGACCTGCTGAGCCTTTCCAGCAACTTCTGTTTTTGTTCCTGATTCACAACATCCACAGTTCTTTTGGTTTTTATTTAGTATTTAACTCACTGGTCTGGCCTACATGTGTTTCCAGATCCATACAATGGGATTGATTCTTGATGGTGTATTATGTCTATGGTGCCCAGAAGCATAAGAATATCACATTTTTAGACATCGATACTAAGAACATAAGAACTAGGAGCAGGAAAGGGTACTTCAGCCCCATGCTCCATGAATTAATACAATTATAGTCCATCTCATTTCAGCCTCAACTCCATCTTCCTGCCCACTCCACATAATCCTTTACCCCATTATTTATTAAAAAATCTGTCTATCTTCTCCTTAAATTTATTCAGTATCCTGATGTCCACTGCACTTGGGAATAATTTCACAGATTCACAACCCTTTGAGAGAAATAATTCCTCCTCCTCCATTTTCCATCTGCCACTACTTAAATTAAAATTATGACTTCTCCTTCTAGATTGCCACACAGGAGGACCATCCATTTGACATCTACTTTGTCAGTCTCCTGTAATGTCTTATATACTTCAATTAGATCTCCTCTCAACCTTCCAAACCTTTGCAAGTATTTGGGTAAAATGCTCAGTCTTTACTCATAAGACAAGCCCTTCATTTCTGGAACTAATCTGGTAAACCTTCTCTGAGAGATAGTAAGAACTACCAATGCTGGAGTCAGAAATAACACAGTGTGGAGTTGGAGGAACAGAGCAGGCCAGGCAGCATCAGAGGAGCAGGAAAGTTGAACCTTCTCTGAACTGCTTTCAGTGCAATTACATCTTTCCTTAAGGTAGGGAACCAAAACTGTATGCAGTAATCCAGATTTGGTTGCACCAATGACATATATGGTTGCAATAACACTTCCTTGCTTTTATACTCTGTTCCTAGATCCACTCCAATGAAAAAGAAGATTTATAAGGGGCAGATGCGCCCTCCATGATTAATTAAAAAAGTCAAAGATAGCATGAAACTCAAAAACAAAATGCTGCAAGGATAGTTAACAGGTCAGAAGACTGGATAGAATATTTTTAAAAAGTGAGAATTCCTAAAAGGTTGATAAGGAGGAAAAAATTAGCGTATGAAAGAAAATTAGCCGGAAGTATAAAAACAGATAGGAAAAGTTTCTGGAGATATTTAGAAAAAGAAAAGCAAATAAAGCAAGGGTTTCCCCTAAAGAAAATGAGCCTAGGGTATTAATAATGGAGGATAAAGAGACGGCAGACGAACTAAACAGACATTTTGTGTTGGTCTTCACTATAGAGGATATAAGTAGCATCCCTAAAATAGCTGGAAATCAGGATTTGAAAGGGGAGCAAGGATTCAAGAAAATTGCAATTACGAGGAAGTAGTACTGAGTAAATTGTTGGGACTGAAAGTTGAAAAGTCCCCAGGTCTTGATGGATTCACTCTAAGATCTTAAAGGAAGAAGCCGGCAAAGTAATTGATTCATTGGCTTTAATTTTCCAAAACCCATTAGACTCAGGGAAGGTTCCTTTAGATTGGAAAGTAGCTAACTATACTCAAAAAGGGAAGAAAACAAAAAACTGAAAAATACAGGTCAGTTAGCTTTCCATCTACCATGCAAAATTGTTAGAAGCTGTTATTAAAGACATGATAACAGGGCACCTGGATAGCTCTAAAGAAGTCAGGCAGCACCAACATTGTTTTATCAAAGGGAAGTCAAGTTTAACTAATTTTATAGACCACTTTGAAGAAGTAACTTGTGGTATGGGTAAAGGGGAACCAGAGGATGTATTGTATTTAGATATCCAGAAGGCATCTGAAATGTTGCTACATCAAAGGTTATTGCAGAAAATAAAATCTCATGGCTTTGGGGCATAACACATTGGAATGGATAGAAGATTAGCTTTTCAATAGGAAGCAGAAAATAGGAATGAATAGGCCTTTTCAGGCAGTCAGGATGTCACTAGTGGTGTACAAAGGGATCAGTTTGGAGCCTCAACTCTATAATTTATATAAATTGGATCAAAGGTAAGATAGCTAAATTTGCCAATTTGATTTGATTTGATTTATTATTGTCCCATGTACTGAGATACAGTGAAAAGTATTGTTCTGTGCACCATCCAGGCAAATCATACCTTGCGTTACATAAGTACATCAGGATAACAGAACAGAATGCAGAATATTGTGTTACAGCTACAGAGAAGGTGCAGAGAAAGATCAACTTTACTACATGAGAGGTAATATAATGACACAAAAATAGATAGGAAAGTCAGCTGTGAAGAGGACATATGGAAGCTTCAAAGGTATGTGGATGGTTAAGATTCTAAACTCATGAGGGGCATTGATACGGTGAACAGCCAAGGTCTTTCCCCAGGGTACAGGGGTTTCCAGAGGTTTAAGGTGAGATGGAAAAGATATAAAAGGGACCTAAGCGGCAACTTTTCCATGCAGAGGGTAGTGCGTGTATGGAATGAACTGTCAGAGGAAGTGGAAGGGGCTGGTGCAATTACAACATTTAAAAGGCATCTGGATGGGTATATGAGTAGGAAGCGTTTAGAGGGATATGCACCAAATGCTGGCAAATGGGACTAGATTAATTTAGGATATATGGTTGGAATTAGCGAGTTGGACCAAAGGGTCTGTTTCTGTGCTGTACATCTCTATGACTCGATGACTCTCAGTAAGTGGGCGAAGATCTAGCAAATGGAGCACAATGCTTAAAAAGTGTGAAATTATTCATTGACATAAAGAATTTTAAAAAGTATATCATCTAAATGGTTTCAGAGATAGTAGGAACTGCAGATGCTGGAGAATCTGAGATAATAAGGTGTAGAGCTGGATGAACACAGCAGGCCAAGCAGCATCGTATGATGCTGCTTGGCCTACTGTGTTCATCCAGCTCTACTATTTGTTATCTCATCTAAATGGTGACAGTTTGCATAGCTCTAAGATGCAGAAAGATCTGGGTGTCCTACTGCATGCATCACAGAATGTTATTTTTTATAGAATCCCTACAGTATGGGAACAGGCCATTCGGCCCAACAAGTCCACACCGACTCTGAAGAGCATCCCACCTAGACACATCTGCCCCCGCCCTATCTCCATAACCCTGCATTTCCCATGGCTCATCCGTCTAGCCTACACATCTCTGAACATTATAGGCAATTTAGCATGGCCCATCCACATAACCTGCACACAGAGTCATGGAGTCATACAGTATGGAAACACGCCCTTTGGCCCAACCAGTCCATGCTGACCATGGGGGAGGCAATGGTCTAGTTGTATCATCACTGAACTGTTAATCCAGAGACCCAGATAACGTTCTGGGGACTCAGGTTCAAATTCTGCCACAGCAGATGGTGGAATTTGAATTCAATAAATATCTGGAATTAGGAATCTAATGATGACCATGAATCCATTATTGATTGTCAGAAAAACCCATCTGGTTCACCAATATCCTTTAGGGAAGAAAACTGCCATCCTTACCTGGTCTGGATTATATGTGAGTCCAGACACAGCTACATGGTTGACTCTTAATTGTCCTCTGGGCAATTAGGGATAGGTGATAAATGCTGCCTAGCCAGTGACACCCCTCATCCCATGAATGAATAAAGAAAAAATAACTCAGCTTGTTCCAATTGCCCACATTTGGTTCATTTTCCTCCAAACCCATCCAGCCATGTAGCTATCTAAATGTTTTTCAAATGTTGCTATTGTACCTACCTCAACCACTTTCTCTGGCAGCCTATTCCATACACGCACCACTCTGTGTGAAGAGGTTGCCTCTCAGGTCCTTTTTAAATATTTCCCCTCTTATCTTAAACTTGTGCCCTCTACTTTTCAATTCCCCATCCCTGGGAAAAAGACTATATGAATTCATCCTATCTATACCCCTCATGATTTTATACACCTCAATAAGGTCAATTCTCATTCTCCTATGTTCCAAGGCCTCTCCTAGCCAACCTCTCAGGCCTACTAGTCCTGGCAACATCCTTGTAAACATACCTCCTAATTTTGTATCATCCACAAACTTACTAATCATGCCTTGTACATTCATATTCAGATCATTTATGTAAATAACAAGTAACAAAGGTCCCAGCACTGACTCCTGTGGTACACCACTAGTCACAGGCCTCCGGTCCAAGAAACAGCCTTCAACCATCACCCTCTGCTTCCTACCATTGAGCCAATTTTGAATCCAATTAGCTAGTTCTCCCTGGATCCCATGTGATATAACCTTCATGACTAGACTGTCACGTGGGACTTTGTCAAAGGCCTTACTAAAGTCCATATAGACAACATCCAATGCCCAACCCTCATCCATTTCTCTTGGTTACATCTTCGAAAAAATCTAAAAGATTTATCAGACATTATTTCCCACACACAAATCCATGCTGACTATCCCTAATCAGACTATGACTATCCATCTTTTGACTGGGAAGAAACTGGAGCACCAGGAGGAATCTCACGCAGACACTGGGAGAGTGTGCAAACTCCAACAGACAGTTGACTGAGGCTGGAATTGAACTGGGTTCCAAGTGCTATGAGGCAGCAGGACTAAAAACTGAGCTACCATGACACCCTCCTCCGTCACTGAGCCACCGTGCTTCCTCCCCACCACCAAGCCATTGTGTTCTTGTGCAGATACAGGAACCAATCAGGAAAGTGAGTTTTCTGCAAGGGTGTAAGGAGGTTATATTTCAGTTATAAAACACAAACATGTTGCTGGAAAAGCTCAGCAGGTCTGGCAGTATCTGTGAAAGAGAAAACAGTGTTAACATTCGGGTCCGGTGACCCTTCCTCAGAACCCTTTCCTATAGCAGAGAGACCAGAACTCAATGCAGTATTCCAAAACTGGCCTAACCAATGTTTTGTGCACCCGCAACAGGACTTTCCAACTCCTGTACTCAATACACTGACCAATAAAGGCAAACATACCGAACGCCCTCTTCACTATTCTGTCTACCTGAAACTCCACATTCAAGGATCTATGAACCTACGCTCCAAGGTTTCTTTGTTTGGCAACACTCCCCAGGACCTTACGATCAAGTGCATAAATCTGCTCTGATTTCCCTTTCCAAAATGCACCAAAATCCTCACATTTATCTAGATTAAACTCCAAGGTCCCTTTGTACTCTATGGTAAGCTTCTTTGCTGTCCACTACACCACCAATTTTGGTGTCATCTGCAAACTCACTAAACATACCTATGTTCACATCAAAATCATTTATATAAATGACAAAAAGCAATGGACCCAGCACCGATCCCAGTGCACAATTCACGAAAATACCAATGTAAATTGAAAACATTTATTCTGTATGATAGGAGAGTGCTGAATGTCCAAGAGCTCAGTCTCCCTGGACAGAATCTTCACGGCCCACCTGGAGCATATGGAATGGTGTGAGTGATTTAATGTAATTGGGTGGTGGGCTAAAATTTAGATTTTGAGCATTGGGTTCTCAGGTTATCAAAAACTTTCGGGTGCATCAACTTTCTCAACCAAAATGGTTGAGAACCTCTTTTGCATTCCTTAGCATGCCATGAATACTCTTTAACCACCCAGCCTGTGGGAATTATATTCACGGTGGCTCAGTGGCTAGCACTGTTGCCTCACAGTGCCGGGGACCCAGTTCGATTCCAGCCTTGCGCAACTGTGCGGAATTTGCACATTTTCCCTGGGTCTGCGTGGGTTTTGTCTGGGTGCTCTGGTTCCCTCACACAGTCCAGAGATGTGCAGGTTAGGTGGATTGGCCATGCTGAATTGCCCTTAGTGTCTCGGGTGGGAAATGCAGGGATAGGATAGGGAGTGGGTCTGGGTGGGATGCTCTTCGGGGGAGGGTCGGTGTGGATTTGAGGGGCCCAAGGGGCCTGCCTCTACACTGCAGGGATTCTGTTTGCAATCGTGTTGGGTAAAAGTGAGAAAAATATGTATTCACAAACCTGACCATATATATCAGTGTACCTGGTGGCTCACTTAAGCAAGTGGACAAAAACTTGGCAGATCGATTGTAATGTGGGAAAATAAACAGTTATGCCCTTTAGCTGGAAGAGGAGCTGAATAGTATTTAAATGGATCCAGGCAGCAGCACAGCACAGAGGGATTTTGGAATCTTCATGCATAAATCTCAAGAAAGTAGCATAAAAATTCAGCAGACAGTAGGTGAGGCAAATGGAATGTTTGCCTTTATTTCAACGAGGAAGGCACATAAAAATAGGGAAGTCTTGCTATAAGTACACATGGCACTCGTCAGATCACAGTTGAAATGCAGTTTTGTCCCCCAATCTAAGTGAAGATATACCTACGTTGGAGGTAATCTAGACAAGGTTCACTAGGCCCAGGTATCGAGACACTGTCTTATGAGGAGAGGTTCAGTGGGTTGGTCTCACTGCAATTCAAAAGAATGAGCGAAGGCCTTCTTGAATACATACAATTCGTAGAGGACTTGACAGATGCAGAAAGATTACTTCCCCTTGTGGGAGAGTCTAGGATCAAATGCATTATCTCAGAATAAGGGGTTGCCCATTTAAGATGGAAATAAGGAAGAATTTCTTCTGTCTGAATGTAGTGAAACTGTGGACTTCTTTACTTCAGAGCGCTGTTGAGGCTAGGTCATGAAGTATATTCAAGGCTTAGACAGACAGATTAGAGTGGGTTTGTTGAAAGAGCCTTGCCGAGTCATTGCAGTGCATTCTGAAGATGGCTTGGTTGCATGATTAATTTCCCTTGTGAGATTGCACCTTGTCTGTACACTGCCTCTCTTTTAAATGCAGTCGATTGTTGGATCTAAGCTTTGCATGTCAATATTTGGTTTCAATTTACCAGTTCTCAATTCTCAAGTCACTGAAATTTGCCTTCCACTAATTAAGTATGTTTTACCTTAGACAGCTCCTTGGCCTTTTCCACAGTTTATCAAAACCTTATGATACAATGATCACTGTTCCTTAAAAAGTCCCCAACGAACATTTGATCCTCTTTACCCAGTTCATTCTCAAAATCAGATCCAGCAATGCTTTGTTCCTCATCGAAATACATTACTCAATAAAATTCTCATAATATACTTCAATAGCCCTTCTCTTCACTGTGCACTGGGGTTAGTTTTATGGGGTGTGATGTGGTGGTTGAGGGGTGCACTGTTCACTTCCTGGGTGGAAAAGTCAGTCTACACCCTGTCAGCTTCAAAAAGGGCTGCCACTGCAGTGCTGATGTGTTGGGCCATCCTCAACAAGGTGAGAATGGGATTTCTGCCTCTCAATCCTCAAGGAAAGAAAGTTCTACCCTTGAGAGGTGCCAGCCAATCTGTTTAGCTGGCAGCTGAGTAGTTCCATAAGCACAGAACAGATGGATATACAAATTAGGAACAGGAGTAGTAATGTATGATGTGAGTATAGCAATAAGCACTGCTGGGTGATCGCAGGGAGTTGTCAGAGGATCATCCAGTGATCAGGCATACAGGGAAGTCAAGATTTTCGCTCAATGTGCGAGTCAGAGTGTGGTGAGTCAGGAGGGGAGTGGGGTTTCAGGTTTTGACAGTCAAAGCAGCATAATGTGGAAGTACGGACTTGGGGGACACAAAAGGGGCCTGCCCCACATTGCATACCCCCACTCCTTCCCACCACTTATCCACAATTGTGAAAGAAACAGATTGGCCTCCTTCATTCAGTCTTTCTCAGCCCTAAGTATTATGCCAGGGCAGGTGGAATGAGTTCTGTTAGCAAGTTAAGGCCTCAATAGTTCTAAAGGTGGACGAGCTGGCTAATGTTTCAGAGAAGCTGGTGCCTCGACATGCAATTTATTTTACATTTAGCCCACCTGTAAAATGCCAGAGATGGCTGTAAAATTTCCCACACTATTACTACCCTAGTCATTTTAAGTTAATTATAGTCCACCATTATAACTGCTCTATAGTTCTTGCACCACCACATAATTCATCTACAAATTTGCTCCTCTTTATCTTTATCACTATTTGGTAGCTTATAGACTGCAGCCACTAGCGTAAGACCTGTGTGTTTTTATTAAACAGATTCTACCTTTTATCCCACTAGTTAAACCAGGTGTTTGCTATTGCCCCAGCAGCACATTCCATGTGGTTATTGGCGTCTGCAACTTGCCAACTTTATTTCTATACCTCATGTAATGTTCAATGAAAACTTGAATTATTTATTAATTTATTTCCTCTTGCTAAAATATTACTTGTGGTTGAGAGGTATTTCTTACTCCGGTCCTATCTGCCTCTACCAATCCTTTGTGTGTCTCATTTCCCTATTACGTTATGGCCTGGTGCCTATCCCCTGCCAATTAGTTTAAACCCTCTATTACAGCACAAACAAATCTCCCCAGAAGGAGGTCTTCCGCAGGTCATCCATCTCCAAGACCCAGTCCCAGTATTGCAGGTATCCAAAACCCAAGTCCTGCCTCATCTTTCCAACCACACATCTATCTACTCTAAGAAGCATGGGGCTGGATGAACAAAGCAGGTCAAGCAGCATCATAGGAGCAGGAAAACTTGACGTTTCGGGCCGAGACCCTTCATCAGAAATGGGGGAGGGGAAGAGGGTTCTGAAATAAATAGGGAGAGAGGGGGAGGCGGAGAGAGGATGGATGGAGGAGAGGATAGGTGGAGAGGAGGCAGACAAGTCGAAGAGGCGGGGATAGAGCCAGTAAAGGTGAGCCAGGATGAGACATTCCACTCCCGTACATCTCAAATGTCCTCATTCTTCAAGGACCGCAACATCCCCCCGACAGTGGTCGAGAACGCCCTCGACCGTGTCTCCCGCATTTCCCGGAACACATCCCTAACGCCCCGTCCCCGCAATAATAACGAAAAAAGAATCCCCCTCATCCTCACATACCACCCCACCAACCTCCAGATCCAACGCATTATCCTCCGACACTTCCGCCATCTGCAATCAGACCCCACCACCAAAGACATTTTTCCCTCCCCACCCTTATCTGCCTTCTGGAGGGACCACTCCCTCCACGACTCCTTTGTCCGCTCCACACTCCCCTCCAGCCCCACCACACCCGGCACTTTTCCCTGCAACCGCAGGAAGTGCTACACCTTCCCCCACACCTCCTCCCTCACCCCAATCCCAGGCCCCAAGAAGACTTTCCACTTCAGGCAGATGTTCACCTGCACATCTACCAATGTGGTATACTGCATCCGCTGTACCCGTTGTGGCTTCCTCTACATCGGGGAAACCAAGCGCAGGCTTGGGGACCGCTTTGCAGAACACCTGCGCTCAGTTCGCAACAAACAACTGCACCTCCCAGTTGCGAACCATTTCAACTCCCCCTCCCATTCCTCAGATGACATGTCCATCCTGGGCCTCCTGCAATGCCACAGTGATGCCACCCGAAGGCTGCAGGAACAGCAAATCATATTCAGCCTGGGAACCCTGCAGCCCAATGGTATCAATGTGGATTTCACAAGCTTCAAAATCTCCCCTCCCCCAACCGCATCCCAAAACCAGCCTAGCTCATCTCCACCTCCCTAACCTGTTTTTCCTCTCACCTCAAGCCACACCCCCCTCTCTCCCTATTTATTTCAGAACCCTCTTCCCCTCCCCCATTTCTGATGAAGGGTCTAGGCCCGAAACGTCAAGTTTTCCTGCTCCTATGATGCTGCTTGACCTGCTGTGTTCATCCAGCCCCATGCTTGTTATCTCGGATTCTCCAGCATCTGCAGTACCTTTTATCTCTAGAAATGTGTTGTTCGGTGATGTTGGCTATTGCTGCAATCCAACATTTTGGAGCTTGAGTTACTCGAACTGATGATGCTTCCTGAACATATTGTTGCCTCAAACACAAACAAAATCTTGAATTCCAACATGGAACAGGATGAGACTAAATCCTCCTGCCTGACCTCTATTTAGCAGAATTAAATTAAGAACTATATTAACAGAAATAAACTTAAGTCAGAAATAAGCACTCACTGGTGACACATCAATCAGGTACTTAACATTTGCTGATAAAATTCTGTTTTAATCTGTAGATTAACTTAAATGTTTTGCTTAATTCCTATCAAGATTTTGCACATTTTAACAGAAAAAAGGAACACTTTAGTCTTACCATCTTTCATGTTATCCTTATCCACGTAGATATGATTAATTAAACATTATTAACAATCAATCATTTCATAAACTATACAATATACAATCTTTAAAATGTGATAATTTAAAGTATATGCTATCAAATTCACTCATTTAATTTTTATCCTCAATACTTGCTTTAGTTTGATCAAGTTACCTTCTTACCTGTGAAATTAACAATCAACTATTTGTAATGCAACATCAAGTGATTATTTTTTCATGACCACAGCATCAATGACTGCTCCCAGCTCACTCCCCTCAGCTCCCGGCCTCACTCCTCTCTCCCCTCTGTTCCCGGCCTCACTCCTCTCTCCCCTCTGCTCCCGGCCTCACTCCTCTCTCCCCTCTGCTCCCGGCCTCACTCCTCTCTCCCCTCTGCACCCGGCCTCACTCCTCTTTCCCCTCTGCTCCCAGCCTCACTCCCCTCTGCTCCCAGCCTCACTCCTCTCTCCCCTCTGCTCCCGGCCTCACTCCTTTCTCCCTTCTGCTCCCAGCCTTGCTCCCAGCCTCGCTCCCCTCTGCTCCCAGTGTCACTCCTTTCTTCCCTCTGTCCACAGCCTCACTCCCCATTCCCCTCAGGCCCCAGCCTCACTCACCTCCACTCCCAGTCTCACTCCCCTCTTCTTCCAGCTTCACTTCTCTCTGCTCTCAGCGTCACTTCCCTCTGTTCCCAGCGTCACACCACACACCATCTGCTTCCACAGTCACTCTGCACTTCCCTCTGCTCACAGCGTCACATCCCTCTGCTCACAACCTCACACCCCTCTGCTCCAAGTCTCACTCCTATCTTCCCTTTGCCCAAGTCTCACTCCCCTCTCCTTCCAGCCTCACTCCTCACTTCTCTTGCTCCCACCTCACTCCCCTCTGCTCCCAACCTCACTCCTCACTCCCCTCTGCTCCCAGCCTCACTCCACACTCCCCTCTGCTCCCAACCTCACTCCCCACTCCCCTCTGCTCCCA
>JAHRHZ010000249.1:36636893-36685894 GCA_024137785.1 Ginglymostoma cirratum
TAGGCCCGAAACGTCAAGCTTTCCTGCTCCTATGATGCTGCTTGGCCTGCTGTGTTCATCCAGCCCCACACCTTGTTATCCCATAACTAAATGAATTTTTTTTTTCCCCCTAGAAGTGTAGTTGACTAAATTCGTAAATGTTGAGTATAAGTTTTTTTTAAAAAATCGTAAATGCAATTGTTTACAATGCTTGAATACTTTAGTCATTGGATAATTAAAATATTCATCCTAATGTGTAGGAAAAGCTTAATGATGGCAAATATTGTTCATAGTCAAACTTAAAAGTAACTATCTGCACATGATAGTTTAAGATTAAATTACTGGGATTTATTAACTGTACCAGCAATTTGGATCTCTCAGATTTCGACATACGCTCATGGCACATGAAATGGTATTGTTTTTTAACTATCACAACATGTAAAACAACAGATCCAAACATCATGCACACGTTTTCTCATCATTAAGCACAAAATCACCACGGGTTCATTGGAGTGTGAGGGAATGTGGTAGGAATAGCACCGGGAACTACCTCAAAATGAGACACCAACTAAATGAAACTTCCTTCCTGCTAAATATAAATGCAGCAGCAAATTTGAAGCAGTGTAGGGAATCCTAGCAGCCAGTCTGCACATCAAGGTCACCAAAGATATCAATTGTATAATCAAGCAAAGAATCAGTTTTGTTGATGTCAGATAAGGAATGAATATTATCCTTGATACCTGGGATTGCTACCAGTTAATTATCTGTCATTAAAAGTGAAGTCCAGCATAAAAGACTATCACATTTTCACTTAAATGTTTCGTTCTGCTTACAGGCATGTCTTTATTAAAACAATTTTTATGATGCCAAATCAATATAATGGATAAGCTTTGACTAAAATTGGCTACAATAGACAGACAATGGATATTAAACATTCATTACACAATACAAGGAATAACAAGAAAGTTCCCACTGTATCTTGCCTGTACTTATTCCTCAACTAACACCATTAAAAGCCTAGATGATCATTTTTCTCATCACACACAGCAAGGTTTCACAAATAGCAGCGTTTCTGTTGATTTTCCTGCAGTAAATTATAATTGAAACTGCACTTCAAAAGGAATGAACTGGGCATTTGCTTTGGGATATTGCGAAATGAGAAGTTCATTATATAAGTGTAAGTTACTTTCTTTCGAGATACAACTGTTAATCTAAACAAACATATTAGTTCAGACAAACAGCATTTCATGCACTTTTAACAGTGAGCAAAGCCCAAGTGAGAAATCTGACAAAGAATTCAAGAAATTAAATTGGGAATTTAGAAGGTACTTCTTTTAGACAACCAGACATGAGAGTGTGGAACTGTTTACCATAGGGAGTGATTGTGTGAATAGTAAAGTGCATTTAAAGAGAACTGAATAAGCTTATTAGGGAGTAGGGAATAGAGAGGGCTGACGGCCTGGGTGGAGCATGGACCAGTAGATATTGTTCCATTATTGTTTATCATTTTTTTCACTCATTCATGGGATGTGGGCATTGCTGGTTAGACCAGCATTTACTGCTCAGTGGGCAGTTGGGAGTTACGATGTCAACCACATTGTCATCACATATAGTCACATATGGGTGAGACCTAGTAAGTTTGGAAGTTTTCTTCCCTAAAGGACATTTATGAGCCAGATGGGCTTTTCCAACAATTGACAATGGTTTCATGGTCCTCATTAGACTCTTAATTCCAGATTTTTATTGAATTCAAATTCCACTATCTGTCATAGCGTGATTTGAATCCAGGTTCCCAAAACATTACATGGGTTCTCTGGATCAACAGTCCAGCGATAATACCTCTTGGCCATCTCCTCCCCTCAATATAACACATCAAAATTCCAACTCTCTGCAGTCCATCAGCAGCTATTGGACAAACTAAACAAATCAACATTAACTTACATCCTATACAGTTAACACTGCACTTATGTTCGACATACATATATTAATATTAGGAAATATGGATCTACTATGTAATCTGATGTTGCGAAAGCATTAGTGAGAGTGAAGCTATTCTGTTTAGCATGGCAATATCCTAACAATTAGGTGAAGTTCTAAAATTGATATTGTCATGTTAGGGCAGGAAAGCTGAATTCTCAAGCTCAGCCAAACTATTGGAAAGAAATACCAGTAAGGGCTTAGGAATTCTTGTGAAGGAAAAATACTAGTGAGATTCAATAACGGTTAATGGAAAGATTCTTGGCAGTCTGGCGGTGCAGAGGGATCTTGGGGTTCATGTCCTCAGTACCCTGAAAGCTGTCACCCAGGTGGATAGAGTTGTTAAGAAGGTCTTACGAGGAAAGGTTGAGAGAGCTAGGGCTTTTCTCTCTAGAATGACGAAGGATGACAGGTGACTTGATAGAGGTGTACAAAATGATCAGAGATATAGATAGACAGCCAGAGACTTTTTCCTAGGGTGGAGGTAGCTATTACGAGAGGCCATAGTTTTAAAGTGAGTAGGGATAGATATAGGGGAGACGTCAGAGGTAGGTTCTTTACTCAAGAGAGTGGTCAGGGCGTGGAATTCATTGCTGGAGAGGATAGTGGAGTCGGCCTCATTAGGGGCATTTAAGCAGCTATTAGATAGGCATACGGATGATAGTATAAGGTAGGGGTGGAGGTTAGATAGACCTTCGGATTAGGGTAAAAGTTCAGCACAACATGGTGGGCCGAAGGGCCGGTACTGTGCTGTACTGTTCTATGTTCTATTACTGGAACTTGTATTAAAGCATACAGATGAGGCTTGTAGATCAAATCTCTCAACTACTATCTTACTAGGGCATGCCAATGGTAATAGAACAGATGCAAGGTGCTTTATTTTGAGCTTTAACCTATTACTGCAACCTACATATTAAGTTCCTGGTTCAGTGTTTTTCTGGATTGTGGGTATCTGCACATACACTGTCCCTGAAGCTGCTTGTTCCTTGTTGTTAAGTAAGGCTCTTCCATTTCTTACGTCCTATGACATTCCTTTATTTACATCGGTATGTTGTAGGTTATCAAATACATCTATTAGTGAAGTGTTTAGGATTTCTGTCCAGATGTTCAATTCAGACTGGTGCCTTTTGTCAGGATCATGTCATCAGTTACCTCGTCATGATGTATATGAATCTCATTATACCTCAGAAGATACAAAAAAGAGAGTGAAGGTCAGGCTCTCACTCCTTATGCAAAAGTTAGTTATTTTTCCCTGATTTTTAAATTTTTGAATTCATTTTCATGATCTTGAATATAAATTGCTGTATTATATTAAAATGAAACAGTTTCAATAGTTAGAAAAATTAGCACCATATCATTTTAACATATAGCTTGAAATTTCACTTAACCAAAAACATGATTTTGGAAGCAAGACGTCATGTAACCAACTTTTCCGTATGTTAAACCCATTCTAAGAAATGTCAGACTCTCAAAATCTGCCATCAGCATGACTGTACCATTTATTGCAAAAAGGACAGCATAGATCATGTTTCTGTTTTAAAATAAATCAATTTGTGCCATGCAGACATAAAGGTCTCAGGTTTGATCCCCAGTGTGTACTATGATAGCTGATATTAGCTAGGGTGATGATGCAGGAAAGAGGGCAGATATGAGAGTTAGCCTCAAAGTCCTTGGGTTAAGATGGGTAAAAGACCAGCAGGTGCTTCTGCCGTTTAGTGATCTTTAATGGAAAGTGAACGTGTTCATTTCAGTGGAGAACAGGATCCACTGCGCCTGTGATGCTACATCCCTCCACAACCAATGAGCTCAAAAGTAAAGACTGACCACTTTAATGGAGTTCCTAGCCAGCTAACTTCCCCATGGATTTGTGATAGACAGGATTGAGCATCACTGTGATCCTTCTATTGTTGAATAACTTAACATTCATTGAGCAGGCCAACAAATGCTAAAGGAGCACTTGGGCAATATGGTGAAATGTGGCCACCCATACTGAATTGTCTATCAGCAGGAATGTCTTTTTGTAGAGGGAAAAAATAAAATACTATATTAGGCTAAGCAAAATAAAGAATACAAAATAAAAAGACTAAATCCCAGGTTCAACTTTCCAATCTGCGTTGAATTAGCCATAAATACAGTGGAATACTGTTACGCGGTGTAGGCTGGGATGGCAATATAACAGGGTCCATATACCAGAAACTGTCTAAAACACTTTGTTTCAGCCATCCTCTCCTTAGTAATCTGTTTCTGTACAACTGGAGACTTCCCTACCAAGCCACTTTTCTTTGTTTAAATGTTTAAGCATTTCAGAATGTTTCCTCTATTGTTCCATAATGGGAGTGACTGAGTTCACAGTCATTTGAGTTATAGTAAAATATTACCAGAATCACATCCGGCGTTAAAGCTTCTGGTGGTTTTGCACTATGCTCGCGATTCTTTTGAAAAATTGATGTGTGGGAACATATTGCTTTCATATGAGGGATTCTGTTCCATTTTTCAACTTCTATTGTCCCATGAAGTTTGCAGGAAAAAGTACAATCATTCTCCGTTGCAAGATTTGCAGGGGTGTTTTCATGATAGACAAATGTTTCCATTTTAAGCACAGATACGTGATTTTACTAGCTCAGTTCTGGAGGAGTGTTACTGTGTCAATTTTTAAAAATAAAATATTGCTTATTTGAGAACAGAATGAATTAGGTCTGGTCTTTGGTTTTATACATTTCTCTAATTCTACATCATAACTTTCCTCCCTCAAATGGTGCAGAACATCAGTCTGGCAGATGTTTTATGACGTAACAGGTGTGTGTGTCTTCAAAGCTAAAAAAGACGCTCAGTGCTGAAAGGGGTAATTATGGCAATTTATAAGTTCTCCCTTTGGCTCTGCTGGTAAGTAAAATAGCCAGTATGGAACTGTGCCATTTGAACAAGGAACGTCCCACATTTAAATTTCCAGTCTGCGTTGAGTTAGCTGGTAAGAACCAATAGGCATCTACAATTGCTTTTCAGTATCACTGGACTAGAAAGTGAAAGGTTTATGCAAAGTTGCACTGAGTCAAAAGCAGGTATGTCTGGGCATTGGGTGAGAACAGGATAGGGCTTAGCTGGGATTTAACTCATGCTGCGGTCCTATTACCTATTGGCACTTGAAATTGCAATTGGGAGAGATATCAAACAGGCTTCTAATGCACTATACCCATTTAACAATACTGGACCCAGTCAAGGACAACCCCTCAGAGTCTAGGCAACAATACTAGAGACGACGCGTGTCCATGGAACTGTGGTTCAAATTCAGTCTAGATCTACAGGAGTAGTGAAGAAAGAATTAGAAGGCTGAAAATATATTACTGCAATCATTGTATCCATAGAGAAGGTACTGCAACCATTTAAACTCACAGTCTCATAATGTGACATTTAAAATGGTTGTTGATATTACTTTCTGAGCAATTCATGGCAGATGTAGTCAGAACTCCACACTCTAAATATTTATTTAGCCTAAAAATAACTGAATAGTACAGCCAAATTAACATTTCTATGAGTTGCCATGAGTTTTCCTCCATCAAACTATGTCGCATTTTTGATTCCACACTATTAGAAATGGAATATGCATGTGGCCGAAGTATGAAATGCTAAGACTCAAGAAATACTTCTATTTCATTTTCCTTTGTATCTAATTTTGTACCTCATTCTGTGAAAGTGCTGATTGCCTTTAATAAATGATTGCATGAGCTGTTCATTGTCTTTCCCTATCTGTCCAAAGAGTCACATACATTGACTGAGACAAAAGATGGGCGTGCTCAGGCACCATATCCAAACCCTAATTTGTCCTCAATGGAGACGGACACACACACACACACATGCACGCACACGGTGCTGCAGGGATCACTGCATCACTGCATGGGGTAGAAACCATGGCCCAGGAGCAATATAACACACATATCATGATGTTGGCTATGATCCTCTTAACCTGCTTTTCTCAAAAAAACAGGGAGTGAAAATTGCGTCTATTTTATTTAGCAATTTAAACTGCAATCCTACAAGTATTTTAAGCTCTGAAGTGATTTGATAAAGTGTGCTTTTTAACAGAATAAGTTTTTGTTTCCTGAGTAAATAACATTTGTAAATATTTAGCAATTTAATTCAGAATTGCAATTCTCAAAAGCCTGGGAGTTAAACTATATCATCTGGACTACAATGGCTCCGATCATCTAAGGGTCATTTTAAAAATGGAAAAGGCCAATGCGGAGGTTATATCAAAGAACTGCATATTTCTTTAATCTGGCCGTAGCCACAGACTTACAAAGTCACATGCCTCTGATGTATGTTTTTCTATCTCTCTTCCTGGGTCTGTTTCTTAAAGGCTTTGTGCTGCTGCCAAAAGTCACTTTGCCCAACCATCAGCAGTCAGATTAATGGGCAATCAATACCCAGTGCATTGCGGAACCATTAGCATTGCAAAAATCAGTTATTCAGCCGTCTCCTGTGACAGCTATCTCATGAAAGTCTTTCCTTCCCCTCCCCAACCTCCCATTTTCTCGGAGACGATTTCTACATCAACCAGCACTACACAAGGGATAAAAACCATGCTAATGTCATTTTGCCAAGTGTGCATTAATAATACAGTTTTGGCAGGTAGCCATTATTCCTACCAAGAGATGTATGATCGTTATCACCGCAGACTGACATCCAGATGGTCCTGAAAGGCCTAAATCCCATTGCAACTTGGGCAAGGTATCTGATGTCACCCAATCCCGGACAAAAATATGTTGCTTTCATGCTCAACTGTCACATTTCTCTTTTTGTTTGTGTTCTTTAACCTTTATTTTACTTCTTTGTTCGTGTGCACATTGTCCTAGGCCTCAGTCTGAAACTGTTTCCATGGAAATCATTCATTTATCTTCTATGATGTACTGGCTTTAAAAAAGAAACTGGATAAAGCAAGGGATATGAAAATGCATCAATTTGATAACAGATGACATTTTTGCAGTATTCTTTTAATGAAAAACATTAAATCAAAGTCATGCCTGGTGTGTTGTCCCTTGCCATTGCGTTTTGTGTTTCACTTAATTCATTACAGAACTGATGACTAGATATAGTTCATTCATCCTGTGTGCATGATCAATTTGTTATACATGCCAAACATTTAAACGTATTTAATGGTTAATAAATTGCACCTAACTTTGAGGGTCATTTTGCCCTTTTTAAGATCTTAGTTAAGTAAAATCAATTTTTCATCATATTTAATTATTTCTGTTTTGTTTTAAATGATACCTGATCCCATGTGGGCATGCCACGTAAGCTTTTATACCCAGTTTAGGCTGCATTTTTGTAAAATGCTTCTGGCTCTAAAACAATTATATATAGACCACTGAATTTTCCTTTTGTCCAAACATCTCCACTCATCCCCTGAAAGAGCTAACTCTCACTTGGATGTGATTCTAGGAAGACGAATAGCCCTCCAGTTTCCCATCCAAATTACCATTCTTTGGTGGGACATTAGACAGGAATACTGGAATAACTCTTCAGTTGTACAGGGCACCAGAGCTGAAAATAATCCTCTGCTTCAGAATATACCACTGAACAGGACCAGAAACTAGAACATTTGCTGATTCTTGCCCTCTTTAGCTCAAGTGGGCTAAGGAAAATTACAGCTCTCTACTGCTGTTCAGATAAAGATGTATGAACTCACCTCAGACCACAGATTAACTCTACTGTATGTTTCAATACCAAAGTGGGTGAAACAGAACTCTTTATCATATTTATCACATTTATCTGTTAAAGACGCCATTAGAAGATTTTTTAAAAATCAATTCCGTCTAGGGAAGTCAGTATCATTGGCAAGGAGCGCATTTATTACTCATTCCTAATTGCCCTTGAGGTGGTGTTGGTAAGCTGTCAGCTTGAACCACTGTGGTCCATGTGCTGAAGATGCTCCCACAGTGCTGTTACGTAGGAAATTCCAGAATTTTTTATGCAGTGATGATCAATGTGATGTACTTTGAGTTTGGATGTCACGGGTCATGAAAGTGAACTTGAAGATTGTGGTGTTTGCATCTGTTTATTGCTTTTCTCCTTCTACACGACAAACTGTTGCAGTGTATTTTGCAGATACAACCATAAAGTCATAATGGCACATATGGAGTCTATTCAGCCCATCCGTCCACGTTCACTCTGTCAGTCAACTGAATCAGTTCAATTTCCCTGTTGTATCCAGGTTTATTTCCCTCAAGTGCCCATCCAGTTTTACGCAGAAATCATCAATTGTATCATTTCCACCATTCTTGCAGGAATGAATTCCAAGGCATTACCAGTTAATTTGCAAAAAAAGTTCTTCCTCCCATCACCTTGCATCTCTTACCCAAAACCTTGGATCTTTGCCACCAAGTACTTACACTGATAACTAATAGGAAACAGTTTTTCTTTGGCTACCTTCTCCAAGCCTATCATAAACTTGCCTAGCCCTATCAAATCACCTCTCAATTTTCTTTGTTCCAAGGTCACAAATTCTACCACAGACACAAAGAAGGAATGGAGTTAGGCTTAGGGCTGTCAAATCCCCATTTGATCAACAATTCCCTCGCCGATAAAACTATGATGCTGACTCAATGATGACATATCAATACCTTCCACAGAGATAAAGTGGTAACTGTCCGAGGATGATAAGTCCAACTTCTCCATTTAATGTTGCAGCTAAAATCCCACAACAGTGGAATTATTCAGCTAGATCTCTTCTGTATCAGCTCAAATGCCTTCAACCTGTCCTAAAGCATGGTGATCAGAACTGAATGCAAAGTTCTATTTGTGGTTTGATCAGAGCTACCTGAAAGTTCAGCCTTGACTCACTTTTATTCAAAACCTCTGTTTATGAAACCAAAACATATACTTCGCTAATGATTTTTCCAATATCTCCTGCCTTCAAAGATTTAAGGTCAAGGTCCTACTGTGCCATTATGTCTCAATTGCTCCTCTCTATCCTTTCTGTCAAATTTGATAAATAATTTCCATGTGACACTCGCCTTCCCATACTGTTTTGGTCAATTGATATCATCCTCACTGTCTATGTCATCTCCAAGTTTGTATAATCTTTTGTTTATATTCCAATATACAAGACATTTATGGATATCAAAAAGAGTCCTAGCACCAAATCCAGGGGAACCACTGCACATCATATTCAACTCTGAAAAATCAATATTTAATGATATGCTGCTTTCTGTTCTCAAGCAACTTTTTCTTCAAACTGGTGCACACTGCAGCCATGATTCAATAATGGCAGAGAAACGATTTTTTAAGAAGGCGGATACAGTGTCAACCAAATGTACTAGTCTGCCCAGAATGGTATGCACCATCTTAAGTGCTAGTGCAGCACTCTTTGAGAGAAGTGAAACATTCCTTCAAATCCAATGTAATTGTGCTTTGTCAACATGAGAAAGGTTCTGGGGAGTCAGGAGGTGAGATCTTACTTGCTCGCTGTGGAATAAACTGGATAAAATCAATGAGTACCAAAGCTATGGAGGGGGAATTCCTGGAATGTGTTCAAGATAGTTTTCTAGAAAAATCTGTTGAAGAGTGAACGACGGCACAGGGCATTTTAGATTTAGTATTATGCAATAGGGAAAAGTTGATGAATAATCTTGTTGCAAAAGGACTTTTTGCAAGCAGTGGCCATAGTATGAGAAGCAATTGATAATTCTGAGTCTGTACTTAATGGAGTTTAGAAGGATGGCAGGGGGCCGGGGGTTTTGATTGAAACTTACGGAATACTGAGAGGACAGGATAGAGTGGACGTGGAGAAAATGTTTCCACTAGTAGGAGAGATTAGGACCTGAGGGCACGACCTCAGAGTGAAGGGACAACTTTAGAACTGAGATGAGGAGGAATTTCTTCAGCCAGAGGGTGGTTAATCTGCGGACCTCATTGCCACAGAAGGCTGTAGAAGCCAAATCATTGAATGTATTTAAGACAGAGGTGGATAGGTTCTTGATTAGCAAGGGGATCAAGGTTATGGGGAGAAGGCAGGAGAATGGAATTGAGAAATATATCGGCCGTGATTGAATGGTGGAGGTGGCTCGATAGGCCTAATTCTACAGTACTTCTATATTTTATAGTGTTATACAGGGATAGCTTGAGAATATAGTATTGAGGTAGATGGCCAGCTATGATCCAGCATTACCCAGGAGGCTTGAGGGGCTTCGACCTGGCCTCGGAATGACAAAACTTATGTGGCTTGATCAGTTAAGTTTCATGTCAGCTGCAACTTTCCCTAATGCTCGTAACATTGCTGTTGAACATTAAAGGGAACTGGTTTGATTTTATCTTTTTGAAGATGGTCAGTGCCTGATGCTTAAATAGAAAGCAATATTTATGCCACACATCAACCCAAGCCAGGATGTTGAACAGGTCTCAGATGCAAGCACTGACTGCTTCATTATTTGAATGCTACGTAATCATATGTGAAAGTCCTATTTCCAAAGTTATGATGAAGAATTAAGCAATTGGGTTTCAGACACTTTCCTGAGGGTCATCTGCAGTGATGTTCTAAGACTGAGATGATTGTCCTCCAACAATCACAACCACTGGCCTTTGCATTAGCTACAATTGCAACCAGTGAAAAGGTTCTTTTCTTGAATTATTATTGAATTAATGGACGATGATGCCAGGTCATGACCTGAAACTTTAACTTCATTTCTCTCTTCACAGATCCTGCTGAGTATTTGCAGGGTTTTTTGTTTCTCTATTTCATTAGGTTTCCTTAGTTTAAGGATTGGTCAAATGTTGCATTGATATCAATGTCAGTCAATCTAACCTCATCTCTATAATCCTACTCTTTTAGTTTTTTAAAACAAAACCTGTTTGGACATTGTATGATAACAAGCATGGGGCTGGATGAACACAGCAGGTCAAGCAGCATCATAGGAGCAGGAAAACTTGACGTTTCGGGCCGAAACCCTTCATCAGAAATGGGGGAGGGGAAGACGGTTCTGAAATAAATAGGGAGAGAGGGGGAGGTGGATAGAGGATGGATAGAGGAGAGGATAGGTGGAGAGGAGGCAGACAAGTCGAAGAGGCGGGGATGGAGCCAGTAAAGGTGAGTGTAGGTAGGGGGGTAGGGAGGAGATAGGTCAGTCCAGGGAGGACGGACAGGTCAATGGGGCGGGATGATGTTAGTAGATAGGAGATGGGGGTGTGGCTTGGGGTGAGAGGAAAAACAGGTTAGGGAGGTGGAGATGAGGTGGGCTGGTTTTGGGATGTGGAGAGGGGAGATTTTGAAGCTTGTGAAATCCACATTGATGCCATTGGGCTGCAGGGTTCCCAGGCTGAATATGATTTGCTGTTCCTGCAGCCTTCGGGTGGCATCACTGTGGCATTGCAGGAGGCCAAGGATGGACATGTCATCTGAGGAATGGGAGGGGGAGTTGAAATGGTTCGCGACTGGGAGGTGCAGTTGTTTGTTGCGAACTGAGCACAGGTGTTCTGCAAAGCGGTCCCCAAGCCTCCGCTTGGTTTCCCCGATGTAGAGGAAGCCACAACGGGTACAGCGGATGCAGTATACCACATTGGCAGATGTGCAGGTGAACCTCTGCCTGATGTGGAAAGTCTTCTTGGGGCCTGGGATTGGGGTGAGGGAGGAGGTGTGGGGGCAGGTGTAGCACTTCCTGCGGTTACAAGGAAAAGTGCCGGGTGTGGTGGGGTCTGATTGCAGATGGCGGAAGTGTCGGAGGATGATGCGTTGGATCCGGAGGTTGGTGGGGTGGTATGTGAGGACGAGGGGGATTCTTTTTTGGTTATTGTTGCGGGGACGGGGCGTGAGGGATGTGTTCCGGGAAATGCGGGAGACACGGTCGAGGGCGTTCTCGACCACTGTGGGGGGGAAGTTGCGGTCCTTGAAGAATGAGGACATTTGAGATGTGCGGGATTGGAATGTCTCATCCTGGGAGCAGATGCGGCGGAGGCGAAGGAATTGGGAATAGGGGATGGCATTTTTGCAGGAGGGTGGGTGGGAGGAGGTGTATTCCAGGTAGCTGTGGGAGTCAGTGGGCTTGAAATGGACATCTGTCTCTAGGTGGTTGCCCGAGATGGAGACAGAGAGGTCCAGGAAGGAGACAGAAGTGTTGGAGATGGTCCAGGTGAACTTCAGGTTGGGGTGGAAGGTGTTGGTGAATTGGATGAACTGTTTGAGCTCCTCGTGGGAGCACGAGGCGGCGCCGATGCAGTCATCAATGTAACGGAGGAAGAGGTGGGGTTTAGGGCCAGTGTAGGTACGGAAGAGGGATTGTTCCACATAACCTACAAAGAGGCAGGCATAGCTTGGGCCCATGCGGGCACCCATGGCCACCCCCTTTGTCTGTAGGAAGTGGGAGGAATTGAAAGAAAAGTTGTTGAGGGTGAGGACGAGTTCGGCTAGGCGGATGAGGGTGTCGGTGGAGGGGGATTGGTCCGTTCTGCGGGACAGGAAGAAGCGGAGGGCCTGTATGAAACACCTATGGGGCAGCTGGAACTTGAACATGGACCTTCTGACATGAAGATAGGCACCATAAGGCCCTAATTCTACTCTCTTATCTATGTTTGGAAGAAGACTGTAGTGAGACCTAGAGCGATTTGGTCCGATTACAATGCAAACTGCAAATTGCAAGCACCACCATTGATAACACCATCTACTCCAGTAGACTGATGCGATGGTAGTTGACCAGATTGGAATTATCTGACCTTTCTTTGTGGACAGGATGTAAATGTGGCAATCTTCCACTTTGTCAGGAATATGTTAGCTTGACTGAAACAACTAGTGACAGAGCATGGCTATTGCTTAAGGACAAGTCTTCAGCATTACAACCTGTACCTACATTTGGCTTTTCCTTGTTATTCAAATTTTAACTATTACAGCATACATACCCAATTAGGTTCCATCCATGGTCACAAGTAAACACGTATTGGGACTGCTATTCATGATTCCATTACTATTCTTCCATAACTATTAGTCCTTTCATCATTTCCCTTAGATCTTTACTATCCACTTTACCTCTTTTATCCCAAAATATTGGGAGAATCAATCTCAATTTCAAAGCCAGGATCATCATGCTAATTTTCACTGATGTAATGTGTGGCAAATTTGAGTCACAGAGTCATATCGCATGCAAACAGACCGTTCAGTCCTACCAGTCCACGCCAACCATAATCTCAAACAAAAATAATGCCATTTGCCTGCGCTTGGCCCATATCCCTTCAAACCCTTCTTATCCATGTATTTATCCAAAAGTCTTTTAAATATTGTAACTGTACCCACGTCCACCACTTCCTCTGGAAGTTCATTCAACACACAAATCATTCAAATGTTGCCACTCATGTCCTTTTTAAATCTTTCTCCTCTCACCTTTTTGGGAACCCTATTATCTCATGTCCCCATTCCAACTATTTCCTCTCCAGACAAGACAGATAGATCGAGATTGTTGAAAGTCTATTCGCCAGGATATGTTGCAACTGAATGAAAGTTAAAGATGAGGTTCCAAGATTGCAACTTGCTAGTCATATTTAATCATCTCCTAATCACTCAACATTATAGCTTTTGAACAGATTTAATGGGACTTTAAGAGAAATTTCTGTAGGGATTCATTGTACCTTACACAGCTGCATCTAAATATATCGAAAACAAAAAATGCTGGTAATCACAGCAGGTCAGGCAGCATCCATGGACAGAGAGCAAGCTAATGTCTTGAGTCTGGATGACTCTTTATCAGAGCTGAAGCATCTAAATATAATTCTGTTAAGATAAACACTTTAATCATCTAAAATATCAATGTTAAATTAGATGCCCAAACACACCCCAGATACTGCATACACCACTCCACACTCTCAGGGTTTCATCACGGAAGCAGTGATGCAGACATTAGAACACACAGTCCTTCCTATAATCCAACCGAAACTGTGGGTAAGATATGTAGACGATATATTTATAATAATCAAAGCATAAAAAATAGAAGAAACCCACCAACTTGTCAACAACATCTTCGCAAACATAAATTTCATTAGAGAGGAAGAAAACGACAAACAGCTCCCGTTCTTAGACGTAATGGTAGACAGACTGACTAACGGTGAGGTCCGGACCCGAGTATGCAGGAAGGCCACTCACATGGAACAAATCCTGAACTTCAATAGCAACCACCCCACCATAGATAAACAAAGCTGCATCAAGGCACTATTTAAATGAGCCTCATCACATTGCAACACCCCAGAACTCCAGAGAATGGAAGAAGAACATCGACACAAAGTTTTCACCGACAACAGATAGCCAAGAAGTTTTGTTGCAGATGTCTACAAAACAAACAACAGGTCAGAGGACACAGTACAAACAGAAGAAACTAGCAACACTACCCTACATCAAAAATACATCAGAAAGGACTACCAAACTCCCAAGGCCGCGTAAGATCATGATTGCACACAAACCTACAGCAACACTGCGCCTAAGACCAAAGGCCCCATACCAACAGTAAACAAGGCCAACGTGATATACAGAATACCATGCAGCGAGTGCAATAAACATTACATTGGACATACAGGGAGGAAACTGATGACCAGGATACACGAACACCAGCTGGCAGGAAAAAGACACGAGCAATATTCACTCGTCTCAGTACACACAGACAATGTGTGCCATCAGTTCACAAAGTGTCCATACTGGGACAAGTGAACACCAGACAGGCAAGGGAATTTCTGGAAGTCTGATTCTCAACACAGGACTCCATTAACAAACACATAGTAATACACCCTGCACAGAGACCACTGCTAAAACAACAGAACCGGAAGAGACAAGACAATCACACCAGAGGAACATATAAATCCGGAAGGAAGCAGAACACCAATGCTTCGATTAGATGGCACACTGATGATGTTGCATCGAAGGCTAATGGAACGTCTGCACACCACAGAACAACCAGCTTGGCGAGGTAACAAATAACTGCACCACTCCAGACACTCCAAAGCTTGACAGAAAACCATTCAAAACAAACAAAAGTAATGAAAACCAGGTGGCAATAGGAAATTCTGAAGAATAACACATTTTTAAATAAGGCTTCCACTGTCTATGCCCCTGTAAAGTAAATTCCACCTTCAGGGCCAAGGAAAATTGGAATAGGAATAGGCCATTCAGCCCCTTGAGCCTGTTCCACCATTCAGTGAGATCATGGTTGATCTCTGGCCTAACTCCATATACATGCCGTTGGCATGTATCCCTTAATACCTTTGCATAACAAAAGTTTATCTATCTCAGATTTAAAATTAATAATTGATCGAGCATCAACTGCTGTTCGTGGAAGAGACTTCCAAAAGTTTATTACACACTGTGAGTAGAAGTGCTTCCTAACAAATCTGCTGAATGGTCTGGTCCTAATTTTTAGACTGTGCCAATTTGTTCTTGAATCTCCAACCAGTGGAAATGGTTTAGTTTTCATAGAATTACAAATGTAGTTCTTCATAGAATGGAAACACCGTGTGGAGACAGGCCCTTCAGCCCAACAAGTCCACACTGACCTTCCAAGCATCCCCCCATAACCCACCTAATCTAAACACTACAGGCAATTTAGCATAGCCAATCCACTATGCTGCACATCTTTGGACTGTGGGAAGAAACTGCAGCACACGAAGGAAACCCACGCAGACATGGGGAGAACGCGCAGACTCCACACAGACAGTTGCTCAAGGGTGGAATCAAACCTGGGTCCCTAGCACTGTGAGGCAGCAGTGCTAACCACTGAGCCATTGGGCAGCCTGCTGGCTCAGGGGTTAGCACCACTGGTTATTAACCTTGTCTTTTCCTGTTAATATCTTGAAGACTTTGATCTGTGAAGAGAAAGCAGAGTTAACATTTTGAGTTCAGTGATCCTTCTTCAGTTCTGAAAAAGTCATATCAGACTCAAAATGTTAACACTCCTCTCTCTCCACAGTTGCTGCTCTCTCTCTCTCTCCACAGTTACTTAAGGGATTTCTGTTTCTGTTACAAGTATGAAGTGCTTGATTCACACGGTTATGCCAACAGCTCACTCTGTGTTACTTTCTCCAGAATTGCCCCAGTTCAGAAAGATCAATCATCAATACACACTTATATGAATAATTTACTTGTTTACTTCTAACATCTACTTTTGTGCACTAAAAACAATAGCCCAAATGTTCCAATAGGGGAGACTCTGATTTATGTAACTAATGTATGCCAAGACCTCAAGGAAGTTCCAACATCTATGGTACGTCTGCAGGAAGATTAAATTTCTGGAACTAAAACAAAGTTGCTGGAAAAGCTCAGCAGGTCTGGCAGCATCTGTGAAGGAGAAAACAGAGTTAACGTTTCGGGTCCGGTGGTCCTTCACAGATGCTGCCAGACCTGCTGACCTTTTCCAGCAACTTTGTTTTTATTCCTGATTTACAGCATCCGCAGCTCTTTCAGTTTTTATTTAAGATTAAATTTCTGATTGTTGGTTTTACTCTGCTCAGATTGATGCACACTTCATACGACTGTGGGTCAGATGACCAGAACCATGGAAACACAAGTCATTGGCCCTAAACTTATCTTGCTTTATACACGAATTTACTGAGAGTTTTTCAAAACAGATGTAAGGACTGCTCAGGAGCATAACTCTCAGTAATGCAACTAAAGCATCAAAGCACAAGGCCAGCAACAGCACTCTTGATGATGCTCAACCCCCTCATGACATGGAAGTGGGTTAACTCTATAGTGGGCAGTTGGGGTGTGAGTGGAAGAGTGGGGCTGCGAGGTACGGCTTTGAGCTTTGCTGGGGGATGGGTGAGGGGGGGTTAGTTAGCAAAATCAGTGGAGTGAGGCTCTGCAGTTTAATGTTGACAGGTCCCTTTAAAACAGTGCAAGTCAATGGACTGAAAACAGGTCTTAAAGGTGTCTTCAGTTCACAATGAGCAAAAAGGGTGCGTCTTATCTGGAATTATGCTCAACATGTGACTGCCTAACTCCACTTAGCTTTGCTAGAGCAGGCAAAGAGAGTGCAAAGAATCTAACAAAAATGGGAAAGGGCCAGATTTAATCACAGTCAGTGTCAGGTGCACCCTCTGCAATGCAGGCCCCAGACGACCTGGGACATTCCTTTTGTCTAAAGTGAAATCATCAAATGACGTTAGAATAAGAGAAAAAAAATTCCATTTTACTAGTTGCAGCTGAAATAAGAGACAAGACACACTCACATGTTGCCACTCATCCAGAATAACTGGCTTATACCTCAGGAAGTACTTCAGGGGAATTGAATCTGGCTCCGGCCATGTTAATGGGTTCCTCCATTTAACTTCCAGTCTGCGAGGGGAGTCAGGAATTGTATTGACTTCAATTATCTCTGGAGGGTCTGGTTTCACTAGAAAGAGAAAACAAAATCAGCCCAATAAGATTTTTTGTTTCAAATTTAACACGGGATTCCAGATGTTTTTAAAAACGTTCAATTCAAAGTCAGCCCGGAGAGGTGAAGCAATTTTAAATCACATTCACAAATGACATAAAATGAAAATTTTCATTCTCATCAATTCCTAATTCTTTGTTCTTTTCATAGGTGGTATGACCCCTCTTCTTTGTTGTCATTTTTTCATTTCTACAAAACTCAAAATCTTACTCCACCACTACCACCTGGTTAAAAGGGATTATTTGGTTGATAGGGAAGCTTTTCTTGTTCTGATGTTTATTTGCAACAGTCTGTAGATTGGTTCCCGGGGGTTGCAAGGAGCTTGGACTGACAATCAGTGCCTTGAATATAGAGAGCCCACCTTGCATCAATATCATCAGCAGCTTACGGTGGGAGCTCATCAACATGCCTGGATCAACAATTAACAGCAAGTTGGATAATGAGTAAATGGGCAATGAATGTGGGCTTAGCCAGCAACACCCCCATTTCATGAATAAATAAGCAAAAGGTTTAGCGATAATACCACTAGGTCATTGCCCTCCCTTTCAAGTTGACAAGCACAAAATAAAAGATATCTTAAAGTGAATAACATCTCAGAGGTGCATCAAGGCCCATACATGCAGAATGTCATCAAGGTTGAAAATTACAATAGGAGAGAGATTCTCTTTGGTGAGCAGGATAATCCTGCCTTAAAGCATAGTTTTAACAGAAGATAAAGAGGCCCAGATGGGTTTGATAAGCCCAGCATAGGTTTAAGGTGAGAGTGGAAGGATGTGAAAGGGACCTAAATGGCAACTTAGTCATGCAGAGGGTGGTACGTATATGGAATGAGTTGCCAGAGGAAGTGATGGAGGCAGGTATGATTACAACATTTAAAAGGTGTCTGGATGGGTATATGAATAGGAAGGGTTTAGAGGGATATGGGCCAAATGCTGGCAAATGGGACTAGATTTACGTAAGGTATCTGGTCAGCATGGACAAGTTGGACCAAGAGGTCTGCTTCCGTACTGCGTATCTCTATGACTATGACTCTATGATGATGCTTAAGCCAGCATTGCATCAGATTTGCTTACATCTGAGTCTCTTGAACTTGTTAGAATAAAGATAGCAGCCATATGGGAGAATGACAAAGATAGAAGGAAGGGAAGAGTAAACAGAGTTAACGTTTCGGGTCCGGTGACCCTTCCTCAACCCCGCATAGTTTTAAGGTGAGGGTGGAAGGATGTAAAGGATATGGAAGGATGTTCTGAGAAAGGGTCACCAGACCCGAAATGTTAACTCTGTTTTCTCCTCTGCAGATGCTGCCAGACCTGCTGAGCTTTTCCAGCAACTTTGTTTTTGTTCCTGATTTATAGCATCTGCAGTTCTTTTGGTTTTTATTTAGAAGGAAGGAAAGGTTTTGCCAGGAATAAGGAATCAAAGGAACAGATAAGTCACTGGCTGAATGGGTTAACAGCTCCAGTACTATCATGATGAATAGAAGTTCCAACAAAGGCGAGGAAGCTGGAAATTTGAAAGTGCAGTTGTGAAAGATACTTTGGAACAGGTGATTTAAATTTGGGGGTGGGTAGGTGGGTAGATGCATGCAGAAAGTAAAAGGACTAAGGAAAATATTTGTGACTAGGAAATGGTCAGAGATGTTTCTTAGTATTGAGAATAATCAAATACAAAGCTACAAGAAATGGCAAAGTTAGGGGTTATCTGTCAACATGGGTAGGCAATTTTATATAGAAAGATGGGAAGATAAGCATGACATAGCCACTTCATTTTAGAAACGTTATGTTCTTCCTAGACAGAATAAAAATGGCCTCAAAAATATTCAGTCCCAATGGGGACCATACCACAGGAAAGTAAGTAAGAAAGATCACCTTCCAAATATGTCTTATTTCTGGTAAGTTAGAACAAAGAACAAAGAAAATTACAGCCCAGGAACAGGCCCCTCGGCCCACTAAGCCTGTGCCGATCCAGATCCTCTATCTAAACCTGTCGCCTATTTTCCAAGGATCTGTATCTCTCTGCTCCCTGCCCATTCATGTATCAGTCTAGATACATCTTAAATGATGCTATCGTGCCCGCCTCTACCACCTCCGCTGGCAACGCGTTCCAGGCACCCACCACCCTCTGCGTAAAGAACTATCCACACTCACCTTGAAATCGTGACCCCTAGTAATTGAGTTCTCCACTCTGGGAAAAAGCTTCTTGCTATCCATCCTGTCTATACTTCTCATGATTTTGTAGACCTCAATCAGGTTCCCCCTCAACCTCCGTCTTTCTAATGTAGATAATCCTAATCTACTCAACCTCTCTTCATAGCTAGCGCCCTCCATACCAGGCAACATCCTGGTGAACCTCCTCTGCACCCTCTCCAAAGCATCCACATCCTTTTGGTAATGTGGCGACCAGAACTGTACGCAGTATTCCAAATGTGGTCGAACTAAAGTCCTAAACAACTGTAACACGAAATGCCAACTCTTGTACTCAATACCCTGTCCGATGAATGAAAGCATGCTGTATGCCTTCTTGACCACTCTATTGACCTGCATTGCCACCTTCAGGGTACAATGGACCTGAACACCCAAATCTCTCTGTGATTCAATTTTCCCCAGGGCTTTTCCATTTCCTGTAAGTTGACTGATTACAGGGGCTAATAGGGACACATGCCACCTCTCATCCTTTTTGACTATAAAGGGTAGAATTACCAGGCTAGCCTAGGAACTTATCCTGAAATAAACAATAGATTTACACATGGCACATTGCACAGAATTTGCCCAGCAGTAAGGAAAAAGTAAGGTTTCAGCTGGAAACCGGTTATGCCGACTTGAAATTCAATTCAATTGATGTGACATATGGCCCACATACCTGGCATTGCACCAGCACTGAACTGCATACACAATGTTACTCAACTGCATACTAGATAGAGTGTCTTTCTGGACTGGTCAAAGCATTATTTTAGCAAAAAATACCATTCTAGTAACAACTGCATTGTAGCAGTATGAAATAGCTCGCTTAACCTGTTCTACATGGATGTTAGTAAGGCTTTCGACAAGGTCCCTCATGGTAGGCTCATCCAGAAGGTTAAGATGCATGGGATCCATGGTGACTTGGCCACATGGGTTCAGAATTGGCTTGCCCACAGAAGGTTATGGGTAGTGCTGGCAGGATTCCTTTCAGGCTGGAGCTCTGTGACTACTGGTGTTCCACAGGGATCCATACGGAGGCCTCTGCTGTTTGTGATATATGTAAATGACTTGAATGAAAATGTGGACGGATGGGTTAGGAAGTTTGAAGATGATGCAAGAATGGGTACAGTTGTGGATAGTGTAGGATGTTGTCAAAGGATGCAGCGGGATATAGATCAGTTGCAGGTATGGGCGGACAAATGGCAGATGGAGTTTAATCTGGTAAATGTGAGGTGCTGCACTTTGGGAGATCAAATATTAAGGAAAAGTATACAGATAATGGCAGGAACTGAACAGCATTGTTGTGCAGAGGGATCTTGGGGTTCAAGTTCATAACTCCCTGAAAGTGGCCACGCAAGCAGACAGGGTGGTAAAGAAGGCATATGGCATGCTTGCCTTTATTGGTTGAGGAATTGACAACAAGAGTCAGGACGTCATGTTGCAGCTTTATATGACTTTGATTGGGCCACACATAGAGTATTGCATTCAATTCTGGTTGGCACATTACAGGCAGGATGTGGAGGCTTGGGAGAAGATGCAGAAGAGGTTTACGAGGATGCTTTGAGGGTATGACCCATAAGGAAATGCTAGAAAAACTTGGGTTGTTTTCTCTGGAGGGGCGGAGGCTGAGGATGGACTTGATAGAAATCTGCAAAATTAAGAGATGCATATATAGGGTTGACAGTCAGAATCTTTTTTGCCAGAGTTGAAATGTCTTAAACCAGGCGACATGCATTTAAGGTGAGAGGGGGCAAGTTCAAAGGTGTTGTGAGGGAAGTGTTTTTTTTTTTACACAGAGTGGTAGAGTGTGGAATGCACTGCCAGGGGTGGTGATGGAGGCAGATACGATAGAGGCATTTAAGAGACTTTTAGATAAGCACATGAATATGCAAGGACTGGAGGGGTATGGACCAAGGGCAGGCAGAAGGAATGCACTTTAGAGTCATAGAATCATAGAGTTGTACAGCATGGAAATAGACCCTTTGGTCCAATTTATCCATGTCGACCAGATACTCAAAATTAACCTGGACCCATTTGCCAGCATTTGGCCCATTTCCCTCTAAACCATTCCTATTCATGTACCTATCCAAATGTCTTTAAATTTTGTAATTGTACCAGTCCCCATCACCTGTTCTGGCAGCTTATTCTATATGTGCACCACCCTCTACATGAACAAACTGCCCTTTAGGTTATTTTTAAATCTTTTGCTTCTCCCCTCAAACGTATGCCTTCTAGAACTTTTGAACTCCCCTACCCTTGTCTATTCACCCTATCCATTCCCCTCATGATTTTAAAAGTCCCCCCTTAGCCTCCGATTCTCCATGGAAAATAGTCCCAGCCTATTCAGCCTATCCCGATAACTCAAAACTTCCAGCCCTGACACCTTCCTTGTAAGTCTTTTCTGAACCATTCAAGTTTTACAACATCTTTCCTAGAGCAGGGAGACCAGAATTAAACGCAGTATTCCAAAAGTGGTCTAACCAATGTCCTGTACAGCTGCAACATGACCTCCCAACTCCTATACTCAATGCATAGACCAATAAAGGCAAGTGTACCAAACACCTTCTTCACTATCCTATCTAGCTGCAACTCCACCTTCAAGCAACTATGAACCTGCACTCCAAAGTCTCTTTGTTCTGCAACACCCCCCAGGACCTTACCATTGTGTATAAGTTCTGCCCTGATTTACCTTACCAAAATACAATAAAGTCACATTTATCTAAATTAAACTCTTTGATGCTGCCTGACCTGCTGTGTTCCTCCAGCTCTACACTATATTGACTCTGACTCCAGCTTCTGCAGTTCTTGCTATCTCCTTTGTGTAAGTTCCATTCTGGTCGGCCCTTCATACTGGGGAGAGTGAAGACACTATTACTTCAACAGTCTGGCTTGGATTTGAGTCAGATTTCATAGAAGAAAAGGTACTATATTCATTCACGGATCTAAGCCTGTCAATTGAGTTGCCGTCTGAGTGAGGATCTTATCAATGATGGAAAATTTAACACGAGAAAATTCAAATTTCTGCATTTCTTTGAAATTCTTCTCTGCCCATTTACATACCCATTAGATTAATATCTAAGTGCATCTATATAAACATGCCATGTACTGGGATGTCAATGTCCAGCTACTGATAAGATGCCAGTAATATTCATCTAACATTGCTTTAACTTAAGAGTGATTGGGCATATATATGGTCATGGGGCTGATTGGGCTGAATAGTCAGGTAGCATGCCATATGTTCTATCTAATTCTATGTGACAAAATCTGCACATTTGCCTGGCACTCTTCTTGCATTTTGTTCTCTTTCAAAAGAAAATCTTGGACTAACAGCGCAGAATTAATGTTTCTTCAACCTGCTGGACTCTTTCTGAAATATTGTTCAAAGTTTAAGACATATTCTGAAAATGTCATATTTAATTTTATTATTTTTATTAAATGCGTGTACAGGACCTCCTGGAAGTGCATGATGGCTTAAATGACGAGGGTCATGGATAAGATATAGTACGTGATATGTGGAATAGTCCATTAGGATCTACAGTGGTAATATGAAACTGAAAACATTGTCAGTATTATATTTAGAATTTCAATATCTTGAATGCTATAGTCTTGTACAAGCACCCTGAACTTTGCTAATGCTGTTGAGCTCTTGGGGCTATTAATGCCTTCTTTCAAAGGTAGACACAGTCAGACGATGATCTTTTTTCAAGTAATTGACAGTGCATCTTTAAAGGTTTTGAGACTTAATTTATTGAATTAAAAAAGGTTTGTGAAAAGCTAGGGGTACGGTAGCATAGTGGTTATGTTACAAGATTAGTAATTCAGACCACAACAAATGTGGTTGACCTTTTACTGCCCTCTGAAATGGCCGAATAATACACTTAATTGTATCTAGCCTCTAAAAACGTCTTGTGAAACGAATGAAACTGGACAGACCATGCGGCATTGAAGATAATACTGGAAATGACAACAGCTCTGTTGCCCATTGAAAGTCCTCTTTGCTGAGGCCTGGGGTTTGTGCCACAAGTGGGAGGTATTCAAGCAACAGCCTTGTATTGTCTGTAAGGTATAGATTCTATGGGAATGACTGTATCCTTGACACCTCCATCATCATCCCATCAACAACAGGATAGACTACCAGAGATGTCAACACAGAGGTCTATAGTCAGGAGGGAGTTATCCTGGGAGTCTTCAGCACTGATCTTGAACTCCACAAAGTCTCGAGACATCAAGTCAAACATGATGTCCAAACCTGGACAATATTCATAGACACTGCAGAAATGCCAAAAGACAAGTAAAGTTTGTTGGGATATGGTTATCCTTTGATGTTCGTGGAGCCTGATCAATAACAGGAAAAATGAGGTGGATATGTGAACATGGATTACATTCAGACCAAAGCAGAACAAAAATATGAATATATTGACACTTTTTTTCAGAACTTAATCAGAAATAAAGTATTTTGCCAGTTGGATACCATCAGTCAGATAGTAAAGGTTTAGACATTCTAAATTGAATTGCTGGATGAAGTCCATAAGAAATGTAATCTGTTATATGCCCGTGAGATCTTGTCAGACAAATTTAAGAAAAAAAACAAGTGGTCATGAGCTTAACATGGATTCCAATAGATGGAAAAGCAGCTTGAATTTTTTTTTAAAGTTCTTTTTGCTGCATATTCATGAGAGTATAGATGAAACAACATAAAAGTTGCAATATGATACTTTCAGAGAGAGATATTTCTGAACCATCCAAAAACGCAGTGGATGTGGAAGAATTATGGTAACTAAGTGCCTCATGGCTTGATGGATGTTTCCAGTGTAGTTTTACTTTGGCAAGATCTCATTTATTGAAAATACACTGCAATATTCTAATCCCACAATGTCTCACTGGCAAAATAAAGAAAACCTTGCAGCATCTTCATGATGAGTGGCGCTGTTTTCTTATGGGATGGTATTGTGGAATTTGTGTCATTAAAAATGTGTTATTAATAAGAATACAGCAGACTTTTTAATTGGGAGTCAGGCTTTTGGGAATTATAAATGGAGTGTTATTGATATGCTAGACAGACATTTTGTTCCAAGTGCCAGAGAAAAAGCCCATTTCCAGTAGCATGGCAAGGGGACAAGTAAAAACATGAACTTCAAAGTACAACAGTAGACCATAAACTGGATAAAAATTATTTGTTAATAATATTCCTGAAGAGTTTAAGATCAACACCGGAAAGTCCATGGGCCGGATCATGCCTCAAAAGAAACGGAGCTCTGGAATATTTCAGTGTCCATAAGGAATAAAAAAAGTCACTCACCGGCTTTTTGAACACCCTCCCCTCCAGCCTTGTCTACACCCACACATACCCATATCCACACCCACATCTTAATTGGCTTGGAGTCAAGTTTGTCAGTTTGAGTACTTGAAGACCAAGGGCCTGTCTGAAGGTTTCCAGTTCTTAATAAGCAGTGGATTATAATGAGAGGCAAGTAAGCGAAGGGATGCTTCAGGACAGAGATGCACTTTCTTCAACGTTTTTAGAGGTTATATTAGAAATGGTCGGTAGCTAGACCACCGCTGTGAGGCACAGGTAATAGAGTGAAGGAACCTTTCTGCAGGGCAACTGGAGGCTGTTCCTGCACTTAGACAGGCAGGGTCACCTCCAGGCTGTAGGTAACAGTGAGTAACTGCTGGGGCCTACTCCAAGAACCTAAACTGATCCCCAGCATGTCAACTTCTCAGCTCAAACTCATATAGATTAATGCATCTGATCATGAATAAGTCCAAATATCCACTAAATCTGTAAGGAACCTGGTATACTAAACAATAAGTGTGAATTCTCAAAGACAGAAGCCCAATTAAGCACTCAATTATGTTGATCATTAAAAGTTGAAAGACATGTTTCTATAATATGACACTGACAGCAAAGGTGTGAGATTTGGGAAAAGACAAAAAAAAAGGGTAAAAGAAGGATAATCTGATATAAATAATGGTTTGTAGTTAAAAATTGATACAAGGATATAAAAGTCCAATCTCTTCATTTTGCATTTTTTAGGTCACTCATGTGACATGGACATTGCTGGCTGGCCAGCATTTATTTCCTGTTCCTAGTTGCCCTTGAGAAGGTGGTGATGAGCTGTCTTCTTGAACTTTCTCAGTCCACGTGGTGTAGATGACCCAAAGTGCCCTGAGGGAGAGAATTCCAGGATTTTGACCCAGTGACAGTGAAGGAACGGCAATATATTTCCAAGTCAGGATCGTGAATGGCTTGGAGGGGACTTTGGAAGTGGTGCTGTTCCCATGTATCTGTTGCCCTTGTCCTTCGAGGTGGAAGTGGTCATGGGTTTGGAAGGTGTTGTCTAAGGATCTTTGGTAAATTTGTGCAGTACATCTTCTACATAGTGAACGCTGCTGGTACTGAGCATTGATGGTGGAGGGAGTGAATATTTGTGAATGTAGTGCCAATCAAGCATGCTGGTTTGCCCTGGATGATATCAAAGTTCTTGAGTGTTGTGGAACTGTTCTCATCCAGGCAAGTGATGAGTATTCCATCACACTCCTGACTTGTACCTTGTAGATGATGGTGGATAGGCTTTCAACAGTCAGGAGGTGAGTTACTTGCCGCAGCATTCCTAGCCTCTGACCTGCTTTAGTAGCCATGGATTAATGTAGTCAGTTCAGTTGAATTTCTGGTCAATGGTAACCCAAGAATGTTGATAATGGGAGATTCGGTGATGGTACCACCATTGAATGTCAAGGGGCAGAGGTTGGATTGTCTCTTATTGAAAGTGGTCATTGTGTTGCATTTGTTAGCACAAATGTTACACTGCACTTGGTAGCCCAAGCCTGAATATTGTCCAGCTCATTCGACTTCAGTATCTGAGGAGTCATTAAATCATTGTGCAATCATCAGCGAACATCCCCACTTCTGACCTTATGATGGAGGGAAGGTCATTGAATGAAGCAGCTGAAGATGGCTGGGCCTAGGACACTACCCTGATGAACTCCTACAGAGATGTCGTGGAGCAGAGAAGGCTGACTTCCAACAAACACAACCATTTTCCTATGCTCCAGGTGGGACTCCAACCACTGGACAGTTTGCCTCCTGATACCCATCGGTTCCAGTTTTGCTAGGGCTTCTTGATGCCACACTCGGTCGAATGTGGCCTCAATGTCAAGGGCTATCACTCTCACTTCACCTCTTTCTGAAGCCAATGATCAGTTCTTTAGTTTTGATGACCTTGAGAGGCAGATTGTTTTCAGTGCACCAGGCCCTCTATCTCCCCTCTGTATTTTGACTTGTTGTTAGATATCTGTCCCACTATGGTGGTGTCATCAGTGAACTTGTATATGGCATTTGTTCAGAATTTGGCAACACAGTCGTAGGTGTACAGGGAGTACAGTAGGAGGCTGAGGACACATCCTTGGGGGGGCTCCAGTGTTGAGTGTTATTCTGGAGGAGGTGCAGTGACCTATCCTCACTGATTGCAGTTTGTGGGTCAGAAAGCTGAGGATTCAATTGCAGAGGGCAGAGCCAAGACCAAGGTCACGCAGTTTTGAGATCAGTCTGAAGGGGATAATGGTGTTGAAGGCAGAGCTGTAGTCAACGAACAAGAGTCTGACATAGAGATAGCAAGAACTGCAGATTCTGGAGTCAGAGATAACACAGTGTGGAGCTGGAGGAACGCAACAGGCATCAGAGGAGCAGGAAAGCTGATGTTTTAGGTTGGTACCCTTTTTCAGATATGGAGAGGGGAAGGGAACTGGGAAATAAACAGGAGGAGGAGGGGTGGGGCTGGGGAAGGTAGGTGGGATGGTGATAGGTGAGTACAGGTAGGGAGTGGTGAGGATTGGTTTGTAGGATGGGTGCAGCAGATAGGTGGGAGAGAAGATGCACAGGCTGTGTCAGGTCAAGGAGGCGGCGATGAGAGGGAGGGTTGGTCATGGGATGAGGGTGGGGATGGGGAGATTTTAAAACTGGTGAATTCCATGTTTAGGCTATTGGGCTGTAGGTTCCCAAAGCAGAATATGAGGTGTTGCTCCTCCAGTTGCGGGTGGTGTCATTGTGACACTGGAGGAGGCCCAGGATGGCTATATCACCCAGGGAGTGGGGGGGAGTTGAAATGGTTAGCAACTGGAAGGCGTTGTCATTTGTCACATACAGAGTACAGATGCTGTACAAAATGGTGTCCGCGTCTAAGCTTGTGGTCACTGATATAGAGGAGGCCACATCGCGAGCAGCGGATACAGTAGACCAAATTGACGCATGTACTGGTGAACCCCCGTCTCATATGAAAGGTTTGTTTTGGGCTTTGAATGGAGGTGAGGGGTGAGGTATAGACATAGGTATCTTTGTTGACCAGATGTTCTACGGATGAGTGCAGGGCTAGGGATATGGTATCCTCTGTGGACCTGTTACGCCGGTGGGCAAATTGTAGGGGATTGAGGCAGGTTGGGAGACTGGAGTTGATGTGGGCCATAACCAGCCTCTCGAAGCACTTCATGATTATTCAAGTCAGAGCTATTGGGCGGTAGTCATTAAGGCGCACTGCATGTGTTTTCTTGGGTACGGGGATGATGGTGGTCTTCTTGAAGCAGGTGGGGACTTACAGCTTGTAGGAGGGAGAGGTTGAAGATGTCGGTGAATACCTCCACCAGCCAGTCCGCACAGGATCTGAGTGTTTGGCCAGGGACACCGTCACTTTCCTCGGGTTGGCTCCCAGGGAGACTAATCTGATTTCTGAAGCGGTGACAGAGGGAGCAGGTGTGTCCGGGGCTGTCGGGACAGGTGTTGCCACGCCGGTGGTATTCTGCTCAAACCAAGCATAAAAAGCAGTGAGCATGTCAGGGAGGGATGTGTCATTGTCCAATATCTTACACTGTTTCATTTTATATCCCCTAATGTCACTTAGGCCTTTCCTAGACAGCAGGAGTCTGTTTGGTAGGTCTGGGCCTCTGACTTGGGGCGGCTTGGCCTCCCTGATGGCTTTGCGGAGGTCACATCTGGATTTCCTGTATAGGTCCGGGTGACCCAACTTGAATGCTGCATGACTGGCCTTCAGTAGGATGTGGATTTCCATCAAAGGTTTATGGTTGGGGAACACTCAGATTAACTTCTTTGGTACACAGTCCTCCATGCATTTGCTAATGAAATCAGTGAAGGTGGTGGCATACTCGTCAAGGTTTTCGACTGAACACTTGAACACAGTCCAGTCCACCAAGTCCAAGCAGTCCCGGAGATGGTCTTCCACTGCCTTGGACCAGCACTGTACTTTATTTTGTGGAGGATTCTCCCATTTTAGCTGCTGCTTGTAAGCTGGGAGGAGGGACACAGCGCTGTTGTCAGATTTTCCAAAGCGTGGGCAGGGGATTGAGCAGTAGGCGCCTTTGATGGTGGTGTAGCAGTAGTCCAGAATGTTCAGTCCTCTGGTGGGACAGGAGATATGTTGGTGGTATTTTGGCATCACCTGCTTGAGGTTGGCTTGGTTGAGATCGCCGGCCACAATGACTAGGACCTTGGGGAATTTTGTCAGTTAGATGTCAGTGTTGCACTGTAACAACTTGGCAAGGGGAGAGGCATGTTCTGTAACACGTCTTCGGCACTATTTCTGGAATGTTGTTCGGGCCCAGAGCATTTGCACTATCCAATGCCTCCAACTGTTTCTTGATATCACATAGAGTGAATCAATTGTTTACTTTAATATTTGTAACAATCGATATGTTTCTAGTGAAGACGGGGTAAGATAATACCATGTACTGTTGTCAAACATATTTAAATTGTAAACACAACAAATATTCAGCGAATTCAATGCACTGAGAAGGGTAAAAATTTAGGCAAGAACAAAAGCTTGCTGTATGCTATTAGAAGCCGGGGTCCCTTGAAACATTAATTTTTCAAGTAGTTTCCGTGTTTCTTCTACTAAAATGCATCACGTTACATTTCTCTGAATTAAGATACATCTGCCAGGTATCTGCCCATTTGGCAACTTGTAAATGTCCCTCTGATGTCGCTCAGTATCATCCTCACAATTCACTTTTCTCCCCAGCTTAGTATCTGCAAATTTAGAGAATTTTCCCTCAATACACCTCTCCAAATCATTTATTTATATCAGAAAAAGCAAGGGTCCCAACACCGATCCCTGGGGAACACCATTTTCAACTCATCTCCAATCTGAAAAAGGCTCATCTCTACCTAGCCTCTGTTTCCCAGCATTTAGCTAACTTCTAATCCTCACTGCCACAGACCAATCAATCCCAAATATTTCTAATTTGCTCGCCAACCTGCCATGAGGCACCATATCAAATGCTTTCTAAAAGTCCAAAAATACAACATCTACAGCACTACCTTCATTCACTACCTGTGTCACCATGTCAAATAACTCAATTAAATTTGTCAACCATGACCTGCCCTTAACAAAGCCATGTTGACTGTCAAGTATTAGTTTATTTTTCGCTAAGTGTATGTCTACCTTATCCTGTATAATGGCCTCCATCAGTTTTCCCACTATTTATGTCAAGCAGATAGGTCTGTTGTTTACTGGATAATCATTTGTCCCCCTTTCTTAAAAAAACTTGTCACATTTACAATCTTCCAGTTCCCCAGGACTAATCCTGTGTTTAGAGAGGCTTGAAAAATTTCTGTCAACGGCTCGGCAATTTACTCCCTTACCTCGCTATGCAATCTCGGATGTATCCCAAACTGGCTTGTTGACTTTTCTACCTGGAGTGCTGCCAGCCTTTTTAGCACCTCTTCTTTATCACTATACTGCTCAGCTGCTCAACATCCACACTTTCAACAAGGCCACTGTCACCGTTTTCTGACTTGGTAAAGACAGAAACCAAGTAAACATTTCGTAACTCATTCACTTCCTTTGCTTCAGTGAGCAGCCTCCCCTGCTTGTTCCTCATGAGCTCCACCCTATCTTTCATTAAACATTTACCAATAGGTGTGAAGAACATTTTACTGTTCATTTTCTAATGCAGCCTGCCATCTTTTGCTTGTCCTTCCTCTTGGCCTTCCTTATTCCAGCTTTAACCTCTTTCCTGCATTTGAGATACTCTCCCTGATTTCTATTGCTATTGTTTTTCTGTTGTGCATCATATGCCCCCTTTTCTTCCTTACTGCTTCATTAATATCCGGGGTAATCTCATTTTCTGATGGGTATGTACCTAGCTTTCACCCTGTTCATCTCTCCTTTAAGATTCTCTCAACTTTCAATATTTTATCCACCAAAATGTGTTTCAAATCAACCTGCTCCAGTTCAACTTTTAGACCTCTAAAACCTGCTCTTTAATCACTAACTGATTTTTTTTTTCCTTTTCCAACTTAATATTAAACCTTATTATGTCATAATTGCTATTTCCTAAATGCTCTATGGCTCTGACATTCTCCACTTGGCCTGCTTCATTTCCTAGGACCAGATCCAGCACAGCCCCTTTCCTGATAGGGCTGGAAATATTCTGTTCCAGAAAGTTCTCCTGCATCCACTGTGGGAATTTCTCTCTTTTCGTGCCCCACATTCTACCTTTCTTCTTACCATTGAAATCTCAAGCTAACACAACTCTGCTTGTCCTGCAGATTTCCATAATCTGTCTACAAATGCTTTTTCCTACTGAGTTCTCCATTATTTGGAGGTTTATAATAAATGGCAACATACCAGTCCCCTCCTGTTTCTCACCATCAACCATATAGATTCTAAGTCAGTAAATGTAACTTATTCAAGGGCAGTGATACTGTCTTTTGCCAAGACTGTTACACCTCCTTCCTTCTTACCACCCTATTTCTACTAAAAGCCTTATAAGCTGGAATATCAAGTATCCAGTCTTGTTCTGGCTTTAGCCACATTTCTGTCAATGCTGCTATGCTTCCAGTTCCCCAATTTTGTTCACAATACTCTTCATTTACATATGTACAATTTAACCCTGCATTTATCTCTTTCTTGCCTATTGGGAGAGGTACTTGAAATTGCAATATAAAAATGAAATCTTTAAAGACCCGGGACAAAATGTCAGTATTTTAATTACTGATCAAAGCTGAAAGGCTACAGAAATTTTGTCCAGAGGCAATGTTTAACTTTTAGCTTTGTTCTTTCTTTCTACCTTGTTCTTCAGATTCTGTACTTAGGTACGTGTACCCAAGATGTTGCCTTGTGTGACAACATTATACACTTTTCACTGTACCCCTGTACTTTTGTACTTGAGTACAGATGACAATAAAATCAAAATTAAAGGGGGTATCACACAAAAGCTGCAGACAAGCTTCAGTGGATGTGTGAGGATAGTGCAAAATGTGTGAGTGTGGCGTACAAATCCAACAGGCCTCCTGGTAGGAGTAGCTGCAAACAGCACTAGCAATGTCTTAAATTAATCAAGGATTGATTAAGGTAACTGCAGTCCTTAATCGATGAATATCTCTTATTTCTGCTTATGCTTGTGCACAACGTACCAGTTAAATACACAATCTGCTTAACAGAGTGAAACACACAGATCTACAGAGTAAAAACCATTCTAAGGAGCCAAGTCACTGAATTCCAATAGAAATGTACCACCAACATTGCACCTTTTTGGATACCCTCTTCAGTTTTTCCAAGTGCTTATGCTTTTCTCGATCCACCAACATAAGAGCATTCATATGCTTTCAAATACAGGTAGGGATTATGAATAAATGCTTGGGAGCCAAGGACTGGAAGGACTGTCTCTCTAGCATTGAGTTATCAACAGTGGGTTGCATTTGGAGTCGGTGTTCTTTTAATTCTTGTAATTCAAATTTACTTACCTGTTACTCGGGGTATTGAGATTAAATTAAGAACTCACAACACTACAACTGTCAGGTCCTATAATAGCAGCATTCCTCCACAAAGGTACTTCTGTACTGTCATTTGTTCAGTTCAAATTGTGGAGAACAGCTTATGTGTGCCAGTTACTCTTCTTTACATTGCTCTTTACAATGGCATCATGATCCTGATGACAGACTCTGGAATTACATTTCCGTGGGTGGGTGATACTACAATCAGAAGTGAGTCAGCTTTATTGTTGTAAACACAGATAGCACATGGACATTATTTCCTATGATCCATAACAAACTAGCACCAATCTAAAATTGCCTTAACATTGACATTAAAATCACACTTAGCATTTTCAGTTGTCAACCATCACCTATAGTATTCTCATTAAATGAGATGGATGAAGAGTTGGATCCCAGTGCATTCCTTGCTGTCACAGTCACAGTGTATTTGCTTGTAGAAAACATTTCCAGAAATCTGATGTTGCACCTATTTTTATGGTTCGGATCCATAATCGTCTCAATTTCCTTCTCCCCATGCCTGCAAAAAAACAATTGTTACGCTGTCAGAAAATAAATATACAGTGTAAGCTACTATCATTTTCCAATGGAAGAAATTTCAAATAATTTCACTTTATTGAGGGCTGAAATCTAGCTGTGCAATTGTTTTGATGCATTATAACATGTTTGTTAACATAGCACAGCAGACTTATCACAAACAAAGTCTATTCTACAAATATTTGAAGAGGTAATGACAATGTAAATCTTTGAGGCCCTGTAAGTACACTGCTTAGTGTTGTACTAAAGCTGTTGGTTTAATAATATCCTAGATCCAAGCACAGGAAACTAGAGAAGTTGAAGTGATGCATCAGGCAAACTAGCCTAGATTATGTATTCAAATCCAGGAGGTGCAACTTTCAAGCAAGTGGCAATCCTGTCTCTGGGATCAGTGATGCACCCCAACCAAACCTGTGCGGAAACAGGGAGGATGATCTCGGAGAGACTTGCTCTCCTCAGGGATACAATCACCTATGCGCAGGACCCATGGGGTCATCAGCCTGGATCAGAAAGCCTTTGACAGGATGTCGCACTTGTACATATGGGACGTGAGTTTTCAGAGGGAATCTGCAATTGGATCCAACTGCTATACACCAACATTGTTAGTGCAATCTCAGTCAATGGGTGTGAATCAGAAAGCCTCCTAATCAGATCTCGAGTAAGGCAGGTCTGCCCATTTCATTCTGCCTTGTTTGTGTGTTGTGTAGAGCTTTTGGCTGAGACCATCAGGAAAGATGTGAGCCTGAGAGGGGTGAAAATTCCAGGCAGCAGAGGCCAGCAGGTCAAAGCCTCCGTGTACACGGATAACGTCACTGTTTTCTGTTCAGATCTGCTGTCAGCATGCAGACTTATGAGCATCTGTGACCAGTTTGAACTAGCCTTGGGAAAGGAGGGTAGGGACTGTCACATAGCTCCTGCTGGAATGTGCCTTTGCAAATAAAATCTGGCGAGAAATGTAGTAGTTTTTGTCAAGATTCGTCCTGAGCAGCTCTGTGATGTAGGTCTCTGTGATGTACGGTATGTTCTCCGTGACACACACCGAAACAAACATCAACTCCACCTGGAGGACCACAAACTCTTTGTTCTGCCCGAAACGTGTTGATCTTTCAGAACTAGGAATTGACCTTGATCAAGTGTTGCAGACTGGCATGTTCCAAGGGCCAGGACTATGTGCTGAGGGACACACTAAAGCCTGGGGCAGCTGCTGCCAAGACACAGGGGGGAAAGACCACCATCTAAGATTTTTCTGCCAAAGTACAATGGGGGTCTGTTTAGTTACCGGACCCTCCCAGTGCCTCACATGCATGTAAATACAGTCTTGTATAAGTCAGAAATGACTTGAGTTTGTTTGTTCTACATGCAAAAAATGTATAGAATTGAACTGCTCCAGTGATTATGTGTGTGTATATATATATATATATATATAAAGATTTTTATGAATAAAGTATATTTTTGAAATAAACAGTCAAATGAACCAAACTGATAATAGATTAATTTTCCAGCACTTTAGATTTCAACTCATTCTCCTTCATTGTTCAGTGTTTCTAAGCATGCATAAGAAGGGCTGTGACAGAAGGGAGCTTGCTGACAATTCACATAATAAGCAAACCATATCAGTGTTTTTAAACCTATGTTTTTTTTTAAATTCATGGCAATTGTTGAATTAAGTGAGCATCTTATCTTTTACATGCGACTGAAAACTGTATTATACCTTTGAACCTCATTACAAGTAAATTTCCTTTGCAAAAATCTGTTGGATTTTCATTGTTCTGTAATAGTACAAAGATGCAAACAGACTTTGCCAGTTGGGCAATGTCTAGAGGCAGAGGAGTCAATGGCAATGCAAATGGAGATTTACTTGGGGCTGTCTTCCTTGCCTAAGCAATTCCTGTAATGCTGTATTGCTATTTCTGTGGAGATAAACTTGACAAACTTCATGAACAATTATAAAGAACCACACATTGGAGTTGGAAATGTATCAAAGATTTTGCAAAAGAAGTGAAAGCTTTTGTATTATCTCTTTGCCTCGCTTATCTATTATTTCCAATGAAAACAAGCTGCAATTAATAGGCTAAATCAAGTTCAAATTATTCTTATTCTCTACCAAAGAATGTCACAGAATATTATCTCCTGGAAATGCAATGAAGAAACAACGATTTTTTGCTTAACTCATTAGCAAACAATACCAAACATTACACTATAAGGTGACAGCTTGGTTAGGGGGTAAGACTTCTTTTAAGGACTGGTCCTCATCCAACTAATACCTAAATATAATAAGAATTCTACCTTAGGTGATGTGCAAATTGATAAGATTCACAGCAAAACATGTAACTGGTTGCTGTGAAAGAAGGCTGTTGTCTGCATCAATTTGTTGCTCGGCATCTGGGAGGACAATAAGACTAATGACTGTACATCTCCTTGGAAAAATCTTGGCACAAGGGCCTGGAATAAATAATAAGTATAGTGACAACCAGGCATGTTGTATTGGACTCTGACATCTAGAATATTACAGCAGTTGGTACATTGCAAGCTGCCCTGCCTTTGTTGCTCTGAGGCATAAAGCCAGTTGTCTATTACACAGCTTGAGTTTGAGCATTACAAGGGAGCACAGCTGTTACGGAGAAGTACAAACATGTGCTTGCATTTCCAAAAGGCTCTTAATGCTGTTGAATCACAATTTGATGGGGTATATGTCCATGAGTGTTCGAGAGGCTACTGAGTTGTACCAAGCATCATATCTCTTGTGTACACACCATCTATCCAGTGAGGGCTCAAACAGCTACTGGTCAGTTGTTCAAAGACCGAAAACTATCCATTTAATCTGTAGGAATGGATAAAGGGAACAAGTGAGGCACAATTGTGAAGTCTTGATTTTGCCAATGGTGGGATTTCAGGTGAATGGGATTTCTGCTTGGAGGCAGGTTGGTTAGGCATGTGGAATCACAAGGTTACTAGCCAATTAAATATCCATAGCAAAAGTGGCTGCCCAATTGTGTGGTAATGCAGGCAGGAAGTCGCAGGCACACTGTTACCTCACACAGTCGAAGGTCTTGTTGCCAAATTTGAATGACCCGACTTTACCATTGCCGTGCCCCAAATCTCCATCGATCTCCTCTCTGTCATGTTTCAGTTGTCTTTGGTAGAGACCGGCCTTCTCTTTATCATCCAGCTTGCTCCCTCTGTCCTCTATGACCTTTCTTGGGATCGCCACGACTCCATCTTCCTCCCTCAGACTGGCCACGAACCCACCTGCCTGGACAGCTGCTACCTGAGCACAATGCAACAGCTCAACCTGCTCTTCTTTGATCCAACAAAGCCTACTGACAAAAAATGATCCTCCAAATCGAAGATGCTTGAACCAAACAAGCAGTACTCCAGAAGAAAATGAATTGCTTTCAGAGGGAACCTGCTCATTCACAGAACCTGAACAGATAAAACTACAATTTGGAGCTGGAATTCTTTCCACTCATCTCCAGATATCTCCACAAATTAGCGTACAAACAAGCAGCATGATCCCAGCTAGAGATGCTTAATACTATGGTGAGTGTTTCATTATAAGTAAATAAACCGTAATATCATTGTCTTGCTGTACTGAGGAGGACAAGTATAAGGGGAAAGGCTGTGCATTTCATGTAAGGTCAGAAGAAATGGTCTTTTCTTTACATGTATCAATAATTTGATCTGGAAGCTCTTGCACATGAAAAAGAGTTTCCATCGGTGTCAGACAAGCATCTATTGAGAAAATAATAACTGAACAATACTAACGCAGTACATTACTATTTTCACTTTTTCTTATCCATATCTGATGTATATCATTTAATCACTGATGCAGTTTCCTTTCATTAACACCAGTCTCTTTCAGCTCTTAAAAACCTGAAGCAAAAGAAAGCTAAGAGCTGCATTCTCTTTTTAATGCAATATGGATATTAGTATTGCTAATGAATGACCTTGATACCGTCATTTACATTGAAATGCATTTAGAGTCTTGGCACCAGATTGGCTTCAAATGGAAATTAACATTTTATATGTATAATTCAAGCTCAGGAACCCACAGGCTAATGATCCTCTAGCAGACAGCACACTCAATGTCTCCTCAGACAATGGTTGTAGTACGTATTGGGATACTGGGCTGCATTACTTTCCATTAGCATAGGAGCTGACAGCATCATTAAGCAGGCTCACATTTGAGAAATATTAATGAAGCAAGGCCAGTGAGTGCCAGCTAGGCAGGAAGGTGACTATCAGTGTGGCAAAGGAACCGCAAAAAATATTAATCTTTAAGGTACCACATATTTTCTAAAATACAGATGTAAAATAATTCACATCAAACTTTACGAACAGAAACCATTCCTTAGAGTTCATGTGATCTATAACCCAAATTGTGCTTTAATGTCTATTTTTATGAGGCTCTGTTGACAGTATGGTGTTCTTTGTAGAATACAGAAGCACTCAGTTCATTTGATAGTCAACATGTACTAAGGAGACTACCTCACTGGCTTTTATGTTGTTGATAGTGGATTAAAGGAGCAATGTGTTCACATGTCTTTGCTGTACCAGTGTGAAAAAGTAAGACATTATTTTGCCTTTTTCTCATTAAAAGTTCTGTGAGAAATTCACATTTTTGGATCATTGGAATCTTTTATGGGGTAGAAGTGACCTGTATAAGAAGGATGGATTTCACCTGATTTGGAAGGGGACTAACATATTAGCGAGGAGATTTGCTAGAGCTGCTCGGGGGGGATTTAAACTAACAGGCGTGAGGGAGTGGGTTGGTGCTGCACAGTGGAGAACCAAGGAGACAGTGACAAAAGAAATCAGTCTGAGACTGGTGCAGTTGGGAAAAGGATCGAGTCAAATAGTCCAGGCAGGCAGGAACAGAGAACAAGGTAGGACTGAAAGACAGAACTACACTTATTTCAATGCAAGAGGCCCAACAGTTAAGGCAGATGAACTCAGGGCATGATTGGGAACATGGCACTGGGATATCATAGCAATTACAGAGATGTGGTTCAGGGATAGACAGGGCTTGGAGCTTAGTGTTCCAGAATATGGATGCTACAGGAAGGATTGATAGGGGGCAAGAGAGGAGGGGTGTGGCATTTTTGATTAGGGATAGCATTATGGCTGTACTTCAGAAGAATATTCCTGGAATATGTCCAGGCAAGTTATTTGAGTGTAACTGAGAAATAAGAAAGAAATGATTGTACTACAGACTCCCCCAATAGTCAGCGGGAAATTGAGAAACAAATTTGTAAGGAGATCTCAGTTATTGGAGAATAATAGGGTGGTTATAGTAAGGGATTTTAGCTTTCCAAGCATACACTGGGATTGCTATAGTGTTAAGGGCTTGGATGGAGAGGAATTTGTTAAGTGTTCGCAAGAAAATTTTCTAATTCAGTATGTGGATGTACCTATTAGAGAAGATGCAAAACTTGACCTACTCTTGGGAAATAAGGCAGGGCAGGTGATTGAGGCGTCAGTGGGGGAGCACTTTGGGGCCAGTGACCATAATTCTATTAGTTTTAAAATAGTGATGAAACAGGATAGACTGGATCTAAAAGTTAAAGTTCTGAATTGAAGAAAGGCCAATTTTGACAATATTAGGCAAGAACTTTCAAACGTTGGTTGTTGGGGGGAGGTGTTCTCAGGTAAAGGGATGGCTGGAAAATGGGAAGTCTTCAAAAATGGGGCAACAAGAGTCCAGAGACAGTATGTTCCTGTTAAGGTGAAGGGCAAGGCTGATAGGTATAGGGAATGCTGGATGACTAGAGAATTTGAGGCTTTGGTCAAGAAAAAGAAGGAAGCATATATCAGGTACAGACAGCAGAGAGCTAGTGAACACCTAGAAGAGTATAAAAGCCATAGGAGTATATTTAAGAGGGAAATAAAGAGAGTAAAAAGAGGACATGAGATAGCTTTGGCAAATAGGGTTAAGGAGAATCTAAAATAATTCTTCAACTATATGAAGGATAAAAGAGTAACAAGGGAGACAATAGGACCCCTTAATGATCAGCAAGATCACCATGTGTGGAACCGCAGGAGATGGGGGAGTTACTAAATGAGTATTTTGCATCAGTGTTTACTGTGGAAAAAGATATGTTAGATAGTGAACTTGGGGAAATAAATAGCAACATCTTCAAAAATGTCCACATTACAGAGGAGGTGGTGCTGGATGTCCTAAAATGCATAAAGGTGGATAAATCCCTGGGACCTGATCAGGTGTACCATCGAACTCTGTGGGAAGCTAGGGAAGTCATTGTTAGTCCCTTGCTGAAATATTTGCATCATCGATAATCATAGATGAGGTGCCGGAAGACTGGAGGTTGGCTAATGTGGTGCCACTATGTAAGGTAGGTGGTAAGGAAAAATCATGGAACTATAGACCGGTAGCCTAACATCAGTGGTGGGCATGTGGTTGGAGGAATCCTGAGGGACAGGATTTACATGTATTTGGAAAGGCAAGGACTGATTAGGAATAGCCAACATAGCTTTACGTGTGGGAAATTGTGTCTCACAAACTTGATTGAGTTTTTAAACTAGTATCAAAGAGGATTGATGAGAGTAGAGTGGTGGACATGATCTATATAGACTTCAGTAAGGTGTTCAACAAGGTTCCTCATGGTAGACTGGTTAGCAAGGTTAGAGCACATGGAATACAGGAAGAACTAGCCATTTGAAAACAGGACTGGTTTGGAGGTAGATGTCAGAGGGTGGTGGTGAAGGGTTGCTTTTCAGACTGGGGGGCTGTGACCAGCGGTGTGCCACAAGAATTGGAGCTGGTTCCACTGTTTTCTGTCATTTATATGAAAGATTTGGATGTGAACATAGGAGGTACGGTTAGTAAGTTTGCAGATAACACCAAAATTGGAGGTGTAGTAGACAACGAAGAAAGTTACCTCAGAGTACAACAAGACCTTGATCAGATGGGCCAAAGGGCTGAGGAGTGGCAGATGGAGTTTAATTTAGATAAATGTGAGGTACTGCATTTTGGAAAGGCAAATCAGGGCAGGACTTATACACTTAATGGTACGGTCCTGGAAAGTGTTGCTGAACAAAGAGACCTTGGAGTGCAGGTTCATCGCTCCTTGAAAGGGGAGTCCCTGGTAGTCAATATAGTAAAGACGACGTTCGGTATACTTGCCTTTATTGGTCAGTGCATTGAGTACAAGTATTGGAAAGTCATGTTGCAGCCGTATGGGACATTGGTTACGCCACTTTTGGAGTACCGCGTGGAATCTCTGCTATCGGAAAGATGTTGTGAAACTTGAAAGGGTTAAATAAAGATTTACAAGGATGATGCCAGTGTTGGAGTGTCTGACTTATAGGGAGAGGCTGAATAGGCTGGGGCTATTTTCCCTGGAGTGCTGATGGCTGAGGGGTGAGGTTTATAAATTCATGAGCGGCATGGATTAGTGAATAGCCAAGGTCTTTTCCCCAGGGTGGGAGACTCCAAAACTAGAGGGCATAGGTTTAACATGAGAGGGGAAAAATACAAACGGGACCTAAGGGGAAACATTTTCACGCAGAGGGTGATGCGTATATAGAAGTAGCCGCCAGAGAAAGTGGTGGAGGCTGGCACAATTACAACATTTAAAAGGCATCTGCATGGGCACATGAATAGGAAGGATTTAGAGGAATACAGGCCAAAATGCTGGCAAACAGGACTAGATTTACTTAAGATATCTGGTCAGCAAGGATGAGTTGGACTGAAGGGTCTGTTTCCATGCTGTGCAGCTCTATGATTCTATGACTCTGTTACATTGCAGGATTGTGCATTTCCAGGCAACTGTCCTACTGATCAAGTTCTCCAGGCATGTAATTTATTCAAATGTAAGAGGAAGTAACCCAATGGAAAAATTAAGTTGAGCCTGTAGCCTGAATTATGAGTAATGTTGTATTCTTGAATTTGGTGTTTGCCTGTTTGGGAAACTCTGGGAATATTGTAAAAATTGAAGGAGCTTTGGGATTATGCATTGTCAAAATATTGTAAAAATTGAAGGTGCTTTGGGATTATGCATTGTCAAAATATTGTCTGACTTTCTTCCTCACTCACCCACTCATTCTTAGTACATTACATACCATGATTGCTAACGTCTGGTGGCATCATTTTAAGCCGGATTCTTTCCTCGAGCATTCACATATATGTACTTTCCAGATGTAATTAATGAATTGTGATACAGACCTGAAATTTTAGCTGGTGTTCTCCTTGTACAGAGGTGAATCACACTGCATGCCTTGCCACCCCAAAGGACATTAGATTAGCAGAAACCAATACTGTCTACATACTTCAGTTCCGCAATGGGTCGTTTGCTTAAAATCTCATCTAATAGGTCAACCATAGTCTCACGTTAAATGCATTTTGATACAAAACCCTTTTATTGAGCTCTGGAAAATCTTTGGGCTTTCAGAAAATCTTTGTTTTTAAACAAGAATTTAGTCTGACTTCTCATTCAAGAATCATTCATAAAAGATTTATACAGTTGTGTGGATACTGTGCAATTTACCTGATACTGTCAAAAATTGATTGTGAATTTTTAAACAGAAAGCTATGTTCAGTGTAAACTGAGTTTCTGCAATTTTTGCAGTAGACATTAAAATCATGCGCTGACAGCATGCTGAGTCTCCTAGCCTATTTCACCTGAGATTAACTTAACCACTGTTGTCAATGATAGCATCTGTTTTTGAGCCTTTAAAGAAGCCTCTAAGCAGCTTTTTCCGCATGCAGAGCACTAAACTTTTTGAAAACTTATTCAACTGTATTTCTTAACTTATTGAAAAAAGTACTTTTGTGCTTCATTATAACTAGTAACTTTTTCTGCATAGAGTTCTGGAAATAATTTTTGGTTACTTAAAAGTTGATTTCTCAGTGGTGCTAGACTACACACTAATTAAAATGCGTACTTTTTATAGTTAATCCCATTTTCAGTGGTATGCATTAAACGACACCAAGTTACCACTCTTAACTATATCAATAAAGATATTTTAAAATTTAACAAAAAAATGCTAAGAAAAATAAAGCAGAATAAGCAGGGTGGTTAGGCCAGAACAGACCTTACAGAGATGTCAAATTCTGTTGGAATGTAAGTTGGACTTGACAGTTGCCATGTGCAGTAGAATGTCTCTGGGTAAGCATTGGATCTGCATAGTATAGTTGGTGACACCGGAGGATCTAGTTTTGAGAGAAAAAAAGAGAATATTCAAAATGAATACAACTTTTAATTGACACAATTCATTAAAATCTGTTTCTTCAAAAATTCAAAATATGCATCCGTTTACCAACACTCTTTCAAAATAAGGTTCAAGCTTACATAACAGGCATACATTTTGGAAGAATCAAGGGGGGGGGATCTTGAAGAAACATACAAAATTATGAAGGGAATTGATAAAATAGAAGCAGGGAGGTTGTTTCCAATAGCAGGTGAAATTAGAACTGGGGGGCATAGCCTTAAAATAAGGGGGAGCAGATTTAGGACTGAGTTGAGGAGGAACTTCTTCAGCCAAAGGGTTGTGAATCTGTGGAACTCCCTGCCCAGTGAAGCAGTTGAGGCTTCCTCGCTGAATGTTTTTAAGGCATGGACAGATATTTTGAACAGTAAAGGAATTAAGGGTTTATAGTGAGCGGGTGCATAAGTGGAGCTGAGTCCACGAAAAGATCAGTCATGATCTTATTGAATGGTGTCGCGGGTTCAATGAGCCAGATGGCCTACTCCTGCTCCTATTTCTTATGTTTTTATAGCAAAAAGCAGGATATGAGACTAAGCACAACAGTTATTTCAAAGAGACAGCAAGGAGACAATAGACTGCATGGTTCTTTGCTGCAATTCCAGACCCAACAGTTCAGTGGGGTGACCAACACTGTATGGACTGCAGTGGTTCAGACAGGCAGTTTCCCCATCACTTTGCAACATCAAGTAGGGTTGGGTAATAGATGCTGACCTAGCAAGAGATGCCCACCTCCTCAAATTTGAAGAAAAAAAACTCTACAATTATTTCTAACCTCAAAACGGATTCAAAACAAGCCAAATTTGAAAGAGAAACAAGTTAAATTTTGTTACTTTCTGCCTCATTATGCTGAGGAATCAGCTATGACATTCCAGGATAAACTCCCAAAATGGGAGGTTGGAGGGCTCAGCTCTTTCAAATTAGAGTTCACTTGTAATATTCAAAGAAGACGTTTAGTACGAGTGCCTTCATTGCTCAGACATTTGAGTGTAGGAGTCGGGATGTCATATTGAGTTTGTAGACGATATCGGTGAGGCGTCTTCTGGAGTATTGTATGCAGTTCTGGTTGCCCTGTTATAGGAAGGATATTATTCAACTGAAGAGAGTTCAGAAAAGATTTACCAGGATGTTGCCAGGAATGGAGAGTTTGAGTTATTAAAATAGGCTGGATAGGCTAGGACTTCTTTCACTGGAACATAGGAGGTTGAGGGGTGACCTTATTAAGGTTTATAAAATCATGAGGGGCATACATAAGGTGAAATGACAAGACTCTTTTCCAAGGGCTGAAGGAGTTCAAACTAGGGGGCATATTTTTAAAGTGAGAGAAGAAGATTTAAAAAGGTCATGAGGGACAACTTTTTTTTAAACGGAGAGTGATTCGTGTGTGGAATGGAAGTGGTGGATGCAGGTACAGTTAGAACATTTAGAAGACACGGGGTCTGTTTCCATGCTGTATGAATCTATGACTAAGTAGATAGGACACTGACAGCAATTTTAAAATATAAAAAAAGCAGAGTGTACATACTGTGGCACTTGTACCAGATGTTGAGCCACCCAATCAACATTGTAATTTCATTTTAAATCCTTATGAATCAGATCAAATGGCAGAGCAGGCTCAAGAGGCTGAATTGCCCACTCCTGCTTCCTTGTTCTCATTTTTAATACACCTACGGCAACTTATCATTTTATAATAAAACCCTCTCACCAAAGGTGGCAGGAAGGAATAGTATCAGCCTCTTGAAGTTATTGATGAGGCACTATGTATCTGCTCCGGATCTTAGCAGTAGAACTCATGGCTAAGAGCAAAGAGTAATATCATTTCATCTCTGTTTAGAATCTGAGCTCTGCCAAGTATAGACATACCAATCAGCTGTAATAGTGTCTACCTAGTTTCAATGGGAAAAGAAAAATCATTTCTCAATGTGCTTAGAGCTATGAAGGAAATGGTAATAGTTTGATAATGAGCAAAGTCAGACCCTTCTTCTGAAGGGTCACTGGACCCTGAACGTTAGCTCTGCTTTCTCTCCAGTGATGCCACCAGACCTGCTGAGTTCTTCCAGTAAGTTCTGATTTTGTTTCTGATTTCCAGAATTTGCACTTCTTTGTTTATTTTTATTTTATGGTTTATAATGGATAGTTCAGCCAGCATCTCTTTTTTGAAAATTAGTCATAAGTTGCGGACATCGCTGGCTCGGCCAGCATTTATCGCCTGTCTCTAGTTTCCCTTGAGAAGGCAGTGGTGAGCTGTGTTCTTGAACCACTGCAGTTTATTTCCTAAATGTAGTTCCACAATGTTATTAGGGAGGATTCTGACCCAGTGACAGTGAATGATTGGTCATATATTTTTAAGTCAAGATGGTGAGTGGCTTGGGGGCAGATTTTCAGGTAGTGGTGTTCCCAAGTAACTGCTGCCCTTGTCGTTCTAGATAGAAATGGTTGGGGTTTGGATGGCACTATTTAAGGACTTTTGGTGAATTTCTACAGTGCATCTTGTAGATGGTACACACTGCTGCTACTGAGTGTCGGTGATGAAGGGGCTTATTGTTTATGGATGTGGTGGCAGTCAAGTGTGCTACTTTGCTCTGGATGGTGTCAAGTTTCTTAAGTGTTGTTGGAGCTGTAATCAACCAGGATGACATGAGGAGTATTCAATCACACTCCTGAATTGTACCTTGCAGATGGTGAACAGGTTCTGGCGAGTCATGTAGTGAGTTACTGTCTGCAGTATTCCTAGCCTCTGATCTGCTCATGTAGTCTATTCTGTTTAAACGGCGAGTTTCTGGTCAATGGTAACCCCCAAGATGTTGATCATGGGGGATTCTGTTACAATAGCACCATTGAATGTCAAGGGGCAGTGATTAGATTATCACTTTTCGAGCATGGTCATTGTTTGGCATTTGTATGGTACGAATGTTCCATGCCACATGTGGAAAAAAAATTCGTTCTTCAACTGAACTTTTTTCTACAGTGTTTAGTGCCACTTAAATAGCCTGAAAACTATTTAGCAGACTTTCATTCAAAAGAAGATATTTTATGTAAATTTATAACCTCGGAGGGGTGGAAGAGGTTCTGCAGTTTCGAGATTTTAGTGGTCAAAAATCACACGAAAGCTACTGTTTTCAAATAAAGCTTTTAGACTAAAACATGGCGTCATGTGGCTGCTGACCTTGTCCAAACCCAGTCCAACACTGGCATCTCTACAACAGAGATTTTAGTGGAAGACTGAGTCACAGCTTGAAACAATGTGATCAATCTGGATTGCAACACAGGATCTTAAAAGAAAATTAGTCATTACAGTATTTACTTCTCTTTCCTCTCCTCCAAAGCTCTGGAAAAACGAGGGGAAAGTTCAAAGTCATGCTGATTATTTTAGAATTGATAACAGAGATAAGATACGTATTGTCACTTAATAGTGTTCAGGCAAGTGGCCCCTGCATGCATTGTGCAATAACATTAACATAAAACAATTTTATTGAATAAGTGATGGTTTATTTTAACACGCTACTGTTCTTTGTTAAAAACACCTTTATTCATGCAAAACAAGTATCAAAATTGTGAAAGCCTGACTAGAGTAGGCATTTTTAGCATGGATTTCAGATGACAGCCTGCAATTAAGCAAAAAAAAAACTTGAAGATTATTTCCCCAAGACTTAACAGTGCATATCCAAGAACAATTACGAGAATGGCCTGACATACCATAGCATACAGAGCACGTTCATTAAACTCACTGCCCCTCAGGGGGTTAAACCCTTTATAGAGCTTAATCCTTTGAATCCCACCAATGATAATGAATGCGTGAATAAGGTACCATATTCTGCAATTGAAAGTATTCTCAGCAACTATGCAGTTCCCTGCAAACCTGATCTCACTTAGAGCTCAGCAGTACGTTTATCATTAACTAACATCATTGTAACAAGCAATGTTTTGCACAAGATTTTCAACAATCCAACTAATGATACCCAGCTCTTACTGTCCTGCACACTAGTTCGGCAATACATTCTAAATTCCCAACACTTACATTTAATTTGCTATCAACTACAGTGAGCAGTTTGAAGCAAAGCTTATTTTTTTGCAAACACTTTGGTTTATAATCATTGCAACACTAAAAATTGTTCAGAAGCGAATACACGAGGAGAACCACTCTTCTGTTAAATCTGCTGGAAGGAGGTTGGTGACAGGAGATAATGGCACTGGATCAGTAATCCACCACATCAGGCTAATGCTGTGGGGACATGGGTTCAAATCCGACTGTGGCAGATGAAGAATTTTAAATTCAGTAAAATCCTGACTTAAAAGCTAGCCTAATGGTGACTGTCTAAGCACTGTCAATTGTAATATAAAGCCATCTGGTTCACTAATACCTTTAAGGGAAGGAACCTGCCATCATTATCTGGGGTCTGGCATACATGTGACTCCACTGACCCTTAACTGCCCGCTGAAATGGTGTGGCAAGCCACTGAATTCAAAGGCAATCAGGGACAGGCAAGAAATCCTGGTCTTGCCATCAATGCTCATATCCAATGCAAGAAATGTTTTAAAAGGTATACAAAATAGTGAGTGGCCTTGAGAGAGTAGAAGTGAAGATCTGTATCCCCGAGCAGAGGTGAATTACCAGAGTACACACATTAAGACGCTTGGTAAAAGAATTGGTAGAAGGGACTTGAAGGGTGTGGGGAGGGGGGAGGAGGAAAGTTATCCAGAGGTTTGTGGGTTTCTGGAATCTGCTGCCTTGTTTGGTAGTTGAGGCAGAAACCCTTAATGCATGCAGAAAGAACCTGGATCTGCACCTAAAAACTGCTGTAACCCATAAGGTTATGAGCCGGTGCTGGAAAGGAGCATTTGAATGGGTGGCAGCTTTATTCAGTCAGCAGACACACTGGCCTCTCCCTGTACTGTAACTTTTCCATTGTTCTAAAATCTTTTTAACTCATCTTTGGAGCTTCCCACATTTACAATGTTGTTCTTTAATTTGACAGCTTGTCTGTTAGCAGGAGTGACAATCTGGCAAACACATTGTTTAAGGGTAGTTACATCATCCAATTACAGCACTGCCATGGCTCATCTCAATGAACACAGATACGACTCAGAGATAAAAGGTACTGCAGACGCTGGAGAATCCGAGATAACAAGCATGGGGCTGGATGAACACAGCAGGTCAAGCAGCATCATAGGAGCAGGAAAACTTGACGTTTCGGGCCGAAACCCTTCATCAGAAATGGGGGAGGGGAAGAGGGTTCTGAAATAAATAGGGAGAGAGGGGGAGGCGGATAGAGGATGGATAGAGGAAAGGATAGGTGGAGAGGAGGCAGACAAGTCGAAGAGGCAGGGATGGAGCCAGTGAAGGTGAGTGTAGGTAGGGGGGTAGGGAGGAGATAGGTCAGTCCAGGGAGGACGGACAGGTCAAGGGGGCGGGATGATGTTAGGAGATAGGAGATGGGGGTGTGGCTTGGGGTGAGAGGAAAAACAGGTTAGGGAGGTGGAGATGAGCTGGGTTGGTTTTGGGATGCGGTTGGGGGAGGGGAGATTTTCAAGCTTGTGAAATCCACATTGATGCCATTGGGCTGCAGAGTTCCCAGGCTGAATATGATTTGCTGTTCCTGCAGCCTTCGGGTGGCATCACTGTGGCATTGCAGGAGGCTAAGGATGGACATGTCATCTGAGGAATGGGAGGGGGAGTTGAAATGGTTCGCGACTGGGAGGTGCAGTTGTTTGTTGCGAACTGAGCGCAGGTGTTCTGCAAAGCGGTCCCCAAGCCTCCGCTTGGTTTCCCCGATGTAGAGGAAGCCACAACGGGTACAGCGGATGCAGTATACCACATTGGCAGATGTGCAGGTGAACCTCTGCCTGATGTGGAAAGTCTTCTTGGGGCCTGGGATTGGGGTGAGGGAGGAGGTGTGGGGGCAGGTGTAACAGTTCCTGCGGTTACAAGGAAAAGTGCCGGGTGTGATGGGGCTGGAGGGGAGTGTGGAGCGGACAAGGGAGTCGCGGAGGGAGTGGTCCCTCCGGAAGGCAGATAAGGGTGGGGAGGGAAAAATGTCTTTGGTGGTGGGGTCAGATTGCAGATGGCGGAAGTGTCGGAGGATGATGCGTTGGATCCGGAGGTTGGTGGGGTGGTATGTGAGGACGAGGGGGATTCTTTTTTGGTTATTGTTGCAGGGACGGCGTGTGAGGGATGTGTTCCGGGAAATGCGGGAGACACGGTCGAGGGCGTTCTCGACCACTATTGGGGGGGAAGTTGCGGTCCTTGAAGAATGAGGACATTTGAGATGTGCGGGATTGGAATGTCTCATCCTGGGAGCAGATGCGGCGGAGGCGAAGGAATTGGGAATAGGGGATGGCATTTTTGCAGGAGGGTGGGTGGGAGGACGTGTATTCCAGGTAGCTGTGGGAGTCGGTGGGCTTGAAATGGACATCTGTCTCTAGGTGGTTGCCCGAGATGGAGACAGAGAGGTCCAGGAAGGAGAGAGAAGTGTTGGAGATGGTCCAGGTGAACTGCAGGTTGGGGTGGAAGGTGTTGGTGAATTGGATGAACTGTTCGAGCTCCTCGTGGGAGCACGAGGCGGCGCCGATGCAGTCATCAATGTAATGGAGGAAGAGGTGGGGTTTAGGGCCAGTGTAGGTACGGAAGAGGGATTGTTCCACGTAACCTACAAAGAGGCAGGCATAGCTTGGGCCCATGCGGGTGCCCATGGCCACCCCCTTTGTCTGTAGGAAGTGGGAGGAATTGAAAGAAAAGTTGTTGAGGGTGAGGACGAGTTCGGCTAGGCGGATGAGGGTGTCGGTGGAGGGGGATTGGTCCGTTCTGCTGGACAGGAAGAAGCGGAGGGCCTTTAGGCCATCAGCATGGGGAATACAGGTATATAGGGACTGGACGTCCATAGTAAAAATGAGGTGTTGGGGACCTGGGAATTGGAAGTTCTGGAGGAGGTG
>JAHRHZ010000249.1:36705894-36737217 GCA_024137785.1 Ginglymostoma cirratum
AGACCCTTCATCAGAAATGATGAAGGGTCTAGGCCCGAAACGTCAAGGTTTGAAGCAGATCAGCCAAGATCTCAGAGAATTGTGGGGCAGACATGAAGGGCTGAAGGGGCCATTTCTGATCCTATTTCTCGTGTTCTGATGTAATACATCACCAACTCCAGTCCCATCCACTACGTATCTTTTGGGACATAGCTTTTGCAAAAATTATAGTCCTGTCCAACTTCCTGATTACTAAATTAATGTTGTTCCTCTTTCGCCATTTTTTGTTCTATTTTCCCAATCTAAGCCATTTCCATTTACAGGTGAAGTGGTAGCTAGTACTCTGCTTCTTGGTTCTGGCTGGTGGCTCTATTAAATCACCCAATGATTTTCACAGAGATCATTTCTTCTGGAATGTGTGAAATGCCCCCAGAATAATTCTCCCTACAATTTTATCCTTCAGAAACAAGCCAAATCCCCAACGTGAATTGGAAAGCTGTGGATCTCCATTAAAAATTTTTAAGCAATACAGAATTGCTTGGCCAGCATGTGAAAATAATCAAAGCATTTGATCATGGGCAATCACACAAGAGTCAATAGCTTGGGCTCATCTGAAAAGCACCAGAAAGATCCTTCAAATACATGGTTAACTATAGAAGATCAGCTACAGATAAGAATCAACTTTCGTTTCCATCACTCAGAATTGATGTCCTACAGGCAAAAACCACAGAAATCAATATGTCAGTTTGTTAACAGATACTATAACAAGAGTAACAATTTGCAACATTTTGGAGGCTGAACTTTCAGAGCAAATAATGAAGTTGATTTGCTTTAAAATGTATTGAAGGATTCCTAATGAACCTCGAGGTAAATCAAAGGCACAGCATTGAATCAATGTTAACAAACAGCAAAAATATAAAACAAAAACTGAAATTTCCAGCAAAACTCACCAGGTCTGGTAGCATCTGTGGAGAGAAAGCAGAGTTAACATTTTGAGTCCGCTGGCTCTTCATCAGAACTTGAGACGTTAACTCTGTTTTCTCTCCATAGATGCTGCCAGACCTGCTGAGTTTTGCCAGCAATTTCTGTTTTTGTTTCAAATCTCCAGCATCCACAGTTCTTTGTTTTATTGTAGCAGAAAACATAAGGCTGTTGTAGCTGGACAACAGGACCTGCAAGCGCTAGCTGCAGAAAACTGTATAACAATGTAGCCAGGATAAAGAAAGTAAACAAGCTGTGTGGTAAGTGCAGTTTTCTTCAAGCTGAATGCCAAGCATGAATATTGGTCTGTATATCTAGCCAAGGAATTTCAGGACATCCCTACCTGCAGAATTTGGAAGATATTGTGTCCTGAGACATTTTATTTACTAATCAAGAGGTATTTCAACAGCGTCTGTGCAGAATTACAGAAAACATACTTGGATGGGATGTGCATTGCCTAATATATAGTTGTAATGGGTAAAGCCAAAGGATATGGCAGCATTGTACGGAAGGTATTTAGGTAAATGATACCCATAATGCAACAGGAAGGGTCAGAGTGCAGACAATATTAGAATCACAGGTGGAAAATGGTAAAGACGGCAAAATTAGTTGTCTCTTTACTGAAATGCACGTGCATTTTGGAACAAAATAAACAAATTAATGGCACAAAGAGAGATGAACGACTATGATCTTATAGCCATTATGGAGATGTGGTTATAAGGTGATAAAAGCTGGGAGCTAAATATTTAGGGATAAACAACTTTTTGAAAGGACAGGCAAGAAGAAAAGGGTCGTTGGGTGACTTTATTTGTATGAGATGGACAAGTACGTTAGGCAAGAAATATTCTTGAATTGGAAAATGTAAAATCCATACAGCTAGACATGAGAAATAATAAGGGGAAGAAGACACTGTGGTAGTAGTTTTTCAGCCCCTTAACAGTAAGACAGAAAATAAATCAGGAGATAATGACGGTATGTAAAAAAAAAGCACATCAATCATCAGTGACTTCAAACTTCACATAGAACATAGAAGGGTACAGTACAGGAACACAGCCTTCAGTCCATCGTGTCTGTGCACACCACAATGCTATTATAAATTAATCCCATCTAACTGCACATGGTTCATTTCCCTCTATACCCTGTCTGTTCGTGTGTCTGTCTAAATGCCTCTTAAACTTTGCTCTCATATCTGCTTCTACCACCTCCCCTAGCAATGTGCTCCAGGCGTCTATGATCATCTGTGTAAAAAGTTTTCCTCACACATCTCCTTCAAACTTCTGGCAGATAGCAAGAACTGCAGATGCTAGAGTCAGAGTTAATACAGTGTACAGCTGGAGAAACACAGCAGGTCAGGAAGCATCAGAGAAGCAGGAAAGTCGATGTCATGGGTTTACACCCTTCACTAGTCCTGATCCTGCTCCTCTGTTGGTGCCTGACCTGCTGTGTTCCTCCAGCTCGACGCTGTATGAACTCTGACTCTAGCATCTGCAGTGCTGCTATCTCCTAGTTGCTGAAAACCCTACTGTGAAGCCTCTTCCAAGAAGAGGCTTCACAGTAGCCCACTCCGAAGAAGCTGTCCTCATCCCTCTGAAAACATCTCAGTGGATGTCTCTCCCAATGCAACCCATAGGTGGATCTCTGCCCTGAAGCTCTTCGACCACATACTGAAACAAAGCCGTTACTGCAGCCACAACTCCTTTCTCAGTACCTGCCTACGCAGCTGGATCATACTCCATGGAGTCCGAACAATGTTCAGACCATCCCAATTTGGACTAAACTGCGACAATCGCTACCTATAGTATATCCAGAGCCTCCAGAAATGGTTTCCTCTGCAGATCCTCAGCTCCACACTTGCAGCCATGTGCTGGCATCTCCTCCCATTACAGTCAGCCTACCCCAGTTCAAAGCCTCTCTCTCCCAGACCCTCCAGGGGGCCTCTCCTGTTTTTCATTCTACGCAGGATCCACACCCTCAAACAACGCTTTTTCTCTATCCTATCAGACATCAAGGATTGTAAGTACATCAAACTTGCTCATGCTTACCTCCAACAACAGACCTCCTCCACTACCCTAGACTCCAACCCTATCCATGACCTCATCCTTAATTTGCCCAGTGAAAAACAAAGCCCAGTCCTGATGAAGGGTATAAACCCGAAACATCGATTTTCCTGCTCCTGTCATGCTGCTTGTCCTGCTGTGTTCCTCCAGCTCCACACTACATTGACTCCTTTAAACTTTCCCCTCTCACCTTAAACCCAATTCCCCTGGTACTTGACATTTCCACCCTGGCAAAATGACTCTGACTATCCACCCTGCCCATGTCTCTCTTAATTTCATATTTCTGTAAGGTCACCCATCAGTCTCTGTCATTCTATCAAAAACATTCCAAGTTTGTCCAACAAAATCAGAAACTGCTAGAAAATCGCAGCATGTCTGCCAGCATTGTTTTGGGTCCAGTGATCCTTCTTCAGAACAAGTTTGTCTCAGTTCTCCCTGTAGCTAATACATTCCAATCCAGACAACATCCTGCTAAACCTCTTCTGCACCCTCTCCAAAGATTCCACATCCTTCCTATAGTGTGGCAGCCAGAAATATGCATAGAACTTCCAATGTGGCCTGACCAAAATCTTATACATTTTCAACGTGACTTGCTAATTTTTATATTCAATGCCCTGACTGATGACGGCAAGCATGTTATTAGACATGTTGCTAATACACATTTTGCTATTAAAATGGAGGATGAGGACAAAAAAAAGCTGTAGCATACAGCAATTGAGGGATCCTTTTTCTGTAGCTTTATGAAGTCTTTCTCCATTTAAATAATATTCAGCTCCTCTATTCTTCCTGCCAAAGTGCATTACCTCACATTTTCCGCATGATTTTAGGAAACACCAAGAAAATAGCCAATATATTATTGGTCTGCACACATGTCAAGGGCGAAGTCCTCACTTACACAAGGTTACATCACAACAAGATCTGGAAGAGCTGTCAAACTGCTAAAATGATATATGGATACTTCTGTACTTTTTTTTCAGACCATATTACTGTGTAACCAATTTTGTTATTACCCAATGTTTATGTCTAGCACTCGAGAACTACCTCTAATAAAAAAAAGGCAATATGGGCCATCATCTTTGGAGTGATGCTCCTCTGAGTGCTCAATGTACAAAATGAGCCAATTATCCAGATGTTATAACATGATGACAGGTTCTCTACACTCTGGCATAGTCTGTATCTGGATAGTACTCTGCTGCATAAATTAGTTTAGCTTTAAATAAAGTTTCAAAATAAACGAAAAGATTTTCAAGTAAACTGAATGACATGCCTTCTTTGTTTTACATTTTGACAACAGATGAATATTATTATGGCAGAAACCTTCCTTACCACCATTGTGCCTTTAACAAAGCTATGACTGTGGAATCAGTGCAAATCTGGGAATTTCTGGTCATTTTCCAGGATCAACTTTGTAAAATTGCTTAAATTTCTACAAGTAAATTATTTGCTTTTGAGGCAAAAACACATCTTTCATAATGATTCCTCACAACTTGAATTTATCATTCCTTGAGTCATCACAGCTAATCAGCTCTACATCTTTTTAAGAAATGCAATCTATAATTAGATATCCAAAATTGCATGGAACACTCCAGAGCGTGTCCAACTTTGCAGCAAGAGTAGAGGTTCTTCCAATTTCTATTCTTTAAGAGAATTTTTTTTTTTACTGGGTTTGCTTTAGAGATAGTCTGTTCTATGCACTTTAATGAAGGTTCTTAAAACACCTAATTTAGGTAATTGTGTGTGTTCTTTCACTTCCAAAAATATACCCCAATGAAGAGTGTACTTTAAACTTCAAATTCAACTGAAATGAATTTGATTTTGTGAAACAGTATAAAATGAAGTAGCATAAAATAGCAGGCTGTCTTTGATATCGTCTAATTTTTATTTTTGTTGAAATTATTTATTTATTAAAGTATGTGTATATTATAGAATAACTGGACAAAGTTATGAGCCTGTGCTGTCTGTTCCTTGACTACATTTATCAGCAGCTTTGTAAAATAATTATCTCTAAACTTTGTCATTATCTGTACTCCATCAGTCTTGCTAATGGCATTAAGATGCCTTTTCCTCAAGGCATTTTCTTAAATGGTGTTTCTGCAGCTGTCAATAATCTATCACTCTGGAGTAGGATTTGCTGCATTACCCTGAGTCACCATCTTCATTACTTGAATAAATAATGTCAAGTGGCACCTTCTGCAGTGCAATCAGAAGATATAGTCAAAAGATCAGCTAAGAAGAATGAACATGAAGGGAGCAATGTAAGATGAGGATTTCTTCCTTCCTCAATTAATATCAGGTTATAATTTTACTTAGCTAAAGACAACTATTAATTTACAGTATAAACCAAATAATACTAAACAAAACTTAGTTTATTGTATACAAAATAGATTTTTACATGGACATTTAAAGTCTGATTCTTAGCCAGCTAAAATTTACAAAATACATTACTCCAATATTTCTGAGCAGGCTATTAACCAAACTCCCTGAGGGAATTGTTCAACTTAATGAGCTCAGTAAAACCAGAGCCAGACTCTTAATTGCCCAGTTGCCAACATTTTCTAACTGGCCTGTTTCAGTATTCTATCATATTGCCTTGTACGTGCCTGGTGTCAAAACTATCAGTTACTGCAGTAATTTTGAAAATGAAAATGAGAACATAAGGCACTTTTATTTTTAAGAGGTGCCAACTTTGCTATCAAAATCCAAAAAAAATGTAAATAAGGATGGGCTCTTCACCACTAATGAAAATTTATTGAAAACCATAACAATACTGAATAATCAACGTTTCAGCATTCATAAAAATATTAAAACTACAAGAAAAATACTTTTAAAACTCAATTTGTGGTGTTCACTTTTATTCCAAATACAGCCACTCAAAACCAAGCCGCTGCCTGTGTTTTAGTTAACCACAGAAATTATTCAGTGCACTTACAGCAATTCCAGAACATACACACAAAGCAAAGGTCGAGGCCATTCGGCCCTCATGGCTGCTACACCATTTGATGACATAATGGCAGATATGACTGAGGCCTCTAATTTCTTGCCAATCCTTTGAGGAGGGGAGAAATATTGATGAAAAGTTTCAGAGATTGCTTTTATGGTGTGGCCCAGAAATGGTTCTTTAGATCTCAAGAGACAAGATTATCAGTTTTATCAGATTTCTACATCACAAACACAGTGCCTTTTTGTTTTTACTTGGGGGCCATTTTGTTTGGAAATGGCACTGGGATATTATACCAGATTCCTGACTGCACTCCCAGAATTTCTGATTGCCAGTTGGATTTCAAGACCAAAAATGAAATCTACTGCATTGTCAGGCAACAAACTGGTTCACCTTGCTCTAGGACTTGTCCTGCACTTCTCCCAGTTAGCAGACTGATGCCCCTTTTGGAATTCTGTAAAGGACTTTTGTTGATCTGGGGACATCAATTAAATTATTAAGCTTGCAAGTTTCAGTGAATTAGAATCCCTACAGTGTGGAAACAGGCCCTTCGACCCAACAAGTCCACACTGACCCTTGGAGCATCCCACCCAGACCCATCCCCCTATAACCCACACACCCCTGAACACTATGGGCAATTTAGCATGGCCAATCCACCTAGCCTGCACATCTTTGGACTGTGGGAGGAAACCGGAGCACCCAGAGGAAACCCACACAGACACGGGGAGAATGTGCAAACTCCACACAGACAGTCACCTGAGGCTGGAATCAAACCCAGGTCCCTGGTGCTGTGAGGCTGCAGTGCTAACCACTGAGCCACCGTAGCAGACTAGAGCTCAAACACAATAATAATAGGTTCTGTTTTGTTGTAAATATTTAAGCAAAAGCAACCCAACTCACATTACCTATGAAAGTGGAGTTTGCGTGCCGAGAAATCAAGGAAATCACACACACACACAGCAAGTGGGCTCACATGAGCACCAAATGTTTCCGGAAGCTTCACCGAGTACAGTGGACATGGGCCAGAGCCCCAACATCTGGAGAATTTTAGAAGCAGACAAGAGATTATAAGCAGGTCAGCTTTTCACCAACATCAATTCTTTACTTGTAGTTAAAACTTGATAGGGTTGAATTCTGGGGGTGGATGGATGCCAAAAGCCAAGCTTCAAGCAGAAAGAAGTCCTTAATTATCCACCTGATGTTGCGCAGCACATTTTCAGCATGCTGCAGAGACTGACGAACCGCATTTTGAGAATAGTTCATTGATCTGAGGAACAATGTTGTCAGAAAGTTTATTGATGTGAGGAACTGGCGCCTATTTGTTTTTTTGGCAGAGCTGAGAGAACGTAGCGCCATTATCACCTGCATCTCTTTAAAAGGGAGTATGGGGTTAATTAGTTCCAGAAATCAGAGGAAAAAATGCCCAAATCTATTTAAGCAGTTTTATTTAATTACTTCTTGATTTTCCTTCTTCCTTTTGTTTTGTTCTTTCACCCAGCTGCTCACCTCCCTGCAGTCTTCTGCAGCTGGGACTGAGGTCAAGCTGGACAGGCTCAATTTATACAAGAGATAACTTTGGCTCAGATTAATTATTCCAGGCTAACAAGACGTTGTAGGTACTATATAAGCATGGAGTGAGCGTTAGCAAACTAAAAGATGATAGAGTTCGGATAGAGGGGTCATTTTCAGGATAGCAACCTGTAACTAATGGTGTGCCACAGGGATCTGTGCTGGAGCCACAATTATTTTCAATATATATTAATGACTGGGCTCAGGAAACTGAAGATACTATAGTCAAGTTCGTGAATGACACAAAAATAGGTTGGAAATCAAGTGTGGAGGATGACACAAAGGATCTGCAGGTGGATATGGACAGGTTAGGTGATTGCGCAAAACCTTGGCAGATGGAACATAATGTGGGGGAAATGTGAGGTTATGCATTTTGGCAGGAAGAATAGAGGAGCTGCACATTATTTAAATGTGGAAAGCCTGCAGAAAGCTACAGAACAGAGGAATTTGGGAAATATGGTCCATGAATCACAAAATGCTAGCATTCATATTTCGAGGTTAATAGGGAAGGCATATGGATTGTTGGCCTATATTTTAAAGGGAATGGAGTATAAAAATAGATAAAACAGTGTGGAGCTGGAAGGGCACAGCAGGCCAGGCAGCATCAGAGGAGCAGGAAAGTTGACGTTTCGGGTTGGGGCCCTTCTTTAGAAATGCTGATGCTGCCTGGCCTGCTGTGTTCCTCCATCTCCACACTGTGATATCTCTGACTCCAGCATTGGCAGTTCTTACTGTCTCTGAGTGAGTATAAAAATAGGATGGTTTTGCTAAAACTATACAAGACTAGTCATGTCCAGAGCTGGAATACTGTGAATAATTCTGAGCTCCTTTTGTCTAAAGAATGATATATTAGCATTGAAGGAAGACCTGAAGAGGTCCACCAGGCTGATACCAGGCATGGAGGGACTGTTTTAAAATGACAGGTTGATTGGTTTGGGCCTATGCCTATTGAAATATAGAAGAATGAGAGCCAACCTTATTGAAATGTATAAGATTCTTACAGGATTGACAGGGCAGATGTGGAAAGGTTGTTTCCCTTTGTGGTAGTGTCTAGAGCCACAGATTATACCCAGGACCTACTCAATTCTGCCCTCATCCTGATGGCCACTTTTGTGTGTGCCTGGATCAGGCTGTGCACAGACCCTAGGTACACCAATGCCGAGTGTCACTGCATTTTGAGGTTGCTGTGGAACATTCCAGGTAGTTGGACTGTCCTATATCATCTGTACATCACGGAAAAAATTTGCAAAGAAAATGCCTTTGACAATAAGTACATTAAGAAATGGTCAGCACACAATGTCCTTGAGACCCTGTGGGAAAAGGCGAGGGCAAATCCTATCATATTGTTCCCTGCGAAGGTTATTTGCTACAATGTCACATTTCCAGAACTTTCCAACAAGCATCAAGACATAGCTTAGCTAGTGCTGAGAAAGGTGCACCTGGATTCTCTCTCTGCCACTGCACACTGTCCTTGAAGTGGCTGTTAAGGGGAAGAGACAATCACACATCTCCTTCTAGAGTGAAGCTGTACTGAGGAATGTCAAAATTCCATTGTGTTTTCTGCAAAGCCTATATGAAGCTGTTTTGTACTTGCAATAACTTGTAGATAATTTATGAATAAAGTGTATTTTTTCAAAAAAGGTGCTGAAGACACTGGATACCATGGGCGCTCACAATATTCCAACAATACCAATGAAGATGTACGTTTCAGAACTAGCCAAGTTTGTTTCTCTCGTCAACCTTGTTTCGGAATAGCTACACTACTGGCATCCATCCAGCAATGGGGAAGGCATCCAGGTATACTGTGCATGCAAACAGCAGGACAAAACCAACCTGGCCAACTACCACCTCATTAAACTACTCCCAATTATCAGTAAAATGATGGGAAGGGTCATAAACAATGCTACCAAATCGTCACTTGCTCATCAATAACCTGTTCCAATAGTTCAGGTTCTGCCATAAACACTCATTGCCAACGTAAGTACAGCTCTGGTTGAAGCATGGAGAAAAGAGCTGAATTACAGATGTCAGATGAGAATGACGGCACTTAGCACTGTGGCATCATGGAACTGACATCATTGGAAATCAGGAGGAATCTCTCTAGTACATAGGAAGATAGTTGTGATTTTTGGAGGTCAATCATCTCAGACCTAGGATATCACAGCAGGAGTTTCTCAAGCCTAAAGCCCAACCAGCTTTAGTTACTGCATCCATCCATCAAAAGGTCAGAAGTGAGAGCATTCACTGGCTCCTTAGATACTGAAGCATTCCATGTCCAATGCAACAAGATATAGACAATATTCAGTGTTAGGCTGACAAGTGGAAAGTAACATTTGCCCTACACAAATGTCATGCAATGACATCTCCAACTAGAGAGAATCTAACTATTGCTCTGTAACCTTCATTGGCACCGCCATTATTGAATCTCCTATCTCCACATCCAGGGGGTTACCATTTATCAGAAACTGTACTGGACTAGCCAATATAGAGCATATCAGAGGCCAGGAACCCTGCAGCAATTAACTCACCTCCTGACTCCCTAGAACCTGTCCACCATCTATCTACAAAGCATAAGTCAGGAGTGTGTTGGAATACTCCCCACTTGGCTGGATGGGCACAGCTCCAACAACACTCAAGCAGTTTGACACCATCGAGGACAAAGCAGCCCACTTGATTGACACTGCAAGCATCCACCTCCTCCAACACCAACCAGTCTTTAGGCCAAGATGTTTATTCTAATTCCCTTGTTGGATTAATTGGTGTCTCCATTATATAATATTCCACTATCATGGAAAAAGGCAAACAGATTTTTGACATTATAAATGGACTCCTAACATGATACAAAACGACATGAAAGATAAGGAACACCGTCTCAACTGGAGTGGTATGTATAAAAGTACAATTTATGGTACTGGATTAGTACACCACAAGTTCGAAGTTTGGATCCTGCCCATTGCAAAGTTGTAAGACCTCATTCAGTAAATAGGGTTACACATGTGAAAATTTATACAGTGTTAAAATGGCCAGACTTTAAGAAATTCAGATCTTTCAACTCAGGTAACTTGCTGAACTACTTAATTCGGCCTACAGCTGATTCAAAACTTTTGGCTTGACTTTCACTGCAATACTGAAGTAGTTAGCAATTTGCAGATATCTAAGATCATTTGGAACAGAACAATACTCAGCGTTGTTTGGGGCGACTGGCATTAGGCAACATCACAGGACAAATTAAGAAACACACAGAAGAAAGCAATCTTGTTTTGTTTATAAAGCTATTTATAGATTGGTCTTTGGTGTGTTAATCTTTACATTGATCTGAAAGAAATAAAATGCAACATGGCCTCGAGTTTCCATTTGAGTTTGTTGTTTACTTCAGTGCAATTTGCCTGACACGGTGTAACCAACACATAAGATTGCAGATTTGTAATCGCAAACAGCATTCAGTGCATCAAGAGTTTGAGCTTGTTTGTGTCAGTTTAAAGAGCCCGCATTAGAACCAGGTGCTGCCCAAAAAAAAATCTGCCCCAGTGTCAATTAATCATGATTGGGTGTTTCTACTAATTCCACTCGTTTGGACACCTTTTACAAAAATCTAAAAGACTAAGTTAGATATAGCCACTTTTGAAATGTCTTGAATGACATTTTTTTCTGGATTTCTGTCACCTCATTTCAACAATAAAGTTATAGAATCTCTTTTAAAGATGTTGTCAATAATTTAAAATTGGGATATTCACAGGTTGTAGACTCACTGTGATTTAAAATGTTTACTATTTGTGATAAATTTTATTTACCTGCATTAATTAAACTTTGCCCAAGTTACCACTTTGAAATAAAGCAACAAATAGTCGATTGGGAGCACAGAACTGGATTATTCCTGAAGAAAACCTTTTTTTGAAGGTTGCCTTGCACACATCATGACAATTTTGCAAGAAAAATCAAACTAAAAAGGCAAAACAACATATATGCTGTAGAAGAGATGAAGTGCAAGGTTTTCAAAAGTGAAAAGATGAAGCCTAGCTGCTACAATGCAGTAGTAACACTAGTGCTGTTCACAATTAGCAACATACTGCTGTCAAGCTGAAAAGACACTCTGCCTATCACACAGACGAGTAATGTGGTATAAGTATTTCACTGTTGGTGTGATGCTTGGTATGTAGGCAGTATGTCCCAAAGACTGATGGATCGTATCAAACAGCATATCACATCTGTAGTTCATAACCAGCAAGGAAGCGACCATACCAGCAAGGATGCACTTGCTAAACTCAAAACAATGTCTAAAATAATATGTGACTTTGTGATTGAACAGTATTTGCTCAACAGTCCTGAGCATTTTTTTAATATTCATTCATGGGAGGTGTGTGTTCCTGGCTACGCCAGTGCTACTGCATATTCCTAGCTGTTTTTCAGAAGGTGGTGGTGAGCTGCCTTCTTGAATTACTGCAGTTCATTTGTTGTAGGTCAAGCCACAATATCATTATGAGTAAGTTCCAGGATTTTGACTCAGCAAATTGTTTCCAATGGTGAACGGTTGAGGGGAAACGTGCAGGCAGTGGTTGTAGGTTTGGAAGGTGCTATCTAATTTCTGAACTGTACATTTTTCTATTCATTCACAGGATGAGGGCTAGGCCAGCATTTATTGCCCAAAGAGTCAAGTACATTGCTGAGTCCAGAGTCACATGCAGACCAGATCAGGTAAGGGTTGTGGCTTCCTTCCCTAAAGGACATCAGTGAACCAGTGTGCCTTTTTGATAGCATTCAGTGTTGTTGAGCACCAGTGCTGGACAGAGTGAATGATTGTGAACCAGTCTAGCAGCTATGTCCTTTAGAACCCGATTAGCTTGATCAGTAGTGCTGCTACCAAGACACTCTTGATAATTAACACTGAAATTGCTTACCCAGACTACTGTACTGTTGCCACCCTCAGTGCTTCCTGCAAGTGGTGTTAAATATTGAGGAGTACTGATTGTTAGGAACATGGGACATAATAGCCCATATAGCCCCTTTAGCTGATATGCCATTCAATGTTATCATGGCTGATCTGTGGCCTAAATCCATATGGGCATCCCTTAACACATTTCCTTAGCAAACATCTAATCATCCCAGATTTAAAATGCACAACTGATCTAGCATCCATTGCTATTTGCGGAAGAGATTTCCAAGCATTTTCCAAGCACCAGACTTTCTGTGTAGAAATCATCAGCCAAGGAATGAGCGTGTTATATTGTAAGCAGCATATGGTTTCCTTGCCATATTTGACCTGATACCATGAAATCGCATGGAGTTCGGCTTGAGTCTACCTTTCTAGTAACTATATACCACCGTGCCGCCACTTCTGGTGGGTCTGTCCTACCAGTGGATCATGACATATCCGGGAATGTGGAATGATGGTGGCGTCTGGGACATAGTCATTGAAATAACTCCACAGAGGCGACAGCTCTTCACCAAGTCACCCTTTATTTACACGAGGAGAGTCCTGACACTGATTCAACTTCCTCGTAATGAACAGAATGTCTGACACTTCTGTTGTTATCTGTCATCCAGGTCTCCCTGATTGGACCAGATTAACAGCCCCAATCAGGGAACTCATATTCTACGAGGTCCAAAAACAGAAGTTGCCGGAAAAGCTCAGCAGATCTGGTGGCATCTGTTAAGAAAAAATCAGAGTTAATGATTCCTAACAGTGACCCTTCCTCAGAACTGATGGTGGCTGGGAAAACGTCAGTTTATATGCAGAAAATAGGGAGGTGGGTGGGGTAAGGAGTAAACGACAGGCTAAAGCATAAAGAGAGAGAACAACAGTTGGACAAAGGAGTTGATAACGATCAGACTGGGAGGGTGAATAGTTGTTAAGGGGGACTGTTAGTGACTAACAACAGTTAGTATGTAATGGCAGGCTATGTGACAAAAGGACCTGGTGTGTGGGGTAGGGAGCTGGGACATGGAAGAGTTTAGGCCCTAAAATTATTGAACTCGATATTGAGTCTGGAGGGCTGTAAGGCCCCCAAGTGGAAAATGAGGTGTTGTTCTTCCAGCTTGCGTTGAGCTTTGCTGGAACACTGCAGCAAGCCAGAGATAGAGATGTTGGCCAGGGAACAGGGTGGTGTGTTAAAGTGGCAGGCATAGAGTAGTTCAGGGTCTTATTTGCAAGCAGAACGTAGATGTTCTGCAAAGCTGTCACCAAGTCTACGCTTTGTTTCCCCAGTGTAGAGGAGACCGTAATGTGGGCAGCGAATGCAGTCGACTAGATTCAGGGAAGTGCAGGTGAAGTGTTGCTTCACCTGGAAGGCATGTTTAGGCCCTGGGGAGGGAGGAGGTAAATGGGCAGGTGTTACACCTTCACCGGTTGCAGGGGAAGGTGCTGTGGGTCTGTGGGGGGGTTGGCAGTGAACAAAGTGTGGACCAGGGTGTCCAGGAGGGGACAGTCCCTGTGGAAGTGGACAATGGAGAGGAGGGTATTATGCATCTGGTGTTGGCATCTTGCTGGAGGTGGCAGAAATGGCATCTGATGATATTCTGGATGTGGATGCTGGTGAGATGGTAGGTAAGGACAAGGGGAACCCTATCACTATTGCAGGAGGGAAGAGAAGGGGTGAGGGTGTAAGTGCGGGAGATGGGTCGCACCCGGTTGAGGGCCCTGTCAACAACGGTGCTGGGGAATCCTCAGTTGAGGAAGAAGGTGGACATTTCGGAGGCTCCCTTGTTGAAGTTGGCCTCCTCTGAACGTATGCGACCGAGATGGAGGAACTGAGAGAATGGGATGGAGTCTTTACAGGAAAAAGGGTGTGAGTATATATAGTCCAGGTAGCTGTGGGTGTCAGTGGGTTTATAGTGAAGTTTACAGTACAGTTTATAGTCCACCTGGTTGACCTTGTTGTAATCAGTACACTCATGGTCATGGAATCATACCCTACAGACAATGTTGGGTTGTCACTTGATTAGTTGTGAGGCTGTTCTCCCAATTTTGACACTAACCTTCAGTTGTTAGTGAGGAGGCCGGAGATAACAGGCTCGCTGTCTAATTTCTCATGGTAATTTCCGGTGCTTAGGTTGCGTCCTGGTGGCCCAACTGGTTTTATTCCTTTTCTGAGACTTCTTTAGTGGTTTGATACTCGGCATTTTCAGAGAGCAGTTAATTGTCAACCACATTGGTGCGGATCTCGAATCATGTGTAGGCCACATCAGGTAAGTATAGCAAATTTCCTTCACGAAAGATGATCAGTGAATCAGATGAATTTTTACAAATCATTGACACTGGTTTTATGGCCATCATTAGACTTTCCCTTCTAGATTTTATTGTAAATTCAATTTCACTACCTCCTGTGGTCAGATTTGAACCCTGGTACCACGAGCATTACCATAAGGGTCTCTGGGTTTCTGGTCTAGCAACAATATCACTCCATCTTCAGCTGTCCAACACAGCACACACACTGCACCTGTTTCAACTGAATAAAATAGGTGACACCCATTTCTCTTGTTCATTTCTCACAGTCAACCTGTCTGGTTTAAAATTTAAACAAAACTTGTAAGTTAACTGTCAGTCATTATTAACTAGTGCGTTGTCCATGGAAGTGCTGCTGCCAACCAGAGTCCACTTTGCAAACCAATCAATACTCTCTTCTCATATAGTTTACTGTCTACTTTTTTAGTCCTGATGAGGGCAAGACAAAAAGCTTCAACAAAATATGTGCCTTTTTTTAGGAATATCAAAGAATAATCTTAATAAAAAACAAATCTGTTCAGAGTTTTTAATTGCGCTTTTCCATAGTACAATTTGTATTTCATGATATGGAAGATCCAAGTGCAGTCAGAATAGAAGCAGCGCTCCTTAAGTGTTTATCAATATGAAACTGATTTGCCATAGAATCTCTCAGATTGAACTGATGCTGAAATTTTATCACCAATATTACTGCCAAAATATATGCCAACATTTAATCTGCACAAATACCTTTACTGAACAAATTTGGTAAAATAAGCATAAATGTAGAAACAACCAAAAAGATACACAAGCCTTTAAATGAAAATATTTCTCTTGAGTTTCAAACAATCAGCTTCTCATCCTGAAACTAGCTTCAAAATCTCCCCACCCCCAACCTCATCCAAAGACCAGCACCCCCTCTCTCCTCATATCCCAACTATCCACTCCACTATCCACCTTCTATCACCACTCCCCCTCTATTTATTTCACAGTCCCCATCCCCTCCTCCATTTCTAAAGAAGGGTCCAGACCAGAAACGTCAGCTTTCCTGTTCCTCTAATGCTACCTGGCCTGCTGTGTTCCTTCAGCTCCACACCTTGTTATCTCAGACTCCAGCATCGACAGTTCCTACTATCTCTTATCCTATTACTTGACCCCCATGGTCTGGATTCCCCAGCTTATTCCTCATCAGTGCAGAACCTTCCCAATCCAGGGATCTAGCTAATGAATCTTCCAATGTGAGTATATCCTTCTTATGGAGACCAAAATGGTCCACAATGTTCCAGATTTTGTGTCATCAAAGCCTTATACATACACGGCAAGACCTATTTACACTTGCACCCGAATATACCTTTTTTTCTTTATTCATTCACAGGATTCAGGCATCGCTTTTAGGCAACATTTATTGCTCATCCATAATTGCCAGAGGGCAGGTGAGAGTCAACCACATTACTGTGGGTCTGGAGTCACATGTAAGCCAGACCAGATCAGCGTGGCAGTTTCCTTCCCTAGAGGACATTAGTGAGTCAGATGGAGAAGGGTCTGAAGAAGGGTCCTGACCTGAAATGTCAACCTTCCTGCTCCTCTGATGCTGCTTTGCCTGCTTTGCACCTCCAGCTCCACACTGCATTATCAGTGAGTCAGATGGGGTTTTCTGACAATCAGCAATGAATTCATAGTTACCAACAGATTCTTAATTCGAGATTTTGTTACTGAATTCAAATTCCACCATCTGCCGTGGCGGGATTCAAACCCAGAATGTTATCTTGGTTTCTGGATTAACAGTCCAGTGATAATACCACTAGGCCATTGCCTTCCCCCCTCCCCAACCCCCACCCCCCACCCCCCAAACAATACTTGCAATAAAGGTCAATATACTGTTTGTCTTCTTAATTGCTTGTTGTACCCACAAGCTAATTTGAGTTTTTTGCACAAACAAACCAGGGCATCTCCAAATTTCAACTTTTTACAAGTTTCACACCTTCTAAAAAAAATTCTGCTTCTCCATTCTCATAACCCCATTGAATAAACTCACATTACAGGCCATCTGTCATATTTTTCCCAATTACTTAACCTGTCTATACACTCTAGCAACCTCTGTGTGTCATCCTCTCAGCTTGTGTTCCCTCCCAACTCTTTGTCTTCAGCAAAATTATGAAGCCACATTTAATACCAAAAAGGAACTTCTAGTTTAATCAGCTGGAAAACCCTAATTTTTTTTAAAGAAAACTGAAGCCACATTTCAATGACTTGGGACCGCAGTACCTTCTACACTCTTTCCATACTGAAATGGCAATAACCAGTTTGCAAAGCTATAAAGAACAATTGTCTTGCATCACAATGAATGGAGGCCATCTCCCAAACTATTGGCCAGGACAATCACTTGGGTACTGAACCGGTTTCAGGTACACCATCCGATATAAATCACTTGGACAAATGGAATGCAGTAGTCATGACCATATTTAAGTCATGCTTTAGTTGGGGGGAGAGGGAGAGAGAGAGATGTCATTGGCCAACCAGCCCATTGTGGATTTAAGTAATTATTTAATCTACAGACCGGGCTCATGAGGTACTGACGAATTAAAAACCCTGTGTTGATGTCTCTCCTTTCCTTTCAAAGCAACTTGTAAGCTTTGAACCCTGTCTGCTGGTTTTAACAGTCCTGATGCCACCCAAACAACTTAAAAAGTTAGCCAAGCAGCTGGGGTTTCCAAAACAGATAACTATCTGGCTATAGCTTTAAAACGCTGAAAGCAGGAGGGTCACTAATATTAGCCTGAAGCAGTCAAGTCATAGAGTTGTAGATTCAGACAGCACAGAAACAGACCCTTCGGTCCAATCAGTCCATGCCGAATATAATCCCAAACTAAACTCGTCCCACCTGCCCGCTTCTGACCCGTATCCCTCCAAACCTTTCCTATTCATATATCGATCCAAATGTCTTTTAAATGTTGTAATTGTACCCACATCCACCACTTCATCAGGAAGTTCACTCCACACTGAACCGACCTCTGTGTAAAACATTTGCCTCAAGTCTTTTTAAATCTCTCTCCTTTCACCTTAAAAATGTGTCGCCTAGTCCAGAAATTCCCCATCTTAGGGGAAAAGACAACTACCATTAACTCAATCTATATTTTCTTACAAACATCTATAAAAGAGCCATAAGACCCTTTAATTTTATGGAACTGTGAAGTTGATTTATTAGCCCTCCCAATCTATTTGCTCTAGTGTGAACTTTAAGAGTGTACACGAAGGTTGGGCCGCTTTATTTTTATTAGGTACTTCGACTGCATCAAGTGTAATAAAACAAAACTTTCTTTTGAATACTCAAGAAAACCTGTCTGTTTCTTTTATGACAACAGTGCATAACCAGTTGAACACTGCATTTGTAACTGTATACTTTTCAAGAAAGTTGTTGAAGTCAAATGAAGACTGGGTGAAGAATGGAACCATTCAACCTGTCCTTACCTCATTCTTTCTTTATGAACAGGGGAGGCCCCAGCACTGACTTCTGTAGTACTCCACGAGCCACAATCTGCCAACATAAATTTCCCAGTTTCCCTTACTCTTTACTTCATGTATGTTAACCAATCCTCGATCAATGCTAGCATGTCCCTCTAATTAATTCTATGAGCCCTTATCTGCTGTGTTACGTTCTGCACCAAATTATTGAGTGCTGTTTCAAACTCCAAGTGTACTACATCTACTAGCTTCATTTAATTCACCATACTAATTATATCCTAAAATAACTCTAATCATTTCGTTAAACATGGCTTGGAATGGTGCTTCATGGTTCATTCATTACTTTTAACACTACCAAATCTCTGAGGCAAGTATTCCGTCTTGCTCATCTTTGCACTCGAGAGTCTTCTGTTCTTCTGGAGTCACCCATAGCAAAATCTAACCCAGTATTCCCTCACCCAACAGAAAAACCGGTTCAGGCAACAATTTTTAGAGGTTGGGTTCACACACCCAAGAATGCTCCTAACTCTTGTGCACCAGCCCTGGGAGCGAATATCCAGGCCAAAACATTTGTTCAATATCTGTGCCACTTCCCTTTTGCCAATTATAATTTCTCTTGCCTCTACTTCTGTTGATTCAATATTTACCTTGGCTTTCCCTTACTTTGTTCATAAACATGTGAAAGCCCTTTGCAAGGGTGTAAAATGAATGAGGGTAAACTAACCAGGAACATAAAAACAGGCTGTAACAGCTTTTACTTAAATTTGCAAAGTGAAAATCTGGTGGTGCCCTTTCCCGGTTTCTAAAGCATTCCCGATCCTCAGACTTCCTACTTTTCTTTGTAAATGTATAAATTTCCTTGTCTAATTTGCTACTCTACTTAGTAGACGTTTATTACGATTTTATTACTACTCAGTAATCCTGGGATGGATCTTTCTCGCTGAATTTATTTTTCAGCGCACTGGTCTTTTGCATAATGGAAGGAATTACATAAATGGGAAATGCCTTTCATGGACCAATCTTGGAATAACAGAACAATTTGAGAAAGTCAATATATAGTGTTTTATTTTGTTATAAAGTTGGTGTGGATCATGCTTTTTTTTTTAGGTAAGATCCAGGTCAAAATTACAGCACAATTACATTGAATTTTTCCAAGAAATGTTGATTTTATTAATATTTATCTCTACCTCTTTGGCTTGTAACTTATAAATTTGAAGAAATTTATTAATGCTTTCAGCTGTTTTTCATTTAAAAAAGAAACATTCACATCAGATTCAATTTATAAAAAAGAAAAAGGAAATGTAAGAATGGGCCTCTTTCTCAGGAGTTTAAAGACACAATAATACAGATGATAATTAGTTTAAAATTGAAAGCCGACTAATTGAGCAACAGAAATCCTCCTTCTTCATTTCTGTTATTCCTTTGAGATTTTAACAGTGTTATCAAAATAAGCAATGATTGCAACTACTTCAAAATTCTCACTATAAACTTTAAAATTTAATCCCACATCAGTCCCTGCGACACGGAAAGTGCTACAAAGCCACCAAATGAGGTTACTATGAAGATCCCACCGTCTCAAACTCGTGTGAGGTGTGGTCACCCTTAGGTTCAACTCACCATCAGTTCTCTCTCTCAAGTGAGTGCAGCCCTCTTTTCCAGGAGGACTCTGGCAAAGTTACCTTTACAAAGCCAAACCATTGAGAAACCAGCCGTACAGATCATCAGAAACTTAGTGCAACAGTTACACCACAGGAAGTCCTCACTTAAATTTACGGTCATGAACATCATGACTTCAAGTGAACCAACTCAATGTGAATTAATGTTAAAGCAAGACTTAGGTTCCTAGAGACAGTTTGGCTTCAAAGAAAATATACAGGTTGAAACCCTATATTGTACATGTGCAATACCTGGATAATTCTTGCTGAAATGTCTTTTAGAATTAAATTACTAAATGTAAAAGCAATACACCATAGTTAGGTCTTTCAGGACCTTTCCCATAAGAAACAAGTTTGAACATCAAGTTGAAATAGTGTACGTTCCCAGATACCTTCATTTATAAACAAAATAACCATTGAACATAATAACGCTTAAAAATAAGAAATACAATGTAATCATGATTACTGCATTACAACAATGATTTCACTTCAAAAATACTTCACTGGCTATAACGTTCTTTGATTTGGCAGGTAGTCCTGAGAAACATTATTGAAATGCAAGTCTTTCTTTGCTAGGTTGGCATCACTTTTATACAAAAAAAGTATGTAACAATATAACTGTGTCATAAAAGACCAATAAAATAATCACTTTTTCCTGCTCAATCTAGTCTCCCAACATCATGGCTATGGATAACAACATTTCAATCTCAACAGAGGCAAACACGCTAACAATCTCATTTTCATCATCATAAAATAGACTTGTGCGTAATTCCAGATGAAAATATGTTGTTTTCAGTAAGATCCGTAAGCATAGAGTACACATTTCCTGAAAAGCTGCTGAAACAGTTCTGCTAGCTCCACATCCTGATGTTCCAGAACTGTAATCTGGGTAAAAACCGAAAGAAAACTGCAAATGCTGTAAATGAGAAACAAAGATAGAAATTGCTGGAAAAGCTCAGCAGGTCTGCAGCATCTGTGGAGAGAAATCAGAGTTCATGTTTTGGGTTGAATGGCACTTCCTCAGAAGTGCTGAGCTTTTCCAGCAATTTCTGTATCCTGGGTATCTTGTGGCAGATAATGAAATAGCAATGTAATAGTTCATTCAAGAATCTGCAGTATGTGAGAGGGAGTCAGGCCAACATGGGTTACCTGGACTCTTCCATCTTAAGATGACTAACAGTGCCTTAGAAATACAGGAGGTTTCTGAGGTTCAAATATCTCTGGTCATTTGACAAATGGCTTTAATTGTGATTTTAAAAAATGTATAATTTGCCTGATATTCTGTTGTTAATCTTTATGGTGAGACAGAAATGGTAGAACACCTCACTTGCAGACCATTATGCTAGTTTCCAAGCAAGGGCTATACCACTAAGAGTAAATTATTGTGATATATCAACTGCTGAGGTAAAAATAAAATTCACTGATTGTAGAGGAAATAAAGCCTTTTTTTGTGTTTTTGTTACTAGTTACATGGAAACACTGTATCTAATACAAATCAAAATATTGAGCTTGGCCCTAAAATTCTGAAAAGTAACAGTCTGTACGCAAATGTTTCCTGCAATGACCTGTGGGAGTTTGGGACTTCCCATAATGTTGTCTCTGCTTTAGGGATTTGTTTCAAATGCAGTCTGTCAAAGAACTTTTCCAAAATCTGGTTTCCTTTTCCTGGCTTTCAGCCAGCATCACAGCTAGAGTTCATGTATAATTAAAGCACAATGCAGAAGGCTAATTTCTCACCACATCTAAATATCAAAATTCAACAACGACTGAGCAGACATTAGATTTCTCTGTCCAATGCAGTCATCCATAAAAGCATTTCATATGATTCATTTCATTTTGTATGGTGCACTGCACCTTGCTGTGCAACATGAATGTCACAACATAATCAAATATAATGACTAGTTGTTGCGACCAAAGAAAGTGCCCAATAAAAGAAAGCAAACATTGTCCCCAAAGTTCAGAAATTTACATTTTGCAACATTCTTGTGAAACCCGTAAACATTTGGACCAAAGTTGTTCAACGACTATACACTGAAAAATCAATGCTAGTTTTTAAATGTTGATGTAAATTGCATCAATGTCACACATCTCAGATTAAGGCAAAATTTGAAATTTGTCTGGGTAAATTATGTTCTTCGATGCAACCCAGCAACCATAGCTATCAGCCACAAGTAGGGAGCAAATTATGTTGTTTATTAAAATGCAACAAAACTGTCAGTCTCAGTTAGAGTTAGTGACAGGACAATTCGACAATTGCAGCCATAATGGAGCCTTTAAACTGAATAAACCTGATTACATTTACAAATCGAACATGACTATGATGTCGAGAGTCAGATACAGTTGGCAATCTCCCACCAGACATCTGGCAAAGCTGCTACCTCAGCAGCTCATCTATTAAGGCTCTGGATCTGGCGCAGGTTGTCCTAAAACCTGAAGAACTTCATGAACCGATAACACTCTGAAAGGATTTAAAATTAACCAATGCTGCAGATCTTCAGGAGATCAAACAACAATTTCAAAAAATAAAGAAGGTAAACTAATGTTTTATGTGGGATCTATTGTCAGTCTCCTCTTTCAGATATTGATTGAGCTACAGCTTTTTTTATTATTTCCAGTATTCGCAGTTTTTAATCATTACCAATACTATTCTTTTACTAAAGATTACTCTCAGCAAATCTTCTCCCAACTGATAGTTATTATCTAATGTAGCTCTTAGACTAGTGAATTTTCTGACTGTTATCAGAATCAGTAACTGTTCTTTTATCCAACTGAGAAATATATCCAGGGTGAACAATCTTTCAGTCTGCATAATTTGTATTGAATTCTACAGTCCTGGGAATGACGAGGGAGACCATTAGATTTATGAGTTCTGAATAACTTAAAAGTTCATTTGAAGGTCAGTCTATAATGTGCAGTTTTCATCTGGTGGGAGATGACATAACAGTCAATGCCCTATAGAACAATTAATCTCAAGAAAGTGCAGAATGTCAGGTAGCAAGGAGTGAGCATAATCCAATGACTCCTTCTGGTGAATACACATTCATGAATATTAGTTGAACTCTTCTCTGACAAACGCCACAGTGAAATCGCTTTCTAATATTCATGAAGAACGGTGATATGAGCAGGGTACCAGAAGATGACCTGATTGCCACCATGGGACGATACTGTAATACAAGGCTTCAGGACAGAAAAAAAATACATATCACATATCTCCATGCACTCACATTAATTCTCATTTCAGAGTTAATGGTATTAAAAGCTTTTCTCAGTCACTCATGAGGACACTTCAGAGATCAAAAGTGAAGAAAAACTCTTCAGCCCATAATGTTTTTAATAGGAAGTCAATCTGTGACTAGAACCCATTCAGACCATTTTAAATCTTCCTTCCACCTCTATTGTTCCTGCAGACAAAAATGAATACTTTATAGTGAAACTGAAAATGCCTTTTAAACTGCTAATTTTCTATGATTATTTAGTCAGCAAGATAATCATTAGGGCCTATGACAAAATCATGAAGCATATCTTATCACTATTCCGTTCTTTACAGCTAGGATTTTGAAGAAAGATGTCAAATATATTGCTTAACAAACACTTGTTTCAGTCCCTTAGTAGTACAGAACTTGAATATTGCTGCAGAATCACATTTCTACAACTTTTCATCCTGTACTCATTAAGACAAATGAAAGAATGCCAAATTTCAAACAATCACAACAATTTATACCATAGGAAACATCTAACAGTGGACATTTTGATTTTGGTTTGCAAATACAGGCTGAATGATTATGATCTATATGGTGCCTGTCACAATTAACTGACATAGCATGTTATTTGACTTGTTCAACCCGCGCGTGCAAAACCCAAAACAAAATATTTACCGTTGGTTGTGATTCTGCAATTTGGCAGTCCTCAGTACACTATAAAAGCTGAACTGAAAACCAACGTAAGAAAGCTAGGTGAGCTTGTAACATGGCTTGTTTATGCTTGCTAGATGCGACAAATATTCATGATAGGAACCTGTCTTTAAAAATCAAAAAAGAATATGTTAAGTCTGAAGGCTTTTTTGAATCACTCATGAGTCGGTGAGTCTATAGATCCCCATTGACTTCTCTGTGTCAACACAATGAGAAATCAGTCAACTCCCCAAACACACAGCACCTTTTTTCCTTTAGCACAAATTGATGTGATTCCTTGAAATGTGACATTCTTGTGCATGTCCTAATGAATGCAAAATGAAAAGCTTCAGCAGTAGGTCTCTCTTCAGCAGTATTCAAATATTTTAAGCTACTTTAGCTGGCCTTATCCATTTAAAAAAACTGCTTCTTTCTTGCTTTTGGCTTAATCACTATTTCCTACATAATTACTTTTTATCATTTACTGAGTTCTGACAAGTTTCATTTATTTTTAAAGGTTGGAATGGACAACATTTAGGATCACTCAACATCTGAGAAAATAATCAGCATCACGTGCAAATTCTCAATATTGTTTTACTTAATATACTACGGAGGCAAACAATTCAAGACATCTCATTTGACTAAATTCCCTCAAACACGGCTATTTCATGGGCCAATTTCCCTCCAATAATTTGTCTTACTTTTATCCATCACTGTTCAAAGTTGCTCTCCCTGCAACCTAAGAACCAGCTGAATTTATTCATTACACTGCTGCTGCGACTGGTCACAGCTGGCTGCAACGCTCTCAACATCTACGTCTTAGTCTGCATGCTCCCAGACTTCTGATAAATGTCTGTTCACTGTGGGACACCTTCTGCTTTCAATTCAATTCAATTCCATACAACAGATCTGAGGCAAATAGAAAACAGGAAATGCCTTTCAACTCACTAGAGACACTGGGAGGAAAGTAAGTACTTCAGGTATCTCACTTCTAGATTACTTTATCCAATTTGTATTTTATTTTAAAACCTCACTATTAGTCAACACGTTGAGATCAATGTGCGTCTGATAAAGAAAGCACATAAATCGAAAAGTGTGTCAGAGATAAAAGCAATGTGTTGGAAATCTGAAACAAGAATGGAGATTGTTGGAAATGTATAATGGCTTGCTCTGAAGGGGTACTGTGACTTGAAACATTTGTGAATCTTTCTTCTTCAGATGCTGGCTGTCCCTTTGTACATTCACAGCTATTTCTGCTGGAGAAAGCCATTTTAATTAAAAGCATTCTAATTGATACTAAACAGTATCAAATTGGAACAAAAAGTCACTCAACTCATATTCGTCAATCACCATTATCCTCTGAGGTTATATGTCAAGCAACTGTATGTGCTGTGTGAAAAGAAATTGTCACTGTTCCTCCAATTTGATGACAAGACTATTTTGGATCCTCATATGTTTCTCTTTTCAAAGGTGTGTTAACATTTTACAGCTTTTTCTCCATATGAACTCATGCCTGCTAGATTGGACATTGTGCTGCACAACCTTTTAAATCTTATTGTGCAAGAAAATACACTGAATTGCATTCTGCTAACTGTTTCCAGCCCACGATAATAAAATGTTGTGATCTCTGTAGATCACTCAACGGTAGGACACAGGTTCACACTGCATCACGTGGAGAGATAATAATCTTGTCTGAAGGAGGAAAACATAGACAACACATTAGGCATTTCCATAAAGAAATGAATAGAACACTGAAGTCATTTAAACTGTTTATCAATGTATTGCTTGGGTAGAATGGTGACTGGGAGCAGATGATTTATCCAACCTCTCAACTGGATAACAGCAAATAGTGTGGGCACATAGAACTATAAAAGAAAGAGGAAAGTTACGGTACAGCAGGAGTTTATTTTAAATTCACTGGTGGGATGTGGGTATCACCGGCTGACCAGCGTTTATAAACCAGCTACATATTCTAATCTCACCTTCCACTGTCTGGTCTGTGGTCTTACAGGTTACAGTGTTTCATGCGCAGATCCAGGTTTCTTCTAAATGAGTTGAGGGTTTCTGCCTCAACCACCAAACAGGGTAATGAAACACCTAAAAACCTCTGGATGAGAAAGAGAGCTCTTCATATCCCCTCCAATCTTTCTACAACTTGGCACTAAGCCGCAAAGATGGTGGATTTTAAAAAAAAGTACACATGTATAATTTTAAAGAATCTATATCTACAGATTTGTCAACTTTTTAAAAATAGATTTCCAAGTCTACATCCTAAGTAAATAGACTCCAATTGCACCCTCTTGCAATTTTACCACTAAAGATATGGACACGCAAAGTTTAAACAGAAAAATAAAAAATATAGATATATAACTTTGCATGATGGAGGTAACCACCTTGTTGATCTATCGCAGTCCACATCATGTAGTTACGTCCACAGTGCTATCAGGAATGGTGTTGCAGAATTTTGACCTCGCCACATTGAAGTCAGGACAACAGGGAACTTGCAGGTGATAGCATTACTATTTGCTTGCTGACCTTTTCCCTCTAAGTGGTGAAGCTTGCGGGTTCAGATGGGACTTTTTTTACTGAAATGTAGGAGGTTGAGGGGTGACCTTACAGAGGTTTATAAAATCATGAGAGGCATAGACAAAGTGAATAGCAAGGGTCTTTTCCCTAGGGTGGGGGGGTTTAAAATGAGGGGTCAAGTTTTTCTGGCAAGAGGATAAAGTTTTAAAAAGGACATGAGGGGCAACTTTTTTTACACAGAGTTTTTCATGAGTGGAATGAACTGCCAGAGGAAATGGTGAATGCAGGTACAGTTACATTTAAAAGACATTTGGATAAGTACATGAATAGGAAATGTTTGGAGGGATATGGGCCAAATGCAGACAAGTGGGAGTAGTTTAGTTTGAGAACATGGTTGGCATAGACTAATTAGACCGAAAGGTCTGTTTGTGTTCTGTGACTCTAACATAATTTGTACTGCACCATATATACAAAACCATGAAAAAATGCCTAATACAGGCAAAAAAAATCACCAAAATTAATACAATTAGAATAAACCAATACAAAGTCCTTTTTAATTCGAAAGAAATGATGCAACATTCATGTAGCACCTCATCACCTAACTCAGTGTTTTCATGACACTGATGGGAGAAAAACATCTGCCAAGTCACTGCAAAATTATCCCAGTAAAGATACAAAACTGTGGCTTAAAATATTCATTGTCAAAATGAGTAGGAAAGTATATCAGCTAATTTCAAATAATGTTTCAAAATCTGCCCACCCCCAGCCTCATCCCACGACCAACCCTCCCTCTCATCCCCACTTCCTTGAACTGACATAACTTATACATCTTCTCTCCCACTAATCTGCCCCTCCCACTTCATTGACCAATCCCCATTACTGCCTACCGACACTCACCTATTACCATCCCATCTACCTTCCCCAGCCCCACCCCTCCTCTCTCTGTTTATTTCTGAGCCTCCTTCCCCCACCCCATTTCTGAAAAAATCCCACATGAAACGACAGCTTTCCCGCTCCTCTGATGCTGCCTGGCCTGCTGCGTTCCTCCAGCTCCACACTGTGTTGCCTCTGACTCCAGCCCTGCAGTTCTTACTGTCTCAAGAATGTGAACAGTTCTAGCTTTACCATTTCCCTCGATAAAATTATGGAACATATTTTTCTAATGCCACATTTAAACTGACAGATTGACAGTGAACTAACAGAACTTATTCTACACAATTGGTCAATTGTCTCTATCGGAGGGATGCCTTTCTGGCCAAGAGCCAAATGTTTGCATTTTAGCATTGCCCCGATTGCCCTACAATGAAAAATTGAAGAGAATGGTTTCATTCTTCAATACAAGCAAAACAAATTAAGCAATGAATGAAAGTGTAATGATACACATTACTACAACTAGAACATGTTACTGGACCCAACAAATCATACTTTTCAAAGTGCAACCTCATCCAGCTCTCTTTTAATCACTGCTATCTAGAAATGTAGTATTTAATCCACTCATACTGTTTTCTGGAATAAATAACCTTACTTTGCAAGCTACATTCACAAGTGTTTTACCATTTTATCGAAAGTATTATACTTGACATCTATTTTTATTCCTAGCCTCCACGTTTTTAACTTTTACCTTTAGTGTTTAAACTAGCTTCAATCACTGCCCCCTGCACAGCACCTCATCACAGGAAGGACAATGGTGGGAACCACATTTCGATGCAACGATCGGGTTTTCCAGGCTTTTTAGAAGGGAAGGCAAATGGCCAATATTCCATTCTTTTAATCATTATTAAATGATCATGCCCCTGTGGGACTGACATGACTGCCGAGTGTCTGATGCAAACAAGGCCAGGTGTGAGCCGCAATAGTCCAAATGATTGAAAACAGTGCAGATGTTAAGTGCCCAGGATTTCATGTGAGGAGATCAGAAGGCAGCCTATGCCCAAGGCAATGCACTTCAGAATGTCATTGCTTTCATTTGAAATGGGACGAAAGAAAAGAGATAGAAAGAACAGATTATACAATTGATTGTATAAAAGATGGTACTGAGATAAACAATTAATACTTTTTAAAATAATTTCTGATACAGATCCCTACTTAGACGTTTTTGTGGATCTTCAGCATTGTCATCATTTACATGTTCCTTCACCAAATTGTTCACAAAGAGATAATTTTCAGTCAAGACACTGCAATGAAATAGTTGCAGGCAAAACAGAATAAACTACTTTTATACAGAGTTCTAAAAAAAATTGTTTAATCTGCATTACAAAATAATTTTGCAGAACAAAATTGTTGACAAAAAATGGACAAATTTCCAAATCTCTGCATCCTTTTGTCTTTATGGAACGCCTCTAGAACTGTGTCTTAAGGAAGCATGTAGATTTCAAGATGAAGATGTTAGCTTTGTTATTCAAATGATTTTGATGCAGCAATGATCCAAATTTCAGGACTGGAAGACATTATTTACACTCCACTGGTAAATAACTACAAGTAATTTAAAAATTAGTGGTCTACTGGTTCATTATTTAGATCTTCTGAGACCAAAAAGCAAAGAATATTGTTCATTTTATAGTCTTGTATTTAAGACCAGCCAATAAATCATGAGAAGACATATTTACTTTGCAAAATCTGACAATCTTTTTTCAGGAAAGATTGAAAACTATACGTTTCCTTACCTTAAGAAAAAGAAATTCTGAAGTACAGTAGTTGAACTTTACCAAATTATGCAAGTTATGAAGCGCTTTGGCAACTGTTATCTAATCATTTTATTCACACTTAGTGAGATGTTGAAGTACTGAAGTAATGGGTTTAAAAACAAATAAGAACGAGGGAAGTTAAATAATACATATTCATTCAACAGGAACATACTTGTGAGAAAAAATAACTAGGGAACTGAGGTTCTTGGGAAGCAACAAAATATTTCGTAAGAAGCTGTCAGAATCAGATCGCATGTGTTACTAAAGCCATAGATACCATTATTCTGCTCTAGACTGCCTCTGCTGATATCGTCATCCTAAGTGGAAAAACTTCACAATGTAATTTTCCACCACATGACAGGTGCTAAAACAGACTCCGTGCGAGGTAAAAAAAAATCACAAATTTAGCTCACTATTTGAGGATTAAAAGCAATAGGAGCTATCATAAATGCACGGGTCATTGTAGAGAATGGTAATGGAGCTTACTCTAGGGATCATAATCACCTGCTGTTCATTCTGACATCTCTGGTCTCATTTGCTTCTTTTTATTCATTTTTTTTTCCACTGTCTATCATGTTCCACTCTCATGTTCTTTGTCTGCTGCAGTGGTGGCAGCATGTGAACATGTCTGTCCATTTCTCAAAAATATAATATTAACACTCAAGGTTTATACAAGACTATAGTCCAAATCAAAGCTTCTTTTGACAGCACAAATCAATCAAGCTTTCATCTTGCAGTTTGTTGGAAAAAGGATGGGTTATTGTTACTAGTGTATGGTCACAAGATTTGCATTTCTAAAAGGTTCTCATATTGCATGGAAACCTGCTCTCCTTGTCCTCTTTATTTAGACTGATAGTCAATCAGCTTTTCCTTCATACATTATTCATTTGATCATGTCTAGTTGACAAATGAACCAATTTTATTGACCTTAAGCACAACTTTCTTGTAAAACTGTCACTTATAAATTGGACCTATACTTTTGCGAGGATTTACAAAACAACTTGTAAAGCTACTCAAATGGGGAAAGAAACAGTACCTTATTTTGGGAACATATATACCTGTAAAGCATTACATTATATTTCAACAATAGGACTGAGCAGCACAGTATAAATCAGTGAACAGATTGGGCATGACTTATTGATAGGACAATAAATCCCACAGCATGTTATGACAAGAGGTAGAGCAAGATCATGAATTATAATATTGAGGCTAAAGTTCATAGAAAAAAAATCATTTCTCACAGAAAAAGTTTCCAGAAAATTTTAATTATTGGTCAAATTTGTTTTCCTAGTAGTAACTTCCATGCAGACAGAAAAAAAAAAGCAAATTAATCTTGATGGATTGAGGTGCAGTTAGCAATAAATCACATTATTTTCTTCATTACTTTTTCTGTAAGGTTTAAAGAATTACACTACCATCTGCAGAATGCTTTAAAAAAGACAAATTCTCAAACATGGCTCAGAAGAAATGTGCAGATTGTCACTTCAGTGCGTAGGTACTGACTGAAGTTGTGCCTATCAGCCCAGAAAGAGTTAGGAGGGAGTCATATGGGCTGCTGGGTGTCCAAAAGGCCTGCCTCAGTGATCTAGGCCATAGTCCAAAATTACAATAAAAACAACAGAATGAGAAAAACTCTCTAGCCCTCAGCCCCAACACTCTCCAAGGCCTATCTATGGTAACTCATGCTTCTACCTTCTGACGTACGTTCCATCATAACCTCTATGCCAATCAATGCCCTCTACCCACCCCTTTGGCTCCTCCATACAAACACATACTGGTCTACCCATCATCCTTTTCTTTTCGAACCCTTCATAGTTCACACAATATCTAACATGAGCAGACATCATGTGCCATGGTAAGGTGAAATAAAATACATTTCTGAATTTCTAAGTATTGCAGACTTCACTAAATTTTTTAAAATTCAATTATAAACAAGTCTTTTCAAATTATTATTCCCGTTAAAATTTTCTTCAAGTACTCAATCCTTTATCAAAACATACATTAGTATTTACACAACCAAATGGCCCGAAACGTCAAGCTTTCCTGCTCCTATGATGCTGCTTGGCCTGCTGTGTTCATCCAGCCCCACACCTTGTTATCTCAAATAAATTAATCTTGTTTTGATCAGTTGGAACCTGTTGATCAAACTATGAATTTACAGAGCAGGTCAAGCAGCATCATAGGAGCAGGAAAACTTGACGTTTCGGGCCTAAACCCTTCATCAGAAATGGGGGAGGGGAAGAGGGTTCTGAAATAAATAGGGAGAGAGGGGGAGGCGGATAGAGGATGGATAGAGGAGAGGATAGGTGGAGAGGAGGCAGACAGGTCGAAGAGGCGGGGATGGAGCCGGTAAAGGTGAGTGTAGGTAGGGGGGTAGGGAGGAGATA
>JAHRHZ010000249.1:36763177-36789707 GCA_024137785.1 Ginglymostoma cirratum
GTTGAACTTTTAACTGTCTTTGTATTTTTTTCCAATTTTTAGTAAGAAGGGCGGTAATGTTCAATTTTTTAACCTTGTTGCTTTATTTTTCTGCTTTGTACCTAAGAATCTGTACCTGGGTACCTTTATACCTAAAATGTTGCCAGAAGTGGCAACGTGCTCTGTACTCATGTGAGTATGTGACAATAAACTTTATTCCATTCTGTTAGAAGGCAGCAATCTAACTGATGGATCCAGATGATACTCTAAACCCAAAGACTGAAGTACAAGAGGTAACTATCAGGCACCTCAACCACACATTAGATTACAATTTTAAAATCACTCCAGGGTATCTGTTATTTCTAAGAACTATAGCGTAAATTTTCAAAATGAGGTCAGTGCATGATTTTGCTAAATGCCAGCAATTACAGTGCAGGACTGACAGACATTCTTAATCTCACTATCAACCACCAGTTCAAATAAAACTCCTGTCTTTGTTTGATTGGCCAAATGATTCTCAACAGTTTGGACCATTTTGTTCAGCCTGGTCTACAATCTGTGCCTCTCCACAACTGGGTGGAGAGGACTGCAGACTCAATGGGCAAAATCTAACTGGAGAATACTTGGGCATTTCATCAGCTGGGAGCATGAGGGATGGAGACCACTTCTACCGTCATATCTCTGCCCAATCAAGTCCAGGGCAGGATGGCTCATGCATTGTCTTCCTGCCAGGCACTAATAGAGACTCACAAGTGGGCATTTTATGCCTAATTATGGACCTCACTCTATCACTGCCAGCATTGAACCAACTTCCATTGAGAGAGATGTCACACATGGAGCTATCACCATCTGTGTGGTCTTTCTTTCTGAAAGCTCCCAAGGGTATGACCTTCAATTAGTTATATATATTGAATCATAGAATCCCTACAGCGCAGATAGAGGCCATTCCACCCATCGGTTCTGCACCAGTCTCTGAACAGCATCCCATCCAGACCCTCCCCCAAATCCTATCCTCATAACCCTGCCATTACCTTGCTTGCAAATCCCTGGACATTGCGGAACAATTTAGCATGGCCAATCTACCGAACCCGCACATCTTCAGACAGTGGCAGGAAACTGGAGCACCTGGCAGAAACCCACGCAGACACAGAGAGAATGTGCAAACTCCACACAGACAGTCGCTCGAGGGTGGAACTGAACCCGGGTCCCTGGCACTGTGAGGCAACAGTGCTAACCACTGAGCCACCGTGCTGCCCTAGATGCTGCCAGACGTGCTGAGTTTCTCCAACATGTTCTGTTTTTATTCCAAATTTCCAGCATCGCTTTTCTAGAAAATTAGAGCAGGTGTAGGCCATTTGGTTATTTGATCTGTTCTGCCATTCAGTATAATCATGGCTGATGGGATGGAAGGCAGAAATTCAAGGAGCTAGGGTGGAATCTCAGAGCTAGAACAAACAGAGTTGTTATCTCTGGTTTGTTACCTGTGCCACGTGCTAGTGAGGTGAGGAATAGGGAAAGAGAGCAGTTGAACACATGGCTACAGGAATGGTGCAGGAGGGAGGGATGCAGATACCTGGATAATTGGGGCTCATTCTGAGGTAGGTGGGACCTGTACAAACACAATGGTCTACACCTGAACCAGAGGGGTGCTAATATCCTGGGGGGGAAATTTGCTAATGCTCTTCGGAGAGTTGAAACTATTTCAGCAGGGGGATGGGAACCTGAATTGTAGCTCCAGTGTACAGGAGGTTGAGAGTAATGAGGTCATGAATAAGGTTTCAAGGTCGTAGGAGTGGACTGGCAGGGAGGAAGGTGGTTTGAAGTGTATCTACTTCAATGTCAGGAGCATCCGGAATAAGGTGGGTGAACTTGCAGCATGGGTTGGTACCTGGGACGTTGATGTTGTGGCCATTTCGGAGGCATGGATAGAGCAGGGACAGGAATGGTTGTTGCAGGTTCCGGGGTTTAGATGTTTCAGTAAGAACAGGGAAAGTGGTAAAAGAGGTGGAGGTGTGGCATTGTTAGTCAAGGACAGTAGAAAGGACGTTTGATGAGGACTCGTCTACTGAGGTAGTATGGGCTGAGGTTAGAAACAGGAAAGGAGAGGCCACCCTGTGGGGAATTTTCTATGGGCCTCCAAAAAGTTCCAGAGATGTACAGGAAAGGATAGCAAAGATGATTCTGGATAGGAGTGAAAGGAACAGGGTAGTTGTTATGGGGGACTTTAACTTTCCAAATATTGACTGGAAACTCGACAGTTCGAGTACTTACGATGGGTCAGTTTTTGTCCAATGATCACAGGAGGGTTTCCTGACACAGTATGTAGATAGGCCAACAAGAGGCGAGGCCATATTGGATTTGGTACTGGGTAATGAACCAGGCCAGGTGTTAGAATTGGAGGTAGGTGAGCACTTTGGTGATAGTGACCACAATTCGGTCACGTCTACTTTAGCGATGGAAAGGGATAGGTATATAGTGGAGGGCAAGAGTTACAGCTGGGGGAAAGGCAAATATGAGGCAATTAGGCAAGACTTAGGATGCATAGGATGGGGAAGGAAACTGCAGGGGCTGGGCACAATTGAAATGTGGAGCTTGTTCAAGGAACAGCTACTGCGTGTCCTTGATGAGTACGTACCTGTCAGGCAGGGAGGAAGTGGTCGAGTGAGGGAACCGTGGTTTACTGAAGAAGTTGAATCTCGTCAAGAGGAAGAAGGAGGCTTATGTAAAGATGAGGCGTGAAGGCTCAGTTAGGGCGCTTGAAAGTTAAAAGTTAGCCAGGAAGGACCTAAAGAGAGAGCTAAGAAGAGCCAGGAGGGGACATGAGAAGTCTTTGGCAGGTAGGATCAAGGAAAACCCTAAAGCTTTCTATAGGTATGTCACGAATAAAAGAATGACTCGAGTAAGATTAGGGCCTGTCAAGGACAGTAGTGGGAAGTTGTGCGTGGAGTCCGAAGAGATAGGAGAGGCGCTAAATGAATATTTTTTGTCAGTATTCACACATGAAAAAGACAATGTTGTCGAGGAGAATACTGAGATACAGACTATTAGACTAGATGGGATTGAAGATAAGGAGGAGGTGTTAGCAATTCTGAAAAGTGTGAAATAGATAAGTCCCCTGGGCCGGATGGAATCTATCCTAGGATTCTCTGGGAAGCTAGGGAGGAGATTGCAGAGCCTTTGGCTTTGATCTTTATGTCGTCATTGTCTACAGGAATAGTGCCAGAAGACTGGAGGATAGCAAATGTTGTCCCCTTGTTCAAGAAGGGGAGTAGAGGCATCCCTGGGAATTATAGACTAGTGAGCCTTACTTCAGTTGTGGGTAAGGTGTTGGAAAGGATTATAAGAGATAGGATTTATAATCATCTGGAAAGCAATAATTTGATTAGGGATAGTAAACATGGTTTTGTCAAGGGTAGGTCGTGCCTCACAAACCTTATTGAGTTCTTTGAGAAGGTTACTCAACAGGTGGATGAGGGTAAAGCGGTTGATGTGGTGTATATGAATTTCAGTAAAGCGTTTGATAAGGTTCCCCACGGTAGGCTATTGCAGAAAATACGGAGGCATGGGAATGAGGGTGATTTAGCGGTTTGGATCAGAAATTGGCCAGCTGTAAGAAGACAGAGGGTGGTGGTCGATGGGAAATGTTCATCCTGGAGTTCGGTTACTAGTGGTGTGCCGCAAGGATCTGTTTTGCGGCCACGGATATTTGTCATTTTTGTAAATGACCTGGATGAGGGCGTAGAAATTTGTGGATGACACTAAAGTTGGTGGAGTTGTGGATAGTGCGGAAGAATGTTGCAGGTTACAGAGGGATGTAGATAAGCTGCAGAGCTGGCTGAGAGGTGGCAAATGGAGTTTAATGTGGAAAAGTGTGAGGTGAATCACTTTGGAAGGAGTAACAGGAATACAGAGTACAGGGCTAGTTGTAAGATTCTTGGTAGTGTGGACGAGCAGAGAGATCTCGGTGTCCATGTGCATAGATCCCTGAAAGTTGCCACCCAGGTTGATAGGGTTGTTCAGAAGGCGTACGGTGTGTTAGGTTTTATTGGTAGAGGGATTGAATTTCGGAGCAATGAGGTCATGTTGCAGCTGTACAGAACTCTGGTGCGGCCGCACTTGGAGTATTGTGTACAGTTCTGGTCGCCGCATTATAGGAAGGGTGTGGAAGCATTTGAAAGGGTGCAGAGGAGATTTACCAGGATGTTGCCTGGTATGGAGGGAAGGTCTTATGAAGAAAGGCTGAGGGACTTGAGGCTGTTTTCGTTAGAGAGAAGAAGGTTAAGAGGTCACTTAATAGAGACATACAAGATGATCAGAGGATTGGATAGGGTGGACAGTGAGAGCCTTTTTCCTTGGATGGTGATGGCTAGCACGAGGGGACATAGCTTTAAATTGAGGGGTGATAGATATAGGACAGATGTCAGAGGTAGGTTCTTTACTCAGAGAGTAGTAAGGGCGTGGAATGCCTTGCCTGCAGCAGTTGTGGACTCGCCAACTTTAAGGGCATTTAAATGGTCGTTGGATAAACATATGGATGAGAAGGGAATAGTGTAGGTTAGATGGGCTTCAGATCGGTTTCACAGGTTGGCGCAACATCAAGGGTCGAAGGGCCTGTACTGCGTTGTAATGTTCTATGTTCTATGTTCTATGATCGCCCAACTCTGAGACTTCCATGTCAGGAATTCTCAATATCTCATTTTTTCTGGTTAAATACAAAGCTTTATATTAATGAGGTGAGCTGCTCAGTTAACATGCCATTTAGCAAGCAATGACTCCTTTTAATGGGCAACTCACCACTACCTAGTGAGAATCTTGTCCCAACACCCAGAAAATGCTGTGAAGTGCTCTCAAATTGAGATCGGCCTCATCAAACTTCACACATAATTTTTTCATAGACATAGTTAAACTGGAAAGTGTGCAAAGAAGATTTATGAAGATGTTGCCAGGACTAGTCGGCATGAGTTATTACTATTGAGGATTACTATTGACCAGAACCTGAACCAGACCAGCTATATCAATACAGTGGCTACAAGAGCAAGTCAGAGGCTAGGAATCCTGCAGTGAATAACTCACTTCCTGACTCTGCAGTGCCTGCCCACCTTCGACAAGGCACAAGTCAGCAATGTGATAGAATATTCCCCATCTGCCTGGATGAAGGCAGCTCCAACAATGTGGAAGATTTGACAAGGCCTACTTGATTACAATCCCATTTATTACCTTCACCACTTATTCACACCCTCTACCACTGATGCACAGTAGCAGCAGTGACTACTGTCCACAAGATGCACTGCAGAGATTTCTCAAGGCCTCGTGGTCTGTGCCTTCCAAACTGATATGCACAAACACCTGGAAAGACAAGAGCAACAGATACATGGGAATACTACCTACCTGCAAGTTCCTCTCCAAAGCCACTCAGTGTTGCTGGATTAAAATGCTGGAACTCCCTTCCTAATGGTTCTGCTGGTGCCCTTACACCAAAAGCTACAGCAGTTCAAGAAGACAGCTCACCAAAACCTTCTCCAGGTCAATGAGGAATAGCCAATAAACCCGGGTTTTTCCAGTGATTCTCATAACCTTGGAATGGATGAAACAGGCCAGAAATACCATTTTTGAGATGTTTATGAAATATCTAATGATTCCACACCACCCTCTCTCTCAACGTCCTCACCCTCAACACACAACCCCAAACTATGGTAATCACCTTGGACGAACACAATACACGGACTAAGGGATCTAATGAAATTACCATCACATGACAGAAAGTAGACGGATAGGAACATGGATTGACACTTTATTACTCCACCAGGGGATTCAGCAAGCCAGCATATGTGGCGGTGAGGGACCATGCTCAGGTGGAAAGAGAAATGCTGCTTAAAACAAAAAAAGTTATTCCAAGAAATCAGTCATGCCTTACTTATCTTACTTCCAACACTTCTTCACAGTAGAATTTTGCCTGTAAAAGCTAGGAACCTCCATGTTGATTTATCTCCAAGGAACTAAGAGAGAATCTTTCAGGCCAACATTATTTTTCAACACGCATCTTAAAGGACTCGTTAAAAAAGTAATTTTTTTTCCTGTTACTCTCTTAGTAATCTAAGTCTATGGTACATGTCTAGCAATCTTATTTGCTTTTTACGTATGTTTACAGATTTAGTCCACAGGTGTTTTGTTGCATTTATATTATGGATATCGGGAGAATAAGTATTAATGCATTTTGATTTAAATTTATAAGACAGCATGTTTTTGTCCCTTCTTTAACATAACAACACTCGAAACAGTTAAAACATACCTTCTCAAAAATAGACTATGTTGAACTCAGCTGCGAGATGAGCAAAAAGGGGAAAAGATATCCTGACCACCTCTCGCCATCCATAACAGGCATCAATCACCCTGCGAAAACAAAACGCTGTTCCCTACACTGTATCATCTGTGTTTTCGAATGATCTGATGTCACTGTGCATTGAAAGCATCCCATGATTTCACAATGAGATCACACAAAGTATCAGCCAGGGTAGCAAGATAATATTTCCACTTTCTGTGAATTTTTTCCCTCAACAGCACCCACCGATCCCATTTGGAATGAACACGATAGTTGAATCATTTGTTGAGGAACCCAAATGAAAGTTGAACAACAAATGTTGGACAACTTGGCTTAACTGCATTTTTATTTTTGAAAATTATGATTATCATGATGACAAATCAGAATTAGAATTACTTTCAAACACATTAACTTTAGGACAATACTTGTTTTTAACAACTGCGAGCAATACATAGATGAAAAGTTAACTCCGAAGAATGGAATATGCTGACTTCTGAAAGAGTCCCTGTGTGAACCCTGAAATGTTACAACATGTAGGATGCTAGTATCTGCTCCCTGTTTTGACAGTAGAACATAGAACACAGAACATAGAACATAGAACAATACAGCGCAGAACAGGCCCTTCGGCCCTCGATGTTGCGCTGACCTGTGAACTAATCTAAGCCCATCCCCCTACACTATCCCATCATCATCCATATGCTTATCCAAGGACTGTTTAAATGCCCCTTATGTAGCTGAGTTAACTACATTGGCAGGCAGGGCATTCCACGCCCTTACCACTCTCTGAGTAAAGAACCTGCCTCTGACATCTGTCTTAAATCTATCACCCCTCAATTTGCAGCTATGCCCCCTCGTATAAGCCAACGTCATCATCCTAGGAAAGACTCTCACTGTCCACCCTATCTAATCCTCTGATCATTTTGTAGGTCTCTATTAAATCCCCTCTTAGCCTTCTTCCCTTCAATGAGAACAGACCCAAGTCCCTCAGTCTTTCCTCATAAGACCTTCGCTCCAGACCAGGCAACATCCTGGTAAATCTCTTCTGCACCTTTTCCAATGCTTCCACATCCTTCCTGTAATGGGGCGACCAGAACTGTACGCAATATTCCAAGTGAGGCCGCAATAGCGTTTTGTACAGTTGCAGCATGACATCACGGCTCCGGAACTCAATCTCTCTACCAATGAAACCCAACACACCGTATGCCTTCTTAACAGCACTATCAACCTGGGTGGCAACTTTCAGGGATCTATGTACCTGGACACCAAGATCCCTCTGCACATCCACACTACCAAGAATCTTTCCATTGACCCAGTATTCTGCCTTCCTATTATTCTTCCCAAAGTGCATCACCTCACATTTATCTGCATTGAACTCCATTTGCCACCTTTCAGCCCAATTCTGCAGTTTATCCAAGTCTCCCTGCAACCTGCAACATTCTTCCACACTGTCCACCACTCCACCGACTTTAGTGTCATCTGCAAACTTACTAACCCATCCACCTATGTCTGCGTCCAAGTCATTTATAAAAATGACAAACAGCAGTGGTCCCAAAACAGATCCTTGTGGCACACCACTAGTAACTGGACTCCAGGCTGAATATTTTCCATCAACCATCACTCTTTTGCTTCTTTCAGAAAGCCAGTTTCTAATCCAAACTGCTAAATCTCCCTCAATCCCATGCCTCCGCATTTTCTCCAATAGCCTACCATGTGGAACCTTATCAAAGGCTTTACTGAAGTCCATGTACACCAGGTCAACTGCCCTACCCTCATCCACATGCTTGGTCACCTTCTCAAAAAACTCAATGAGGTCTGTGAGACACGACCTGCCCTTGACGAATCCATGTTGACTATCTCCAATCAAATTGTTGCTTGCTACATGATTATAAATCCTATCTCTTATAATCCTTTCCAAAACTTTTCCTACAACAGACGTAAGGCTCACTGGTCTATAATTACCTGGGTCATCTCTACTGCCCTTCTTGAACAAGGGCACAATATTTGCAATCCTCCAGTCCTCTGGTACTAAACCTGTAGACAATGACGACTCAAAGATCAAGGCCAAAGGCTCCGCCATCTCCTCCCTAGCTTCCCAGAGAATCCTCGGAAAAATCCCATCTGGCCCAGGGGATTTATCTACCTTCACACCTTCTAGGATTGATAACACCTCCTCCTTACTAACCTCAATCCTTTCAAGTCTAATAGCCCCTATCTCAGTCTTCTCCTCTACAATATTCTCCTTTTCCTGAGTGAAAACAGATGAGAAATATTTGTCTTTTGGTCTTGGGCATTTTTTTGTCATTCCTGCACTAGCTTTTCATTAACACTAAATTCCCTTGCTGCAGCACCAATGCTTGACAAGCTAACAAACATTATGACTTTCAGCTTGGAAACTGGCTTCATATTTTCATTAATTTTGTTGGAAGAATAATTTCTCTTCAAGATTCACCAAAGTGTTGTCTGTTCCACATAGGCATGTCTTAAAATTCAGCAGATCTGTTTGGTATTACAGCTTGTATTGTTTGAGCCCTTATGCCCAATTATAAAGATACTTATATGTAAATCGTTATCACTGGGGTGAAAAATTGACGCATATTGCTAATGGGAGTAACAATGTGTTACTCCGAATGAAGGGGAGGTGGACCTATATTCTGTGCATGTACAGAAACACGATTTTTGAGACCTGGAAAAGTGGGATGATTTATAGTGTGTGATCTCTGGTATTAACATTGTTGTGTTAATAGACAACATAAAAGTGACTCCTTACCAGCACTTGGAACCTATACTACAAAGCGTAAAAAATACAAAATTATAAAAGGAAACGATGTTCTCGCATTCTAGTCTTCAGCAGCACTCCCCTGCCAACCTAATTCTGTACATCTGGCCCGTGTCACTGGGCCAGACACTACTATTTAATTTTGATTAAGATGTTTACTGTTTTATCCATCTTTACAAGGACATCATAACAATTTGTTTGGAAGAACAGGCATCGAAAAGGAAATCAGACTCATAACCCTATGAACACTAAGTGAGGGAGGATATTCTGATAAATTATTTGATCAATTCATTAATTATTCTTTTCTTTCAGCTGCTATGCATAATCAAAAAAATATAAATCATCCTGGCGGCCAACAAAAAAAAACAATGTTCTCCTTTGTTCAGTATAGCTCAGTACTACACCACGGCTGAAACGCTGCCAACCATGCACTTGATTGTGAATTGGCTGCCTGTGATCAGCACGTTTCGTTGAAATACGGGCAAGAGAACAAAATCAAAACAACTGACTTGTGCTCAGATGTTTGGCGACATCCATGCAATGCTCATTGGAGTGCAGCTGACTCCACATAAAGGAAACTGATCCCAAATGGAACTCTGACGCAGCAACAGAAATGCAGTGAACCATATCGCTTTCCATTCACTCTCAGAGACTCAACATTCCTCCTTCAGAAACGATACAACACTTGCTTAAATAATCTGGCTTTCAGATCAAAAGGTTTTTAAATTACTTGGGCTTTTACTCTATTTATTTACCATCGATCTGGCTGGGCCTTTCACTTGCAATCCGAAAGATTATGTTTCACCAAGAAATGATGTTCATTCCAGACTCTTGCAATATGTGCGATTAGGAGACTACAAGGACTGAAGATGCTGGAAACCAGAGGCTATAGGTGAGAAGCTGGAAAAGCACAGCCGGTCAGACAGCATCCGAGGAGCAGGAAAGTCAACATTTCGGGCCGTAAGTCCTGACAAAGGGTTTTGGCCTGAAACGTTGACTTTCCTGCTCCTCAGATGTTCTCTGACCTGCTGTACTTTTCCAGCCTCACACTTATAGACAGAGGATGTGTGTGATTAAATTGGCTGAGGTGCAGGTACTCAAAACTGCCTTTCTTGTAAATATTCTAATCCAAATAGAAAGAGGCCTTAAATTTGATGGTTCCCAAAGGCAAGCCAAGAGATTGTGATGTGGAACCTGCCAGCATCCATGGCTTCAGAAGTAAACAGTGCCTTAGCTTTGAGCTACTTGCTAGTTCCTATGATTGTAATTTGTGAACAGCGGTAGCCATGCTGTGGAATAACAGTACACTTCCAAAGTCCCACAGTCCAAAACTGAAACTAGCAGCAGGTAAATTCAGCCTGTACTAATTAAAGCCAATTAAAACTAGCCACTATTACATATACAGCATTGGTCAAGGTCAATGAAGGCATCTTCAAGTGCCATATCCGACCAAACTGGCTCACACTCAATTTTCAGACAATGCTCAGTCCACCTAATTCCCACCAACCCGGCAACAATCTCTCACTTAGGACTCATGTCTAACATTCATATCTTCAGCTCAGTTTCTTCCAGCTATTCAATCACGATAGCAGTCAAAAAGATTGCACAACACTCACAGACGCTCTTCACTTTCACTTGAAAGACAAGGTCACACATAACCGGCAGCAAAGGGCAAACCAAACGGGGGAGATGGCACGCTTATCCTTGCTGCCATTACTGACATGTTATGATCAGCAGCAGGGCTAAACCGAGGAATAGGGCAAGTACAACCACACAAAGGATGGGAATTAAGGGTGATTCATTGATGCTTATATGCTAAATGGCATTTTCCCTGCCCTTCCTCATGTGTAAAATATTTCTGAGGAATTTCCCTATTGCTTATTATGAATTGAATTCAAGCAGGTCAAAATTACTAATTGGATAATCAGGACTAATTGCTGTGACACCTACCCTATCAACAATGAAATGGTCCCTCCCTCCTGATGAAGTTCATAGATTTGTGTTGTACAGTACGGAAATGAAAGACCTGGTGCCTCATTACCACTTCGCAAAAATCTGCAACGTGACAAAAAAAACTAAACATAAGCTTCTTGGCTTCTTAGTTTTTCCTCATTGCATCTGAAGTTTTACATTCATTTTAAAATATTGCACTCAAATGGAAAAGTTATCCATTTATTCGAAAACCAAAATCATGGTTTAAGGGAAGCACATCACTAAGCACATCTTCTAAGCACATCACTTAGTGTGGTATCAAGGGGCTGATGCAACTGAGGTTTGACTTTTGGAAAAGACGTTAAAGTAAGGCCCAATCTAATGGTTTGGCTCTGTGAAAAATAAGGTCGTATTTGAAGGCAGTCCCCTCAATATTCTGGCCATTACAACTCCCTCAAGCAACGCGACCAATTAACTTTAATTTATATTTGTGGGACTGTGTGTGCAAAATGGCTATCATATTTGGCTACAAAACAATTTGCACCTTTCAGTTGCAATTCGTAATTTGGAAAGTGAATTAAAACTGAGATCATTATATGCTAAGGCAGTACTTTGTACTTCACAGAAACAATGTATCATTAGAAACAAATAATGTGATTACTGTTTCTGGTGCTAACTAGAATTGTAATATAATTCAATGAAATGCCTCTTGCTTTGGTTCAAGTGTTACCTGACCACTTTATCAGCCTAAAAAAATTGCATTTTGCATTCCTATAGTTTGCATCAAATCTCACACATGGGATTTTTTTAAATCTCCAAATAGTTCTGTGGTTATACAAATTCTGCACAGTTCAGTTTATGCCTGAGCCTGATGCACAAAAACAGAATTTGCAGGTCAAACCATGAAATTTTAAGCAGCAGTAAAGAATTTGTTTTCGGTAGTCTGATAGAGCTGATTATTTTTAAAAACAACATAATTTAGAATTATCACCTGGCTTGAATGTGATTAGGTAGAAACATGCTGCATAATAAAACCAGAGAACAGTGGAAGTATAACGGCTCTCGAATGACACAAGAGAACACGGACAAAAACCAACTATATCTAGGTACAGTTTAACTTCAAATCAAACATTGTGTGTGAGTAGACCTCTTCAGTCTCTCTTGTCCTGCTGTCCAGAGTACATTCATCACCAAATTTACAAGTACACGTTCTTTTGTATTTTTGATTATAGAAAGCAAATGCTAAGCAAACATTATAGAATATTTATGACACACCCATCCAGACATCGTTCTTTATCCTGCACACTGCCATCCAGCCATTGCTAGCTATTCTTTGTTAAAAATTTCCCTACTTCACATTACTGGTTACTTTGTGTGTAACACAATCTCATCCTTCAGGCAGAAGTTATGCGATGTAAGTTGAACATTAGATGCGTTTATATATCAAATTCAGGTCAGTTGTAGCTTGCTGATGTACTTTAACCTAAATAAATTTCTACAACAGTACAAGTTATTTTATTACTTACAACAGGATTAAATTATACAAAAAATGAACCGGAAATTGCTGTTTTAAAATCTATAACATTAAGACAGCTGCTAGCTTCAGGGAATTCTCGGCTCTCAGGTCCAGCCAATTGGTGCCTTTTAAAGTTTTAGCTGGAAAACTGCAGGACTGAATATTCCCCTACACAGACGTCAAGGGTAGGTTTATTTAGCTTTGTTCATGTTACATTTTCATTTTATATCAGCATGCTACTGCTAAAACATACTCAATGACATTTTGAAAACATTAATACTGCATTCCTGGTCTATCTTTCACAAATTTGTTTCTTCTACTTGCACACAATCTTAATTTTGGTTTAGATTATTCCTAAGTACTAGATCAGGTTTCAACAATGCTATGATTTTTGTTCCTTAAATATAATGACGTTTATAAATTACCCAGTGAATTTTCTAAAATTTGTCTAATGCATTAACTCTTGGGGCAGGCAAATTCAGGGCTGATTAACTTCCACCCCACCAGTAAGAAAGCTCGCTGATTTAAGAACCAATTACAAACTTAATAAACCGACTGGCAAGCTTTTCATCCAAAAAGCTTCACCACTGATGTGTCTGTGAATATAATGTTGGTACATTATAGGTAGCTGTAATAAGTGTCCATTGGATTCTTAAAGTCCACATTATCTGGGGAGTGTTGCCGCACAAAGAGACCTTGGGGTGCAGGTTCATAGTTCCTTGAAAGTGGAGTCACAGATTGACAGGATAGTGAAGATGGCATTTGGTACGCTTGCCTTTTTTGGTCAGACCACTGAGTATAAGAGGTGGAAAGTCATGTTGCAGCTGTACAGGATATTGGTTAGGCCACTTTTGGAATACTGCATTCAATTCTGGTCTCCCTGCTGTCGGAAGGATGTTGTGAAACTTGAAAGAGTTCAGAAAAGATTTACAAGGATGTTGCCAGTGTGGGAGGGTTTAGCTACAGGGAGAGGCTAAATAGGCTGGGGCTATTTTCCCTGGAGTGTCGGAGGCTGATGGTGGGATGAAACTTGTTGATATTGTTGTGTAGTTGTTTCATTGACTCCTTGCCATGAATCCAAAGGAAGAAAGTTTGGTCAATGTATCTGGTGTATAGCGTTGGTTGGAGGCTCTCTGCAGTTCAACCTTGTGCATGAAAATATTGGCATAATCGGGTGCAAATTTGGTCCCCATGGCTGTTCTGTGTGTCTGGATGAACATAAGAACTATGAGCAGGAGTAGGCCATCTGGCCCCTCGAGCCTGCCCCGCCATTTAATAAGATCATGGCTGATCTTTTTGAGACTCAGTTCCACTTACCCGGCCACTCACCATAACCCTTAATTCCTTTACTGTTCAAAAATTTATCTAGCCTTGCCTTAAAAACATTCAGCGAGGTAGCTTCAACCACTTCACTGGGCAGGAAATTCCACAGATTCACAACCCTTTGGGTGAAGAAGTTCCTCCTGACCTCAGTCCTACATCTGCTTCCCTTTATTTTGAGGCGATGCCCTCTAGTCCTAGTTTCACCTGGTAGCAGAAACAACCTCCCTGCCTCCACCTTACCTATTCCTTTCATAACCTTATATGTTTCTGTAAGATCTCCTCTCTGGTTGTCGATGGTGCGGACATTTGGATGAGGAGGAACATGACGGGCACCTACAGATGCTGAAAGGCTCCCTCATAAGAATGTGATGCGATGCTCAACTCATCAACTGGCAGTTCTGACGTGGCACAGTGAAAAACCGCAACAACTTCCTCAGTAGACAGACATAGGACGTAACCGATAGAGTACCTTATGTCGTCTAGTACTTCCCTGGAGTGGAGAAACTACACCATGTTTTTCACAGCCTTCAACATCTCAGCAATATCGACGAGCACCTCACCAAGATCCTTCCTACGCCTCGACTTCTTGCCTTCAAACGACCACCAAACCTTGAACAGACCATCGTTTGCAGCAAACTATCCAGCTTTCAGGACAACATTGACTACAATACCACACAACCTTGCCATGGCAACCTCTGCAAGACATACCAGATCAGCAATACGGACACTACCATCACATGTGGGAACACCACATTTACAGCAGATACTCATGTGACTCGGCCAATGTTGTCTACCTCAAATGCTGCAAGCAAGGATGCCCCGAGGCATTGTATATTGACGAGACCATGCAGATGCCATGACAATGGATAAATAGACGCTGCACAACAATTGCCAGACAGGAATGCTCCCCCCCGAGTTGGGGAACATTTCAGCGGCCAAGGACATTCAGCCTCCAATCTTCGGGTAAGTGTCCTCCAAGGTGGCCTTTGAGATACACAGCAATGCAGAGTCACTGAGCAGAAACTGATAGCCCATTCCGTATCCATGAAAACGGCCTCAACTGTGATCTTGGGTTCATGTCGTGCTACGTGTGACCCCACCATACTGTTCTGTATCTGTAAAATCCTCCTTACTGCCCTGTTTTGACACCATCACCTTGATAACTTCTCATGATCTCGCTACCTTAATTAGTTTGTAAAGTTTTGGATTATTTGTTACTTTTGTTAGACCCTCGGCATGTGCCTCTTATACCTATCATGTTATTCTCGTCATTTGGTTTGTCTCCGGCACTGCCTTATTTTTAATATTGTGTAATTATCTATTTGCCTCAATTAATTGGAATTTAGGTCATCCCTTCACTTGCTTTTCAGCTGTTGACACTTTACTCACAGTGTCTGACACTTTTGATCACCTGCAGAGAATTGTTAATAGGCCTGTTGATACTCCACTCAAATCATTTGTATGATCTTTTGATTTCTCTGATTATAAATTCCATGCCTGTGTGCTTGGTTTCATTTTACCTGACAAAGGAGCAGCACTCCAAAAGCTTAAGATTTCAAATAAACCCGGACTATAACCTGGTGTTGTATGACTCCACCATTTATATCTAATTAATGCCAACTTCAATCTATAGAAAATAGCTGTAAATCATCTTTTCAGAAAGTAGTTGAATTTAAAGGCTTTTTGATGTCCCCAGGCTCTGTCATAAATATCAGCCTTGACACGATTGATTAGAAAAGTCTCTTCGCCCCTGTGCTACTTAGTAAAGGATTCTGCAAATTTTTCTTTCAGCCATTTTTTGATTTTTCTTCACAAACTACTGTATCGTACAATATATCAGAGGTTTCTTTTCCATACATCCCTATGTTGGAGGCAGAAAGACACAGGAGGAAGAGAAAAGAGCTGAGGGCACACCAAAGCAGAAGGTAGCAATTAAGAATGACTCCATCATCAGAATATACAGATCACAATACTACCTCAATGAGATACTAGGAGAGATCTAATTGATGATTCAGTAAAATCAGGATCCACTGCAAGCAGACTTCCAAACAAACATTCAACAAAATACAGTCATACCTCGAAATACTAGACTTTATTGCGTGCACATGTATAATTGCTCTTTTCACTGATGCTCCTGACCCAAATGTCTTCGTGTACCTTCTTAAACTTTTCTTGGTTTTTTTGTCAAGTTTATCTCTGCTGATCAAAAATGCCAAGTGGTTCTTGACTCTACTGTGATTCTCTTGAGTCAATTTGAATCAAGGTGGCTCTTCACTCAGGGCTAGAGAATGCTGAAATAGTTTGGGTTGACGTGTGTGGTTATAGATCATCATAGAATCCCTACATTATGCAGGCAGGCCATTTGGCCTGTTAAGTCCACACTGATGCTCCAAAGAGCATCCCACCCCCACCCCCCCCCTACCCTCTCCCTGTAACCCTACATTTCCCATGGCTAATCCACCTAGGCTGCACATCCCTGGACACTACGGGTAATTTAGAATGGCCAATCCACTTAACCTGCACATCTTTGGACTGTGGGAGGAAACCGAGGCACCTTGAAGAAACCCACGCAGACACTGGGAGAATGTGCAATCTCCACACAGACAGTCGCCCGAGGGTGGACTTGAACCAGAGTCCCCAGCGCTGTGAGGCCACAGTGCTCTGATTCTGTGATTTTTGGGTTAGCACTAGGAGCATTTTCCTATCACCTATTCTAGGCAGTACCATATTGTTGAGCTCTTCTGAGAGATTTCATTTTTCTCATATCCTCTGAGAAGGCCCATGTGGGTACAATGGCCATGCAGCAGAACCTTTTAAAATGGGATACCAGAGAACTGAACGAATAATCTTCAAAAACAAATAAGAGACAGATTATTTTGTGTGGAGAAAAAGGCTGCCCTAGTAAATTAATAAAACATCTAGAACTCAAGAAAGCATTCACAGGGAGAGCCACTATGCTATTCAAGGTACATGGTGCCTTGGGTCTCTGAAATTCTGACTCCAAATATTCCATACTGCTGGCTCCCAATCACCATTAAGAGATCATCCAGGCTGAGCTCCTGGAAATGATCTGCTCTTCCTTTGGTTCTCCTTTGCCATCCTGTGTAAGATCATCAGTATCCACTTAGCATTGCTAATTCCAAATTAAGCAGCACAGATTCCTTTAAACAGCAAGAGTCTTTATGTAGAGCTGCCACCCCCATTAATCCAAGGTTCACATCACCTACCCACCTGTCCCTGACTTTCTGATATTTTACTGGAAATGTTGGGAGGGGGTGATGTGGGGAGAGCGTGCAGAGCAAGTGCACCCACCTTTGACCTTAAGGGACCATGAAAGGCGACTTAAAGATCTCACCCCATCTTTCAACAGTACTTTACCAGCATTTTCATGGCCATGCAGAATAGACCGGTGTCAGCAAGGGGCTGGATCGTCCTTTACAGGTCCCCTGGATCAATCAGAATCATCCCTTCCCTGCCCCCACTGGCCAAGCTCAACCCCTCTTCTAATTGCCCCCTTGGTTCTCTTGAAGGCAACCACTCCTCTCAACTCCTCACTGAAACTCCCGATTGCAGACTTAACCTGGGCTCCTTGGTGTGACGGGACAACCAGTGAGCTCTGCTGGGACTACAGAACTGCTGCCATCTGACCAGCAGGCAGCCCGCTAAGGCAAGGCTCCCGCCCAAGACATAAGTAGAAGTCTCACTGCATTGCTCCCCGTAATAAATAGCTGAGATATCATTCTAGCAATACAAAAAGTTTGTCACCCCCAGCCCAATCCTCCCTTGCTTTCCTCAAGCACTGCAGTCTGGATTTCCGATATGTGCACAACCTTTCATTACTTGTCTGAGCCCTTAACTGATGCTGGCTTCGGTGTCAAGTTATCATGACTGGCAGAAGTCCTGCACGTGAAATCTCTGATGTTGCAACAACATGCCAAGAATTTCAGACCCTGTGATTTCATAGTTCGTTGTGATATTTTATGCTCAGCTTTTATCAAGAACATGCACAAGTCTTTTCTGTTAGTAATACTCATTTCACGACTCTTTGCATCAAAGTAATAACAGACATTCCTGAGTCTATAAGCTAACAAAAATGAACTCAGAAGCTTCTGGAAAGCCACTTAAGTTGAAAACTCTCGTAAATTGTAATAGTACACATCATTACTTGCCTCCTGTACCTATTGTACAAACAGCATGCAGCATTGTTAAACTGAAAAAAAAACACAGAATCCAACCACATCAATATCTTGAAGAAACAGAGTCCTATAAAACTAAGTATTCGCTGTTGGGGAGAAAAGAAAGAGAACATTGCGGTTTACAAAGACTCACGAGCAGTACAATTTTTATGTTCTAATGTCAGGACAGGACCACTGCTGTAACGAATGGGTTTATGACCATCTGGAGGATTTATATAACAAACCACATGTAAACAAAATGGGGAAAGAAAAAAAGATGTTTCATGCAGTTACAATTGGCATTGATTAAAGAATTAACTACGAGAAATGCATCCCCAACACACTGAACTCATGCCTGCTGTCTGTTTTATCCAGTTTTGAGTGTCCCTAACTGGGATAAGTGGGACATTTGACTAACATATTCAAACTGGAGTCCTGAGGTGAGGCTGTCTCTGCTTTAGGTGTCAGGGGATCCAGGGAAGAATGGGAGGCCTTTTCCTGCACTACTTGAAAGGCATGGGGTGATCCCTTCAACCTTCCCCAGCCTTAAGCACTGGCCTTCCCTTCCTGAGTTCCCTTAGTTTTTATAATAATGGAGACAAGCTTTTTAAACTGTTCGCCTTAGCACCCAGCAGCACATTCACATTCTATTCACTCATGGGACATGGGCATTGCTGACTGGGTCAGTATTTTACTGCTCATTCCTAAGGGCCCTGGACAGGGAGGTGATAAGATGCTGCTTGACCCTCTGCAGTCCATTTGATGAAGAGCACAACATCATTAAGAAGGGAATTCCAGGATTTTGAACCAAAACACTGAGGGGACAGCAATATATTTCCAAGTCAGAATGGTAAGTGGCTTGGAAATAAACTTGCAAATGGTGGCTTTCCCATGTATCTGCTGCTTTGACAGTGGTAAAAGTAGAAGGTCAACTTTTAACTTCCATCATCTGATTTAAAGAATTCTGTCTTTCCCATTTTAATGTTGATGCAACCGGGTAATAGTACCTGGCTCCCACTTGGGTCATTCTGTGTAATGACAAAATGACAGCTATACATTTGTCTCACATTCTTTCTTTTCTTTCTCTACTTTTTCTTCTTCTCATTCTCATTTTTCCTGAGTATTCACCATCTTATTTTTAATGCAATGGATCTCGAATTTTACAAAGAATTCATAGAATTTATGAAGATCCCCAATTAAACCTATACAACTTTAATAGCATCATTCACTAGTGGTGTGAATTCTATGAAATCTTAACTCAATATGTTTATTGCCCACAAGTAAAAAGAAAACACAGTGAATGTGAATTTACACATTGCCTTTCATGATACAGTGTTACTAATTCAGAAGGTCATATTTTCAATTTGAATACTGAGCTTTCTCATCTGAGGTTATACACTAGTTTTGCGTTAATGCTGGCTAAATCAAGACTAAGTATCCTAAAGTTTACAATCTCTTAAATCTTTAGCTTGAAGTCATCAAACAGCTATGTTCAAGTGTACCTTTTCATCTCAGTTGGTTTCGTTTGACTTTGGTATTGTCCTGGACTATGGTCCTTGGCTTTTCATCAAAGTTGCTCAATAAAGCAAAAACTGTGTTGTTAAAATTTGGCTTATGTCAGGATTATCTTGGGACTTAATATTTTCAGTCAATTTTTCTCTAGTATTATCGACTTATCCAAGGTTTGCGTGTACTAAGTTGAATTAATAGAAAGAATTTCCTGTTGCACAATTTCTTGTACTTAGATAATTACAATGGAAAATTTCCCAAAATACAAATGATTTCATACTATTATCACTTTTAATTAACTGGATTTGGTAGACTCAAAAGAGCACAAGCCAGGCTTCTTGCGGAACTTGATTCTCGTTCTGAATTCCATTTGTGGTAACATGACTTATGGAGACAAAAAGCTATTAATTTACTAAGGAAACACAAACAAAACTTTTCAGCCAACAGAAATGAATGTGAAGGTTCAGAGAGACAATGAGATCCTATTTCATTTTCCATTCATTTATCAGAAACATTTATTTAAAGTCTATTTGCCTAAGTGTATTGGGTTTATGTGTAACTGGATGTGTCTGTAATTTAACTTGCTTGCTTTGGACAATACCTGACAAGGTTGAAACTTTGTATGTTTGAAGTGCAAATTTATCAAATAACAAAGATAGTTTAGTAAAATGCTCAGATTCAGTTAAAATGTCTTTTTTTTTGTTATGTTCTCTCATCCTGCTCCTATCCATGGTAAAGAACATTTGTAGGTGAGAAAAGCGAGAGGGAATCATCTATCTAATGACAAACATTTTCTTGTATCCATTCCAGGAGTGCCACAGCAGTGCTAGAACAGCATTACTAGGATGGGGGTTTTCAACTGAATGCCGCTTCAACAAAAGTTTTGAGGGGAAAAAAAATTCTTTCTGGTGACAGTTTTGACAGGAAGAGTCCCATTTAAAGTCAGAGTGACTTTCTGCTGTACCAATAACTATGCAGTAGTTATTGCTTTAGTTCAAAACTGAATCACATTTCTCTTCCAACGTCAAAGTCTGCCAGGTGAGCAACAGTTAAATTTAGACATGTAGAACAGAGTGAATCCAATTCAGATTGTAACAAACCAGTAGTCTTAGAAAAAGGCAGTCTTTTTTCCCCCCATGCTGGTCAGGAACCCTCAAGTCAAAAGGAACATGGTGATTTTTTTCTAAGCTTGAAATAAATCTACCGATGTCTTCGCACTGCTTTAGAATATTTTGCCCTCTGGAGCATTTTTCCTTTGGCACATATCTTTTCCTATTCAAAAAGACTCTGTTTTTCTCTTTAACTGTTTGTGCTTTCATTTCTCTTATTTTTCTTTTCGCTTATTCCTACTGCTGTTTTCTATTGTCGTTCTTTAAAGGACCTTGCAACAAGGAATGCTACAGAAATGTAAGTCATTGTAGTATTTTGTCTAAAGGGTTCGCCTGACTTGCATGTCAGCTCATCCGAGTGGTTGTATTTCACTGCTGGATGAAAAATATTACGACTTCAAACCTCACCCTGGGTCTTAAGCAAGCAATGTAGATTAACACTTCAATCAAGTACTGAAGGACAACTGCTGTAACGGTACAAGTAATTTTACACAACTTACTGCCACCAAATGTTATGTAACTTTCAGATAGTGTAAATCATCCACCTTTGCAGTGCTAACCACACTTCCCATGAGACACCATTGCAGTCTCCTACCTTTGTAGAAACACACACACATCAGTGATCACATAATCCTCGATTGCTTGTGAATAGTGTACTTTAGTTTACTCCAAACAATTGATTATTTATTTTCAATGTTAGAATTAACTTTAATTTCTATTTTGTTTGTAGTCGTCTATTCTACTTACCTTTTCCAACCTCTTTTTTCTAAAGTTAGCAGCACAGATTTACCTCTAGTTGGGAACCAACTTGATTCTACCTCTTTAAATGACAGTATAAGTCAGAAAAAGACTTAAACCCTACAAATGGTGGAAATCTAAAGTAAAAATGGGCTGAAAATATGCAGCAGGCTTCTCAGTCGATGAAGAGAGAAAACATAGATTATTGTTTCAGGTGCAGACTCTTCAATTCTGACAGGTCGTTGATAGCCAAAACACTAACCTGACTTTTCTTTTTATGGATACTGATGGGCCTGCTGGGCATGTCTGGTACACATTACTGTTCCAGTGTTTAAACAACAAAAAGCTTGGTAACCCCAAAGCTGCTGTACAATTACGACAGTTAGAACTGTGAATCTTACATAATCTGTCTTTAACAGTGACAGAAGCTGAGGAATCCAACGTCGTTAGTACGGGAATTCTAAAGTTTCATTTGTTTTCAATAAAATTCAAACATTTCATCTTTCAGGGTACACAGGATTCCAAAATTTCCAGCAATTAGAGGCAGTAGTTTAATTGTGAGGTTTTTAAGCAAAAGTAAGTGGATTGATATGGCTTCCTTACACTCTTGCACTGAGCTGATGTTTTACTAACATTTGGAAAAGTTATGACAACACTCTCAGTGGTTGTTACTGAGGTCATTATTCTGCCATTGACAGGCTCAGTTTCCTTCACCATAAGCTGTTTTGTAAGACTTTTCAGTCACATTATTCCAGGATCATTTATGTACACAGTAGGCTAGTTTCCTTAAAAGATGTCACTTTTTTTTAGATTCCATCAAAAATAAATGCTTAAAAAGCACTTACTTCCAGCTTGGATTATTATTTGATTTTTCAACCTTCCGCTGTGCTTCTCGTGGCAGCTATAGGTTCCACTTTGTGCTGTATCTATGTTTTGGAGGGTGAGATTGGAGCCTTGGAGAAGCTGGTCTTCCTTGTGGCCTATCACATGCCCATTAAACCTCCATATCACTGGAGTATGGCTGTCAGATGTCTCACACGGCAGGGTTACATTGCTACCAATTCTTTTGTAGTATGTCCTTCCTTCTGAAATTAAAGAAAATATTTGTAATGTTACCAAAGATACCATAGATGGATTATTTAGCCAAGCTGCTTCTATTTTCTCCCCTAAAAGTTACAGACTCATATACTTGGAGGTGCCTCTATTGGCTCCAAGTTCCCAGTTGTATTGTCTGAACATACAGAACCAGTGTTCAGTGGCTAACCATCTATAGGAAGCAGGATTCACTGGTAGCAATCTGGAGCAGGAGTTCAGTCTGATTTTTGTGCTCCTTAGCACCGAAAGCAAATGAACAACAAACCATACCCCCAAGGCCTGCTTTCGTTTCTACAATGACTTCAATTTTTGTTCCCAAGTCAGGAGCGCAGAGTTGGGAAAATTCCCAGCTTTGCAAAATTAACTGGGGAGAAAGTGCCATGGATGTTCTAATTTTGGTTCAGATTTGGGGGTGTGGGAGGCTGTTGGATTCAATACCCTGGGAATATTGTGGAGGTAACGGCAGGGGTAACTACAGAAGTGAGCTGTGGGAAAAGGCTAACCTGGATGATCTGGGACGTTGTCATAACACAATAATACCAAAACAGCTTACTGGTGCTCCTCATACTCAATACACTGCCCATGCCCCTGCAATTCTTACCCATGTCACTCAAGCCCCTACCTGCACCATCATGGCCACTCACACGCCATGTCAACCTCTGCCCCTTCCACCCACCCGAAAAGCCGTTTCTAACACTTTTTGCCAACTTATGCCAACTCAGCTCCTCAGTAACTACCCTTACTTCTTTCATCACCCATGGTAACTCATCCAGTATCCACCATGGACAGATCTCAGGACCCACGGTGAGTTAAAATTACACAAAAATCTAAATACCCAGTGATGATTTTCTTTTTTTAAAAAACCAATTGGTAGAAACCCATTTATTACGTAGAACGTACTTCAGCTACTTAATCACTCAAGAAACGAACTTCTGCATTCATTGCCTCTTGTCAAATACTTTACAAGCATATGGAGGTGTTGATCCAATTTTGAACTTTAAGGCACCTCTGTGATAATGATAGTTTGTGCATCATAAATCCTGTTAATAAGTATGTTCAAACTGATGGCAATAACAGAGCAAAATAGCAAGCTTGATTTTTGTTTAAAACTGCAAACTTCTTTTTCAATAGAATAGAATATAGAAGAAAGTATCCTTTATTGTCATGTGTACTCAAGTTCAGACGTACAGGAGTACAGTGAAAAGTTGTACAATGTTGCTTCTTATGGCATCATATCATAGACTATATCACAGAATCCCTACAGTATGGAAACAGGCCCTTCGGCCCCAACAAGTCCACACCGACCCTGAGGGTATCCCACCCAGACCCATTCTCGACGCTACAGGCAATTTAGCATGGTCAATCCGCCGTCCCGTCATCTTAGGTACAAGTACCTAGGTACAAATCTTAGACACATAAAAAGGAATAAGCAAAGTAGTTGCATTACTTTACAGAAATAAGACATACTTAAAAGGATAGTTCATTACAGTCTTATAAACAAATGACACATAAACATTATGTTGCAGTAGCCGAGCACAGGGGCTTCCACAAGTGATCTGACCGCCTGCACCAGACCCCGTCCAACAACCGTCCCAGCTCCCAGCCTGCTCCTCACTAGGTCTCAGCTGCTCCAACGTAAGGTTTCTCCGGGACTGCTTCTCCACGGCTTCGGGATTAGCCCCGGAGCTCGCCGGCTCCTCCATTCTCCTCAGGCAAGTCAAAGTCATCAGTTGAATAAAAAGCAGGAAGGAGCAAAATGAAAGAAAGGAGTGGACGGAGCAGAGGAGCTCCGAATGGAGTGTCTTTCTCTGCCACCAATTTGCGTGAGAAAAAAAAAGCCAAGAAATTTGAAATGCTTTGTAAGGTTATCAGTTCCAATGAATTTGACAGTTTCCTTGACAACTCTTTTACACATATGCATTCCAGTTATAACAATCCCAAATAGGAAGTGACCTCCACAGAAAGGTTCATCCCCCAAAAGGACACCTGACTTCTTCCCCAAGTGTCACTGGAATTACCCAGAAAGGTACCTTCTCTCCAGAAAGGAATCCAACCTCACTGGAAAACTGTAAAGACCACAGGTTATATTTAGCAAAAACTGAATCTGTTTGAAGACAGAAGACAGTCTGTGCTTCACCTTGTGCGACTGTGCCTGCAAACGTGTGCAAAGTACAACCTGTCCCTGTTCAGTGCCTGACAAAATAGTAGGTGCTAGGTTTGGGGTGGAACATCTGGAATTTGGTCTCTGGAGAATATTTTGACTAAATTAGAGCTCCTATGATTAGCTAAAACTAGGCATCGAACCTGGTCTGCATAACTGAAAATAGCAACAAACAATGCATTAACTGCTGGACATCATTCAATAAATCCCCAGAAATTATATTGTCTGCACTGTGCAGAATGCCTTTTCAAGTCACGGAATATAATTCTGAACTAATACTAAATAAAGTTAAAACTGTTTGAGGAGATTGTTCCCTAATGGTCACAAATATTCATCGTAATTACCAAATTGAAGCTAATAAAATATTTGATAATCAACGCAGTGAAATTCTTCATAGATGTTTGATGATAACATTTATTTTTCTTTAAAAGGCTCGATTTATTTCACTCTCCATGTAACTCTTTTATCCTTTCAATTGTCTCTATCTTTTTCTTGCCTTCCTCCTTCCTGACCAGCTCCCACTCTGCAGGCTTACATTGGGATTTCATTAAGCAGCAGCTTTGAAATGTAACCTTACACCACAATGGAAAATAGCAGAAGCTGATTTCATTTGGACGTTCGCTGACAGAGATTAAAGGGTTACTTTCAGAATAGTGCATGAAGAGTAGGAGATGCAGAGTCTATGATTGAGCCTTAAGTGAAAAATTGCTAGAAAAAGCACAGGCAGTTTGATTAAATTTTACTATGCCGACTGTCAGAGGAAAGAAATGTCAAGGGCACAATTAAAGGCTAGTTTCCCATACTCCATTTTTGAATGAGATCATCAGAAGAACAGGTGGTGATGGTGAAGCCATATTACTTCAGCATATAACATCTGGATGGAACCATACAGTGTTGAGAAATGAAATATCTTTAAAATCTTTTTCTTATATTTCCATATTCCGTAGCATGCACTATTACATGTTCAATGTTATGTTTCCTAATGGTTGATACATACGATGAGCGGTTGTGATTATTAGCAGGCAAAGCTTCCACTGTCTCAGGCATCTTGCCCTATGACTGTGCCAAGAACTAATACATTCTTGGTAAAGTCTGTGTTGTAAGAAATTTTAGGAACAGGGATAAAGGTCATTAAGACCATCACATCTCTTCCCGTTATTATACAACACTGATCTACATGCTTACCAATTCCCTGAGTAACTTCAGAAACAGGCATTAATTATTTCTTCAAGCCACTTATAGCATACCATTTGGTTTAATTTACTAATGATTTCATTTGTCTTCATGAAGTGATAGTGACAGCCCTTGCTATCAAGACTGTACTCGACCGAGTGTGGCGCCAAGGAGCCCTAGCAAAACTGGAGTCAATGGGTATCGGGGGCAAACTTTCCAGTGGTTGTCAGACCTGGCACATAGGATGATGGGCTTGGTTGCTGGAGATCAGTCGGTTGAACTCCAGGACATCTCTTCAGGAGTTCCTCACAATAATGTCCAGGCCCAACCATCTTCAGCTGCATCATCGATGACCTTCCCTCCATCATAAGGTCAGAAGTAGGGATGTTCACCGACGATTGCACAACATTCAGCACCATTCACAATGCCTCAGATACTGAAAATCCATGTTCAAATGCAAAAAGATCATGACAATATCCAGACTTTTGGGCTGACAAGTGACAAGTAATATTTGTGCCGTACAAATGCCAGGCTATGACCACCTCCAATAAGAGACAATCTAACTGCCAACCCTTAACATACAATTGTGTTATCATCACTGAATACCCCACTATCAACATCCCTGGGGGTTATAATTGACAGAAAACTCAACAGGACTCACCACATAAACACAGCAGCTATAACCTGCATTTAGTTCAATGCAAGCATGGGGCTGGATGAACACA
>JAHRHZ010000249.1:36790107-36801799 GCA_024137785.1 Ginglymostoma cirratum
CATCAGAAATCATTTCTGATGAAGGGTTTAGGCCCGAAACGTCAAGTTTTCCTGCTCCTATGATGCTGCTTGACCTGCTGTGTTCATCCAGCCCCATGCTTGTTATCTCGGATTCTCCAGCATCTGCAGTACCTTTTTATCTTTAGTTCAATGCAGGTGGCCTGACAGGTAAGGTAGATGAACTCAGGGCACAGGATGGGGCTGGGATATCATAGCAATTACAGAAATGTGGCTATGGGATGAACAGGACTGGCAGCTTAATGTTCAAGGGTATATATTTTTTTCTTTTTTTTGTTTATTTGTGGGACATGGGCATTACTAGCTGGCCAGCATTTCTTGCCTGTCACTAGCTACCCTTCAAAATATGGTGGTGAGCTGCCTTCTTGAACCGTTGCAGTCCACCTGCCATGGGTTGACCCACAATGCCTTTAAGAGGGGAATTTCAGGATTTTGACCCTGTGACAGTGAAGAAGTCAGGATGGTGAGTGGCTTGGAGGGGAACTTCAAGGTGGTGGTGTTCCCATATATCTGCTGCCATTGTCCTTCTAGATGGCAGTGATCATGGGTTTGGAAGGTGCTGTCTGAGGATCTTTAGTGAATTTCTGCAGTGCAGCTTGTAGACAGTACACACTGCTGCTTCTGAGCATCAGTGGTGGAGGGAGTGAATGCTTGCAGATGTAGTGCCAATCAAGTGGACTACTTTGTCCTGGATGGTGTCAAGCTCCTTGAGTATTGTTGGGGCTGCACTCATCCAGTGGGGAGTATTCCATCACACTCCTGACTTGTGCCTTGTAGATGGTGGACAGGCTTTGGGGAGTCAGGAGGTGAGTTACTCGCCATAGTATTCCTAGCTTCTGACCTGCTCTTGTACCCAATGTGGTGAATCCAGTTGAGTTTCTGGTCAATGGTAACCCCCAGGATGCTATAGGAAGGATAGAAAGGGGGGCAAGAGATGAGGGGGAATGGCATTTTTGATTAGGGATGACATTACGGCTGTACTTAAAGAGGATATTCCTGGGTGTACGTCTGGGGGAGTTATTTGGGTGGATCTAGGAAATAAGAAAGGGATGATCACCTTACTGGGACTGTACTATAGACCCCCCTCAAAAGTCAGTGGGAAATTGACAAGCAAATTTGTAAGGAGATCTTAGGTACCTGAAAGAATAATAAGGTGGTAGGCCCAAAACGTCAGCCTTCCTGCTCCTCTGATGCTGCTCGGCCTGCTGTGTTCATCCAGCTCTGCACCTTGTTATCTCAGGTGGTAATGGTAGGTGATTTTAACTTTCCAAACATACTGGGACTGCCTTAGTGTTAAGGGTTTAGATAGACAGGAATCTGTTGAGTTTGTACATGAAAATTTTCTGATTCAGTATGTGGATGTACCTACTAGAGAAGGTGCCAAACTTGAACTACTCTTGGGAAATAAGGCACAGCAGGTGACTGAGGTGTCAATGAGGGAGCACTTTGGGGCCAGTGACCATAATTCTATTAGTTTCAAAATAGTGATGGGAAAGGATAGACTGGATTTAAAAGTTAAAGTTCTAAAGTGAAGGAAGGCCAATTTTTACGGTATTAGGCAAGAATTTTCAAAAGTTGATTTGCAGACAAAAGGATGGAAGAGAAGTGGGAAGCCTTCAAAAATGGGATAAGGAGAGTCCAGAGACAGTATGTTCCTGTTAGGGCTGGATGTGTACGGAATGCTGGATGACTAGAGAAATTCAGGTTCTGCTCAAGAAAAAGAAGGAAGCATATATCAGGAAGGTGCAAAACTTGACCTACTCTTGAAGAAAGTCTAAGCTCTCCCATGTCCAAGACCCCTAGTCCACACACCAGGCCTTGTTATCACATAGCCTGCCATTACACACTGACTATTGTTAGTCACTAACAGTCCCCATTAACAGCTATTCACCCTCCTAGCTAGATCGTTATCAACTCCTTTGTCAATCCAACTGCTCTTCTCTCTCTTCGGGCTCTATCCTATTGTTTACTCCCTACCTCACCCCACCCTCCCCCTATTTTCTACATTTAAACTGACGTTTTTCCAGCCACCATCAGTTCTGAGGAAGGGTCACCGGTTCCGAAACGTTAACTCTGATATTTTCTTCACAGATGCTGCCAGACCTGCTAAGCTTTTCCAGCAACTTCTGTTTTTGTTCCTGATTTACAGCATCCGTAGTTCTTTTGGTTTTTATATAGCATATATCAGGTATAGACAACAGAGATCGAGTGAATCCCTAGGAGAGTACCAAGACAGTAGGAGTATATTTAAGAGGGAAATCAGGAGGACAAGAAGGGGACATGAAATAGCTTTAGCAAATAGGGTTAAGGAGAATCCAAAGAGACTCCACAAATACATTAAGGACAAAAGAGTAACTAGGGAGAGAATAGGGCCCTTTAAAGATCAGCAAGGCCGGCTATCTGTTGAATTGCAGGAGATGGGAAAGATGTGAAACAAATATTTTCCATCAGTGTTTACTGGGGAGAAGGATATGGAAGCGAGAGAACAAGGGGAAATAAATAGCAACATCTGAAAAGTGCCCTTATTACAGAGGAGGAGGTGCTGGATGTTTTAAAACACGTAAAGGTGGATACATCCCCAGGAACTGATCAGGTGTACCCTAGAACTCTGTGAGAAGCTAGGGAAGTGTTTGCTTGGCCCCTTGCTGTGATATTTGTATCATCGATAGCCACAGGTGAGGTGGCTAAAGGCTGGAGGGTGGCTAATGTGATGCCACTATTTAACAAATGTGGTATGGAAAAGCCAGGGAACGAGAGACCAGTGAGTCTAACATCAGCAGTGGGTAAGTTGTTGGAGGGAATCCTGACGGACAGAACTTACAGCTGTTTGGAAAGGCAGGTACTGATTAGGGATAGTCAACATAGCTTAGTAAGGCATGACTTCCCATGCACAAAGTTAATGGAGTTTTTGGAATAAGTAATGAAGAGGACTGATGCGGGTAGAGCAGTGGACGTGATCTATATGGGCTTCAGTAAAACGTTCAACAAGGTTCTGCATGGTAGGCTGGATAGCAAGGTTAGATCACATGGAATAGGGGGAGAACTGCCATTTGGATATAGAACTGGCTCAAAGGTATAAGACAGAGGGTGGTGGTGGAAGGTTGCTTTACAGACCAGAGGCCTGTAACCAGCGATGTGCCACAAGGATCGATGCTGGGTCGCAGGTAGATAAGATAGTGAGGAAGGTGTTTGGTATACTTGCCTTTACTGGTCAGTGCATTGAGTAGAGGAGTTAGGAGGTCATGTTGTGGCTGTACAGGACATTGGTTAGGCCACTATTGGAATACTGTGTTCAGTTCTGGTCTCCCTGCAATAGGAAGGATGTTGTGAAATTTGAAAGGGTTCAGAAAAGATTTACAAGATTTTTTTCTGATGAAGGGTTTAGGCCCGAAACGTCAAGTTTTCCTGCTCCTATGATGCTGCTTGGCCTGCTGTGTTCATCCAGCCCCATGCTTGTTATCTTTACAAGGATGTTGCCAGGATTAAAGGGTTTGAACTGTAGGGAGAGGCTGAATAGGCTGGAACTATTTTCCCTGAAGTGTTAGAGCCTTACGGGTGACCTTACAGAAGTTTATAAAATCATGAGGGATATAGATAGAGTGAATAGCCAATGTCTTTTCTCCAGAGTAGCGGAGTCCAAAACTAGAGGGCATAGGTTTAAAGTGAAAGGGGGAAGCTTTAAAAGGGGACTTAAGGGGCAACATTTTCATGCAGAGGATCATGTGTGTGTGTGGAATGAGCCGCCAGAGGAAGTGGTGGAGGCTGATACAATTACAACATTTAAAACGCATCTGGATGGGTATATGAATAAGAAAGATTTAAAGAGACATGGGCCAAATGCTGGTAAATGGGACTAGATTAATTTAGGATATCTGATTGGCATGGATGAGTTGGAACAAAGGGTCTGTTTCCATGATGTACAGCTCCAAAACTCAATAACTGGAAAAGTCAGTCAGAAGCTGGGAATACTGCGGCGAGTAACTCACCTCCTGACTCCCCAAAGCCTGTTCCCCATCTACAAGGCACAAGTCAGGAATGTGATGGAATACTCCGCACTTGTCTGGATGGGTGCAGCCCCAACAACACTCAAGAAGCTTGACACCTCCACTCCTTCCACCTCTGAAGCTCAGTAGCAGCAGTGTTGCAAGATTCACTGTGGAAATTCACCAAAATCCTCAGACAGCACCTTCCAAACCCACGACCACAACTATCTGGAAGAACAAGGATCTTGTTCAAGGAACAAAGATCCATGGGAGACCAAACACAGTCCCGGGGTCCAGTTTGCGGAGTATCTGTGTTCTACACACATCAACAAACCCAACCTTCCAGTTGCCATCCATTTTAATTCCCATTCTCCTGACGACATGTCCATCCTTGGCCTCCTCTGCTAAACGTAAACTGGAGAAACAGCGCCTGACATTTTGCCTTGGGAGCTTACATCCCAGTGGCCTTAATATTGACTTCACCAGTTTCAAAATCCCGCTATCTCCAGCCTTATCCCACGCCTGCCCTCCCCCTCCTCATTACCTTGCCAACCTGACCTAACCTGTCCATCTTCCCACTCACCAATCTGCTCCACCCTTCCCATGGACCAATTGCAATAATCCTCCATCTGCATCCACCTATCACCATCTGTGTGACCCTTTGCCGCCCCCCAGCCCCACCCACCTTCCCTTCCCCAGTCCTGACAAAGGGTCTCCGCCCAAAACGTTGACTTTCCTGCTCTTCAAATGCTGTTTGACCTGCTGTGCTTTTCCAGCCTCACACCTATAGACTCTGGCTTCCAGCATCTGCAGTACTTATTGTCTCCAAGTCTGGGAATACCACTTGTGCTTTCTTAGAATAATCATTTTCTCTTCTGCTAGTATTAACGACAGTTACCAAAGAGCAGAGCTGATGTGCAGTTAGATATTTACGCAGCTTCCCAGTCATGGGAAACAACACTTTGTGCTGGGGTTACGCAAGGACAGCAGCAAAAATGATGTTGTTGTCAAAGTTCTAAGGCTGGAATGTTACAATGACAGAGCATGTTGGAGCAATAATAAAATGTGGCACCGAATGAGCTTACAGTCACCCCTTCGTATTTCCTTAACTGCGTAGTTATATCAGTCAGAAGTACAGACAAAATCCTTCACTACAGGGAGTGATACAAATCAGGAGAATTAACCAGTTTAAAGGGTAGTATCGGGTACTTCTGGGCAAATCATTTCAGGATCAGGGTGGTAGGAGAAGTACTGAGCGAAATGCTCCAGGGGTGGACCATCACTGTTTCTAATTCACATCAATAATCTAAACTCACAAAACAAATGCAGATTGAACAAATTTGCAGATAGTACCAAACTTGGAGAGGCAGCGGAATCAGAGGAGACAGTTCAGCAGCTACAGTGAGAGCTAGACAAAATATGTAAGTGTGAAAAACAACAGATGAAATTTAAAACCAATATAAATACAAAGGTACTATAAAGAGCAAGGGAGAATTAGTAAAATAAACAGTGGTCCATGCTGAAAATGCCAGTGCTAAAGTTGAAAGAGACATTGGAGTTGAGGAGGCCCAATGGTCAACATCTCCAGCAGCAATCAAAACAGCTAATGAAATATTAAATATCATAGCCAAAAGATGAGAAGACAAGTCAGAAGAAGGCATGATCAAGCCAAATTCAGTTAGACTGGAGCACTGGATCCAGTTCTGTCACTAACATACAATGAAGACATTCAAGCATTGGCAAAAGATGACCCCCACGTCCGCCAGTACTGAAGGTCTCCGGTATGAAGACAATTAGAAAAACAGACTACAAGGCTTTCACAACAGGTCTCTGTGAGGCAATTTTATAAATATCACACTTTCCTTATATAAGACACAAAACAGTAATGAGAATGACAAAATCAAATTGCAAAAGAAGACAGGGACCACAGGCACAAGCTCGTAAAAGGTCACACTTACGATCAATACCAAAAAGTCCATAAAAAGAGTGATAGATACATTGGAAGATCCCTGTAGAAAGCAGTGGAAATGACAGTCTTGGAGCTGAACTTGTTGAATGTTACAATAAGGAGAGGGAAAGGATATCGGATCATTTGGAATGGGTGAAATAAGGTTAATTCTTCTTAATGGCTCTGAAAGGGTTAATACTAAAGGCATCCATGAGCACCACTGCATGATGATATCACTTGAGCTTGTGGAGAGAACAACTTAGGATCTTGAAGCAGTGAACCTAACATCTGGACCTCAAAGTTCCTATTATATCAGGGGTGGCACAGTGGCTCACAGCACTAGGGACCCAGATTTGATTCCAGTCTCAGGCAGCTGTGTAGAATTTGTACATTCTCCCCATGTCTGTGTGGGTTTCGTCCCACAGTCCAAAGATGTAGAGGTTAGGTGGATTGGCCATGTTAAATTGCCCATAAGATACACGGATGTGCAGGCTAGGTGGATTAGTCATGGGAAATGTAGAGTTCTAGGGATAGAGTAGGAGGGGTGAGATAGTCTTGTTTGGATTGGTGTGGACTCGATGGGCTGAATGACCTGCTTCCACACAGTAGGGATTCTATGATACCAATGTTACCTATAATTAATTGCTAGCATCAACAAACTATATTCTATTAGCTCCAAGAGCTTCTTCTGGTTAGAGCAGGAATTGATTCACTTTGACTACATTAGGCTAAGTAGTCTTTGCCATTTCTAACACTTTAAGAGGGTACGGCAGTAACCTCTTGAGCATACACCAGGAAACCCAGATCTTCTGCTTCTTTTCCATTTTCACATGAACAACAATTGCACATATTCTGACATTATGCGCCATCTGTCACATCTTTGCCTAGTCATTTGGCATATCTATATCCTTTTGTAGTCTCCATCTGTCAACTTCATAACTGATTTTCATACTTATTTTGCGTCATCAACAAATTCAGCATCCATAACTCTCTTCCCTTCATCCAAATCATTTTTATATAATTTGTAAATGCTGCAGACCTAGCACTGATCACTGGGACATCGCACACATTACATTTTGTCAATCTGAAAAAAACACGTTTATGCCTGTTATTTGACGTTAACCAGCCACTCTTCCATCCATGCCAAAATATTACCCCATAGAATACAAGTCTTTACTTTGCACAATAACATTTGATATGGCAATTTATCAAAAATCTTCTGGAAATTTAAGTTCATACACTCACCACTTCTGTTTATCCATTGCATGTAACTTCCTCATGGAACCCTAATATATTCGTAACACATGATTTCCATTTCACAAAACCATGTTCACTCTGCCCGAATATCTTGAAGTATCCTAAGCTCCCTGCGATAACATTTTTATAACAGGTCCTAACATTTTCCCTGTGACAGATGTTATACTAACTGGTCTGTAGTATCCTGCCGGGTTTCCCTCCCTTTTTGAGTAAAGCAGTTACATGTGAGATCTTTCGCAAATTTCAGGAATTTTGTAAAATTAGAAGTAACGTAGCAACTATCTCAATAATCACTTCTTTTAAAACCCAAGAATGAAATCCATCAGGACTTGGAAACTTGATAGATTCCAGCAAAATGTTCATTACCACTGGGTTACTGTAATTTTCTTTGGTTCCTTTCTCCTATTTCCTAATTTACAGATACTTCTGGGATGTTACTTGTATCCTTTACAGGTAAGAATGATGAAAAATACCTGTTCAATTCATCTGCCATCTCTTTATTTTCAAACATTAGTTCCCAGACTTATTTCCAATAGGAGCAATATTCACTTTATTAACTGTTTTCTAAATATCTATAGAGACTCTTACATTTTTCAATTTTTTTTTCTGGGCTCGCTCATACACAATTTTTTCTTAATTAGTCTTTTGTCATTCTTTGCTGTTTCTTATATTCTGGTCAACCTTCTAACCAACTACTGAGCTTTGTGAAATGTTATGCCTTTTGTTAAGCTAGATGCTATGTATAACATTTTTAGTTCACACAACGGTTTGCTAGTGTTCTTTAGGGAAAGAAACTACCATCCTTACCTGGTCTGGCCTACATGTGACTCCAGAACCACAGGAGTACATTTGACTCGCAACTGCCCTCTGGGCAAGTAGAAATGGGCAATAAATGCTGGCTTGGGAGAAAAAGCATGGCGACACACCCGTTGGTCAACTCATTCATACCAACCATGGTTCATAAACTGAACAAGTCCCATTTACCTGCATTTGGCCCATATCCCTCTAAAGCTTCCCTATCCATGTGCCTGTCCAAATGTCTTCGAAATGTTGTAATTGTATATGCATCTACCACTTCCTCCGGCAGCGCATTCCATAAACATGTTAATTTTCTATTCAGTTTGAGGTAGAGGGAGTGAGTTCAAGACAAGTATTTTAAACTTAAGGACAATAATTAGGAGGGCACGAAAGCACAGTCAGTTAAAGTGGGTTCGCAAATTAGGTTAAAAGTTGGGTGACAGAAATGCAGTGTGGACATTTAAGGCGTACTTCTGAATACACAGAATAAATATGTCACAACAAGTAAAAAAAATTCCAAGGGATGGATCCATCTCGTTTCCAGGAAACTTAGGAAAATACCATTTTATGAATGCCCATGCCATCTCACCTGACCTCACCACTCAGTACACGTCTTCAGGACCCAAAAATACGTCATGAGCAATTGCTGAACTCACGTCCACCTCAACCATCATCTTATCATCTCCATCAGACAACAGGCACTGATCCATGATCCTGCCCATGTTGAACTAACTGGTCTATATGCTAAACGATTAGAGAAAGCGTACAAGGTCTGATATAACATTGAAATAGAGGACTAAATGAGTCTCACTCAAAAAAGACAACTTCTGATAAAAATTAAAATCTAATCACTTTGCTAGAATTATGAGCAATTTAAAGTGCACAGAGGAAAAAAAAATGTATCATGAGCATCCTAAGCATGGATTGAATATCTTCTTCTGTAAACTTGCCATCTTAGCTTCTTCTTGGCCCACAGTACAGAATCATACACACACATGCACGCACGCACACACACGCACGCACACACACGCACGCACACATACACACAGTTATCTTCATTCCGTTAAAATTCAAGCTCACAGCTTCATCACCAACTTTAGTTCATTGTCCACACTCCTCCTACAAGAACTTAAAATTTTCCTTGATGTTCCTTTACTTTTAAAATTTAGAAGCTTTAAAATTCATGTTTGGGTTAAACCTACCTTTTAATGTTATCTAGCTATTCATTTTTTTTTCAACTTTGCTAACATTCTGTACAATTGACATTGCTTCTATATCTTGGAGCTGAGGAAGTCATTTTTATGAAAAATACAGACTTTTTTTTAAGCCAACTGAAGTTCACTTTATTCGAAAAGTTATGAGTTCATTGTTGCTAAATAGAATCACCTTGATTGCAGAGTCAGGACTGTGGTCAGGTTTGGCAAATCGAAGTGTGTTTTATGTGGTATGAAATATAACTATTGAGGTTTGAGGGCATAGTTTTGTGGAATGGGTTATAAGGTCATGACCACATTGCTTTTGTACAATGACTCATGTTTCAAATACTGAATGGTTAGCAAATGTCATAATTTAAAACATTTGAGTAAAACATGAAATTGTAACTACACTTTTAAACATTAATGTCAAGAACCTACATCATTTCCAAAGGCAAAAATCAGTTAAAGACATAAAATGCTTGACAAGTTTGTGGTGCTACAGTTCTATCTACTACTAAGTGTGAAAGCTGTTCCTTCAATGCAGACTGTTTCTTTTGATGCTTAGACCATCACAAATTTCTCCACAATAATTGGGGATAGTAATGATCTGTAAATGCAAAGGTCAAGACACTGTCACTGCAATCACTTCCAAATGGCAATTTGGACTTTTAACTGACTTGGACAAGCAAAAACTCTCAGCAACCCTATTAAAGTCAATTAGGACTTCTCAAAAAGAGAATGTTTTAAAAAAATAAACCGATGGAATGTCTAAATTTAAAGCTTCAATTTAACATTTGCCCTCAATTTTCTAGTAGATTGTGGATTTGTGTGATCTTCCTATGTGTTTGGTTTAAAATAAGAGTAATAAGAAGAGTCACAGGCCCTATTAATTATTTGAAACAATGAATGCAGACTGATTTAAAAGCACGGCTTTTTAATAATATGCCAGTTTGATTTGCTGAAGCATTCAGTGTCAATGAGAAGCATGTGCAACCTAATTGAATTCTCTGAACTGAACTGAACGGAGAGGTATTGTCAGAGACAACAAGCGTGGGGCTGGATGAACACAGCAGGTCAAGCAGCATCATAGGAGCAGGAAAACTTGACGTTTCGGGCCTAAACCCTATTGTCAGACAGCCATAGAAAGGCACTGTAACATGGTTTTGCCTCTACACAGGGTGTGAAGCAAACTTTAAGTGAGCTGTCTCGGAATGACTTAAGCATTGCTTTAATCTGCCTGCTTCTGACATCCATACTGAAATCAAATTAGAATGTAATGTCTCTAATTTAACACCAATTTAACACTTCTTTCCCACATCTTCCAAAACTATCGATCTCCTCAACTCCATAAATCTTCTTTATCTTTCAATCTTCAGTTATTTAAAGCAAACCGGTCTAGGGTTTTAACACAAATTTCCAGCTGTTGTTTTATCTGACAGAATATTCTCAGTCCTAATGGTCCACTAACAATGGGTGTGGGGTAGCGAGGGGGTGAAATTAGACACAAGCAGGGGTTAAAAGAAAAGAAAGAATAAAAGAATGGGATGTAAAAGGGACTGCTGAATCTTCACTGCACGTTTTGTACATCATTTAGAGTCACAAAGTCGTAGAGCCATACAACACAGAAACAGATCCTTCAGTCCAACTCATCCATGTCAACCAGATATCCTAAATTAATCTAATCCCATTTGCCTGCATTTGGTCTCTATCCCTCTAGAGCCTTCCTATTCATATACCCATTCAAATGTCTTTTAAATGTTGTAATTGTACCAGCCTCCACCACTTCCTCTGGCAACTAGTTCCATACTCACACCAACCTGTGTGTGAAAATGTTGACTCTTAGACACCTTTTATATCTTTCCTCTCTTACCTTAAAACCACACCATCTAGTTTTGGACTGCCTACCCTGGGGAAAAAACCTTGATTGTTCATCCTCTCTATGCCCCTCATAATTTTATGGTCACCCTTCTATAAGGTCACCCCTTAGCCTCTGACGCTACAGGGAAAATAGCCCCAGCCTACTCAGCCTCTCACTATAGCTCAAACCCTTCAACCCTGGTAACATCTTTGTAAATCTTTCTGAACACTTTCAAGTTTCACAATATCCTTCCTATGGCTGGGAGATCAGAACTAAATGGAGAATTCTAAAAGTGGCCTAACCAATCATAACTAAATTCATAAGTCTTTGCCTTTCAATTAGATTTTGTATTATTAAAAATGGTTTTTCAAACTTTGGAAAGAGCCAACTAGTATGTGGCATGGTGGCTCAGTGATTAGCACTGCTGCCTCACAGCACCAGAGACTCAGGTTTGATTCCAGCCTCGGGCGACTGTCTGTGTGGAGTTTGCACATTCTCCCTGTGTCTGCACGGGTTTCCTCCGGGTGCTCTGGTTTCCTTCCACAGTCCAAAGATGTGCAGACTAGGTGGGATAACAAGCATGGGGCTGGATGAACACAGCAGGTCAAGCAGCATCATAGGAGCAGGAAAACTC
>JAHRHZ010000249.1:36806799-36824373 GCA_024137785.1 Ginglymostoma cirratum
CGAGTTCGGCTAGGCGGATGAGGGTGTCGGTGGAGGGGGATTGGTCCGTTCTGCGGGACAGGAAGAAGCGGAGGGCCTTTAGGCCATCAGCATGGGGAATACAGGTATATAGGGACTGGACGTCCATAGTAAAAATGAGGTGTTGGGGACCTGGGAATTGGAAGTTCTGGAGGAGGTGGAGGGCGTGGGTGGTGTCACGGACGTAGGTAGGGAGTTCCTGGACCAAGGGGGTGAAAATGGAGTCTAGGTAGGTGGAGATGAGTTCGGTGGGGCAGGAGCAGGCGGAGACAATGGGTCGACCAGGGCATTCAGGTTTGTGGATTTTGGGGAGGAGATAGAAGCGGGCGGTGCTGGGTTGGGGAACGATGTGGTTGGAGGCGGTGGGGGGGAGGTCACCTGAGGTGATGAGGTTGTGGATGGTTTGGGAGATGACGGTTTGGTGCTCGGGGGTGGGGTCATGATCCAGGGGGCGGTAGGAGGAGGTGTCAGAGAGTTGGCGCCTGGCCTCAGCATTGTAGAGGTCAGTGCGCCATACTACGACTGCCCCTCCCTTGTCCGCGGGTTTTATGGTGAGGTTGGGATTGGAGCGGAGGGAGTGGAGGGCTGCACGTTCTGCGGGGGAGAGGTTGGAGTGTTTGAGAGGGGTCGAGAGGTTGAAGCGATTGATGTCTCGACGGCAGTTGGAGATGAAGAGGTCAAGGGAGGGTAGGAGGCCTTGGGCTGGTGTCCAGGAGGAGGACTTGTGTTGGAGGCGGGAGAAGGGGTCAGTAGAGGGAGGGTTAGATTCGCGGTTGGAGAAGTAAGCGTGGAGGCGGAGGCGGCGGAAAAACTGCTCAATATCCAAGCGTGAGCGGTATTCGTTGATATGTGGGTGGAGGGGGACAAAGGTGAGCCCTTTACTGAGGACTGACCGCTCGTCCTCAGTCAGGGGGAGGTCTGGGGGGATGGTGAAGACTCGGCAGGGCTCAGTGTTGCTGTCTCCTCCGGAGCTGCTGGCTGTGGAGGCTGTGGGCGGAGTTACGTCTGCGTCGGCTGTGGGCGGGATTCGCTATGTTAAATTGCCCATAGAGCCCAGGGACGTTGAGGTTAGGTGTGTTAGATATGGGGAAATGCAGCGTTAGGGGAATGGGTCGGGGTAGGATATTCTTCGGAGTGGCACTGTGGACCTGTTGGGCCAAATGGCCTGTTTCTGCACTGTAGGGATTCTACGATTCTATGATAAAAGTAAACTCGTTGTAGGATCACAGTAGCAGTCAGTTCTACACGTCTTTGCTTGTACTAACTATTTCCAAATCCTAAGAAATAGGGAAGAAAGAATCTGGAGCTCATATGCAAGGGACTGCACTTAACACTGGCAGGCTGGAAGATGGGCTTAGGACAGGGAGCTGGAAAAATGCAATGTGTGACCTTTCTACTACCTACCCAGCAGCCCGTCTAGGCCAGGGAGTCCCACCTCAGAGAGCCTTCAGTCAACTGGATGACTGGCAGGCCTGTGTTCCCAGCAGTGCCAAATGGGAGGAGTAGCCATAACTCAGACTATAGGGAATCATCGCTGCAACCAGGCACTAAGACAAATGGGAGGAATTTCAGGTGGGGTCAGCCAGAAAAGCCCCTGAAAAGGAGTTCTTTTTTGGGGGTGGAGAAGGGAGAGAAGAGTGGGAAGAGAGAATGGGAGGAGAAGGCAGCTGAGTTTGAGAAGCCAGGGATGCCACAGATAAACATAGTTGACTCACAAGAAGGAGGATCCTTGCCCAACACCAACCAAATCAATAAAAACTCCTGCAGCAAGCTGCAAGTAAAATAGCAATGGAATGGGATGAGGCATTTATGCAATTATTAATTAGCTGCTTAGTCACCTCAATAGGTCCACGGGCAGGTGGGTTATCTACCATCTCCGCTGTCCTCCATAGCATGAGACAGAAACGGTGGTCAGGACAAAATAGATTTTTAAAATATGCATGGATAAATCGAAATTAAATTGAAAAGAAAGCAATGGATAATCCAAGGCATGGATAAAGTAGGGCACTGCAGAAATTATGACACAGTTTTAACAGTTCATTGTCAAACATACAAGTGCCTATGATATCCAAGACAAAGCTGTTCTATTCTCGATTAGTGGTTGAAACAAAGAGTTGAATTTTCTTTTCCAACGTTAGTCTCCTCTCCAGAAGACCTTCACTGGTTCTACTGTGCTGGAAAATGTTGGCACAATGGTAATGTCACTGATAATCTAGAGACTCAGGCTAACAGCAGAATGGTGTAATTTGCATTTCATTAATAAAGTCTGGAATTGAAAGCTAGTTCAATAATGGTAACCATAGTTGTCATAAAAACCTGTCTGGTTCACTAATGCTCCCTAGGAAAGAAAGTTACCTGGTCTGGGCTACAGACTCCAGACCCACAATGCAGTTCTTAACTGCCCTTCAGAATGCAAGCCCTTCAAGCTCACAGATAATTAGTAATGAACAACAAATGTTGGTCTTGCCATTGAATCTCACACTCCGTGAAAGAATAGAGTTTAAAAACATCCATGCAACTTTACCTAAGTCGATTTTTGTTCCCAAAGATGAGTGCACGCAGCAAGTTAAAGTTGGCTATCCAACTGTGAGAAAATAACAAGTGCAATCCTGTCCTCACCCGACATCCCTACCTTGCAAAACTAATCTGGAATCACCCTCAGGGTGCTGAATTTAATCAAATAGTCTTACTTTAAAATATCACTAAAAGCATAGGGTGATAGTGACTAAAGCTGGAACCAAAATGGTTTGTCTAGCTGAATACTGAACCATCACGGCAGCTAACCTCTACCAGCCCACCCACTGCCCCACATTGTTTTCTGGCACTATTCCCTCCTAAAACTGGCCGGTAAAGTCTTCAACACACTGCGCAACAAAATCAATTTGTCTCTTTTTGTCAGACAATTCAGGCCTAATATAATTATCATTTTCTAACTGGCTCTAAGTCCTGTTAAGACTAGTCAATGTAGCACAAATAGTTATTATTTTTAGCATTTGTAGCCACTAGCATTCAATCACCGTCAATCTCCTCTAAATATTTCTCAGAGTACAAACCGCCTGCTATCACATGTCTGTGAGGATATTTCAATAATTTCTACATTTTATTTATTACATAATTAAATGGATAGACAATGGTCCTTCAGGTCATCTTGGCTCATATGTTACCTGCATAAGTCAAAGTAATTCAACAAGGCTCCGTCTGGTAGACTGGTTCACTCCACTAGGTCACACGGAATCTAAGAGGAGCTCGCCAATGGGATACTAAATTGACTTGAAGGGAGGAGACAGAGGATGGTGGTGAGGGTTGTTTTTTTGGACTGGAGGCCTGTGACCACAGATATGCTGCAAGGATTGGTACTGGATCCACTGCTTTTCCTCATTTATATAAACAACTTGGATGTGTATATAGGAGGTATTTTTGGTACGTTTGCAGATGACACCAAAATTGGTGATGTAATGGATGGTGAAGAAGGGTATCTCAGAATATATGAGACCTTGATCAGATGGGCTAATGGGCTGAGGAGTAGCAGATGGAGTTCAATTTAGATAAATGTGAGGTGCTGCATTTTGATAAGCCAAATCAGGCAAGAACATATAGTTAATGATAGGGGCAAGGGGAGTGTAGCTGAACAAAGAGACCTAGATGTGCAGGTGCGTAGTTCCTTGAAAGTGCAGTTGCAGATAGACAAGGTAGTGAAAGGAGGTGTTTGGCACACTTGCCTTTGTTGGGATGTCATTTTGCCACTTTGTAGGACATTAGTGAGGCCACTTGTAGAATACTGCATGCAATTCTGGTCTCCCTGCTGTAGGAAAGGTGTTGTGAAACTTGAAACGGTTCAGAAAAGATTTACAAGGATGTTGTCAAGGCTGAAGGGTTTGAGCTATACGGAGAGGCTGAATAGACTGGGACTACTTCGCAGGAGTATTGGAGGCTGAGGGATGACCAAAAAGAGGTTTATAAAATCATGAGGGGAATCAATAGGGTAATTTGCCTAGGTCTTTTGCCTAGTGTAGGGGAGTCCAAAACTAGCGGGCACAGGTTTAAGATGGGAGGGGAACAATTTAAAAGGGATTTGTGGGTGCTGCATGTATGCAACGAGCTGCCAGAGGAAGTGGTGGAGGCGGGCACAATTATAACATTTAAAAGGCGTCTGGATGGGTATATGAATTGGTAGGGGTAAGAGGCGATCTGGGCCAAATGCTGGCAAATGGGACTTGATCAGTTTAGGATATCTGGTCAGCATGGACGAGTTGGACTGAAGGGTCTGTTTCCGTGCTGTATAACTCTATGACTCTAATTACAAACAACTTGTAGCCAGAATATAATCGTTACCTGCTCACATGCTCATTAAGCAAAATGTTAGTGGATTAAATTAAATCTCAGCCATGAAATCAAAATGAAATCAAAAAGTGCAGAATGTGACATGTTTACCTTGCCTTTAAGAGTGTTCATCTTGAACTTAATAAGTGCTGAGTCACAATCCAGTCTGGGTATTTGATGGGGTAACAAGGTGTAGAGCTGGATGAACACAGCAGGCCAAGCAGCATCGGAGGTGCAGGAAAGCTGACATTTCGGGCCGAGACCCTTCTTCAGAAATGGGGGAGGGGAAGGGGGATCTGAAATAAATAGGGAGAGAGGGGGAGGTGGATAGAAGATGGATAGAGGAGAAGATAGGTGGAGAGGAGACAGACAGGTCAAAGAGGCGGGGATGGAGCCAGTAAAGGTGAGTGTAGGTGGGGAGGTAGGGAGGAGATAGGTCAGTCCAGGGAGGATGGACAGGTCAAGGGGGCGGGATGAGGTTAGTAGGTAGGAGATAGGGGTGGGGCTTGAGGTGGGAGGAGGGGATAGGTGGGAGGAAGGACAGGTTAGGGAGATGGGGTCGAGCTGGGCTGGTTTTGGGATGCGGTAGGGGGAGGGAAGATTTTGAAGCTTGTGAAGTCCACATTGATACCATTGGGCAGCTGGGTTCCCAGGCGATATGATTTGCTGTTCCTGCAACCTTCGGGTAGCATCGTTGTGGCACTGCAGGAAGCCCAGGATGGACATGTCGTCTGAGGAATGGGAGGGGGAGTTGAAATGGTTCGCAACTGGGAGGTGCAGTTGTTTAGTGCGAATCGAGCATAGGTGTTCTGCAAAGCGGTCGCCAAGCCTCCGCTTGGTTTCCCCGATGTAGAGGAGGTCACAACGGGAACAGTGGATGCAGTATACAGCATTAGCAGATGTGCAGGTGAACATCTGCTTGATGTGGAAAGTCTTCTTGGGGCCTGGGATGGGGGTGAGGGCGGAGGTGTAGGGGCAGGTGTAGCACTTCCTGTGGTTGCAGGGAAAAGTGCCAGGTGAGGTGGGGCCGGAGGGGAGTGTGGAGTGCACAAGGGAGTCACAGAGAGAGTGGTCCCTCCGGAAAGCAGATTAGAGTGGGGAGGGTAAAATGTCTTGGTGGTGGGGTCAGATTGCAGACGGCGTAAGTGTCGGAGGATGATGCGTTGGATCTGGAGGTTGGTGGGGTGGTACGTGAGGACGAGGGGGATTCTGTTTTGGTTGTTATTGCGGGGAGAGGGTGTGAGGAATGAGTTGCGGGAAGTGAGGGAGACACAGTCGAGGGCGTTCTCGACCACTGTGGGGGGGAAGTTGCGGTCCTTGAAAAACGAGGACATCTGAGAGTGGAATGCCTCATCCTGGGAGCAGATGCAGCAGAGGTGAAGGAATTGGGAATAGGGGATAGCATTTTTGCAGGAAGGTGGGTGGGAGGAGGTGTATTCTAGGTAGCTGTGGGAGTCGGTGGGCTTGAAATGGATATTGGTTTCTAGGTGGTTGCCGGAGATGGAGACAGAGAGGTCCAGGAAGGAGGGAGAGAGGTGTTAGAGATGGTCCAGGTCAACTTAAGGTGGGGGTAGCTTCAAAGCTTCAAAGAGTGCCTTGGAAGGTAAGCTTCAAAATCTCTCCTCCCCCTACCGCATCCCAAAACCAGTCCGCTCCACACTCCCCTCCAGCCTCACCCCACCCGGCACTTTTCCCTGCAACCGCAGGAAGTGCTACACCTGCCCCCACACCTCCTCCCTCACCCCAATCCCAGGCCCCAAGAAGACTTTCCACATCAGGCAGATGTTCACCTACACATCTGCCAATGTAGTATACTGCATCCACTGTACCCGTTGTGGCTTCCTCTACATCGGGGAAACCAAGCGGAGGCTTGGGGACTGCTTTGCAGAACACCTGCGTTCAGTTCGCAACAAACAACTGCACCTCCCAGTCGCGAACCATTTCAACTACCCCTCCCATTCCTCAGACGACATGTCCATCCTTAGCCTCCTGCAATGCCACAGTGATGCCACCCGAAGGCTGCAGGAACAGCAAATCATATTCAGCCTGGGAACCCTGCAGCCCAATGGTTTCAATGTGGATTTCACAAGCTTCAAAATCTCCCCTCCCCCTACCGCATCCCAAAACCAGCCCAGCTCATCTCCGCCTCCCTAACCTGTCCTTCCTCTCACCTAGCCCCTCCTCCCACCTCAAGCCACACCCCCATCTCATATCTGCTAACCTCATCCCGCCCCCTTGACCTGTCCGTTCTCCCTGGACTGACCTATCTCCTCCCTACCCCCCCACCTACACTCACCTTTACTGGCCCCATCCCCGCCTCTTCGACTTGTCTGCCTCTTCTCCACCTATCCTCTCCTCTATCTATCTTCTATCTGCCTCCCCCTCTCTCCCTATTTATTTCAGAACCCTCTTCCCCTCCCCCATTTCTGATGAAGGATCTCGGACCGAAACGTCAAGCTTTCCTGCTCCTATGATGCTGCTTGGCCTGCTGTGTTCATCCAGCCCCATACCTTGTTATCTCGGATTCTCCAGCACCTGCAGTACCTTTTATCTCTGATAAGGCCTCTTGTGTTTGAACAGTCAGTAAGCAAGTTAATTTACAGGTCGAACATATAGTCAGCAATTATTAGGTCTGCTAAAGTGCATGAGACAACCGTTAAGATCTTAGGTTATTGTAGTGAAAGGTGTTGAAAACTATTTGCTGGTAAACAGGCAAATCCCTATTGAGAAATCAGTTTAACTCACCTGAGAAAGGTAACTGACCAGGATGTGTATTAAATTGATAGCAAGCAAGGAAAGGTCAAAGGCATATTATTGGAATATTCACCAAATTCCCTGTTTAAACTGGCTCACAGCAAACCTGCTAACACAATTTAAAATGTTGATACAGTATTCAGAGCTATGGTTTCGAAATGCAGGTCTGGCTAATGCAAAAAAACTAACTCTTAAGATTTAAGAAGGGTCTAGGCCCGAAACGTCAAGCTTTCCTGCTCCTATGATGCTGCTTGGTCTGCTGTGTTCATCCAGCTCCACACCTTGTTATCTCGGATTCTCCAGCATCTGCAGTACCTATTATCTCTGATACAACTCTTAAGATTTACTTGGTGATTTCGAACATATGTTTACACAGCCTTAACACGTCAAGATTAATAGCTGAAGAGCTAAAAGATTCCAATTATGAGACAAATTAAGAGGCTACTTCCATAGAATTCAGGTCATTTAGGCAGATATTTACAGGATCTATAGACTTCTTCGTTAGCAACAGGGAGAAAAGGACTGATTGGGACTTCACAAATGAAGAACCAGCAAACAAAATTGTTTATTAAAGCAGAAGTTGCTGGAAAAGCTCAGCAGGTCTGGCAGCATCTGTGAAGAAAATAATCAGAGTTAACATTTCGGGTCTGGTGACACTTCCTCAGAACTGTTTTTGTTCCTGATTTACAGCATCCGCAATCCTTTCAGATTTTATTAAATAAGATTGTTTAGGTAGTGATCGCATCCAGCCACATGAAAGCTTTCCAGAAAATCTGGCTAGACAATCTGAAGACTTATAGCATCAAGTGCTATACAGGAGGGACACAAATATGAAGCCATCTTCACAGGTAGACAAAGCTTATAGGTTCTGAGTAAGAATGTGATAATCTACACCATCACTCAAAAACCCAGGCATAGCAAGACTTGTGGAATATATGGGCAGCACGGTGGCTCAGTGGTTCGCATTGCTGCCTCACAGCACCAGGGACCCGGATTTGATTCCATCCTTGGATGACTTGAGAGTTTGCACATTCTCCCTATATTTCTGTGGATTTCCTTTGGGTGCTCTGATTTCCTCCCACAGTCCAAAGATGTGCAGGTTAGATGGATTGGTCACAGTAAAACGTGGGGTTGTGGCAATCTGGGTCTGGGCAGAATGCTCTTTGGAGGGTCGGTGCGGACTCAATGGGCCAAATGGCCTCTTTCCACACTATAGGGATTTTATCATTCTATATGATCATCTGCATGCATCAAGGGAATACCCATCTTTCCATCAAATTTTTATGGCATGTGCCAGAAGAGGCCATTGATGGAGGCAATGCACTAAGACAAAGCTTCCTGCAAATATAAAGAGCCATGCACTTGAGGGTAATGGATGGGGTGGATAGAAAGCAGCTGTTCTCCATAGTTGAATGAGCATTTGAAGTGTAAGCTATGGGCCAGGTGTTGGAAAGTGGGACTAGTGTAGATTCAAACTAAGTATTTTTTTAAATTGTTGCAGACTCAATAGGCTAAAAAGCCTCTTCTGTACAGTATAATTCTATTTCCCAAAAGGAAGACAAAAAAGGAGTATCAATCACACTATGATAACAAGCATGGGGCTGGATGAACACAGCAGGTCAAGCAGCATCATAGGAGCAGGAAAACTTGACGTTTCGGGCCTAAACCCTTCATCAGAAATCAAGTTTTCCTGCTCCTATGATGCTGCTTGACCTGCTGTGTTCATCCAGCCCCATGCTTGTTATCTCGGATTCTCCAGCATCTGCAGTACCTTTTATCTCTCATATCAATCACACTACTTCTTCCCCGCATATTTCCAGGCCTAAAGCTGAACACATGATTCGCACAATCAAAATCCAATCCTCAAATGTAAATAGAAGATCTGCACATTACAATGTTACATTTGAGAGTAATACCACCCAGTCCAATTATTCTATCACCAGCAAAGCTCATGTTTGATAAGCCAGTGCGGACCACATTACCAAATTATATCCAAAGATCTCATTTTGGAGAGGTTTAGAAACTGTTTACCAGGACGTTGCCTGGTTTGGAGGGTATTAACTATGAGGAGAGATTGGACAAACTTGATTTGTTTTAAACGAATGTCAAAAGATGAGGAGTGACCTGAAAGAAGTTTACAAAGTTATCAGAGGCATGGATAGAATGGACAGTTGGAGTCTTTTTCCCAGGATAGACATGTCAATTACTTAGGGGTTATAAGTTTCTGGTAAATGGGGGAAAGCTTAAAGGAAATATCAGAGGTACGTTTTTACACACAAAGCATGGTAATAGCTTGAAGCGTGCTGCCAGAGTTAGGGATGGAGGTGGATAGAATTGCACTGTTTAAGAGGCATGATGACAAATACAAGAATGGGCAGGGAATAGAGGGAAATGGACAGCGTAAAGGCAACAGGTTTTCAGCTTAGAAAGGCAATGAAACCAAATTTGGCCTGGCTTCAGGTCAGCACACAGAATCATCATTCCGTCAAGTTTATACCCATTTCGCCTGCAAATCAAACTTCTTGGCAAATCCTTCCCTATTCATGTCCTCAGAACTTCAAAAGTGAGTACCATTAGACACTCCCTTAACTTTCCCTGTTGCTGGGAACAAGTGAAACATTTGAACTTTTTCTCACACAACTATAATCCTCTTACTTCTGTCAACAGTCCAGAGAATGGGATTTTAATATCAATCCCATAGTAAGGCCACAGGATTGTTGATAGTCCACATAACCGAGGTTTTGTTAGATCAAACCTTGCTATTTTACCTTTATATTCAGTTTTTCTGTATGTAATACTGAAAATGATTTGATTAATTGTTCAAATATTTGCATAATTTGGTACATTTTGGTAATAGAGCGATTAAGTTACAAAACTTCAATAAGGCATTCAACAAGGCTCCTCACGGTAGACGGGTTAGCAATGTTAGATCACATGGAATACAGACTGAACTAGCTATTTGGATACAGAACTGGCTCGAAGTAAAAGACAGAGGGTGGTGATAGTGGGTTGCTTCTCAGACTGAAGGCTTGTGACCAGCGGTGCGCTTCGAGGATCGGTGCTGGGGTCCACTGCTTTTCATCTTTTATATAAATAATTAGGATGTGAACATAGGAGGTATGGTTAGTAAGTTTGCAGATGACACCAAAATCGGAGGTGTAGCGGACAGCGAAGAAGGTGACCTCAGAGTACAAAGGGATCTTGATCAGACGGGCCAATGGGCCGAGGTGTGGCAGATGGAGTTTAATTCAGACAAAAGTGAGGCGCAGCATTTTGGAAAGGCAAATCAGGCAGGACTTATACACTTAATGGTAAAGTCTTTGGGACTGTTGATGAACAAAGAGACCTTGGAGTGTACATTCATAGTTCCTTGAAAGTGGAGTCGAAGATAGATAGGATAGCGAAGAAGTCGTTTGGTATGCTGGCCGTTATTGGTCAGTGCAATATGTTTAGGAGTTGGGAAGTCATGTTGCGGGTGCACAGGACATTGATTAGGCCACTTTTGGAATGCTATGTGCAATTCTGGTCTCACTCCATCAGAAGTATATTGTAAAATTTGAAAGGGTTCAGAAAAGATTTACAAGAATGTTGCCAGGGTTGGAGGGTTTGAGCTTTAGGGAGAGGGTGAATAGACTGGGGCTATTTTCCCTGGCACATCAGAGGCTGAGGGGTGACCTTATAGAGGTTTATAAAATCATGAGGAGCATGGATAGGGTAAACAAGGTCTTTTCCCCAGGCTGGGTGTGTCAAAAACTAGAGGGCATAGGTTTAAGTAATAGGGACCTAAGGGGCATTTTTTTTCATGCAGAGTGTGGTGTGTGTATGGAATAAGCTGCCAGAGGGAGTGGTGGAGGCTGGTACAATTACATCATTTAAAAGGCATCTGGAAGGTATATGAGTAGGAAGGGTTTAGAGGGATTTGAGCCAAATGCTGGCAAATGGGACTAGATTTATTTAGGATATCTGGTCGGCATGGATGTGTTAGACTGAAGTGTCTGTCTGTATATTTCTATGACTATGACTGTATAACTGCAAATGTTTCACAAAGCGTCCTAAAAGAGAAACCTCAAGGTGCAAAGATCTACGATTTATTAATTACTAATTCAAAAAAAATCTCTTTGCAATTGGTTTTAAGGGGCAAACTCCTAAGGGTACACAGAAAGACATATGGTTCAAATTCCCTTTAGGCAGCTCATCAGTCAAGATTGGCAGCTCCTTAACTTTTAAATCCACTTCACACACACTTTCTCCTGTGAATCACTTAACCCTTCTCAAGACATCCCAGAATCAGATTTCACCAGTCCATTTTCATTGCCAAGAGGCAAATCCAAACTGTTGTTGACAGCTTTGGAATATTTAACTCTGAATTGAAGAGGAGTGCAAATCCAGCCTCACCTGACTTGAGTAATATATCAGAAGTGAAATCTAGTCAAAAGCTGATGCTGGAAACTTGAAACAAAAATAGCAAAGACTTGAGAGGAAAAGTAGGCGAAGAAACAGTTGTTATGAAAACAGACTGATGTTCTTATTTCATGCCTTTACTTTATTTGCTTGAAATGACGGACTAACATTTATTGCCCATCCTTAACTGCCCTGCGGAAGGGTGGAGAGCCGCTTTCTTACAGTGCTGCAATCCAACTGATGTACGTATGGTTAGGAAGGCAGTTCCAAGAATTTAAAACAGTGACAGTGAAAGGACAGTGACTCAGTTCTAAGTCAGGATAGTGAAAATCTTGAATGTGAACTTATAGCCAATGGTGTTCCCATGGGTCTGCAGTCCTCGTTCTTCTCGGCAGTGAAGGTCACACATTCAGAGACTCTATTGAGTGAGTCTTAGTGAGTTATTACAGTGCCTTTTTCAAATAGTGCACAGTCCCAGTGTGTGTTAGTGGTGTAGGATGTGTTCAGAGATGCACTCGCCTGGGCAAATGCAGAGTATTCCACCATTCTCCTGTTTTCCTAAAATGTAAAACATCACTGGACCTCAACCTGTATTCACAGCAATCCCTTTGACTTTGCCATCTCATGTGGTCTACGCTGTCACACTGCATCAGTTAGAGATCATCTCCTTACATTATTCATTACCCACCTCTCTCCCAACATCTTAACCCTACTTCCTTCTATTTTTCCTCTTATAAGTACACTCACAAAATCCCAATTGTCTAGCCTTTGGCCCTCATTTTCCACATTATTTTGGAAGCCAGTGGTTGCATCTGAGTCACTCTCACATCATTTCCAATTTCCAAGTCCCCCGTAAAATCATTACTCTTTGACGTATGGCTGGTATTGTTTCACTTCTGCTCCAGTAAGTCTGAAGGACGCAGAATTGAAAGAAAATGGTAGAAAACTAGTTTAGCCATTGTCAGATCTGTCTGGACTACACAAAATATCATTAAGTATGGCTCTCAAGTGCTAAAATTGCTCAGTATTCTAGGATCAATGGTTCAAGAAGGTAACTCACAATCACCACCACCTTCAAAAGGACAATTATGAATGGGCAATAAATGTTCACCTAGCCAACCATTCACACATCTCACGAGATAATAAGTAAAATATTGAAATAAGAAAAAATCCTGCTATTCCCATCCTCTCCCTCCCTCAGTACCTCATGTTGAACACCACCTGGAAGGGGCACTGAGGGTAACAAGGCCACAGGGTACACTCTTGGTGAGAGAAGCACATTAACGACCATTAGTAATCACTAGATTGTCGTCAAAACCCATTGGTGAAACTAGATTGTTATTTCACACTTATTTAATCTCTTTACAGAATTTAAATTTCCCATGCTGTCATGGTGGGATTTGGACTCATGTCTCTAGTACAGTAGCCTGGGTTACTATTCCAGTGACGTCAAACAACTGCAGCATAGTGGTAACTAATTGTTTATCTACAAAAATGCAGACTATTCTCTTGTGTTTTCAGCTTCAGTACCTTTTCAATTAACATATGGCTGTAAAAGTACTGATTATTGTTGGAAGAGGCCACAGACACAGGTCATTCTCCAACATGTTACAATTTCCTGTAAGATCTCCTCTCATTCTCCTAAACTCCAGTGAATGTAGTTCTAACCAATCTAAACTGTCTTTATACTTCAGTCCTGCCATCTCAAGAAGAAGGAATCAATTATGTTAATCAGTTGAATCAGTTACGTTATGCTTTATATCCAAGATGGGGACTGTAGATAAACTATTCTCTTATAGGTGAGCAGTGTCAATCCTTATTCTATCCTTATGTCAAGTCCACATATGCAAGAATCAACAGAATGCAATTGGCAATGTGTATCCTGATTAACTTTCCCGCTCTCTCATACAAGATAAGAGGCAAAGGTTTACATCTAAGATCATCGTGATAGAGAAAATCGAGCTGGGACCTTCATAATCCTCTGGGGATCAGTTTCACATGAAGCATTGTTTCCTTTCATCAGGAAAGCTAGGATTTTTACTTTCCGATAAGATAACAGTTTGCTTCAGGAACTAAATCTACAGTCTGTGCCATTCAGACAATAACTGCATTAGAGGTAAAAGGTACTGCAGATGCTAGAGAATCCGAGATAACAAGCATGGGGCTGGATGAACACAGCAGGTCAAGCAGCATCATAGGAGCAGGAAAACTTGACGTTTCGGGCCTAAACCCTTCATCAGAAATGGGGGAGGGGAAGAGGGTTCTGAAATAAATAGGGAGAGAGGGGGAGGCGGATAGAGGATGGATAGAGGAGAGGATAGGTGGAGAGGAGGCAGACAAGTCGAAGAGGCGGGGATGGAGCCAGTAAAGGTGAGTGTAGGTAGGGGGGTAAGGAGGAGATAGGTCAGTCCAGGGAGGACGGACAGGTCAAGGGGGCGGGATGATGTTAGTCGATAGGAGATGGGGGCAGAACCCTCTTTCCCTCCCCCATTTCTGATGAAGGGTTTAGGCCCGAAACGTCAAGTTTTCCTGCTCCAATAACTGCATTATTTCAGTTCTAATTTTGACTTAATCCTAATTTTGTTTCAAGATATCTTGGGGTGGCACTGTTGCCTCACAGCAGCAGGGACCTAGGTTCACTTCCAGCCTTTGAGAAGGTAATACACATTAGACTAATAAGATATTGGAAGTCAGACGATTGCCTATTTAATACAAGACAGAATTTAGATAAGGGGAGCATTTTCAGTTTGGCAAAGTATGACTAGTAGAGAGCCATAGCGCTAGATCCAAAAATATTTACAATATATGTTATTGACCTGGATGAACAATGTGAATATATTATAGCCAGGTTTGAAAATGATATAAAAATAGGTGGGAAGGCATAAAGAGTCTGCAGAGGGTTACAAAGATAGGTTAAGTGTATGGGGAAAAAAAGTTGGCAGATGGACTATAATGGGGAAACTGTGAGGTTTTCGGCATGAAGAATATAGAAGTTGAATATTATCGAAGTGGAGAAAGACAGCAGAAAGGTACAGCACAGAAGGATTTGGGGTTCTTGTGCATAAATGACAAAAAACTAGCAGCGAAGTTCAGGGGCTAATCTGGAAGGCGAACTAAATGTTGGCCTTTATTTTGAAGGAAATTAAGTACATATGTAGGGAGGGCCTACGAGAACTATCCAAGTCCCTAGTTAGACCACACTGGAAATACTGTGAACAGTTTTGGCCCTTTTTCTAAGGAAAGATATACTGGCACTTGAAGCGGTCCAGAGAAGGTTTGCTCCGTTGATCCTGGGTATGGAGGGGCTGTCTTCTGAGTACAAGTTGAATAAATCGGGTCTGCACTCATTGAAATTTAGAAGAATGACAGTGACCTTACTGAAACGTATAAAACATAAGAAGTACCTTAACAGGGTAAATGCAGAAAGATTGTTTTCCCTTATGGGAAAGTTTAGGACCAGAGTGCGTAATCTCAGAACGAGGGGTCACTCATTTAAAACAGAGAATTAAGACAGGAATTTCTTCTCACTGAGGGTGGTAAATCTATGGAATTCTTTACCACAGACGGGCGTAGAGACATTAATCAGCAAGGCAATAAAGGATTATGGGGAAATGGCACGAAAGTGATTTCAGGGATTATTCACAGCCACAATTTCACTGAATGGTGAAACAGACTCAATGGGTTGAATGGACTACTTCTGCTTCCAAATCTTATGGACCAAGTTTCCACGTGAAGCCTGACTAACTTCATGTGTAGAATTATGTACACCATATTTTGTTATCGAAGGCGATTCTCTGAAAAGCAAATGCACCGATAGCTGAGATTTGATGAGAATTACGACTACAGGCTCCCGAATTGGAGGATGAATACACTGGTGGAAAGAAAACGTATATTTGCCAAACGAAGTATCTAAGATCTTAAAAATGTGTCAAACAGTTACACGCCAATATTTTTAAAAGATTCCACAAGAAGCATATCCTCAAAGATTGAAGTGATCAAAAAAGGCAGAGCAATTTCAAGAGAGAATTGGATAAATTGTTTGTAAAACAAAGGAGGGTGATATTTATTGTGAATTGAGATATTGGCTCCATGGATTCAAATCATCTATCTCCAAATTCCTATATATATCAAAGGTGAACTTGGAATGATTAATAGCATGTTCTGTAATGACAGAGAGTTGGCATGGAATGCTTTAAATTTGTTTTGATATTGTAATGTACACAATTGTGCATGGATAAGACTGTGGAATTTTATTTTCATAATACTGCAACACACTAAATCTGTGTCAACAGTTTTATTGGAAAGTTCACGAATTGAATACCAGGACTTGAGGTGCTATTGTTTAGAGCTGAATAAACAAACAATATTTCAAGTTGTCAGAATAAAATTCAGATTCCTCCAGCAACTAGTAAGAGTCAAGGCCTTCTGTAAAAATCAAAAATAATTACAATGTCAAGATGTTTCTGTTTTAGATACAGATACAAAATTATTTCACAACTTACCCAGTTCTAGAATTTAAAATAGACAAGATGATTAACTTGCTTTTACTAGAGAAATATGATCAAAAGGAGAATAAAATAGCACCTTGACATGTCTAAGGAATGATGTGTTTCCCCAAACGTAGTCCCTTTATTTAGGTACAAACACCAGGGTAATTTATTGATTATTGATGGAAACAGCTATTTACCAATCCATTGACAAGTTTAATTTTAAAACATATTAATAATAAAAATATTAAACATAATATTAATTTTTAATTAATACAATACAACAGTGAGGACAGGTTTGGATACAGCAGCAGTGCATACCCTAGCTAACCAATTTAGGCTCAAGTTCAAAGAGTAGCCACTTGGGCATGGAAATACAGTTGCTATCTTTTTGCAATCTCTTTGTAACTTTAGATTACATTTCTTTCCTCCTTGGAGTAGGCTTGATTATCAAAAAATGTGGGAATGAGAAGTTAAAGGAAACTTTGTTTACAACTTACCCTGTCCACCATGGCCTTGAGCACACATCACCAGAACAGCCAGCACCACACAGTAGGCAGAAGCAACAATATTTGCCATCTGTCAAGAAAACAATTGGACTCATTAGTGTCAGTCAGGGAGAGAAATTCTGGGACACAATTTACAGAGTAGCACTATCATTGTGAAGGACCCCTTTTTAAAAAAAGTCTTCGTCCTAGGATTAGCCCATGCAAACCCCAGGAATCAAAGACAAATTAGTAACAAAAGTCATCCTACATAACAGCGAGAATTATCACTAACCTCCTTGGTTACACATTTAATGAGAAAAATTGACAGGTAAAAATTTAATTGCCTATAGAAACAGCACACCCAATGTCCCTTTATTGGGTTAATGCAAATTTATAATTATTTCCTCTTTTTCATTGGAGGGATAAAGAATTCTATCACAATGATTTTGAAAACAAACACGTCTGAATAGGGATAATTCTTGCAGTGGAAAACAGTAAGTGTCAGCAACTTTTCTTGGATTTGTTCAATAATGAAATTGGTTTAGGTTCCAGACTGCAAAAGATTTTAGACACTGCCAACAAGCAGTGATTGGGTCCAATGGTGGCAGTGGGGTAGGGGAGGGATGGTATGTGAGGCTGAGAGTTGTACTGACAGAGAGAAAACGTACAGTGAGGCAGAGAAAATGCATCAACAGAAATGAGAAAAATATGCTTAATGTGCAAGGGATGAAACAGAAATAAAGATTGTCAGAATAGTTCAGCTCTAGACTTCAGTATAGCCTTAATGTCAATACAAAGAATGTGACAAAGAAGAATGGGTGCTTTCAACATTATGACAGCATTCAACTGACTATTGTTCCATTTGCATGAGGTAATTGTTCTGAAAGAAGTTAATGGTGAAGCTGCATCAAACCTCAACAATCTGATAATGTCTCAAGATATCTGTGGGGAGGAGGAGCAATTGAACACAGAGTCCCGGTGGAGCCAAATCCGTCATGCCTGGCTGGAGACAGTCATTATGATTGGATACATAATTGGCTTAATGGCAGGAGACAGAGTCTAATGGTGAAGAGATAAAAGGTACTGCAGATGCTGGAGAATCCGAG
>JAHRHZ010000249.1:36824773-36836937 GCA_024137785.1 Ginglymostoma cirratum
AGAGGAGCAGGAAGGCTGATGTTTCGGGCCTAGACCCTTATTCAGAAGGGTCATTTTCTGAAGAAGGGTCTAGGCCCGAAACGTCAGCCTTCCTGCTTCTCTGATGCTGCTTGGCCTGCTGTGTTCATCCAGCTCTACACCTTGTTATCCCATGGTTAAAAAGGCGTTTGGCATGCTTGCCTTCATTGCTCAGCCCTTTGAGTATACGAGTTGTGGCATTATGTTGAGGTTGTACAGGACATTGGTGAGGCATCTTCTGGAATACTGTGTCCAGTTCTGGTCACCCAGTTATAGGAAGGATATTATCAAGCTGGAGAATGTTCAGAAGAGATTTACCAGATGTTGCCAAGTATGGAAGGATTGAGTTATAGGAAAAGGCTGGATAGGTTGGGACTTTTTCCACTGGAGCGTAGGAGGTGGAGAGATAACCTGATAGAAGTTTATAAAATAATGAGAGGTATAGATAGAGTTGATGGTAGTTGTCTTTTCCCTAATTTGGGAATTTCAAGACTAGGGGACTCATTTTTAAAGTGACAGGAAAGAGATTTAAAAAAGACATGAGGCAAATTGTATACACCGAGGGTGGTTCGCGTGTGGAATGAACTTCCTGAGGAAGTGGTGGATATGGGTACAATTACAACGTTTACAAGACATTTGGATGGACATATGAATGGGAAAAGTTTGGAGGGATATGGGCCAGGAGCTGGCAAGTGTGACTATTTTAGTTCGGGATTATGTTCGGCATGGACTGGTTGGACCAAAGGGTCTGTTTCTGTGCTGTGTAACTCTATGAGCCAGGGTAAGGTGGACCTATTGCTATCAGGCAGTAAACTACATCTTGTTGTGCAAGTTAAGTGCCTTTTCACATTAAGGCTCAAGAGCAATTTATCTTTTATCATTGCCAACTAAGTAGCCTTTAGCACAGAAAGGAAGATGCCTCTTAGGAGCTATGAAAGTTGGCACGTGATTTTAAAATGGTAGAAAGGAGGTTTAATGGCAGCACTTTATCCCAACCTCAAGCCAGTAGTTGTTTCTGCAACATGAGATGGTGATCAGATGTAGGATTGTTGCACAAATATCTGAAGGTAACAACAGTGAAAACAAATCCATTGGAACCAGAAGAGGGAAGAAAATTTAGAAAGGGAAATTTTCTACCAAGAACATTGCTGCTTTATGACAACTCAGAAAGACTGTCAAGTTCTAACGAAGGATCACTGGGCCTGGAATGTTGACTTTGTTTCTCTTTCCACAGATATCCTGCTCCTATGATGCTGCTTGACCTGCTGTGTTCATCCAGCCCCATGCTTGTTATCTCGGATTCTCCAGCATCTGCAGTACCTTTTATCTCTCTACTGCCAGACCTGCTGAGTTTTTCCAGCACTTTTTGATTTTGTTTCAGACCTCCAGTGTCCACAGTTCTTCGTTTTATTTTTTCCCGGTCTCAGACAGGGTAAGAAGCGCAGGAAAAACAATTGGCTAAGAAGAGAGTAAAAGCCAGCCAGATTTGGAAATTACAGGTTCCCAACAAAAGAATGATCAGTGGGAATAGATCAGACTTGCATGATTAAAGTTAGAAATCCCGATAAGCAAGGGAATAAAACTTCAAAATAATGGCACAAAAGCTTAGGCTGCAAAGGATAGAAGGCTGAAAAAGGTACTTATTCATTAAAACTAGCATTGCCAAGACCTCAAGCAAGCTCCAAGAGGCACAGAACAAGGGCCAGAACATTAATTTATAAGGAGGCCAAGTAGTGGAAATGTTACAGAATACATTTTAGGTGACAAAAAGGGAATTTACAATATTTTTAACAGAGTCTAATGGAAGGTAGAAGACATTTTAACATTGTGCCAAGACCAGGATGTTCATAATATATAACATCATTTCAGCAAGAAGATTTATTAAGGCTGCAGCCATGAGTTTATTTTAAAAATTGTGCACACTATAATTTAGATTTAAGAAAAATGTCCACCTTGCTGTAAAATAGCAAGAAACCTCCATCTTGGCTGCAGAATGTGGGCAGATCTCCTGAAGGCAGGAAACCATTGAGACTGAACAAAAATGCAAGAAATCCTCTTATATATTGTACAAACAATATTGCTATGCAGTCAAATTTATTGTTGTAAAACACTACGGCATTGCTATAATAGAGGATTAAGATTTAGTGTAAAATAATGCATTATTGCTTTAATACAGTTTAAAAGCTTGCTGATAAAGAATGTTCTCCAACTTTGCTATTAAAGGATTTCAAAAGTTTGAAGAGACTTAAAGAGAATTAAAACATTATTGATTTAATGCAAGATCAGCTTTAAGGCCATTGCATTTCCCTACTGCTGAATCATTACGTTTTTAAGGTTAACAGAATAGAGCATATTTTAGATGTGACAGATTTATCAACACTAATTAACATCAAAGGAGATGTGAGGACAAGTTTTTTACACAGAGTGGTAGGAATGTGGAATGCACTGCCAGGGGTGGTCGTGTAGGCAGATACGATAGGGGCATTTAACAGACTTTTAGTTAAACGTACGAATATGCAAAGAATGGAGCTATAAGGACCACGGACAGGCAGAAGGAATTAGCTTAATTTGGCGTTATGTTCAGCACAATATTGTGGGCTGAAAGGCCCATTCCTATGCTGTACAGTTCTATGTTCTAACATTTTGGGGGTTACTGCTGAAGCAAAACAAAATGGACCAGCTATATAATTGTTTTGGCTAAAAGAGCAGGGAGAGGCGAGGAAATCTGCAGTGGGTAACTTATTGCCTGACTTCTCAGAGTCAACCCGCCAAATGTATGGCACAAGTCAGGAATGTGACACAATACTCACTGTTTATCTGGATGAGTGCAGTCCCAGGCAATCCAGGATAAGGAAACCTACTTGAATGGCACAACATCCACAAACATTCACTTACTTCACCATCAATGTTGAATAGCAGCAGTGTACGCTATCTAGAGGGTGCATGGCAATAACTCTCAGAGGTTTCTTTAACTGCACTTTCAAAACCAGTGACCTCTTGCACTTAGAACACAAGGGCAGCAGTTACACCAGCACCTGCAAGTTTTCCTCCAATAGGCCTGGAACTCATTCCCCTGTAGCATTCATACATTACCTGGACTGCAGTGGTTCAAATAATCAGCTGACTAACATCCTTGAGGACAATTAGTGATTGGATTCAATTACTAGCATAATCCATGATGCCCACACCACGAAAAATAATTTAAAAGCAGCTTGAATTGATAGGAATAAATATTTCACCAGAACTGTCAGGGGGAAGCATATCACCATTAACATTTAATGTCAGAGATGGGCCAAACACTGAATTGGGAGAAAACAGTTCTTAAAATGAAATAATAAACCTCAAGCTGAACAAGTAAGTACAGTTATATTTGACAGGTCTTTCAGCTGATGACATAATTCACCATAATGTAAAGTGAGGCACAGATACTTCTGAAGAAGTTCGAACAGCAATTGATAATTACTCTAATTGGAGAGCAAAATAACATTATTGAAAAAAGCAAGATTTAAAGGTGCAGTTTAGAATCCAGGGAAGACTGTAAATAATACCATGCACAGCAGAATGGTAGAGAATTGCCTATGGAGCTTTGGACTCAGAATTCATAAAAGACAGAATTGTTGGAATTAGCACTGGTCAGATTTATTACGGCCTAAACATGATTTGACTATAAAAAGCTATTCAAATTACGCTGGGAAGCAGAAACTAGAAAAACCAGAATAAATCCTGAGAGAAGAACAAATTCACCACAGGAGAGCAACAAAACCTAACCACTTCATAAAGTAAGTAGTGGGAAAGATGCATGTCCATCATCAAGGGATTTATAGCACTGCGCTTAGAAATCAATGGTGGAATCCAACACAATCAGCATGGGCTCATGAAAGAGAAATCATGCTTAACAAGTCTACTGGAACTCTTTGAGGATGTAAGTAGTAGAGTTGATCAGGGGAGCCAGTGAATGTGGTTTATTCGGATATTCAGAAGGCTTTTGACAAAGAGCCATAAAAGATTAATGCGTGAAACTAAAGTCCATGTGATTGAGGATAGTGCATTGAGTTGGATGGAAAACTCATTAACAGACGGGAAACAAACAGCCAGAATAAACAGATATTTTACTGAATGGAAGGCAGTGACTAGTGGGCTACTGCAGGGATCAGTACTAGGAACCCCAACTATTCACAATTAATGTTATTGATTTAGTACATAGAGTGAACTAAATGTAATATCCTAAAATTTGCAGATGACACAAAGCTGGGTGGAAGGGTAAACTGTGAGGAGGATGCAGAGATGTTGTGGTGTGATTTGGACAGGCTGAGCGAGTGGGCAGATGCATGGCCTATGCAGTATAATGTGGATAAATAAGAGGTTATCCACTTTAGTTGCAAAAATAAGAAGGCAGATTATTAGTTGAATGGCTGTAAATTGAGAGAGGAGGATGCCTAGCATGCCTGTGCAAGGATGTCTTGCTGCAATTGTACAGGGCATTCATGAGGCCACACCTGGAATATTATGCGCAGTTTTGGTCTCCTTACCCGAGGAAGGGTGTTCTTACCATAGAAGGAGTGCAGTGAAGTTAACCAAATTGATTCATGGGATGGCAGGACTGATGTATGAGATGAGATTGGGTCTGTTAGGATTTTATTCATTGGAGATTAGAAGAATAAGAGGGGATCTCATAGAAACCTGTAATATTCTAACAGAGATAACAAGGCGTGGGGCTGGATGAACACAGCAGGCCAAGCAGCATCATAGGAGCAGGAAAAGTTGACATTTCGGGCGTAGACCCGTCATCAGAAATGTCTGGAGATGCCTGCGCATTGCTGCAAGTGTATGTTTCAGGAGTCGCAGGGAGGAGCATTTTTGGAGGGTCTCAATGTTCTGAATGTAGATATTGTCACGGTTGGAGCCAAATTGGGAAGGCTTGAATGTGGACTGTAGTCCATTGGGGATGATCTGGTTCCGTAGGCAGGTACTAAGAAAGGTGATGTGGCTGTAGTACCTGGTTTGCTTCAGGACGTGGTCGAGCAGTTTCAAGGCCGAAGAGATTATGAGAGAGTTGCAGTGGGAGAGAGATTCCCTGAGGTTTGTCCGGAGGGAGGAGGGGAACTTCTTCAGGGTAGGCATCCTTAGAAGAGGCTTCGCAGTGGGGTTAAAATTGTATCAGAGATAAAAGGTACTGCAGATGCTGCAGAATCTGAGATAACAAGGTGTGGGGCTGGATGAACACAGCAGGCCAAGCAGCATCATGGGAGCAGGAAAGCTTGACGTTTCGGGCCTAGACCCTTCATCAGAAATCAGTTTTCTGCTCCTATGATGCTGCTTGGCCTGCTGTGTTCATCCAGCCCCACGCCTTGTTATCCCTGATACAATATTCTAACAGGACAGTTTATAAGTATTTTAAGGATAAGGGGTAAAGATTCTGAGATATGGAGAAATTTCTTCACACAGAGAGTGGTGAGCCTGTGGAATGCATTGAAATGGTTGAAGCCAGAACATTGTGTGTTTTCAAGAAGGAGGTAGATATGGCTTTTATGGCTAACCGGGGGGAGGGTGGAATTAGGGTATTGAGCTCAATGACCAGCCACAATCATACTTAATGGGGGAGCAGGCTCGAGAGATTGAATGGCCTATTCTTGCTCCTATCTTCTATGTTTTTATGCCAAGAGTGTGATGCTGTACAGATACATGTGACAAGCCAACAAAAGCACGTGTCAAACAAAAAGCAGATAATAAGTGGTGTCAGCACTGTGGAACAAAGCATCTTCATACATGCAGTGCCCAGCTATCACAAAGGACATCTGGAAACTACAGGTCACTTTCAGAAGTGGTGCAAAATAGGGACAGTTTCAGAGTAGCAAAAGCAAAGCTTACTCAGAGACGTTAGTACAGAAAAGATAACTATATCAGACAAGATACATCCACTAGAAAAGATACCAGGGACATTCCTAGTGGAAACTGGTGATTCAACACACCCAAAATTGGCAGAAACTTGGTCAATGGACATCCTATTATATTTGAGGTTGATACAAGTGCAAATGTTATCGTCACGTTAGATGAAACTGTCACGGCTAAAGAAACTGAAGTTAAGCGTGTAGAGATAAAATTATATGACATGGATGGAATAACTCTAAACAGCAATGATGTGGAGGTGTTAGTGTTGGACTGAGGTGGACAAAGTCAGAAGTCACATGACATCAAGTTGTAGTCAACCGGTTTATTTGAAATCAAAAGCTTTCAGAGTATAGCCCCTTTGTAGGTGAAGTGAGAGGGAAGCACACATAACATAGAATTTACAGGCATAGAGACTAAGGGTAGAGAGATCAAAAGACCATTGAAATGGTATGAGTGGGGTGCCAAATAATGAGTCCCTGCAGGTGATCCGAATTGTTAGATGGTGTCAGTAAGGTGTCAACAGCTGAATAATAAGCGAAGGGATGATTTATAATCCGACTAAGTGAGGCAGAGCAATAATTACAAAAAATTAAACATAAGGTGGTGCTGGAGACAAACCAAATGACTGGAATAACATAATGGGTATAAGAGTCGTATGCTGAGGGTCTAACCAAAGTAATCAGTAATCCAAAACTGCACAAACTAATTAAGGTAGAGAGATCATAACAATTTATTCAGGTGATCGTTACAAAACAGGACAGTAAGGAAGATTTTACAGACACAGAACAGTGTGGTGGGGTCACATGTAGCATGACAAGAACCCAAAATCATGGTTGAGGCTGTCTTCATGGGGATAGACCCTCGGCATGTTTGTGATTTCAAATAAACCTGGTGTCGTGTGACTTCTGATTCTAAACAGCAAAGCATTGCTGCAAGCAACACAGACAAACCCCTCTCAGAATAAAGAGTTGAAAATACACACAGAGTTTGCAAACAATGCTTTAAGCCTGCAAGCATGTTTTGACCTCAACATCCTTGAGGTAGCAGAAGGAGTTCAACTAGTTTCAGGAGAACAATTGGCTTAGAAACAAACCATTATGAAACAAGGTACAACTGGTAGAAGATTCCATTGGTTTTCCTAGACTCATGGCAGTCCAAAAAGAAATATCCCCTTGCAATTCCCTTGTTGACATAAGAAAGTTGTTTCATACTGTCAACAGTAAAGATGCAGACTTTACAGGATTGGAAAACATTTCCACTATACCAGTCACCACTGAAGAAAATTCAGAAGACAACAATCAGCAATAGGTTTGCCAGAAGAAGCAAATATTGAGAACAAGAATGAGCAGTACAATCCTCTTGAATTTATTGATGAATTTTGGCAAAGCTGCCAAATGAACAAACTGATAGTGGATTTGATTTTGATGATGGATTATGAGGCAACACAAGTTCAAGAGCAGCATTTTTATTCCTAATCTCCCAAAAAGGAACTCAGTACCAGTGGCAAGTACTATGTTAAGTAAGCAAACAGACCTCCTGTAACACAACTGAGATTGTGAAAATGAGATAATAAGCATGGGGTTGGATGAACACAGCAAGTCAAGCAGCATCATGCTGCTTGACCTGCTGTGTTCATCCAGCCCATGCTTGTTATCTCGGATTCTCCAGCATCTGCAGTTCCTTTTATCTCTAAGATTGTGAAAATGTCCAGTTCACCAATAAGACAACCATGGATGATAAAGGAAGACCTTCAACCTCATCAACATCTTTCCGTAAAGAGCTTTACACTCTTCAATACAATTCTTCAGCCAGTTGAGTGCAAAGATTTGTTTGAACAAAATGTGCGTTGTGTAGATGACACACAAGGCACTGATTCTGAACAGGTTACTATTTAACCTACATCAAGCTCCACCAAATTTGATCCCAAAATCTATGGGTGAAGAAGTAGCAGACTATCACAAGTACCCAGATGAAAAATATCATCTCAGGCATAATTTAACAGGTCATCAGAAGCCAAACCTAGATAACGGAATTTGTACCTATTGCTATGTTGTTGTGAAAGATAAACGTCTCTTTTCATTATGACTCAGTCACAGTTTATCCTCCATACTGCTAACTAGATAGACCCTTAGACTCAGCACAAAAATGAGAATTTCTTTAATTGTCGTACCACATCAGGGGCTGTTTAGTCTGCTTAACATTTATTTTAAAAGATTAGGGAGGAGGATTGCTGACAACAGTCTATCCTCACCACAATCCACCAATGTTTGGTACCTCAACTTTGCATCAAGGAGTGCTTGCAAAATTGAAGTTAATGGGACTCAACAGGGAAACCTTTCATTACTTGACAAAGCAAAATTGTATTAGCTGTTTTAGATTAGGTAGCACAGTTCCTCAGACCGAAAGTCCACATCACCATCGTCTGCTCCAAAATGGAGACAGAGTCATACGGCACAGGAAGAGACCCTTCAATCTAACTCATCCATTCTGATCAAGTTATCCCAAAATAAACTGGTCCCACTTGCATGCGTTTCACCCATATCCCTCCAAACCTTTCTTATTCATGCACCTGTCCAAATGTCTTTTAAATATCATTACTGTACCCACATCTACCACTTCTTCTGGCTGTTCATTCCACATATGAACCACCCTCTGTGTGAAAAAGTTGCCCCTTTGGTCCCTTTTAAATCTTTCTCCTCTCATGGTAAAAATACGTCCCCCAGTTTTGAACTTCTCCCACCCTAGGGAAAAGGCCTCAGTTATTCACCTTATTTACACCCCTAATGATTTTATAAGCCTTTATAAGGTTACCCCTTAACTTCCTAAGCTCCAGTGAAAAAATTCCCAGGCTATCCAGCCTCTTCTATTAACTCAAACCCTCTAGTCCCAGTAACATCCTGGTAAATCTTTTCTGAACCCTCTCCAATTTAATAATGTACTTATTAAAGGTATGATTTGTCTGGTTAGCACATAATACAATACTTTTCACTGTACCTCAGTACATATGAGAATAATACATTAAATCCTTTCTACAGCAGGCAAAGCTGTACCCAGTACTCAAAAAGAGGCCTCACAACCTGACATGACAGCCCAACCCCTATACTCAAAGATCTGAGCAACGAAGGCAAGTAAGCATCCTATCTACCTGTGACACAACTTTCAAAGAATAATCTACCTAAAACCCTAGGTCACTCTGTTCGACAACGCTACCCAGGGCCCCTACCATTAACTGTTTAATTCCTGCCCTTGTTTGTTTTACCAAAATGCAACAACTCACCGTTATCAAAATTAGACTCCACCTGCCCCTCCTTAGTCCATTGACCCAATTGATCAAAATTCCTTTGTAATCTTAGATAACCTTCATCACTGTCCACTATACCACCAATTTTGTGCCATCTGCAAACTTACTAACTATTCTCATCCAAATCATTTATATAAATGACAAAAACAGTGAAAGGGGCCCTCCACCACCACTACCATCTGTCTCCTACTGTCAAGTCCTCCCTGAATCCCATGTGGTTTAACTTTACATAGAATCAAAAAATCCCTACAGTGTGGAAGCAGGTGCAGACATGGGGAGAATATGTGAACTCCACACAGACAGGCACCTGAGATTGGAATTGAACCCAGGTCCCTGGTGCTGGGAGGTAGCAGTGCTGTCCACTGAGCCACCGTGCCGCCCCATAACAATGAGAAACATAGTCAGCACTTGATCACCCTAACAGATGCCAAATCCATTACCTTAACAACAGAGACATGGCTACAAGAAGATAAGGCCGCAAAAGCGTAAAGTGACAACACGAAGCATTAAATTTGGGGCTAGACACCTACAGACCTGGCCATTATGGGGATTATTAGCACCGTGCTCTAACCATCTGAACTAACTGACCAACACGCTATAAGCAGTCTACTATGTGGCACCTTGTCAAGGGCTTTACTAAAGTCCACGTAGACAATACCTACTGCTCTGCCCTCAACAATCCATGTGGTTACATCTTTAAAAACTCAATCAAGCTTGTGAGATATAATTTCTCACACACAAAGCCATGCTGATTATTCCTAATCCGTCCTTTCCTCTCCAAATGCAAGTAAATCATCTGTCTCAGAAACCAACCCCACCCCCCAACAACGTACTCACCACTGATGTCAGACTCTCTATAGTTCCCAGGCTTCTCCTTACAGCCTTTCTTAAATAAAGGCACAACATTAGCCACGCTCCAGTCCTCTGGCATGGCTGTAGATGACACAAATTTCTCTGTTAGTGCTTCTGCAATTTTCTCCCTAACTTCCCACAACGTCCTGGGATCCTGGGATCAGGTCCTCGAGATTTAGCCACCTTTTTACAACTTCCAGCACCTCTTCCACTGTAGCGTGGACTGTTTTCAAGACATCAATATTTATTCCCTGAGTTTCTTAGCCTCCACAGTCAGGAACTGTCTTCCAACAGTGCTCAGCTTCACTCAATACCTCTGATAATGATACAGCCCCCGCCAGACTATTGTAGATTATGATACATCTAGGATTTGCTTCAACAGGTGCCAAATTAAATTCATGTCACTTGTGTACCAGGTAATGACCATCAAAAAGATAAGAAAGTACCCTCCTTTGATCGTCAGTTGGTTTAGCAGTGCTGAGTCCCCAAATATCAAATGTTCTGGAGGTCAAGACTAAATCAATTATTCACCTGGTCCAGCCACTGGCTACAGAGGAATCAGGCTCTGCAAAGTGTCAATGATAAGTGGCTGAATTCCGGACCCTGTCACAGACTTGTCACCATCTACTGGGCAAGTCCAAACGGGCTTGGAACATTCACAACTGCAGCTGCAACAATAAGATCATCACCACTCAGGGCAAAAGGCCTGGGTTCAAGTCCTGCCTGCTCCAGAGGTGTATTGTAACATATCTGGACAGGTCGGTTTGAAAAAATGTTCTTAGACTGTCCCTTCTATTGTAATCATAAAACTTTGTGGAAGAAACATTATGCTGTTTTTAAGCTAAACATTAAATCCTGGATTGCTAGAAAAAACTCAGCAGGTCCAGCAGTATCTGTGGAGAGGAAACAGAGTTAACGTTTTGGGTCCAGTGACCCTTCTTCAGAACTATTTGAGTGAATGAGTAAAATGTCTGCAAAATGTCAATTTGCCAGACTTGGAAACGTGAGGCGATTCCATAAAGCTACAACTGCTTTAAAAATATTACTTCTGTATGTGCACTTAGGCAGAAAGCAAGTCTTATATTAATCAATAATAGCGTACATCTGTTAACCTGCTGTGTAATTCCTTATGTAACAAAATACTTTCCAGAATACGAAAGTCTAATTAAACCCTCTTTCTTAAAAAGAAAGTATTCATTGAGGCAATGTGTGGAATATTGAGCAAACTATTTAACAATCCAGGTTACCAAATCAATGATAAGGAAAAAGGTTAGATGCTATTCCGTTCCTTCTCTTCCAGCAAACAAGAGATTTCTCATACAAGCCATCCATGATTTATTTGATCAAGTGATTTACATACCGGAAAGGAACAGATTGCATTCATTGTCAATATTCAGAGAAAGGAAATAATTATTTGTTGTATTAAACTGCCAAAAAATTGAGCAATTAAAATTACGAGGCAAAAACAGATGAGGTAGGTGTGTTGTGATACAAGTCGTGCTCCATAATGAAAATGAGGTGAAGAACTCTCATCAAAACACAGCATTTGTTCCATGCATTGCCCAGTCTGCGAAGCATCAAATTACAGCATTGAGGCTACTAGCTGCCAAAGGCAATGTTAACTGCAGCCACCTAGAGAGAAAATCACTGTTAAGGAAAAGATGAAAACCAAAGCAGTGACATCTGCTGCCTTCTACTTATGTTTTAATTTAATGCAATGGCCCTACATTTATACAGTGGTGTGCTTGGAGCCCAGAATTTCAATGAAAGCAGTTACTATTATAAGAGCTGGATAAAGTGAAATGGTAACAAGAGGATCAAGAACAAAACAGAATTCAAATGCAAAGTCCACATGAGAGGGGAATGCAGGGATTCAGTCTGTTTCATGAATACAGTAACCCTGTTTCATCAAAGCTATTTTAAGAAATTGCATATTTTCCATTAGAGATAAAAGGTACTGCAGATGCTGGAGAATCCGAGATAACAAGCATGGGGCTGGATGAACACAGCAGGTCAAGCAGCATCATAGGAGCAGGAAAACTTGACGTTTCGGGCCTAAACCCTTCGTCAGAAATCAGAACCCTTTTCTGATGAAGGGTTTAGG
>JAHRHZ010000249.1:36837337-36864340 GCA_024137785.1 Ginglymostoma cirratum
CCTAAACCCTTCATCAGAAAAGGGTTCTGATTTCTGACGAAGGGTTTAGGCCCGAAACGTCAAGTTTTCCTGCTCCTATGATGCTGCTTGACCTGCTGTGTTCATCCAGCCCCATGCTTGTTATATCGCATATTTTCCATTATTTTGTTCTGTTCGATATCACCAGTAATCACTCACCTTCAGGAAAATAGTTTATGGGCAAACAATTAGTCAAAGTGTACTTTTATTTCATAATACTGTGGATTGTGTACAGCCAAGTGACGACATGTCAGCATTTCTCTTCGAAAGGCAGGATTGTTCTGAAACATTCAAAGCTACCCTTTGCGATAGTATTGTTTCAATAAGCAACCTGAAAGTGTTTAGATGGTTTCAAATGTGGATGCTCAAGCAAGCTGTCCCATATACAGTCATAGAATCGTAGAGTTGTACAGCATGGAAACAAACCCTTCAGTCCCATTTGCCAGCATTTAGCCCATATCCCTCTAAACCCCTATTATTCATACACCCATCCAGATGCCTTTTAAATGTTGTAATTGTACCAGCGTCCACCACATCCTCTGGCAGCTCATTTTATACATGCACCACCCTCTGCGTGAAGAATTTGCCCATTAGGTCCCTTTTAAATCTTTCCCCTCTCACCTCAAACCTATGCCCTCTAGTCAGGAACAAAAACAGAAGTTGCTGCAAAAGCTCAGCAGGTCTGACAGCATTGTGAAAAAAAATCACAGGATTGTTTCAATAAGCAACCTGAAAGTGTTTAGGTGTTTTTGTTCTTCACAGATGCTGCCAGACCTGCTGAACTTTTCCAGCAACTTCTGTTTTTGTTCCTGATTTACAGCAACCACAGTTCTTTCGGGTTTTATTTAGTATTTAACTCACTGCCACGTCCCTTCCAGGCATGCCTACCTTGAAGAAGTTCTGCTCCTCTCTCCAATGGAATTTCTGTTCCGATCTTCCTTCTTGTTCACTGACATTAATTTCACTGTCAGTCTTGGTGTTTGACCAAGTATTTGCTAAAACTCGTTTCCACAACCATATCACATTCCTCAGTGACTGCCTCTGGCTCAGACTCACCCCACGTGGATTCCAACTGAAGTTTCATCCCTCAAGTTTTGAATCCTCCCAGGATCACAGATATCTCTGTGATAGTCCCCCAACCCCGCACAGCTCGCTTCTACCTCTTTCCAAAAATCCACAAACAGGACTGTCTGGGCAGACCCATTGTTTCAGCCTGCTCCTGCCCCACAGAAAATATCTCTTCCTACCTTGACTCAGTCTTCTCTCCCCGGTCCAATCCCTGCCCACATACATCTGTGATTCCTCTGACGCCTTAATGCCAGTTTCAAAACTTCCAGCCGCCTCCTCTTTACCATGGACGTATAAACCCTTTACACGTCCATTCCCCACCAGGAGGGTCTTATGGCTCTCCATTTCTTCCTGGAGCAAAGACCTGAACCGTCCCCACCCACCACCACCCTCCTCCGCTTGTCCGAGCTTGTCCTCATCTTCAAGAACTTCTAACTCCTCTCATTTTCTTCAGGTCAGAGGGGTGGCCATGGGTACCCGCATGAGGCCAACTTCGACAAGGGAGCCTCCGAAATGTCCACCTTCTTTCTCAACTGAGGATTCCCCAGCACCGTTGTTGACAGGGCCCTCAACCAGGTCCAACCCATCTCCTGCACTTCCCTTCTCTTCCCTCCTGCAACAGCGATAGGGTTCCCCTTATCCTTACCTACCATCTCACGAGCATCCACTACCAGGAGATCATCAGACGCCATTTCCGCCACCTCCAGCGAGAAACCACCACCAGACACACATTCCCCTCCCCTCCTTTGTCGACCTTCTGCAGGGACCGTTCGCTCTGGGACACCCTGGTCCACTCTTCCTTCACCCCCCAATCCCCTTCCACAGCCCCATGGCACCTTCCTCTGTAACCAGCGAAGGTGCAACACCTGCCCATTTACCTCCTCCCTCCCCAGTATCCAAGGGCCCAAACATACCTTCCAGGTGAAGGAACACTTCACCTACATTTCCCAGATTCTAGTCTAATGCATTCGCTGCTCACAGTGTGGTCTCCTCTACACTGGGGAAACAAAGCGAAGACTGGGTGACGCTTCACAGCACATCTATATACTGCTAGCAGGAAAGACCCTCAGCTACGTGTTGCCTGCCACTTTAATGCACCACCCTGTTCCCTGGCCAACGTCTCTGTCTCTGGCTTGCTGCAGTGTTCCAGTGAAGCTCAACGCAAGCTGGAAGAACAACACCTCATTTTCCATTTGGGGACCCTGCAGCCCTCTGGACTCAATATCGAGTTCAATAATTTTAGGGTGTAAACTCTCCCACGTCCCAGCCCCCTACCCCACCCACCAGGCCTTGTTAGCACATAGCCTGCCATTACACACTAACCAATGTTTGTCACTAACAGTCCCCATTAACAGCTATTCACACTCCTAGCGAGATCGTTATCAACTCCTTTGTTTATCCGACTGCTCTTCTCTCTCTTCAGGTTTTATCCTATCATTTACTCCCTACCCCATCTCCCTCCCTACTTTCTGCATATAAACCAACATTTTCCTAGCTACCATCAGGTCGGAGGATGGGTCACCAGCCCTGAAACATTAACTCTTTTTTCTTCACAGATGGCACCAGACCTGCTGAGCTTTACCAGCAATTTCTGTTTTTGCTCTTCACTATCCTGTCTATCTGGGACTCCACTTTCAAGGAACTATGAACCTGCACTCTTGGGGTTTCTTTGTTCAGCAACATTCCCTATGACCTTACCGTTAAGGTGTATAAATCCTGCCCTGGTCTGCCTTTCCAAAATGCAGCAGCTCACACTTATCCAAATTAAACTCCATCTGCCACTCCTCAGCCCACTGGCCCGTTTGATCTAACCTTCTTCATTGTCCACTACAATTTTGGTGTCACCTGAAACTTACTAACCATATCTCCTACATTCACATCCAAATCATTTATATTAACTACGGAAAACAGCGGTTATGGCATCCTTATGGCATACCGCTGGTCACAGACCTCCAGTCTTAAAAGCAACACCCCATCACCATCCCCAGACTTCTATCTTCAGCCAATTCTGTATCCAAATGGCTAGTTCTTCCTGTATTCCATGTGCTCTAACCTTGCTAACCAGTCTACCATGCAGAACCATGTTGAATATCTTACTGAAGTCCATACAGATCACATCTACCACTCTGTCCTCATCAATGCTCTTTGTTATTTCTTCAAAAAGCTCAACCCAGTTAGTGAGACAGTTTCCCATGTGCAAACCCATATTGACTATCCCAGGGAAAATAGCCCCAGCCTATTTGCCCTCTCCCCATAGATCAAACCCTCCAACACTGGCAACATCAGTCCTTGCCTTTCCAAATACATGTAAATCCTGTCCCTCAGGATTCCTTCCAACAACTTGCCCACCACTGATGTCAGGCTCACAAGTTTATAGTTCCCTGGCTTTTCCTTATCACCTTTCATCAATAGTGGCACCACATTAGCCAACCTCCAGACTTCCGGCACTTCACCTGTGGCTATCCATGATACAAATATCTCAGCAAGGGGCCCAGCAATCACTTCCCTAGCTTCCCACAGAGTTCTAGGGTACACCTGATCAGGTCCTGGTGATTTATCTACCTTTATGCGTTTTAAGATATTCAGCACCTCCTCCTCTGTAATATGGACATTTTTCAAGATGTTGCTCTTTATTTCCCCACATTCTGTATCTGCTATATGCTTCTCCACAGTGAACACTGATGCAAAATACTTGTTTAGCATCTCCCCTATCTCCTGTGGTTCCATACATAGGCGGCCTTACTGATCTTTAAATCTTCTGATCTTTTTGTCCTTAATGTATTTATATATATGGGAAAGAATGCAACATCTATCTCCTAGTTTGGCTGGTCTCATGAACATTTGAGATGGTTCTGGTTGATTCATCACCTTGTGTGTATTTGAACCTTCAAAGTCCAGTGATTTTGTGAATTAAATGACAATTCGAACTGAACTTATTCCAAGCATTTCTGTCTTATGATTCAAAAATAATGATCCAAAACCACCAAGTCTGACCATAAATGGTTTTAGAATTAGAGTGGATGAAAAATTGACAGGTTGCAATCTCAAGCACTCAAAAGGGAAATACTCCTCTGTTTACCTATCCTCAAGAAATTGGCCACTGCCCAAATATTGCAGGGTAGGGGGAGGAGATGTCTACTCCTGTAACAGAACTTGAAAAGGCTTAACAAGTCTACATACTGTAATAAATTTTAATTTCCATTATCCATATTATTATACCAGAGACAGTTCATGGACTAAAATGGTTTTTAGAAAAGGAAGAAACATGGACATAAAATGGCTGCAGTGGTCATTTGACAACAGATTGATGCAATCTTTGTGATACCCATGTGGAATAAATACAAGTATCTGCATTGAAGTTATCGCTTTTATATCATCACAAACATAGAAACAGCTGAGTCAGTGTCAACAAATTTGCATTTTTGAAAAAAAAATTGCAATTTTTATAATTTTCCATATTGGGAGATGAAAGGCTCACTTATCAGTTGGATCGCTTGGAGACACAAAGGAGCCAGACTCAGGAGCACATACCAAGCAATATATTTCAGCAAATGCTTTTCAGCAAGAGAGAAGAACAACAACTGACAGCAACAAGGACCTTCTCCCTGTGCCTCTCCACCTCACAAAATAGATTTACACCAGTAAAAATCAAAAGGCCTACCAGTAAAAACCAAGCCTACCAAACACCTTCTTATCCTAAATAACAACCAAAAGAACTGCGGATGCTGTAAATCAGGAACAAAAACAGAAGTTGCTGGAAAAGCTCAGCAGGTCTGGCAGCAGCTGTGAAGAAAAATCACCAGACGAAGGGTCACCAGACCTGAAACGTTAACTCTGATTTTTGTTCGTAGATGCTGCCAGACCCGCTGAGCTTTCCTACCAACTTCTAGTTTTGTTCCAAATTTACATGACTGCCTGGTGTAAAAACAAATTGGGAAAAATCCTGGAGTTTAAATGAATGATCATCTGCAAATTTTGTCACTGCTGAAGAAACCAGTTAAGAACCAAAACAGTACTCTCAGGTCAAAAAAATTAACACCAAAGACTTTAGCACTGTTGAAACTGCACAACCTTTGTTCTCCTGCCTACAAAAGTCATGTTCCCTTTTAAATTTATTACCTGTGTTCAATATTGTATTTATTATTTTGCCCCTCTTGGTGTTAGTAGATAATAAAATGCTTTGATCTTTGGCTCAAGAAAACCTTGTAATTGGCTACTTAATTTTGACCAAGTTTTCTGATTGATTTACATCCTAGAAATGAGCTAGCTGTCTGCTAGAAATAAAATAAAAGTTGCCATAAACTGAGGGTTTGGGAGCATTAGAGAGGTGGACTGATTTCCCTCTCCACACATGGTTACAACACTTAATAGGAAGCTCGGTCGATGATTACTTCACATGAAAATAATAGACTCTGAAGTGAAAAGTGACCAACCAGACCTAAGTGTACACAGTTTTCCTCATTTGAAAACACAATAATTTTAGAAAGATATTTGACTCCAGCAACCTCTCTTTAGCCATCAACATTCTGAGGGTCGCCGTTGAAAAGAAACTGAACTGGACTAGCCATATAAATATTGTAGTTACTGTAGGTCAGTGGCTAAGAATTCTGTGGCAAGTAACTCACCTCCTGATTCCCCATCATTTACAAGGCACAAGTCAAGTGTGTTTTCTGATGAAGGGTCTAGGCCCGAAACGTCAAGCTTTCCTGCTCCTATGATGCTGCTTGGCCTGCTGTGTTCATCCAGCCCCACACCTTGTTATCTCAGGTGTGCGATGGAATAGCCCCACTTGCCTGAATAAGTGCAGCTCCAACAACACTCAGGAAGCTTCTTATCAATCCGGGTGCAGGATTGTTACCCAGGTGGGTATTCCAGATGGGCAAAACTGTTTTGCACCAGGAAGCGCACAAATTAGGACCAGCCTGCCTTTTTAAAGGCCTTCAGAGTTAGTCCAACTTCACAGAAATCCGAGTTTCCATGTCAAAGCTTACATATTTGAAATGGGCAGCTTAATACGAGATACTGAAAGATAATGCCACCTGTGGAAAGTATTTCTTAACATGATTCAACACCTTCATGAGAGGAGAACCATTAGAGAAATATTGTCATTTGTAAAATATAAAACATGGGAGAAATACTTAAAAAACAAGTAATGAAAACCACACTCTAGTCAGCTGAATGCAAAAAGAAATCTAGAGCGGATCACTGCTGAAACAGAACTTAACCTCATGCCAACCATCTTGCTATGAATTTATCATTGCAATCTCACTATACAGCTTAGGGGCTTTAAGCTGTAGTTATGTTTCTTTCAAATTGATGTTATCTTTCTCAGAGGCTTCAAAAACAAGCCAGCTGATAAATTTCTGCCAGGCTAACAGCATGACAACAGAGCACAGATGTATTATTATGCGAGAATCAAGACAAAATAGAGTTATTTTCTCTATATAAAAAAAAATTCCTCTCTTAAAAGTCAGGAGGTATTTGTATTGATTATCTAATATTCCAAGACACAGGAAAAAATGACAAAAGTGATATGATTTATCTGTTCTGGCTTATAACATGCCTCTTTTGCGACTGATAATTTCCAGATGCTTAAATCCACTATAGAGCAGTAAATATAATTCTTATTAATATTCCCTAATGAAAAACACATTGAAGTTGCAGTATTGAGAAAGGCATTGTTATTTGAAGGGCCAGAGCAAAATTGGGTTCCATTTTACATGCTGTGTTTAATCTAGGTCGTTTCTGACCACGTTTGTTAAGAAGGTAGAGAAAGTCATAAACTTTTCACTTAAAGGATTGTCCAGTGCTACCTGAGGAGGAGGTTGAAGTGGACAGTAAATATAGGCCTGAGAAAAAATGACTGTATTTGTGTGCAGAGGAAGAATTCATGAATAGTAGTACAAGCAGATCAGTGGAAAATCAAAATTGACTTATATTTGTCATAGAGCAACCCAAGGTGCTGTAAAACAATGTATGACCAAGCCACACAAGCAATTATTAGGGCAGATGACTAAAGGCTTGGACAAGAGGCTGGTTTAAAGAGATGTCTGAGAAGTTGGAATAGGGGTAGAGTGTTGGATTTTACAGCAAACAACTCCACAACTGAAAGCTTGATCAAAAAGGTGAAGTAATTAAAGTTAGGAATTTTGTAGGTGGCCTAATTGGTAAGTTTGTGGATGACACAAAGATCGCGGCAGCTGCGGATAGTGAGGAGGATGGCCAGACGATACAGCAAGATATAGACAGACAGGACAGTTGGGCAGACAAATGGCCAATGGAGTTCAATCCGGATAAATGGAAGGTGATGCATTTTGGGAGATCTAATGCAGGAGGGAGGTATATAGTAAATGGCAGAACCCTTAGTAGTGTGGGATTGTGTTCACTAGCGACCGAGATGGGTGAGTGGCGAAAATAGCCTCTTTATTGAGCATCTGCAGAGGCACAGTTTGAGGAGGTGATGGAATCCAAAGTACAATGTTACAGTAGCCTATTTTGTACAGAGTTTTTACGTACATGAAACTTTTAGCACTATGGTGTTACATAGTTGTATCTATTGTACACAAGCTTGTGTGACATCTGTCCTGAGGGAGCAGGAGATAGTTTAAGCACTTGCTAAATGCTGGCTTTACTCCTGATGAGATTAGAATGTCTGTCCGGTCTGAGTTTACATAATTAAGAGGTGTTAGTCCTTTTGTCTTTAAAGTTAGTAAAAATAATAGACCTCTTTGATCTAAATAAGTGAGAAATTATACATGTGCTAAATAAAAGCATAGAGGATAGTAAACTGATCTCCCACAGCTGGGTCATGAGATTTCATTTACTATTACCGGTTTTGATAGGTCTTACACATTCATACATGCAGTTTCATGGAAGCACTGTTTTGATAGTTTCTTAAAGGGAGTAGTGGCCCTATTTAATGTGCATTCAAATGTATAAATCCGAATGTTAGTACAAGATGGTAGTCCGAAATAAAAGTTAGAAATAGGTAGTACAGTGTAATAGAAAGGAAATTTCAAACAGATAAAAAGCAGCAGACTGTGGGGACATGCTGGTGGAGGAAACTGTTTGATGTCCTGCAGGCTATTCAGGTCCTGAGAGATGGTAACTACAGGCTAATTAAGGGTATAACCTTTCTATAGTTTTGAGTGAGTTATGGAGACACGATGGTGAGGATGGCATTGTTCTGAATGGTTACGGTATTAACACTTATTCAAGGGTAACCTTTGATACAGAAACAGGTCTAAACACTACTTGTGCACTGATAAAAATTGAAAGGCGTTAAAAAAAACAGTAACAGGTTGGAAGCCTAGGAAGGGGATGTTTAATTTAGTTAATCTTGTAAGAGAAAAATGTACTACAAAAACACGGTTTTATGAACGAGTAAATGGAAATGTGATATAGAAAACACGGAGTGCTTGTGAGGGAGTTAGTAAAGAGAATCGTAACACAATATCTCAAAGTAGCACCAACAGACAGAGGGATCTTGGCATACAGGTCCACAGTTCCTTGAAAGTGGCAACACAAATGGATCAGGTGTTCAAGAAGGCATATGGCATGGTTGCCTTCATCAGTCAGGGCACAGAGTATAAAAATTGGCAAGTCATGTTACAGCTGTGTAGAACTTTAGTTAGGCCACAATTGGAATATTGTGCCCAGTTCTGGTCACCACACACTACGAGAAGGATGTGGAAGCTTCTGAGGAAGCGTCACTGGACTCGAAACTTTAACTCTGATTTTTTTCTTCACAGATGCTGCCAGACCTAATGAGCTTTTCCAGCAAACTTCTGTTTTTGTTCCAAGTGTGGAAGCTTTGGAAAGGTACAGAAATGGTTTACCAGGTTGCCTAGTTTGGAGGGTATCAGCTATGAGGAGAGATTGGTTTGTTTTCACTTGACCAAAGGATGAGGGTGACCTGACAGAAGTTTACAAAATTATGAGACGCATGGATAGAATGGATAGTTGGAGTCTTTTTTCCAGGGTAGACATGTCAATTACTAGTTTAAGATAAAAGGGGGTAAGTTTAAAGGAGATGTGAGAGGCAAATTTGTTTACACAGAGGGTGATAAGTGCCTGGAATTCACTGTCAGAGGGCATGGTGAAGGCGGATACAATAGAAATGTTTAACAGGCAGCTTAACAAATATATGAATAAATAGGGAATAAAGGGATACAAACAGTGTAGAGGCAAAAGATTTTTAGTTTAGAAAGCCATCATGTATTGGCGCAATCTTGGTGGGCTGAAGGGCCTGTTCCTGCGCTCTAATGTTCTATGTTCTGTTTGAATGTGAAGAGATTAGAATTACAGGATTGCCAATGTCTTGAAAGGCTAGGGATTTGGGGCAGAATAGAGGCAGGGAGGGGCAAGATATTGAAGGGATTCAGGAAAAAAAAGGATCAGTATTTTAATATCGAGATGCTGTTTGGCCAGGAGACAATGTACGTCAGCAAGGACAGGCAGAGGGCTGGTACAGAACCAGGATTGCCAGTGAGTTAAACATAGACATGGTTTTAGATGACTTCAAATTTATCGAGGCTGGAATGTGTGAGACAAGCCAGAAGTGCAAGTCGGTGGTCAAGTGCAGAAGTAGCAAAAGTCTGTGCGTGGGTTTCAGCTGGAACTGATCGACAATAGGAGTAAAAATGGAACAGCGATACTATCCTCTTTGAGAGATGGCACTAATGAAGTCAGGAGTTCATCTCAGGATAAAATGTGATACCAATGCTTCTTTAAGCTGTATTGTTTAATCCCAAATCCTTGCTACAATGGAATTGGCAGTTAGGGAATAAGGTTGGAATGGGATTGGGAGCAGGTGCCAAAATAACCCACTACCTTCAGACTTCCCAATGTAAAACTAAAGGAAGTTTCTATCAAATTCTGCACGTCTAATAGGCAGTCTGAATTCATCAATAACGAAGGGATAGTTTGAATAAATCTCATGTTCTTTGCCTGTTCCTAAAAATCCATGGTTTGTTCCTTGAAGTCTTTTTGTCTCATGTCTACACCATTGTGATTCAAGAAACAAAATGTCAGTGCAGAGCAGCCAGTTCCTAACATGTCATTTCATTTCTCTCTCTTGCTCCCTCATAAAATAAATTCCACCTAACCCCTGACAACCAGATCGCAAGCGGAAACTAAATGTGGAGCATGTATTTGCTGACATGCCTCAGGGTGTTACAATATTGTCTCCATGGTGGACAACTTCGCTCCTGAAACTTTTCCTCTAAACGGGCAATGTGGACGTAATTGTCTCAAAAGCTGCTTAATAGTAGGTATTATCACCAGCAGCATTAATAGGTCTCACACTTGCCGAAGGGGATAAGGTTCCTCAGATATAATTGATGATCTTGCATTATTTATTCTTAAGAGTGGACCCTTAGGTCAGCAGCCTTTCAATGGCCACATTAAAATGTCTCCAAAATGCAACTATACAAATAACGTACAAGTCCTATTGTATCCTGTCATGCACAGCTGTGATGCCCGAATGTGATCAGCACAGATAAAAACACATACTGCCTATGGTTTGAAGTCCTTCATCAAAACCTGGGAGTCAAAATAATGTGGGGGAGGAAACAAGGATGTTGCTATAATTCTAAGTCCCCAACTGTCTCTACCTTAACGAGGCATGGGGAAATAAAATTGCAGTTTTAATGACTCTATCCCAAACAGGTCCAGGGAATAAAATTGCAGCTTTAATGACAGTCTGTGATTGCCCAACAATTTCCAAATTGAGTACAGGTTTCTCAAAATCACGTTCAATTAAAAGCAGAAAATGCTGGAAATACTCAATGGATCAGGGAGCATCTGTGAAGAGAAAATCAGAAATAGTGGAAAGACCTATTTTGGCCAGTGAGTGTAAGAGGAGGTACTGCATAATAAAGTAACCAGTCGACAAGAATGTAAAACCTGCAGCAAGGTAAGTAGCTTATGGGGTTGGAATTTTGGGAGGCTGTAATGGGGTGGAGCAAGGTCGGGGTTGGGAGTTGAAGTATGATGAGGAACATCCCTGGGGTCTTTGTGATCTTTCCAATCCGGCATACCTCCTCCAAGCAGGAAAGCACAACTGGTCACCCTACTCAGGGCAGAAATGATATTGCAATCAATGCTAGTAAAATAATAAGATTCCACTCTTTGGTTTAATACTAGGTCTCCACTAGCTTCACTTTGATATGGTTAAAATTGCCACAACATGGTGAAACTGGGAAAGCTTTGATTTGTCTTGGCATTAAATTCATTGGGAAAGAATGTGGCTACAGAATCCAGTTATCATGTGTTTAGATCTAAACAAATCACTCTGACAAAAGTGCTAAATGTTACATAAAATTGTCTGTATACTTCAGAATGGAGAAAAGGACAACACATTAAGGTAAGTCATCTTTTCCAAGCTGTCCCTAATCAAGATCACAAATGACATCCTGGATGACAGTAAAAGTAGTTCCCTTCTTATTTCATTTCATGCTGTCCTGTACAATCATCATAAAAAGGCAGGTTGTGCACAATCAGCTCTACCTTCCCACCACTCACTCCGCATTGGCAGACTACTTATTTGACATTAATCCCTAGGGAAACCAGAACCTCCTCCACTTGAACATTGTGGAGACCAAAACCATTGATTGATCAAAATCTTGATGTGCTACTGAAGCACAAGGAAACTTCTGACCTTCTGCTCTCGCAATCAAAAGACCCTCCTCCTCCAGCTCTATAATGTGGCCCATCTCTATCCCTACTTCAGCTCATTTGCTGCAGAAGCCCTCAGACATGACTTCTGTTACTTCCAATACTTCTGGCCTGTTTCCCATATTATGCCTTCCATAAACTGGAGTTCATTTAAAGTTCTGCTCTTGTTTCCCAATTTGCACCAATTTTTTAAATTTAACACTTCTATTCTCACTGGCCTGAATTGACCTTACAATGAAATGAGTCGCTATCTCCCCCAACCCTACCATGTTAAGATGTTTCATTGTTCCAATTTTGGTCTCCTGTGCATATTCTCGTTTTTCCTCCAACATGACAAACATGCCCTATTGAATCACCTCAGACCTAAACTCTGGGATTCCTTCCCTGTATCTGCCTCTCCATTCTGTCTCTTTTCTTTGTAAAATACTCTTTATTATATATTTCTTTTACCAAGCTTTTAGTCACCCATCCAGCTCTCTCCTTTAGTGGCTCAGAATCAGTTAATAACTGCTGATGTTCCTTTGGAACATCAAGGACTGTTTTACCACGTTAAAGGCCCTATAGAAATGTGACTTGCTGTTGTTGTTTTCCTTAGTAAGTTATTTTTAGAATGTTTTATTGTAAACCTTTATCCAAAACATTCGAACATTTACGGTGCCAAGAAATTATGCAGGAAAGTTGTTGGCATAAACTGTCCTGTTTGTTTTGTTCCACAGCACAGACCTAACTCTGCAATAATCTAGTAAATAACTACATACTGTTGAGAAATTAGATGTTGCTTTAAAAAGAATTTGCATTCACAAAACACTACTAAGTAAATTGCTTGTTTTCAAACTGATAAAATGAATTGCAAATGACACATTTTCATCTCAATTAATGTCAGGACATTCGGTTCTTATAAGCACTTAATAAAGGATTTGTCAAAAACTTTCACAAGGACAGAATCACATTAAATAGGACTACGTACAATATTAGATTAATAAAAAGCAAGTGCCCCTAGAAATCAGGTATGACAGAGCCTAGGAAGTTGGAGTGGTTTTCCAAATGGTGGAATGGTATTTCATATGAATTGGTGACTGAATGAGAAGGTCTATGATGATTATTAGTGCTTTGACACATACAATACTAACTGTCTTTTAAGTACAAATACTTACTGTCTAGAATGTCTTTGAACTGAACTAGTTAAAACAAAGATGAAATAAAATCTTATTTAATGCCTTAACCATTGTTTCAGTTCCTGTTGCATAAGATTGTGGCTTTGAAGAGTCTGAATAAAATCAATGCTGCCACAGTGAGAGATTGGCCTGTCGACAGAAAATTGTGCCAAGACTGCAGGCCCAGGGGAGAGGACATACACAACTGTTTGTTTCTTAGCTTGCTCTTGCTTTTGCTTCCCGTCCCAACAAAGCTCCATCAAAAACATATCCATAATCGCTTTCTCTGGCACATGGAGCACAGTTTATGGCTGGAGCCATGCTGAAGTTTACAAATGAATCTTATTATTTTGCCTAATAGTTCCCATCTAACTAATTAAAACTGGCCATTCAATTTTGTTTGCAAACTTCAAAAGTTAAAACAAGAGCATATTTTTACATCGTTCGGTGCCAGCAATTTAAACAAGACAAATTGTCAAATTTGAGATAACAAGGTGTAGAGCTGGATGAACACAGCAGGCCAAGCAACATCAGAGGAGCAGGAAGGCTGACGTTTCGGGCCTAGACCCTTCTTCAGAAGTTTTGTCAAGCTCCATAAGACCATAAGAAATAGTAACAGGAGTAGGCTGTTCAGCCCCTCGAGCTTGCTCTACCATTCAATACGATCATCGATGATCCAACAGTCCTCACATCCACTTTCCTACATTTTCCCCCAACCCTTGATTCCCTGCTGATCTCAGCCTTAAATATACACAAGGACTCTGCCCCAACATCTGTCAGTGGTAAGGAGGTCCAAAGATTCACAACCCTCTGACAGGAGAAATTCCTCCTCATCCCAGTCTTAAATTTGTGCTCCTTTATTCTGAGATAATGTCCTGTGGTCCTAGACACTTCCATGAGTGGGAACAGTCTCTGAGCATTTACTGTGTAAAGTCCCTTATGAATCCTGTATGTTTCAATGAAATCGGTTCTCATTCTTCTGAACGCCCAGTGGGTAAAATCTCAACTTGTTTAATCTTTGTTCATAAGACAATCCTTCTATGCCAGGGATCATCCAAGTGAACCTTCTCTAAACTGTCTCCAATGAAACAATATCTCTCCTTATGTAAGCGAAGCAAAACGGCTCACAGTATTCCAGATGTGGTCTCACTTGTACCTTGTACAATTGCAGTAAACTTCCCTACTCTTATCATCCAACCCCTTTGAAATAAGGACCAACATTCCATCAGCCTGCTGCATTTGTGTACCAGCTTACTGTGTGTCATGCACAAGTACCACCAAGTTCTTTTGTGTTACAGCTTTCTACAGTTTTTCTCTATTTAAATAAGGTACTGTTCTTTTGCTTTCCCTTCCAAAATGAACATCTTCACATTTTACCACATTATACTCCACAAACAACTTTTTGCCCATTTACTTAACCTATCAATAGGACTCTGTGTGTATCTCTCACACAAACTGCCTTTCCTTTTCTTATTGTGTTGTCTGCAAATTTGGCTACAGTACATTTACTTCCTTCCGCCAAGTTATCAATATATATGAACAGTTGCAGCCGCAACAGTGATCCCTGTGGAATCCCCTGGATCCCAGGTTGCCAACCAGAAAAAAGAACAACTTATTCTCACTTGCTGTTTGCTGCCAATGAGACAATTCTTTAGCCATGCCAATGTACAATCTCCAACACCGTGGGCTCGTATCTTATTACTTAACCTTTTGTGAGGTACCTGGTCAATGCCTTCCAGAATTCCAAGTACAATGCATCTACTGGTTTCCATCATGGAAGGTTTCTCTCCATGAGGCAATGAAATTAATTTCATTATCATCCAAAACTCATCACTCCTGGTGGCACACTGCTCATCATAGTCTCCCTCTCAGTACAGACAGAAGTACTTGCGGGACCTCTTGGGGCCTCCCGGAACTGCTGACATTGGTGCCATTTCTAAAGCCCAACTGTGCACAAGTTGGAAGTCCAGAACTTTGCTGCATGCCCACAGGAATTGCCACAGACAGAAGAAATTTGGCATCCCATTTTGCTGCCAGGGACCTGGAGGTCCTGTTCAATGTGATGGTGCAGAGGAGGGCCATCCGTGTCCTGAGGTGGAATGGCCAAAATTCCCAAAATGACCAACTTCCAAAGCCTGCCATCTTCATCCAAGTTTGGCATTTGGGTCAGTGTGGCATTAATGTGCTGGAAGGTCTTTGGAAGAAGACCTTCTCCACTCTCCCAGGCAAACTTATGAGGAGGGACTGTACAAATTTGGCCTCTTTTCTCAAGAACTTTTTTCATTCATTTGCAGGATGAGGGTATCACTGGCTAGACCAGCATTTATTGCCCGTTCCTAATCGCCAAGACGGCAGCTACGGCTCAACCACATTGCTGTGGATCTGGAGTCACATGCAGGCCAGACCAGGTAGGGATGGGCAATTTCCTTCCCTAAAGCACATTAGGGAACCACATGGGTTTTTCAGACAATCGATAACAGATTCCCATCATCATTAGACTCTTAATTCCAGATGTTTTTTTGGATTCAAATTCCACTACCTGCTGTGGTGGGATTCGAACACTGGTCTCTGGATTAACAGCCCAGTGATATTAGGCCTTCACTTTTTCTTAGATGGGTGATTTGATCAAAGTCTTCAAGATGTTAACAAGAAACCAATTCCACTGGTTGGGGACTCTAGAATTGGGTGGTATTGTCCGGTAATTCGGGCCAGACTGTTCAGAGGTGATGTTAGGAAGCATTTCTATACATAAAGGGTGGTAGGTTTGGATCTCTCTTCCACGACAGCAGTAGATCAGTTGTTAATTTTAAATCTGAGATAGATTTCTTTTTGTTAAGCAAAGGTATAAAGGGATACGAGCCAAAGACGGGTATGCGGAGTTAAGTCACAGATAAGCCACAATCTCACAGAATAGCAGAACAATGGGAGGGGCTGAATGGCCTATTCCTGTTCCTACGTTCCTAAGTGCCTCCAGCTGCTCTCTGCTACCTCATACTATGCCCACTTCCAACCATGGCCAATGGTTTGCCACTCTCACATGCCACCCTCCCTCATTGTTCTCACCTACCCAATTGTCCCCATACCACACTAACCCTGTACATTGAACATAGAACATAGAACATTACAGTGAGTACAGGCCTTCGGCCCTCGATGTTGCGCCGACCTGTGAAACCAATCTGAAGCCCATCTAACCTACACTATTCCATTATCATCCATATGTTTATCCAACGACCATTTAAGTGCCCTTAAAGTTCGCAAGTCAATCTGCTTTTTTGGCTGGTCTCATCTGCCACTGTAAAATCAGGTAGAATTCATTGTGGATTGAGTGTTGACTGATGTTTCTGCCCTCCTTGCTTCTGTGCTGAACTCCCTGAACGCGAAGCTCCCTGATCCTTGTTGATAGATGCTTAATCTTCAGGCTAACATTTGCTATTGATGCTAATTCTTCATGAAGGTGAGTCAGTTAACCCTGTATGGCCTCTGTGCCAACTACTCAACAGGGACAGCTCACCACCTTTCCCCCATATGCAACAGCTGAGCCAGTCACTTTCATGTCACTCAATCTCTTTCTGTCTCACTCCAGACAAAAAAAAGACCCACAACAGGGCAGAAAGAGCTAAGATAGGTGTGGGGTCCAAGACAGAGGTCAGTTCTTCATCCCAGGATCCTGCTCCTAAATGCCCCAAGTGGCCAGCTGACTGATATCAGAGGCTGCACTCCAATTACCGTGACAGGACCAGGACCCACTGGCTGTAGGGTGTTGTCCTTAACTTGTCCACTCTGCTTCAATTTGGAGATCTGGCAATTTGGTTGAAACACCTTATGTTTGTGTCATGTAAGCTGCCGGCACATGCTGCAGGTATGAGATTGATGTAGCACAGTGTCATACAACAACATGGTCACTCCTATTTCGCTCACTGCCAACAACAGTGACGAGCTCTCTGTCTACACGGCTGCAAGTCAATACAGAGTCAGCATGAGTCTTTAAGCTCTGGCTGAGGAGATGAAATGCAAAGTGGGAATGCAGAGAAGCTGTAAGCATTAAACTGGGTGTGATGCAAATGAGTGCTGAGAATGAAAGCAGGAAACCCTGAGATAACTCCAGTCCAATCCATGAGTTGGGCACCTGTCCCTGCATGCAACATGTTCTGGCAGGAACAATGAAAGGGTCTAGTGCACGTGAAATGGCACATTAAAGTGCAGAACTGTATTGTAAACAAGTAGAAGATGTACCATAATGATGCAGAGAGGCTGCTATGAGTCCATTGACAAACTCCATGGAGAGGGCTGTCTGTACAGGAGGAACCTCTGAGATTTTAGTGACTGGTGTCCATGATGGATGGCTGGAAGAACAAATGGTGAGCTGAGTTACCAGGTTACTGCTCAGAAATTCTCAGTACCTAGTTTCCACCTGGCAGTTAGAAGAATGGGAAACATGCTAATACGCCATTACTCATCAGTGAAAATCTCATCTCATAGTTCCACACTTGGTTGGAAATGGGAAGGTTTGCTCTCCATGTGGAGGAGCTCCTCACTGTCATTCCCACTTGATCTTCTCAACTTTCTCATCAATGTCCATGTTCTTCAGTGCCTGGAAAGTTTCCACTCACATAGTTTTTTTCTGCCATAACCACTGAAAATTTCAAATATTTAGGACAATTTTGTTTCCAATCAGAATGTGAATTTGGGGACAGATGTGGTAGGTGTTGTGTTATGCTGCACAGCTTGTTTGCAATGTGCCTGGAGCGAGACATGCTCACAATGTTATCACTATTAGGGCGTGTAGTCTGATGATATGAAAGGTCTCAGTCTCTATCATACAGAGTCCTCTTGCAACATGACTCGCTGAAGGAAGTGTGCTGCGGTTTACGTCAGAATTGTTTGGCTTTAGTCCAGATACACAATTACATCTAATTATAGTCTTTTGAATCCATTAAGTTCCCCATGTCTTGTTACGTTGTAATATTTACACTAGTTCTATGACATCATCACGTTTGAATACTCTCCTGAAAGTAAAAGCCCATCCACAGCCAAATGTGATGATAGAACAGATCTAAGTTCTGGGCTAACAGCAGTGACCGTTTATAAAAGAAACAATTCCAGAACTCATCATCACACATCAGCAGGCAACTATTCTTTCCTCATTTGGAGATGTATCTAACACAAGGTTACCAAAAAAGGGCACTAGCACAAAAAATATGAAGCCCCATCTCTAAAGAGAAAACTGACAAAATTTGAAAATGAACTAAGGACAGGGGGAAGAAAAAATGAAAACGCTTTCATGACAGTTAATTCCTGGGAGATGTTAACAAAATAAAATGCGATGTTTAATAGATGGGCTAAAAGCTGTGAACATTGCTTACTAATCAATAAGCTTAAAAAGGGTTGTGACATTGTAGACAAGATACTACAAGAATAACATGAACACAGATGAGGTGATTACTGAAGACAATTAAATTACATTATAGTCTCTAAGTGAATCATCGTTATTCAGTAAAAACCATGACTAGAATGAGAACAAAATAGCAACAAAATGACAGACTAGACAAATTAGAACCCGTTTATCTCTAAAATGTAAAAATATACTGAGAGGAGGTGTCAAGATCATGGCAAGAGTGGATGGACCAAGTTTGGTCAAATTAGAAAGAAGGATAGTTTCACAACTTCCCCTGCACAAGAGATGCCACAAGGAAACAGGGAACAAAATATCCCCAACAGGAGAAAATTCAGTGTGATGAGAAAATAGAGAAAGAATTAACAAAGTAGGTTTTACAGGAAAGTTTTCCCATCAAGCTTTAAATAGAGATTTCCAAATCTGCCCTTAACTGTCAATAACATTTTTTTTCACACAGAATCCCTACAGTGTGTAAACAGGCCCTTCGGCCCAACAAGTCCACACCAAACCTCAGAGCATCCCACCCAGAAACCCCCCCCCCCCCCCCTCCCCCCCCAACAACCCACCTAACCTACACCACCCTGAACACTACGGGCAATTTAGCATGGCCAATCCACCTAACCTGCACATCTTTGGACTGTGGGAGGAAACCGGATTATTTCCATCTTATTAAAAACTCTGCCTACGTTTACATAAAGAGGAAAAGTCATACCTGGGCTCAAAATACTAAATTTGTTTCTCTGCCCACAGATACTACCACATCTGATAAGTATCTCCAGCATTCTCTGTGTCCATTTCTCCAAATTTACATCTCATGTCCAATTCTGCTCTCTTCTGCATAGAAACTAGAAAACACAAATTCCCCACAGGTGAAAACAGACAAGATACCTGGTCACCAGATACCTGTGCCAGACATCACACAATTGCTTCTGCATGGTCTGCGGCCACCATTCTCCTCGGCTGTTCATCAACGTAACTCTGTACCGGCAAACTACCTGCCTGCCTCATTCCTGTTCTCGCACCAACTCAACACTTCAGCCCTTCCGCTGATGGATGTCTACAATTTGCATGTTTCTGCCAGGTCACTTTGCCCATCACATGTAATAGCTTTTGTGCTGACATTGCACGCACATATTTTTCTTACTGCTGAGAGAGCAAGCTCATTCACTTTCGCAATTACTTGGAGGCTGCCAGCCTTTCTTTGCTCCAGACTGCTTTCTTAGCAATGAGGGGGTAGCACACAGCTTATGACAGAGGGGGTAGCACACAGCTTATGACAGCAAGAAGCACTGTGCAGTCAATATATCCATTAGTCGGGTGGGGGTGGGGGAAGGGGTGGGGGTGAGGGTGGTGGGGCGGAGAATGTGGGGGTGTGTGGTGGTGGTGAATATGTCACTGTGTGGCACATTGCTACAGAGCTCCAGCATGTACTAATAATTTATGTGGCAAACACCGCAATGTGTGTGAAAGTCAATGAGCAAGAGCCCTTAGTGAGGTGTAGAAGGTCAACAGTCAGTCAGGGATACTGCCATAGGCAGTCCAAGGATTACAGGTAGGTCAGTAGGGGAGTTGGGGACAACATTTCCTGCAATTAAAAAAAGCGAGGGATTCAGTATCACGGGAGCAGATCCAAATGCTATTAGTGGTGATGCAGAAGGTAGAGGAGGTGGTGAAGTGTCCCCAGAAAGTGAGTAGGAAGCACAGAAGTGAAGAACGGTGAGTAGTTTGTGAGGATGATGAACATGTGAACCATTAAATGGACATGATGCATGTTGTAGTCCAGGAGCACTGGTGAGAAGTGTGCGTGGAAATAGCGTTAGAGTGAATACAGGCCCTGTGTTTGTGAGCTATGGAAGAAAAGGTGGTGGCAGTCACCCATTGGAGAACAGGATCATTGACTTTCTTGCTGCATTGCTAGTTGTCCTTTTTAATGTGGGATTTAGCACTGACCCATGCTATAAATTCTCATCAGGCTGCCTGGGTCTGTTTGTGTGGCCTCCTTTGGTAGCTAGCAGTAAACAAAAACAGACTGTCACTCCTCTCCATTTCTCCAACAATCAGAGTCCTAGAGCATTGTTCTGGAAATGGGAATATACCCTATCTTTTGTCCAAGACATTCAGGATTGAGCACTATAGGTTAGGGATAGTTTCTGGCCAGTGTCTAAGTTGATCCACAAGCAGGCTTTAAATACGGCGCCAGAAGAATATAAGCCAGAAGGTCTTACCAGTGTTGAGCATTTCTGCCTCCCTTGTTAAGTAATTTAATCAAAATAGAAATTTCTGGAGAAACTCAGCAGATCTGGCAGTGTCTGTGAACAGAAAACAGACTTAATGTTTCAAGTCCAGTGACCCTTCTTTAGAACTCAAGGAGGTTCTGAAGTAGTGTCATACTGGACTTGAAACATTAACTCTGTTTTCTCTCCACAGATGCTACCAGACCTGCTAAGTTTCTCCGGCAATTCTTTCTTTTCTTTGTTTCAGATCTCCAGCATTCACAGTCCTTCGTTTCATTTGAAGGATAAGGCTGCTTGAGCTAAGAGTCAGTTTACAACATGTAAAGAGATAATCGTGATAGAACTAAACAAATGAGTATGGAGAGGAAGTATTAGAGGGCTTAACATTGGATAAATTCCCGGGACCAGAAGAATGTATCTTAGGCTGTTATGGGAGGCAAGAAAGAAGATTGCAGTGGTCTTAACGTGAATTTTCAAATTCTCTCTGGATATAGGAAAGGTGCTGGAAGATTGGAAGACAGCTAATATGGTACCAAGGGTGGCAGAGATAAACCAGGGAACTAAAGGCCAGTGAGTCTAACATCAGTAGTAGAAAATACTTGGAATAAATTCTGAAGGACAGAATGAATCTCCATTTGGAGAGACAAGGATTAATCAAGCATGATTAGCATGGCTTGTCAGGGGTTGGGGGATCAAATCTACTCGGTCTGATCGAATTTTTTGAGGAGGTGACTATGAGGATCATGCACTTGATATAATCTACATAGATTTCAGTAAGAGTTTTGACAAGATCTTGCCTGGCTGTCTGTTTATGAAGCTAAGAGCCCATGGGATCCAGGACAATTTGGCAAATTGGACATAAAATTGGCTTAGCAGCAAGAATCAAAGGGTGACAGTCAGGGCTCAGTGCTGGGGCTCCTGCTGTTTGTTGTGTATATTAATGATGGAGATATTAATATAGGAGCTTTTACTAATAAAGCCACAGATGAAGAGAATTGTTGGTGTGGTTAACAGTGAAGAGGAAAACTTTAGACTAAAGGAAGGTATAGACAGAGTGTTGGGCAAAATAGTGGCTGTTGGAATTCAATCCTGAAAAGTATGAAGTGATGAATTTTGGGCTGCCTAACAAGACAAGGAAGTACATGATGAATTGTAGGATCAGAATGAGCTTAGTGTGCATGTCTATAAATCCTTGAAGGCAAGGGACAAATGGACTGATTGGTTAAGAAGGCAAACATGGGCTTATTAGTCGAGGCACTGAATACAATAGTTGGGAAGTTATGATGGAGTTGTATAGGATATTGCTTAGGCAACGGGTGAGTACAATGCAGTTCTGGTCATCAGACAATAGAAAGGATGTGATTGCACTAGAAAGGCTGCAGAGAAGATTCATCACGTTTCAACTTTGAAGAGAAACTACATAAACGGGGATTATTTTCCTTGGATTAGAGAATGTTGAAGAGCAAGTTGATTGATATTTACAAAATTGTGATGCACATAGATAGGGTGGATAGGAATAAACTTTTCCCCTTAGTAGGTTGGTCTGTTACCAGGTGAATAGATTTGAGGCAAGGGGAAGGAGGTTTAGATGGGAATTAAGGAGAAATATTTTCATTCAGAGTATGGTGGGAATCAGGAACTCAATGCCTAGAAGGTAGATGCAAGAACCATTACAGTATTAAACAAACACTTGAAACAGCATAGCATTCGAGTCTATGGAAGAAGTGCTGGGAAATTAGATTGGAATAGATATGTGCTACATGATAGGCATGGACACAATGGGCCAAAAAGCCTCTTTCCGTGTTGTAACACTCTTTTAGTAGTCAGGATGTGATGGCTATGTGGATAACCATTTTCTGCCATAAAGGCAATCCATATAAAACAGTGTTTCTTAAAAGTTTAGATGCAAATACCATGGTACTTATGAGTGATAGTTCTCAAATGAGGTAAATGATACTGAAGGAAACAATATATTTGCCTTTAAAAGACAAATAAATAAGGATTTCGTGAACATACACTGATAGAACAGCAAAATAAATTTCTGAGATACCTCAAGTGTTTGGGAAAGGATGATAACATTCTTTGTTGTCTTGGTGAAAACCTACCAATTTTGCCTTCATAAATAATTGGGAACATTACCAGAAGTTTTTAAAAAATCAGAAAACAATTACACTTCATCCAAGCAATCCTAAAGATTCTTACAAAGAATATTGGGACAGCTCTTATGTATCATTGAGATTGAGTAAGGTTGGGGGTAGGGGAATTGAAAAGAGAAGGACATGGTAGAAAAAGGATTCACAATGAGACAGACTGTAAGGCCGAAAGTAAATTAATTTGTTAGTTAGGCATGGAGACAAAAACCCATCAAAGCTCATACATTGGAGACAATATTTGGTTTGCACTAAAAGTCTTGAAACGAGGTAAGGTTATATAAACGCATGAATGCAATAAGCATAATAGGAATGTCAGATCGAAAACTGTTATGACAATTAGGGAATAACAATGTAGGCAGATTATCAGAAACATGACTAAATAAATGAGGATGAAAGCAAATGTTACATGCAAGGGTATGCAGTGTTCAGTAAAGAGAGAGTGGACGATAAAAGACAATTTATTGCTTTTTTTGTAGTTAAATTCAGCCTTCTTGTACAGATAGCAGAACTCAAGGCTTACAAAAATACGTCTGATTCTTTTATAAAGATTGGGTAGCTGCGTTTAACAATCAGTGCAGGGAGCCATTAGATGAATGTCTGTTTCCACAACGTAAACTATAAAAGCACTAAATGTGAAAGATTTTGTAGGAAAAAAAATGCTTCTTAAAAACAGAAATGATCAGAGGGAAGTCAGTGGACTTTTCAGAAGGGATCAGAACTAGGAGACAGTTTAAAAATTAATTTAAGGCAGTGATGAGAAGAAACATTTTCTTTCAAAAGGGTCATGAGAGTGTAGAATGTACTTCCCATTGTGGAGGCAGGGTGGCAAATATTTTCAAGACACAGCCAGATGCACTCTTGAATATGTCAACAGCAAGGTTATCTCGGGTCAGCAGGAAAACAAAATTGATGCACAATGAGCTAAGCCACAATCTTTTCAATTGACAAAGTTGGCTTGATGAGCTAAATGGCTATCTCTGCTCCTAATTCATAGCGTCATTTGCCCACAAAGTTGTAACAATTATTAGCATTCCAGAAGCTAAAAAGCTAGTCACTAGATAACACTAAATAAAAGCCAAAAGAACTGCGGATGCTGTAAATCAGGAACAAAATCAGAAGTTGCTGGAAAAGCTCAGCAGGTCTGGCAGCATCTGTGAAGAAAAAATCAGAGTTAACGTTTCGGGTCCGGTGACCCTTCCTCAGAATGGAGGAAGGGTCACCAGAGCTGAAACATTAACTCTGATTTTTTCATCACAGATGGGCTGCCAGACCGGTTGAGCTTTTCCAGCAACGTTTGATTTTGTCACTTGATAATACCTTCTGGCTTTGATGTTTTGAAATCTACATTTTTTGGGAGGATGAAGGAAGTCCTTCTCTACTTCCATAGTAAAATTCTGTACATTTTCATGAGCTTAAATTTTCTTTATAGGTCAGGGACAATGTACATCAAGGATTTAACAGAAATTATTTACTCCTCTGGAAGGCAAATTATTCATGTCTGTGAATATCAGGAAAACAATTTCAACTCAGATGAGCTTTTGGAAAGACTGGATGAGATGTTTTAATGGAAATGCAGATAAACTGAATGGGGATTATCTAAATAATATATTCATATCTTTACTACATGGCTGTAAGTCTGTGACGCACGAGTCCAGAGGGGGAGGTGAAAACATGGATATGCTGGAAGGACTGATTTGGGGCAACACATTCTTCAAGTTAAAGATGCCAGGCCTCCTGCACAGTATGGTTGTTTCACCCGCCAAGGCTAAAATCCTGGTGGCAACAAGCTGAGGCCCTTCCGCAGTCATTAACTTAGTAATACAAGGGTCTTAATAGATCCAAAGATGTGTGAGCTTTCTCAAGCCTCTGCCCTCCACAACCATTTCAGATTGGTCATGAATGGGTATGTAGGCAGTGGGAAAGTCACCCACTGGATTTTATATTGCCCACCCCCAACCAATATTCAAAGCCACCAGTGAGGGAGTGCATAGAATCAAACCCATAGAATCACAGAAGGAGAACATTCAGGTCCATCGTGCTGGGACCTGAACTGAAAACGACAAATGCTGGAAATCACAGCGGGTCAGGCAGCATCCGTGGAGAGACAGCAAGCTAACGTTTCAAATTTAGATGACTCTTCAAGTGCTTGGGCTTATATTTTAAAGAGTTATCTAATCAGTCTCAATTCCCTGTAGCTTTGGAGATTTCCCTTCAAGTATTCATCCAATTATATTTCGTAATTCACTATTGAATCTGTTTTGGCATTTGTTCAAGGTACGTATTGAAGATCATACTTCATTGTGACAAAAAAATTCCTATCTCCTGCGTCCTCTGGTTATTGTTCCTGCATTGAAATTCTTTACAACTTTCAAACGCTGGATAAAACCATCCTTTCGACTTTTGTGCTGCAAAAAACTAAATAATTTGTCCAATGCTTTTTATTACTAATGACATTTTATATTTCATGCTCTTTACTGCTACCTCACAGCACTAGGTTCGATTCCACCCTCAGGTGACTGTCTGTCCGGAGTTTGTACATTCTCCCTGTGTCTGTGTGCGTTTCCTCTAGATGCTCCAGTTTCCTCTCACAGTCCAAAGATGTGCAGGTTAGGTAGATTGGCCATGGGAAATATTGTGTTATGGGAATAGGGAGGGGGTGGGTCTGGTTGGGCTACTCTTCATAGGATTGGTGTGGGCTCGGTGGGCCAAATGGCCTGCTTCCACACTGTAGGGATTCTATGAATAAAGGCAGCTGGATATGGTGTTGTTGCTAATATTGTTGCCGCTGTTGCTGGTGCTGTTTAACTTCTCGTCCCTCAGAGGGGCATGATGTAGACATGATGAAGGCTGACAATGGGAAAGTGCACCTACGGGACAGCAAAGCATTAGAGCAAAGCAATAGTGAAGGCCACGTTTGGTACACTTGCCTCTATTGGTCAGTGCATTGAGTATAGGAGTTGGGAGGTCACGTTGCACCATACAGGACATTGGTTAGACCACTTTATTGCATGCAATTCCAGTCTCCCTGCTATAGGAAGGATGTTGTGAAACTTGAACGGGTTCAGAAAAGATTTACAAGGACGTTGTCAGGTTTGGAGAGTTTGAGCTATGGGGGAAGAGGCTGAAGAGGCTGGGGCTATTTTCTGTGGTGCATCGGAGGCTAAGGCTATAGGAGGCTATAGATATTTATAAAATCACGAGGGGCATGAATAGGGTAAATAGACAAGGTCTTTTCCCATGGTAGGGGAATCCAAAACTAGAGGGTACAGGTTTAAGGCGAGGAGGAAAAGATTTAAAAGGGACCCAAGGAAAAGAGGGTGGTGCACATATGGAATGAATTGCTCCAGAATTGGTGGAGGCAGATACAATTCCAACATTTAAAAGGCATCTGGATGGGTATGTGAATAGGAAGGGTTTAGAGAGATATGGGATAAATGCTGGCAACTGGGATTAGATTGATTTAGGATATTTGGTCAGCATGGATGTGTTGGGCTGAAGGGTCTGTTTCTGTGCTGTACATCTCTATGACTCTATGACAGCTCAAGTACTTTCAAAATAAGTTGGTAATGACGGTATTCTAACACTGGCAAGAGCTGTTCAGAGTGATTAATCAAAATCACCCAGGAAATATGAATTATGGGCAAAAGTAGGTCATTCACTCCTTGAAGTATGCTCAGTCATTCAAAATAATGGTTGAGCTGTTTGTGTTTAGAACTTCACATTCCATCTACTCAGAATAACTTTGGATTACATTGCCTAAAAGAACTTGCCTTCGCCTTAATAATATTCAATGACTCTACTTCTCACCACCTTCTGAGATACAGAGCTTCAAAATCAGACAACACACAAAATTCCTAAAAGAATGACCCTAATTTTAAAGCAAAGTTCACTAGTTCTGGACTCACCCACAAAATGGAACATCCTTTCCAATGCCATCTTGTCATCAAGATCATTCAGGATCTTATTTGTTTGCACTTCTATACTTACCACATTTATCACACTTATACAATTGCAGTGGCTGACAACTCCTGCCTTCTCAGTTTCCTGACCTGCCTTATTTGCAATCACACCCTCATGTCCCTGACCACTAACCAAACCATGAGGCCATATCCTACGTGGTGTGAATGCCTTCTTGTGCAAAGAATCCAGGTAACGAACCAACTGCTAATTCCTTTCTCTGTGGGGCAGCAAATACCAATTCCAGATAATAAGCATGGGGCTGGATGAACACAGCAGGTCAAGCAGCATCATAGGAGCAGGAAAACTTGACGTTTCAGGCCTAAACCCTTCATCAGAAATTTTTC
>JAHRHZ010000249.1:36864740-36893498 GCA_024137785.1 Ginglymostoma cirratum
GAAACGTCAAGTTTTCCTGCTCCTATGATGCTGCTTGACCTGCTGTGTTCATCCAGCCCCATGCTTGTTATCTCGGATTCTCCAGCATCTGCAGTACCTTTTATCTCAAATACCAATTCCAGTTAGCTGCAATGAATGTCAATGAAGCAAATATTTATTCATTACATCTATCATTTTCTTATTATCTACAGCTAATTCCATTTTAACTCTGTACAGGACCAACACTCGCCTAACAGACAATTTTCCTGTTTAGGCACCTATAGAAACTCTTGCCATTTTTAGTTTAGATTATTAGTTAGGTTCTTCTCTTACCGATTTATTTATCCCGATTAACCTTTCAGTCATTCTAAAGTTCTTGGTATTCTGATCAGTCGTCCGTTCTGCCACTTATCTTTGCGTTTTCCTTAAATTCTTTAAGTAACCATAGTTGGTGGGTCTTCCACGTGAGCTTTCTCTTTACAGTAGGAATGCACATTAAGTATTCTGAAATATCCCTTCAAACGCCTGCCACTGCCTGTCGACTGATCTATCTTTTCGGCCAAAAACCCCATTCACTTCAGCGAGCTCAATTTTTATGCCTACATAATTGCCCTTATTTAGAATCAAGATACTGTACTGTTTTTCAAAACAGGTTGTATAATTCAATAATTTTATGATCACTACTCTCTACAGCTGCCTTTATTGTGGCATAATCCTGCCACATTACATGATACGAATACAGCCTAATCACAACAAAGTCAGAAATTGCTGTAGAAATTCAGATGAGGGCTTTGATCAAGAGTTACCAGATTCAAAACATTAACCATATTTTCTCCTCACAGATGATGCCAGACCTGCTGACTTTGCCAGCAATTTCTGTTTTTGTTTCAGATCTCCAGCACCTACAGTTCTTTGTGTTACTCCAATACAGCCTGTTGTCTGGTTGGTTCCAGAAAGTGCTGCTGGAAGAAACTTCCTCAAAAGTATTCAACAAATTCCTCATCCAGCTCACTGTTACAAACCTGATTTTGTTTTCCAAATTTCAAGTGAATTAAAGTTACCCATCTTCCCTGTTCCTTTATTAAAACCATAAAATACTACCTCTTAGATCACTCATACGAGTGAGTTCATTCATTTATATTCCTGATTTCCATGCAACCAATTCTATATCCTGATCTGAACCAGGGTCATCTCTAACTATTGCACCAGTACCATCATTGATCAGGAGTGCTATCCCTACAATTCTTATTCTTCTTGAATTTCATATATTCCTCAATATACAGGACCCAATCCTGGTCAACCTGCAGCCACTTCCTAATAATATCCATCAGACCATATTTATTCACTTCGACTTGTGCTATCAAATCACTCATCTTGTAATGAATGTTATATCCAAATACAGAACTGTTTGTTATCTTTACAGCATCAAAACTTAACTGCTGACATAGAAGGAATTTTCTCTTTCCCTTCCTGCCATTCTCTGACATTCATTTTTCCGAACATTAGTATTTTGCTTTCCTGTCTTGAATCTATCCCTTGATTTGTTTCACTTACCCAAGCTGGATCCTTCCATACCCACACACACACACCCACACACACACCCCCTCCCACCGCCCAAACTTGTTAGTGTAAAAACCTCTGAACTTCCCTAATTATGTGACTGATCAGCACGGGAGTTACAGCATGGTACAGGTGTAGACTGCCCAAGCAGCATGATGGCTCAGTAATTAGCACTGTTGCCTGACAGCACCATGGACATGAGGCCAATTCCAGCATTGGGTGACTGTCTGTGCAGAGTTTGCACATTCTCCCCACCAGGTGCTTTGGTTTCCTCCCACAGCCTAAAGATGTACAGGTTAGCTGGATTGACCATGCTAAATTGCCTTGAGGAGTAATGGGGGTAGGGTTGGGTGTGGGTCTGGGTGGGCTGCTCTTTGGAGAGTCAGTGCAGACTCAATGGGGCATATGGCTATCATTTGCACTGGAGGGATTCTATCCCACTTTCCCAGTGCTAGTGTCATGTCTCATGAGCTTGTCAGTTTCACTGAAGGAGCTTTCTTCCTTCTCCTCCCTCCTGAGTGAGCCTGAAAAGTCACTGGCAGGCTGGGAAATCCAAAACAGGGGATAACAGCAGTTCTTAACTGGCCTCCTAAGTCACTCAAGTTACTTACACGACCGATGCAAAGGGATTTGGATCCTAGAGGAGGCTGGGATGACGCTAGAATCCCGAACACTCATCACCTTTCCGGAATTTAACTGCTCACGTGTACCCAAGTCTGACTCCAATTGCCAGGAAAAGTCTTGGCGTTTTTTCTAGAATTCAGTACATTAATGCATGATTTGATTTATGTATTGAAGGTGACATTATAAAGTCAATGTAGAGAAATTCCTTTTCAAAGGAGTATTTTTTTCAAGCAAATCTTGGCTGTTTACAAGTGAAAATTAGCAGTACCTTTCACACAAAAGGCAAATTAAAATCTATTGTTATTCTCTTCAATCATGTTTGTGGATACTGGGCCAGTTGAAAGTTAAGACTGAGACAGATTTTTGCTGGGTGGTTACATTGACAGACAGAGCAAACGAGCAGGAAAACGAAATGGAGAAAGAAATGCCCTGAGTTGAATGAAAAGTGTCGTGAGGCTGACTGAGTCCCATTCCACTATTTTCACTGTAATTTAATGTCTCAAGTTCCTTTACAAGCAATTAAGCAAATATTTATACCAAAAGCAAAATATTAAGAAGATCAGAAATTGAAAATAAAAGCAGAAACTGCTAGAAATATTGCATAGATCTAGAAGCATGTGTGGAGAAAGAAATCGAGTTAACATTTCAAGTCGTGATCTTGAGTTTTGATGCAATGTCATGCTGACAATTTTTTATAAGACCATTTTTTATAATTATATTATCTTCATGCTTCTGTAACAAAGTGTGAGCATTAGCGTAATTACATATTCTCTTCCTTGTATTATTTTTCCTCTTTCTTGTACTCTCCTCTGATTCTAGAGTACAATCAACTCACTCAGGCTTACATATCAAACACGACGATGGCAGTAAACTCTTTGGGATAATGAATATTCATTAGAACTGCCAAAAGGTCAACCGAACAAAGGAAATTTCAATATTCCAAGATAATGACCCAGCAACAATGAAGAAATGATGATACATTTTCAAGTCAGTAGAGTGAGTGGTTTAGAAGTGAACTTGCAGGTCAGGCAATCCTGTGGTGATAGTGTAATGCTAATCTGGCTGGACTAGTACTCAGACTCCTAGACTGTTTTGGGGACATGGGTTCAAATCCCATTACGGCAGATGGTGAAATTTCAATTCAATTTTTATACAAAACTTGATCTAATGGTAACCATGTAACATTTGCTACTGTCAACGGTTGAAAAGACCCATCTGGTACATAGATAGTAGGAACTGCAGATGCTGGAGAATCTGAGATAACAAGGTGTAGAGCTGGAGGAACACAGCAGGCCAAGCAGCATCAGAGGAGCAGGAAGGCTGACGTTTGGGTCTAGCTGTTCATCCAGCTCTACACCTTGTTAGCTCTGGTACACAGATGTCTTTTACGAAAGGAAACCAGCCATCCTCACCTGGTCTGTCCTACATTTGACCTCCAGACCCACAGCAATATGGCTGAGTCTTAACTGACCTCCAAGCAACTGGTATAACAATGTGTAGAGCTGGATGAACACAGCAGGCCAACCAGCATCAGAGGAGCAGGAAAGCTGACGTTTCGGGTCTGGACCCTTCTTCAGAAATTTCTTCAGAAATTACACCTTGTTATCTCAGATTCTCCAGCATCGGCAGTTCCTACTATCTCCAAGCAACTGGTGATGGACAACAAACGTTGGACTGGCCAGCGGCAGCCATATTCCATGAGCAAATACAGAAAAATGTCACTCTTGTCCTTCTGGAAGGAAGTGGTCATGGGCTTGGGAAATGCTGTCTAAGGAACTGTGCTGAATTTCTGCAGTTCATCATGTAGGTGGTGCATACTGCTACTACTCTGCACAGTGGTGGAAGAACTGAATGATTATAGATATGATGCCGATCAAGGGGTTGCTTTGAACAAAAACAGAAGTTTCCGGAAAAGCTCAGCAGGTCTGGCAGCATCGATGAAGAAAAAAATCAAAGTTAATGTATCAGGTCTGGTGACCCTTCCTCAGAACTTGGGGTTGCTTTGTCCTGGTTGCTGTCAACTTCTTGAGTGATGTTGGATGTGCATTCATCTAAGCAAGTGGAGACTATTCCATCACACTCCTGACATATGCCTTGATGATGGACAGGTTAAACTGGGCTTTGAGATCAATCCTTGCAGCAATTGATGCCCAACTAAAGAAAATAAATTTGTTAAAATTTACCATTTTAAAATAGATCCTAAAGCGTTAACAAAGGGGGCATCATAGAAAGTCTAAGTGTATCCATTACAGTTAATGCTTTCTTTTAGAATTCTGACTCTAATGTCCATGATATACTCCCTCTGCTGCACTATTTCCTATTGGCCTCTACCTATTTCTTCCAATGAAACCACCCATAGGTACCGGTTTCACTTTCACAATCTCTTTCAAAGTGGGTTTCAAGTATATCCTATTTTGAAAGCAAACAAGGTTTATTTTCTTACAGTAGTGCTCCGAAAGTACTGGCCTGCCAAGCTCTTCCCATCAACATCTGATAGGGCCATTAGGATTCTATTCCCACAGCCCAGACTTTTCACTGCAAATTACTCAGGCAATCCATTAAACTGGAGCACATTATTTAGTTAATGCCCTATGCGAAATTAAAGATTGGTGAAAATATTAAATCAAAGCCAACCACGGTCTTCGCAACTTACAATAATTTTGTGCTTTATGGTGTAGCAAACAAAACTCGGAAACAAGTATTTTGTGACATGTTTGTCAATTAAAAGTTGCAATGAAATGTATTATTTGACAAAATTATTTGGTTGGATGCAAAGTATATACCTCCTTATTTTTTTTACCCCATCCTTTCTGGAAGGTACTCTCTTGAAGAAATAGCATGCCACAGACTCCAACAAAGTTCCAATATCATGAGTTAAGACAATGAAACTACGTGAAGTGCAGTGATGTCAACGCTGAAATGAGTTTTATCGTCCACTACCACAAGCACGTACCATGGATCACTTGGACAGCAGCTAGCAGTAAAACTTTGGCCTGTTCCCTATTTCCTTTGCTAAGGAGTGTGTGAGGTCATCAGGTGTTTCAAACTGCTCAACCCAAGATGAGTTCAGTTTCATTTTGGAGGCAAATGTATAGTGGTGGACACAACCAACTTTTAGAGTAACTGATGTCATATTATACAGTGACAGATAATGTGAACCAGTGAAACTGAAAACCGATGACTTCATTTTATCTCGGCCTTAATTCGGGACATCATTGTAAACAGCGTTTATATCTGACTTTGATAATAACAAAACTGTCAACGCGTAGCTGGACATACAGCATAATAATCAGTGCTTACAATTTGTCTATTCGATGAGAATCAAGGACAAAGTTATCCATTAACATATAATTATACAAATTCATATGATTTGCATTTTAATCCCTTTTCAGCTTTGATCCTTTTTGATCCATTTACAGTATCCCCACTTAAAGAGGTACCATTTCTTCATATAAGCCTCTCTCATATACAGTATTTGGGTGCGTTTGTACTAGTCCAATTCATGCACCAATAGGCATGAGGCATTGCTGAAAACTATGAAATGTTAGCTACACATTGTTACTGGTAATGCAGTGACTACATATTATGAAAAATTTTGGCCAAGTGCTGATTCTAGTAGCATGCACAAGAGTGGCGTAGGACTTTAATTAACATGAGTGAATTAAATTTGAATATCTTCCACATATCTGAGTAAGTCAAAGACACGGGAGTTTTTTTTTAAAGCCTGAAAGGCACTGTTTCTTCCCCTGCAGTCAATTAAAAACCGAAAGCTTCCTCCTACAAAATCAATGTACATTCTAATGGCACAACAGTAGTTCTGTCAGTTCTAAAATGTATCCACCCAGTTCAACCAATGGGATTCATCAGCTTTATCCATAAGTGCAACAATTGGAAAGGAATAAAAATACGTACTCATTATTTTTTAGATACGATGCAGTTATCACTGCCAAGGCCAGCATTTGTCAACCAATTCTGAATTCCCTTGAAATGATTTAGAAGTCAACCACATTGTTTTGGGTCTGGAGTCACACATAGTCTAAGATCATGTAAGGACAACAGTTCTCTTTCTCCAAGAGGAACAGCGGACCAGATGGGCTTTCACAATTGACAGTAATTACATGAACGTCATTAGTTTTCCTATTAATTCCAGATTGAATTTAAATTTCATCTACCATGGTGAGATTTGAATCCCTGCTCCCAGAACATTAGCCTGCGTTTTTGAATTACTAGAGGAGCTACATTACAACAATATCACTGCTGATTTATTTACTGGTTAGGGTCGTGCTCTCCTTTTCTCACGAAGCCAAACCCAGCACTTGAACCTCACTTACTCCATTTTTAAAACTTTAATCTGTGCAAGTGATTTTTCACACTCTGCCACACTATTTGAAGTGGCTACTCCATTTATACACGTAATTGATTCTCTGATGAACTATTACAAATTGCAGGGAAAATTCATCCTGACACACTTTGGAAAGTTGAAAAATCACTTCAACTACAAAGAACCAAAAACAAATTTGGTTGTAGGAATTGGATTTCATTGAATCAACCTTACAGATGTAAACCAGGTATATCATGGGCCAATTTTCACACATAAGCGGTCTAATTGACTTGAGCACACTAGCACCAGATTAGACATTACAGAGAGGATTTGGATTCCTTAGTACTCATGATCACACCATATCTAACCCCTCCATAACCCCAGCGTCACTTCATCCTTCTTCAAATGACTTATTTTAGAGTTGCTGTTAGCAAGAAAAATAGCCCAAAATACATTTTCAAGAAAGGTCATGCATTACAATTACATTTAAATTGCTTTATACTCAATATCTTTTGCTCTCTCGGGGACATAAAATAAGAACATAAGAAGTAGGAGCGGAAGTAGGCCATTGAGTCCTTCAAGTCTGCTCTGACATTCAATGAGATCACAGCTGATCTGGTAATGCTCAATTCAAATTTTCCTGCCTTTTCCCCTTGATCTCATTACTGATGAACAATCTTTCAGCTTATCTGCCTATACATTGTGTAAGGGAATTAGGGCCCTAAATCAACCTTGTGATGGTGTCATGGTGCTGCATTTCACTTGATATAAATGTCACAGCAAGTGAAGCTGCAACACGCTGGAAGAAGGTTGCAATACTGCACACTGCAATTGCATTTTGGTAAAACTAACAAGGGCAGGACCTATACAGTTAATGGTAGGTAGAACAGAGAGACCTAGGAGTACAGGTACAATATTCTTTGAAATTTGTGTCACATGTAGACAGAATGGTTAAGAAGGCATTTAGAATGCTTGCCTTTATTGCTGAGATCTTGACAATAGAAGCTGGGAAGTCATGTTGAGGTTGTATAGGATGTTGGTGAGGCCTCTTCTGGAGTACTGTGTATAGTTCTGGTCGCCTTGCTATAGGAAGGATATTACTAATTTTGACAGGGTTCAGAAAACATTTACCAGGATGTCGCCAGGAATGGAATGTTTGAGTTATAAAGATAGGCTAGATAGGCTGGATAGGCTGGGACTTGTTTCACTGGAGCGTAGGAGGTGGTGGGCTAACTTTATAAGTGAATGACAAGGGTGGGTGAATTCAAAACTAGGGGGCAAATTTTTAAAGTGAGAGGAAAAGGTATAAAAAGGACATGAAGGTCAACTTTGTTTTTTACACAGAGAGTGGTTCGTGTTTGGAATGAACTGCCAGAGGAAGTGACGAATGCAGCTACGTTTGGATAAGTACATGAATAGGAAAGGTTTGGAGGGATGTAGGCCAAACGCAGGCAAGTGGGACCAGTTTAGTTTAGGGTCATGGTCAGTGTCGGCTGGTAGGACCAAAGGCTGTGTTTCCGTGTTGTCTGACTCTACGATGCATCAAAACACATTCCTAAGTAGAAAAATATTCCTTTAGTATTTTTTAGTTAGTGAAAGCTCTAGGAAAGCAAATTTGACTACCTTTTCAAATCCCCTATACATTGGATTAGATTGAGTATCCCTGAATGGGGAAAGATTTTAATTCCTTTTGTATTTATGTTGCTAGATTACGCTTATGTTTGGGAGCCATATAGTAGCATGACAACTGCATTGAAAGTGTCTCACATGTTGCTAATAAATCTGGTAGGTCTGAAGTTTTACTTCTGACGATATCCAATATGATTGCTGTCATACTTCTGTCATTAACGAATTTCAAAATTCCCAGCATTTACTGATTATGTTGTAGAAATGAATCATTTCCCTTTAGGGACCTGAAAGAAAGTCTCCCTCACACGATGGTGCAACGACATTAATTGCAAAAGACACCTCAACTGAGCTGCTATACATCACCAGAACAAGCACAAGAATCTCAGTGTTTGCAGCATCACTTTAACAGCTCCACCAACAGGCCATCACAGATATATCAAAATAAGGCCACACCTGGTGGATTTGGACTCTCACCTGGGTTTGGAATAACAAATCTCAGGCTGTTTATTCTTAATCTACTACTAAAATCAATAGCCCAGTTCTGTAAAATAATGTCTTCAATTCTACACTAAGGACAATGTATCCCAATTGGTTTACAATGAAAACAAAAAATGTAGAAAATAAATCAGCACGTTCATTAGTAAATTGGTTTAAAGTGAACATCTTTAGTCAAAACTTTGACCTGCTGTTAGCATTAGTAAATGAGAAGTTGACAGATTTATTTCATAGTGCAATCAAACAATGCCTTGATTTCCTACTTCTAGATTTTACTTTTGGGGGTCAGTGGTTAGCACTGCTGCCTCACAGCACCAGGGGTCCAGCTTCAATTACAACCTCAGGCGACCGTCTGTGTAGGATTTACACATTCTCCCCGTGTCTGGTTTCCTCCCACAATCCAAAGATGTGCAAGATAGTTGGATTGGCCATGCTAAATTGCTCGTAGTGTTCAGGATGTGCCGGTTAGGTGCATTAGCCATGGGAAATGCAGGGTTACAGGGATAGGATAGGGACCTGGTTCTGGGTGGGATGCTCTTTGGAGGGGTGGTGTGGACTTATTGGGCCGAATGGCCTGTTTCCATACTGTGAGGATTCTATGATTCCATGATCTCTGCTATAACATCTGCTGCCTATGGCTTTACAAAGCAAATATCCAAGACAGTCTTTTTCAACAAACAAATCATTAGAACATAGTTCCAGCATACTTTGTAGATCAAGAGAGAATATTTCTAGGTATCTGTATAATGCAAAAAAAGTGGGGTAGTTATTTTATATCAAATCAGTCAAAATTAATGAACAACAAAATTATTTGATGCTGAAAGACTGATTCATACGAGCGATTGGGTATTTTGAATGAGAAGTTAATATCTGTTACTGTTGATAATCACAATCAATGGTTAATTATGTTACAATTTGAGGTTAGACAATCAGATTTTCAATGGTGGTGTCACAAGCTGTAGACTATAGTCAAGAACACAACTTGTGTCTTGTTAATAATTGAAATTGCTGGTATTAATCTTATTTTAATGAATAATACACCCAATTTTATTATGGCAATTAACCTTGCTATTACAAATGATTACTACAATTCTTCTAGCCTACTAGGATATTCATAATGTTGACAGTCATTGAACCTATAACTCGCAAAAATTATCTTGAATTCTCATCAAAATAATGTGTCAGGAAAGGTTCTTTTGCAATAATCTGTGACTACAATATGCATGTTTTATTTTTAATTATGCTGCTGCATTTACTCTAATGTTATTTAACATGTTGAAATCAATGCATTATAAGCAAATGCAAAGCTTTAATGCAGTTTCATACTCTAGATTTATCACCTCAAACTGTATTCACCAGCACTGACAGACTTTTAGCAATAATATTACATGTTGGGGAGAACAAATGATAAACAAGAGATAAAAATATCAACTTAGAAGCTCACACTTTAAACCCAAGAATGAATTGTTATCTGAAGGTATGAGATTCCAGCATCTCAAACTGTTTTCTTTCCAAGCACAGGAGATTGATTTGCATACCATTAACAACTATCACTTTGTTAAAAGGGTACTTAGACAGCAAATCACCAGTACATACTTAGTCTACTGAGTTTAATGGATAATTGATGTGCAAATCCAGCAAGTTCTTAAAAATAAACATGAGGCCAATTGTGTGATGGTGTTTATATAGAGCAAAGTGTATAAACAACCAGCAAGATTTGGAGATTGCCACTGAAGACATAGCTCTTAAACCTCTGAATTTACTGGCTGATTTGTAGTTAATTAATAATTATCATTGTTAGGAGACTGTTAATGTTCTAGCAAGATTTAGCTTCACCTCAGCGCAATAAATAATGAGCATATTCCAAAGCACAAATCACCTTTAAAGCAGCTACTAAACCTCCCAGTAGGTATAGCAAAGGGTCAGATATCATTTTATGCCATTCAGTTTACTGCCGATTTCAACAGTAAATGCCGATCTGTATGTAGTGATGTTGTCTATTACTTGTTAGATTCTGAAAAAGAGTCATATTGGACTTTTTTCTTAAATTCACTCTTGGGACATGGGCATTACTAGCCGGCCAGCATTTTATTGCCCATTCCTAGTTGCCCTTGAGAAGGTGTTGGTCAGCTGCCTTCGTGAACAATTGTAGTCCGTGTGCTGTAGGTGGACCCACGATGCTGTGCGGGAGGGAATTCTAAGTTTTTGAACCAATGACAGAGAAGGAATGGCAATACATTTCCAAGTCAGGATAGTGAGCAGCTTGAAGGGAAACTTGCAGATGGTGGTGTTCCCATGTTTCTGCTGACCTTCTTCTTCTAGATGGAAGTGGTAATTGGTTTGGAAGGCGCTGTCTCAGGAACTTCGGCAAATTTCTGCAGAACATCTTGTACACACTGCAGCAGCTCCTTGATAATATAGTGGTTAGTATCCCTGCTGTCACAGGGGAGACTAGGCTTCAATTCCCTGATAAGGAGTACATGCTGTATCTGATGCTACTGAGCATCAGTAGTGGAGGGGGTAGGTGTTTGTCAATGTGGTGCTAATCAATCAGGTTACTCTGTCCTGGACGGTGTCAAGCTTCATTAAGTGGTACTGGAACTGCAATTATTCAGGCAAGTGGGGAGTATCCCATCACACACCTGACCTGGGCCGAGGCTAGGCTTTTGGGGAGTCAGGAAGTGAGTTATTTGCTCCAGTATTCTTAGCCTCTGGCTTGCTCTTGTAGCTACTGTACTTATATGGTAATTCCAGTTGAGCTTTTAGTCAATGGTAAAGCCCAGGATGCTAATAGTGGGGAATTCAGTGATGATATGCCATTGAGCGTCAAAGTTTGGTGTTTTGGTCGGGTCTTATTGGATTTGGTCATTGCGAGGCATTTGTGTGGCATGAATATTATTTGCCATTCCCTGTTCTAGTCTAGATAATGACCAAATCTTGTTGCCCTGGGACATGGATTATTTCAGAACCTGAAACAGTGAAAGTGCTGAACATTGTACAATCATCGGCAAGCATCCCTACTTTTGGCATTACGATGGAGGGAAGGTCACTAATGAAGCGGCCAAAACAGAGTGGGCCTAGGCCTGCTTTATCTTATTGTGTAATATTGAACTACTTCTAATGGGTTTAGTATACAGAGAAACTATGCTTGCAGTTCACACACATATTTTCAGATCATTTTCCGTTTAGAGGTATATAAACTTCAAGTCGAGACTGCAGACAGTTTTAAGCTGTCGTCCACAATTTAAAATTAAAAAAAGAGGCAAGATCAAATATTTCTTTTACTTTAACCTCCAATTCCTACATATTAAGCCCAAAAAACACTAGTTTTAGAGAGTATAACAAGGTGTGGAGCTGGCCTGCTGTGTTCACCCCTCCCCCATTTCTGATGAAGGGTCTAGGCCCGAAACGTCAAGCTTTCCTGCTTCTATGATGCTGCTTGCCCTGCTGTGTTCATCCAGCTCCACACCTTGTTATCTCGGATTCTCCAGCATCTGCAGTTCCTATTATCTCTGATACAGTTTTAAGAGAGTGTTTTACAATTCAATAATAGCTTCTCTCTATTTGCCCTATTTCATCTGATTGGTCATCGAGCACATGGCACATCACATTAGAGAGTTAGAACATTCTAACATGAGTTCAAGGAGTAACTTCTTTAATACAAAAAAGGAAGAAAGAACATGCAACTTCAAAAAATAGGTTATATTTGAGTCAAGGGATACAATGGGTAAATTATGGTACAGATTAGCTATGAACTGCCTGAAAATTTACAGTTTAAGAGGAAAATAAGCATTAAACATCAAGCGTTTTTGAGAAAGAAATGTGACATGTAAAATAAAGCTGCACAAGCAACCGCTGAATAATTGTGCGTGTACAAAATGCCTGTAAAATGTAGTCAGTATGTTCTGGTGCATGTTTAACATGTAAGACAGATGGTGGAGACAAGAAAAGCATTATTCAAGAGTCAGAATAATCCATTAACCCTGTTTATAGATGGGCTTTAATATGAAGTGAACCATGAAGAATAAAGTTTTTACCATTATAGCGTTTTATTTTTCCTTTATGGTTTTTATAACCTATGTACACATTTTCTGCTTGCTTAATCCCTGCACAGACATTTGCCCTATGGGACCATATAACAGGAAATCCTGTGCACCCTGCACACAATTTTCTATCCATTATTACAATTAGTTAGAGGGAATCCACAGAATTTCTTGACATTCTTCCATCCAAGACGGACATGCATGGATGAAAAGATTATCCAATAGGTTATCTTCAATGACTGGTGCATTCTTTCTTACATGCATAATCTTTTTATCAGAATCAGGCCATTTTTTTTCAATTATGAGGTTTTCCACTTTCTTGGTAGAAGACTGTGCAGATCTACACCTTGGAGTAAGAGAAAAACAATAGCAGAAAATTGATAGACAGAAACAAATTAGGCTAAGTATTTCCTATCGTAACATTACTATGGTTAATTACCTGATGGTTTGGAAACATGATATTTGAGTGAAAACATTTTATCACTTGTAGAAGTTTGTGTCCATGCCTAGAGGAGGTCTGGAGAAAGATGCAATGGTTTCGCCCGAGGTTCATCCTGAACAGCTCCCCCTGATGCATACTGAGACAAACATCAACTGTGTCTGGAGGACCGTCAATTCAGTGAGAAATGCTCTTTGGTCTGCCCGAAACTTGTGCGTCTTCCAGAACAAGGATTTGACCCGACCGAGTATTGCAGACTGGCACATTCCAAGGTGGAGTGCGGAAAGACCACTGTCTGAGGTCTTTCTGCTGAAGTTAAATGGGGGTCCACTCAGTTATTGAACCCTCCTGGTACCTCAAATGCATGTAAATATAGTCTGGTTCAAGGAAGGGATGCCTTGAGTTTGTTTGGATAGAGTCAAACTCCAATGTTTGTTTGGTTCTGTACGGTTATGTATCAAGGAAACAAACTACTTTAGTGACTTCATACACATATAAAGATTTTTTAAAGAATAAAGCATATTTTTGAAATTAAAAAAGGTTTTCCTTCATATGAAATGCCAGGAAGAAGAGGACAGTCAGGGAGCTGCAAAGGCAGTGTTTAATGGTCAGTCATGTCCAGAGTGCTACTTAGGAAAGTCAGTCCAAAGTCGATGGCAAATACAAGTCCTGGGTGTCCTTCCTTTTTTTGTTAAGGAGGGTGCAAATGAGACAAAGAGAGGATCAATATCAAAAGGGATTTGAATGTCAAGACAGCAAGGGGAAAAGCAGAGGTTTTTATTGAAATGGGAGCAAAGGTGGTGACAAGGTGAAACTCAAGGTGTTTGGGGATATGCAGACCAATATTGGAGGGCATGGAGAGAAAGAAAATTATTGACAGTGACAACCACCACAGTCTCTACAGTGGGAGATTAGAGTATCAGGGTGAATATCATTATGGTCAGATGGCATTGAGGATAGTTGTAGAAAGAGTTCAAAGTGAGCGGTCTCCACATGGTGTGGGGGTGGTGGGGTCGGTGGGGGCAGGGGGGGGAGGTGTGGAAGGAGACAGGTGGAAATGGACTCTGGATAATGTGAGACAATGTGGGGCACAGAGATTCAGGTGGTGGCTGGTACCGGGTGGGCAGGTAGGGTCCAGAGAAAAATGTCCCTGTGAGAATGAGGGATAGAAAGGGCAAGATTAGGGAACCGTGGATGACAGGTGAAATTGTGAGACTAGCAAAGAGGTAAAAGGAAGCATACATAAGGTCTAGGCGACTGAAATCAGACGAAGCTTTGGAAGAATATTGGGAAAGTAGGACCAATCTGAAACGAGGAATTAAGAGGGCTAAAAGGGGTCATGAAATATCTTTAGTAAACAGGGTTAAGGAAAATCTCCAAGCCTTTTACTCGTACATAAGGAGCAAGAGGGTAACTAGAGAAAGGGCTGGCCCACTCAAGGACAAAGGAGAGAAGTTATGTGAGGAGTCAGAGAAAATGAGTGAGATTCTTAACGAGTACTTTGCGTCGGTATTCACTGAGGAGACGGACATGACGGATGTTGAGGTTAGGGATAGATATTTGATGACTTAAGGTCAAGTCGGCATGGGGGGGGGGGGGGGAAGTGTTGGGTATCCTGAAAGGCATTAGGGTGGACAAGTTCCCAGGTCCGGATGGGATCTATCGCAGGTTATGAGGGAAGCGAGAGAGGAAATAGCTGGGGCCTTAACAGATACCTTTGCAGCATCCTTGAGCACAGGTGAGGTCCCAGAGGACTGGAGAATTGTTAATGTTATCCCCTTGTTCAAGAAGGGTAGCAAGGATAATCCAGGTAATCATAGACCAGTGAGCCTGACGTCAGTGGTGGGGAAGCTGCTGGAGAAGATACTGAGGGATAGGATCTATTTACATTTGGAAGAAAATGGGCTTATCAGTGATAGGCAGCATGGTTTTGTGCAGGGAAGGTCATGTCTTACCAACTTGATAGAATTCTTTGAGGAAGCGACAAAGTTGATAGATGAGGAAAGGGCTGTAGATGTCATATACATGGACTTCAGTAAGGCATTCGATAAGGTTCCCCATGGTAGGCTGATGGAAAAAGTGAAGTTGCATGGAGTCCAGGCTGTACTAGCTAGATGGATAGAGAAATGGCTGGGCAACAGGAGGCAGAGAGTTGTAGTGGAAGGAAGTTTCTCAAAATGGAGAACTGTGACCAGTGGTGTTCCACAGGGATCTGTGGTGGGACCACTGTTATTTGTGATATAAATGATCTGGCGGAAGGTATAGATGGTCTGATTAGCAATTTTGCAGGTGACACTAAGATTGGTGGAGCAGAAGATGGTGAAGGGGACTGTCGGAGAATGCAGCAGAATATAGATAGATTGGGGAGTTGGGCGGAGAAATGGCAGATGGAGTTTAATCCAGGCAAATGCGAGGTGATGCATTTTGGAAGATCCAATTCAAGAGTGAACTATACGGTAAATGGAAAAGCCCTGAGGAAAATTGATGCACAGAGAGATCTGGGTGTTCAGGTCCATTGTACCCTGAAGGTGGCAACGCAAGTCGATAGAGTGGTCAAGAAGGTATACGGCATAAGAACATAAGAACTAGGAGCAGGAGTAGGCCGTCTGGCCCCTCGAGCCTGCTCCGCCATTCAATAAGATCATGGCTGATCTTTTTGTGGACTCAGATCCACTTACCCGCACTCTCACCGTATCCCTTAATTCCTTTATTGTTAAAAAAAAAATCTACCTTAGCTTTAAAAACGTTTACTGAAGTAGCATCAACTACTTCACTGGGCAAGGAATTCCACAGATTAACAACCCTCTGGGTGAAGAAGTTCCTCCTCAATTCAGTCCTAAATCTGCTCCCTCTAATCTTGACACTAGCCCTCTTGTCCTAGCTGCACCTGCCAGTGGGAACTTCCTTTCTACTTCTATCTTATCTATTCCCTTCATAATTTTATATGTTTCTATAAGATCCCCCCTCAATCTTCTGAATTCCAATGAATATAATCCCAATCTACTCAGTCTCTCCTCATAAGTCAACCCCCTCAACTCCGGATTCAACCTAGTGAACCTCCTCTGCACCCCCTCCAGTGCCAGTACATCCTTTCTTAAGTAAGGAGACCAAAATTGCACACAGTACTCCAGGTGTGGCCTCACCAGCACCTTGTACAGCTGCAACATAACCTCTCTGCTTTTAAACTCAATCCCTTGAGCAATGAAGGACAAAATTCCATTTGCCTTCCTAATTACTTGTTGTGCCTGCAGACCAACCTTCTGTGATTCATGCACAAGGACACCCAGGTCCCTCTGCATAGCAGCATGCTGCAACTTTTTACCATTCAAGTAATAACCCTTTTTACTAGTACTCCTACAAAAATGTATGACTTCACATTTATTTACATTGCATTCCATGTGCCAGACCTTTGCCAACTCACTCAATGTATCTACGTTCCTCTGCAAAGTTTCACCGTCCTCTGCACACTTTGCTCTGCCACTCATCTTAGTGTCATCTGCAAACTTTGACACCCTACACGTGGTCCCCAGCTCCAAATCATCTATATAAATTATAAATAATTGCGGTCCCAACACCGATCCCTGAGGCACACCACTAGTCACTGATTGCCAGCCAGAATAGCACTCATTTATCCCCACTCTTTGCTTCCTGTTAGTCAACCAATCCTCTATCCATGCTAATACCTTACCCCTAATGCCATGCATCCTTGTCTTATGCAGCAGCCTCTTGTGCGGCACCTTGAAGGCCTTTTGGAAATCTAGGTACACCACATCCACTGGGTCCCCATTGTCCACCTTGCTTGTAATGTCTTCATTGAGTTCTAAAAGATTTGTCAAGCATGACCTGCCCTTCATGAACCCATGCTGCGTCTGCCCAACGGGACAATTTCTATCGAGATGCCTTGCTATTTCTTCCTTGATAATAGACTCAAGCATCTTTCCCACTACAGAGGTTAAGCTAACCGGTCTATAATTCCCCATCTTTTGTCTACCTCCCTTTTTAAACAGTGGCGTCACATTTGCTGTTTTCCAATCTGCTGGGACTGCCCCAAAGTCCAGCGAATTTTGGAAAATTACCGCCAGTGCACCTGCTATTTCTCCCGCCATCTCTTTTAGTACCCTGGGATGCATTCCATCAGGGCCAGGAGATTTATCAATCCTTAGCTCCATTATCTTGCCCAACACTACCTCTTCCGTAATAATGACTGTTTCCAGGTCCTCACCTACCTTCATCTCTTTGTCAATTACTGGCATGTTATTGGTGCCCTCCACTGTGAAGACCGATACAAAATACCTGTTCAATGCCTCAGCCATTTCATCATATCCCATAACTAAATTCCCCTTCTCATCCTCTAAAGGGCCAACGTTTACTTTAGCCATTCTTTTTCGTTTTATATATTTATAGAAACTTTTGCTATCTGTCTTTATATTCTGTGCTAGTTTTTTCTCATGTTTTATCTTACTTTTCTTTATAGCTCTTTTTGTGGCTTTCTGTTGATCCTTAAAGTTTTCCCAATCTTCTAGTTTCATGCTGTTTTTGGCCACTTTGTATGCCTTCTCTTTCAATTTGATAGCCTCCCTTGTTTCCTTAGACACCCATGGCAGATTACCCCTCTTCTTACAGTCCTTCCTTTTCACTGGAATATACTTCTGCTGAGCGCTTTGAAAAATTGCTTTGAAAGTCCTCCACTGCTCGTCAACTGTCCCACCATAAAATCTTTATTTCCAGTCTACTTTAGCCAAGTCCTCCCTCATTCTATTGTAGTCCCCCTTGTTCAAGCACAATCCTGGTATTGGATTTTATCTTCACACTCTCCTGTGTTCTAAATTCAACCATACTGTGATCACTCCTTCCAAGAGGATCCCTAACTATGTGGTCATTAATTATTCCTGTCTCATTACATAGGACTAGATCTAGGATAGCTTGCTCCCTCGTCGGTTCCATTTCATACTGTTCAAGAAAACTATCATGGATACACTCAATAAACTTCTCCAAGGCTACCTTGACCGAGCTGGTTCGACCAATCTACATGTAGATTAAAATCCCCCATGATAACTGCTGTACCATTTTTACAGGCATTAGTTATTTCTTCGTTTATTGCCCAGACCAATGTGATGTTATTATTTGGTGGCCTATAGACTACGCCTACGCATGCTTTCGTTCAACAGATGGGACGTTGAGTACAAGAGTTGGCAGGTCATGTTACAGTTGTTTAGGACTTTGGTTCGACCACATTTGGAATACTGCGTACAGTTCTGGTCGCCACATTACCAAAAGGATGTGGATCCTCTGGGGAGGTTCACCAGGATGTTGCCTGGTATGGAGGGTGCTAGCTATGAAGAGAGGTTGAGTAGATTAGGATTATTTACATTAGAAAGACGGAGGTTGGGGGGGCGGGACCTGATTGAGGTCTACAAAATCACGAGGTATAGACAGGGTGGATAGCAAGAAGCTTTTTCCCAGAGTGGGGGACTCAATTACTAGGGGTCACAATTTCAAGGCGAGAGGGGAAAAGTTTAAGGGAGATATGTGTGGAAAGTTCTTTACGCAGAGGGTGGTGGGTGCCTGGAACGCGTTGCCAGCGGAGGTGGTAGAGGCGGGCATGATAGCGTAATTGAAGATGTAGCTAGACAGATACGTGAATGGGCAGGGAGCAGAGGGATACAGATCCTTGGAAAATAGGCGGCAGGTTTAGAGGATCTGGATCGGCGCAGGCTTGGAGGGCCGAAGGGCCTGTTCCTGTGCTGTAATTTTCTTTGTTCAGAGATGACACTGCTTTCCCTGTCCTCTAGATGTGCAATGCAATTGGAAAATGACAGGATGGGCAGAGTCAGTGTCACTTATGGGTAAAAGCCATAACTATGCCACAGGATCCTTATCTGCTTGACATCAGGACAATGAAATGACAAAATCCAGTTCAATTTCTTTTGCAAGCATTTCTTTGCACATACACAATGCCTGCAGAGTGTGCTCATGTGTTAAATATTGCAAATTGCACCACACCATTGGTGCTACATAAATTAACATTGGCATCTCTGTGATGCAGAAGTTATTGGCATCAACTTAAAATGGTGGCAAATGCTGTGCAAAAGCATCCCATCATTTGTGGAACTTTGAAAGTTATGTGGGATGGGGGAAACATCATTGCATCAAATGTTGTGTAAGCATAAGATCAGACTCCAGGCAGTGTATTGATAAACAGAATGGTTAATTAGGTCTGGGATAGGAAGGGGCTTGGAACCCAATAGGTGCTCCCTTTGGATGTAACGAGTTGGTCACCCAGCCAGCATGGCACCTCAACCAAGCTGGTGCACATGCTGTAACCACAGCAATGGTACCAGATGCTCCAGTATAGTCTGCGCATTCTCTGTGTGCCGTACCAAACTGGCGTGCACTGCTCTGCGCAACTGACCCAGGTAATGAGCCAGTGTGATGGAAGCTGGGGAATAGGAGAAGTCATCTGAGGAGGATATTGAGCTGAAGAATGCTCTCCTTGTGAATTTTACAATCAGCTGCACAAGGCCTGATGAAGCAGATAGGATCTGTTGACACCTGGTTTCAAATTATGCATGCTGGATGCAGGAAGCCACCATGGACTGCCAGTTTGTTTGCATTGTGAAGGATACCTGAGCCTACTGACTGCTCTGTGGTCCCTTCTGCCAGCTGTCAATAAATGCTCAAGTCTCGACTTGTCTGAATGGTTTGCCTGCATGTTATGTTCCCCTCCTGGACAATAACAAGATGCAAGTGACTCATGGGCAGTGGCGACAGGGAAGCAGGGACTTGACAGTATTTAAATGTGATGTATCCAAGAACTGGTAAAGTTGTCTCATGGTTAAACAATGACTAGGGTATATACGTGTGAGGAAGCATAAGCCATACTATGAGCCATGGGCAGTGTGGCTTGGTGCCATTATATTGACAGTGAAGGGCAAAGCTGGATTGCCAACATTTGACCAGGTGCAGCACTGCAGCCATTAAAATATTGCATGGGCATAAGGAGTGATGGTCTTCAGTGGGTATCAGCTGAGTGTCCTGCTAGTGGTGCATGGTAAGCTAGAAGTAAAATCGTATGGAACAAACACCATTGGAGCCAGATAAATAGCTAATGAGGCAAGTTTGGTAAGATATGGCAACAAATCAGGCTACGCCTTGCAGCGAGAATCTCTTCAAAACATAAACTCATGTGGCTGAAAACGAAGTCAGATTCAGCCCAATTTATTTGTTCTCCTTTCATATAGTCAGCAATTTGAATCCCTGCAACTTTTTCAGCATTAATTTCTCAAAGAAAGCAAGCTAAGTCACTGTTAATAGCTATATCATTCTTGTGAAAAATGTTCTTTAAAGACTCTATGTATTATTCAATGAAATGCTACTTTGTCAGTGATCTGTGCAGATTAATGTAGGATTAAAGCAAGTTATAGTGAATAGTCCGTCTGTTATAATCTCCAGGCGATGCATTTGTGAAGAACAATTTTACACTGACTGGATACTTACAGTTAATGGCTCCAAAGGCATCGAAATGATCTTCCTGTTTCCTCTGTCAATAAACTCTCCATTTGCATGTACTGGATGCACTTTTCATCACACCTTCTACAATATACATTTAACATCTAAATTCTTCCTGTTTTCCCCAACCCATCTGCTAATTGATTCAAAACTCTTTGAACACTGTCAGTCTCACTTGTTTCTTGTCACTTATTCATACGGTTTAGTGTCAAAAATTAGGTTTCCAGCACTCTAGACCATATTATTTTGGAATACTGTAATTGGCCAGGGATTAAGAATATACATTAATTGGCTGTTGCCTCAAAAGAAGCATTTTTGTCAATCACCAGCTTGTTTTCCATAATCAAAACAATTTAAATACAACTGGATCATTAGTCTTTAGCTCTTGAGCCTTAAAATCTTTGGCTGCTTTTTCATATTGCTTGGCTGAAATCACTGACTCATGTTGGGGTATGGTTTGGCCAGTAGTTTACCCAAGTCACATTTCTTCAGGTGACCCCAGATATTGTGCCCGAGAAGATGGAGTGGAATGGGGTGGTGGAAGGAAGAATGGATTACAGTTGGTTATTATGTTTTAACATGACTAAATATTTAGACACACCGTGAATTTTACAAAATGGCTAGGGATTAAAAAAATCCCTTTCAAGAAACTGAAGCTATAAATGTTTAGAAAAGAAAATATAATAAAGTCATGATAAACACTGTCGTCTGGATAAGTGCCCATGTGATTCAATTGTCACAGCGAAATAAATTCAAGAAGGAACCTATGGAGAATGGGGTGCCATTTTTAAGATCTTACCACAATACCTCTCAGAAGAAAGGACATCATCCGTTCAAAATGCAGAAAAAAAGAAGGCGAGGCCATGTTTTTGGGGAACCTAGGCTGGATACTATCACAGCAGATGTTGCAACTTGAATTCATTAAAACTCTGAAATTAAAGTCTAACAGTGAAGTAACTGGTTCACTAATGTCCTTTTGAGCAGGAAACTGCTGTCCTGACCTGGTCTGGCCTGTTTGCAACTTGCAGTCATGTGTTTGACTCTTTACTGTCCTCTGAAATGGCTTAGCAAGCCATTCCATTGTATGAACAGTGGGTCGCCAATGTTCATTAAGGCAGCTCACTACTACCTTCTCAACATCAACCATTATAAAAAAAGGTTTTATCTCCTTTTTCCTAAGAGACTGACTCAAGGTCTTCTTCAAACTGCCCAAAAATATTCCTGGGAAAAAAATGCACTAGGACTTTCTAACCTAAAATCAATCCTAGATCATTCAAAACCAAAATGAAAGCTAAATTCAATGTATGTCAACACTTTTTTTTCCTTCGTTGTTATGAATTCTCACAATTAATTGTGCTCAGTTCTGGTCACCTCATTATAGGAAAGATGTGGAAACTTTAGAGAGGATGCAGAGAAGATTTACCAGGATGCTGCCTGGACTGGAGGGCAGGTCTTATGAGGAAAGGTTAAGGGAGCTAGGGCTTTTTTCATTGGAGCGAAGAAGGACGAGAGATGACTTGACAGAGGTGTACAAGATGATGAGAGGCATAGATAGAGTAGACAGCCAGAGAGTTTTTCCCAGGGGGACATAATTTTAAGGTGATTGGAGGAAGGTATAGGGGAGATGTCAGAGGTAGGTTCTTCAACCAGAGAGTGGTGGGCGTGTGGAATGCGCTGTCGGCAGTGGTAGTGGAGTCAGATACTTCAGAGACTTTTAAGCAACTCTTGGATAGGCACATGGAGACAGCAAAATGTAGGGTATGCTGGGTAGATTCATCTTAGTAGGATAATAGGTTGGCACAACATCATGGGCCGAAGGACCTGTACTGTTCTATGTTCTATAAACAAACTTCCATTAATACTCCAGGATGCACACACTGTTTTGAACCAGGCAAAGTTCTGAAAAGACTAACCTAGTTAGTTAAACAATTTCACAATAAGTGACTTGTTTAAAATTAAACTCTTAAATGACATGTTCAACACATAAACTGTTTGATTCACCATTTAATGGTAAAGCAGATACAGGGGGAACACCACCACCTGCAAATTCTCCTCCCAGCTACTACTTACCCTGACTTGGAAATAAGAACATATAACATTTAGGAGCAGATTAAACATAGAAGCAATTAGGCTATTCAGCCCATCGAGTCTGCTCCTCAATTCAACCATGGTTGCTATGTTTCTCAATTCCATTCTCCTGCGTCCTTTCAGTCACTGTGAAAGTCATCTCTTTTTAAAAGGTTACTAATCTCTGTGGTGATCACTGCAATATTTGCTTAGGTTCACTGTTCCTGCCATAATTAGATATTATGTTTCACAGCACACCTTTTTCTTATACCTAAAGAGAGTAAAACTGGTAAGACTAAGAAATCGATGTACTGGTTTTACATTTTTAATTATACAAGACAGATCCATATGTCTCATTCTTCAGTTTTACCGTTTTTTTTGGGCATTTAAGCAAACAATAACATTAGCTAGGCATTGCACAGAACCTTTGTACCTCTGTACAGAGGATCAGGTGGCAACACAATTTGTCCTCTTTGAAAGCTGACTGGGTACATATTCAAACCAAATTGAGATGTAGGGGCAGAATTCCATTCCTGTGATGGCTAGCTAGAGTTGGAGACAGACCACTTTGGTTTAAAGGGCTCCATTTAGTCTAATTTTTCCAATAGGATTGTTGAAAACAAATGAAGGTTCCTTTCAGCGTGAAATGGGAGAATTGATCATAGAGAACAAGACAGTAGTGGAGAAATTAAACTACTACACTTTAGTCCCTTATCTTTGGAGAAGACAAATAATTTCCCAGAAACTTCAGGGAAGCAAAAGTCAATTGAGGAGGAGGAATTGAAGGAAATTAGTTGAAAAACAAAACCACTAGATAGGACTGAAAGCTGATAACTTATTCGGGCCTGATAATCTACATCTCTAGATACTAAAGGAAATAGCCATGAAAATAGTGGATGCATTGATTATTATCTTCTTTACTGCATAGGTTGGAGCAATCCCACCAGATTGGAAGCTGGCAAATGTAATGTTACTATGTTTAACAAGAATGAGAGAATTACAAAAGAGTCAGTCTAATATTGCAAGTAGGAAAATGCTATAGTTTTATAAAAGAATCTAATAAGGCAATTAGAAAACAAACAGAATTAAACAAAGTCGACATGGATTTATGAAAGATAAATCATGTTTAACAAAACTAACGATGTCAAGTACGTAACCAGTAGAGTAGCGAGACAGAATCAGTGGATGTGGTGTATTTAGAGTTTCAGAAAACTTTTGATAAAATCTCACATAACAGGTTAATGTGCAAGACTGAACCAAATGGGTATGGGCGTAGTATATTGGCAAAGATTGAGAACGGATTAGCGGAGAGGAAACAGGAACAATAAATAGGTCTTTTTCAGGGGAGGACTAACTCGCGAGGTACCAAAGGGATCATGCGCTTAGGTCGAAACTATTCACAATAACAACCACTTGGTTGAAGGAATCAAATGTAATATTTTAAAGTTTGCTGATGAAAATGCTAGGAAGAATTGGGAGTGGTGATGCAAAGAGGCTTCAAGGTGACCTAGACAAGTTGAGCAGGTGAACAAGCACATGGAAGATGCAGTAAAGATGGATTAATGTGATGTTATCCAAACATGGTATGAAAAACAGAACGTCAGACAATTTAAATGAGATAGATTGAGAAATGCTGATGTACAAAAAGGGATCTGGGTATCCTTATATGCCTGTCACTGAAAGCAAGTGGGTAGCAAGGCAAATGTTATAATCAAACAAAGAACTGTGGATGCTGGAGATCTGAAACAAAAACAGAAATTGCTGGTGAAACTCAACGGGTCTGGCAGCCTCTGTAGGAAGAAAGCAGTGTTAACGTTTTGAGTTGAGTGACTCTTCATCAGAACCCCTTCTCCCAGCAGATCTGGAAGCATCACTGAGTTTCATCAGCAATTTCTATTTTTGTTGTGAAGACAAATGTTACATTAGGTTTCATTGCAAGAGGGTTCTAGTACAGGAGAAAGATGTCTTCCTGCAGTTGTATAGGGACTCATAAGAACACACTGTGTGCAATATTATCTAAGAAAAGATAACTGGTCATTGAAGAAATGCAGCGCAAGGTTCACCACAGTGATTCCTGGAACAGCAAGATGGGACTAATTCTGCCCGTTTACTACACTCTATCCAATTGTTCATTCTGTAGATTTAGGAGGGGGGGGTGGTGGAGGTGAGGAGTGCTGATCTGAAGCAAATCTAAACAGCTACACAGGTCAGCAAATACTGAAGTAGGTTGGTTAGAAGGCCTGCCTCAGCTCCCTGGGATGTAGGCCCTCTAGCCTTAACCCTCCATCCCACCCACTCTCCAGCCACCAATTACTCACATGCAACCAACCTAGCCCTTCAGCTAGCATCCACAATGGGCAGAACTAAAACTTGTGGAGATGTAAAAAAAAAAAAATCAAAGAGCTCTCACTCATACACACACACACACACACACACACACACACACACACAATACAGAAAAGAATACTCGCATTCATGAAACCCATTCAAAGATTTTGAACGCTCTCAAATATTCAGTTATAAAATAAAATTCTATATGGTAAGAAAAGGAAAGTGAATTTTATTAGGCTTTTTAAGTGTCTATCAAAATCACTTTCAACTTGCAGGAAGCTGAGAGCTTTTGTAATTCAGCCAAGCATTCAAAATCAATTGAGCTACCACAATAGTCCTTAGAAAGTAACAATTATAAAATCTATTGAAAATATAGAGGAACAGATAACAAGAGCAGTTACTAACCTCTACCTTATGTTCTGTGAATCAAAGCAGTTTCAGCCACCTTCACTCTTACCCTTCACTACCACTGTCTCCCGTCCAAACTCCATGTTCAAAGAATTGGAGAATTTTAAACATCACAACATTTGTATCGTCTTTGTCCTCTCTTCGTAATTGTTCATGTCTACACCATAAATTTGAGTCCTCAGCCCTGACGAGGTCCTTGAGAAAGTGAATATAGGATTATTTTGAACTCTGCATTCTTCTGAAAAGGCTCTGCCGTGTTTAGATTTCCTGCCCCAATTCACTTGTACTTCATCACCCTACAAGCAAAAATATTATCTATCAGAAAAGAGGGCAAGAACCACAGATGTTGTTCCTGCCCCATTTTTAAAGATCTCTGAAGTCCATGAGAACGTGGTCAATAATAGTTAACCGAATGGTTTTAATCACCTAATGTGGATCAGTGAAATTTACATAGTTCAAAATAAATATATATTTTAGCACCTTCAACGTATAGAAAAGATGCAACTTGTTTTCATTCTAAAGATGAACTTCTCAATTCCTCTTACTGTAATAAACTCATTTTTGACAACTTCCCTGGTTAGTCGGGCACAGGACACTGCTAAATCACCTAGGTTTGTAGGTATTGGGTACATAAAAGGTTTCATTTGGATGTTTGAATTCGAGCTACCATTATAAAAATCTGTTTGAAAAGCCTCTTCCCACAAGTTGTCAACCAAGAGGACTCCACATAAACAGTGAATCTACCTTTACCATCAACAAGTCTATTAAACAGCTGTCAATCATATCTAAAGCTCTTCAATTTACAAGGTGGCTTATAACACACCCATAGATCCTGAAACAGTGATAGCAGATGACATATTGGCCATGTTTTAATTCAGACAAACAGCCATGCATCAATATTGAATAAAGGTACTCTTCAACACTGCCATTGTCTATACCGCTCTTAGAGACAGAACAACACTACAGATGCTGGAATCCAAAGGTAGACAAGCAGGAGGCTATAAGAACACAGCAGGCCAGGCAGCATCTGGAGGAAAGGAGGAGTCAACATTTCGGGTGTGACCCTTCTTCAGGGCTGCTCCTGTCCTCCAGATGCTGCCTGGCCTGCTGTGTTCTTACAGCCTCCTGTTTGTCAATACTGTTCTGGTTAGTTGATACTCCAATTTTATCCTATATGAATAATTTTACAGTTAGCTCATCTAGAATTCAACAAGTATTTTCTACACCAGGAAATACCCTTTGGGGTTTTACTTTAACCCCTTATATGCTAATTTTAGCAATGTAACAGATGTTTTGTATTTTGTGGCATAAAGCCAAACTTACAGGCAAACATGTTCCAGCAGGGGTCACTAGATACTGATTATGAGAGGGAGCGAACTGATTTTGTCTTATTCCAGAAGTATTTAAATCAGTTGTAAAGCCCTTACCATCACCTTTGCTAGAAATTGCTAAATAACCAAACACTAGTGAATGAACCAATTCTGAGCGACTCAATACTATATCAATCAATCACAAAATATTTCTGAATAAGCCACTGGCAAAGCTTAATGTTTTTGAAAGGCGACATGTTAAAATGCCCTTATACATTCCCAAAATACAAGTTATGTGCATTTAGTAGTTTATGTTCATTAATTCGATTGTCTCCTCAGAATTACATTAGAATTTCAAGAAGAAGTCAACATAACTGAAATGTTTTTCAACAAAAAAAAAGTAGAGATGTAATCATCAAATGTTTGGCAACTTGACAATCACAACAGACAACTAGCTGATGGTCCAGTTATTTGAATTTTTATTATTGCTTCAAGAAGTTGTTGAAGCTTTCTGTCTTGCACTCATCAGGACAATTCACAAGAATACCACTTCAAAGGGAAAGCCAACATTTGTACTGCATGGGAGTCCTAATTCTCCATGGCAACACCTCTACCAATGTATAAATTAAATGATGGTTGACAGTTACTGCCAGGCTTTGTATAAACTTAAAACCAGGCAAATTGACGGATTTCTCAGGACATTGGTTATCTCTCAGGCAATCAAATGGTTGTCACCCATTTCGTTGAGCTGAAACATGCACAGTGCATGTATATGTTTTCCCTCCAGAGAACAGGTGCCTGTATATTAATAAATATAGCTTCCAGTACACATAAGAGCAGCACATCATGTGCTCAACCAAATCTTAAATTGGTTGTCAATGTATTTCTTTGCAACTTAGGAGTCGTAGTCAGACAATCAATAATTTCAATTTTACTCAGAATATTGCACTATTGGTAAGGGCAATATTTATTGCCTGTCCAAATGTCAGGAAATGCGGTGTACTGTTTACTTCTTGAACTCTAACAGTTCGTGTGGTGAAAGTATCAGAGTGCTTTCAGTGAGAGAGTTCCAGGATTTTGTTCCAATTCCAGTGAAGGAGACGTGACATTCCTATACCATCATGATGTGCGGATGATATTCCAATTCATCACTGCCCTTGTCCTTTTAAGTGATAGCCTCTTTTTTTGGAAGCTGTTATCATGGAAGCGTTTGTCATTTACTACAGTGCATCCTGTAGATGGTACACGTTGTACCAATTATACATTGGTAGTGAAGGGTCAGTGTTTAAGGTGCTGGATGGGAGGGGGGGGGGGGTTACAATTAAGAAGGCTTTTTATATCCTGCATAGCGTTCAAGTGTGAATGATGAAAAAAAGCTATGAGTAGCCAAGAAGTGAATTAATCACCACTCAAATACCCAGCCTCTGATCTTCTTTAGCAGTCTTGGCATTTAAGTAGCCAGCAAAGTTTCTGGTCAACGATAAACCCAGAAGGTCGATGGTGGCTGATTCAGGAATTGTAATGTCATTCAACATAAAATGAGAGCTAAGATTCCCTCTGGTTTTGAAATGGTCATTGACGAGCAGCTTTATGTCACTAATATTACTTGCCACTTGTCAGCCAAAGCCAGAATGTTGTTCTGGTCTTATTTTATTGCTTGTCAGTTTTAATGTCTGAGGAGTTGCAAATGAACCTGAATAATCAGCTGTTATGAAGGAAAGTTATTGATGAAGCACGTCAAGATTACTCATTGATGATTGTACCTAGGACTTTACTGTAGAAAACTCCTGAAGAACGCAAGAACAAATTCTCAATGCTGAGGACCCAGCATATGTTCTTGCATACCACCACGACAAAGTGAGCATATTTTCTTACACAGTGGGAACAGAGCCACACAAAAATGTACCCTCTCACACAAGGGGATCTATGTTAAATGATAACAAGGTGTGGAGGTAGACGAACACAGCAGGCCAAGCAGCAGCACAGGAGCAGAAAAGCTTGACATTTCGGGCCTAGACCCTTCATCAGAAATGGGGGAGGGGA
>JAHRHZ010000249.1:36898498-36920987 GCA_024137785.1 Ginglymostoma cirratum
TCTTCCATCCGCCTCGCCCTCTCTCCCTATTTATTTCAGAACCCTCTTCCCCTCCCCCATTTCTGATGAAGGGTCCAGGCCCGAAACGTCAAGCTTTCCTGCTCCTATGATGCTGCTTGGCCTGCTGTGTTCATCCAGCTCCACACCTTGTTATCTCGGATTCTCCAGCATCTGCAGTATCTATTATCTCTATCTATGTTTAATGATGACTTTTCACCAGCTTTTTCACTTAGTTGTTGTATACATGCACACTTCTGACAAAAATCACTAGGATGGAAAATCTTGACTTTTAAAATGCCTTCACGAGTTTAGCAATGCTCAAGTCAAGTGTAGTAAACCCACCTCCATCAGCTGCATCTAAGGTTACCAGAAACTAATGATACAATCTGGAGATTTTCCAGTCTCTAATCGTTCTGTGAATTTTAACACGAGGTTGTTCGAGGATAAGAGGTTAGAAAAATATAAAAAACATGCAAGATTGTTAATCTTAAGTAAAGCATTCACAGTACTGAAAAAAATATCATTTCAATGTCAATCCTACTGACTTCACTTCAAAAGGATATTTTCACAGAAGGTAATTGAAGATGCCATATAAGATAAAGATGCTGTCTTTTTTCTTTCTGTATAACATTGCAAATATCAACTGTGTCCTATAATCTCAATAGCATATCATTTCCTGGGTTTCATTAATAGAACATAGAACATAGAACAATACAGCGCAGAACAGGCCCTTCGGCCCTCGATGTTGCGCCGCCCTGTGAACTAATCTAAGCCCATCCCCCTACACTATCTCATTATCATCCATATGCTTATCCAAGGACTGTTTAAATGCCCCTAATGTGGCTGAGTTAACTACATTGGCAGGCAGGGCATTCCACGCCCTTACCACTCTCCGAGTAAAGAACCTGCCTCTGACATCTGTCTTAAATCTATCACCCCTCAATTTGCAGCTTTGCCCCCTCGTACTAGCCGACATCATCATCCTGGGAAAAAGACTCACACCGTCCACCCTATCTAATCCTCTGATCATTTTGTAGGTCTCTATTAAATCCCCTCTTAGTCTTCTTCTCTCCAATGAGAACAGACCCAAGTCCCTCAGTCTTTCCTCATAAGACCTTCGCTCCAGACGAGGCAACATCCTGGTAAATCTCCTCTGCACCTTTTCCAATGCTTCCACATCCTTCCTGTAATGGGGCGACCAGAACTGTACGCAATATTCCAAGTGAGGCCGCACTAGCGTTTTGTACAGTTGCAGCATGACATCACGCCTCCGGAACTCAATCCCTCTACCAATGAAACCTAACACACCACTTGCCTTCTTAACAGCACTATCAACCTGGGTGGCAACTTTCAGGGATCCATTTACCTGGACACCAAGATCCCTCTGCACATCCACACTACCAAGAATCTTTCCATTGACCCAGTATTCTGCCTTCCTATTATTCTTCCCAAAGTGCATCACCTCACATTTATCTGCATTGAACTCCATTTGCCACCTTTCAGCCCAATTCTGCAGTTTATCCAAGTCTCCCTGCAACATTCTTCCACACGGTCCACCACTCCACCGACTAGTGTCATCTGCAAACTTACTAACCCATCCACCTATGTCTGCGTCCAAGTCATTTATAAAAATGACAAACAGCAGTGGTCCCAAAACAGATCCTTGTGGCACACCACTAGTAACCGGACTCCAGGCTGAATCTTTTCCATCAACCACCATTCTTTGGCTTCTTTCAGAGAGCCAGGTTCTAATCCAAACTGCTAAATCTCCCTCAATCCCATGCCTCCGCATTTTCTCCAATAGCCTACCATGTGGAACCTTATCAAAGGCTTTACTGAAGTCCATGTACACCACGTCAATTAATATTACCAAAAGTTTTATGGTCAGAGGATGTTATGACATTAAGAAACAATGCAGAACATTGAAAGAAGGACTAAAGAAGACAGAAAGAAGATAAAGGAAATCTGGGTCTGTACAATCGATAGGTCATCGGTAACTTCAGTAAAGTTCAGAATTGAAATTGCAAGATTTTGAAAATGTACCTCTTATTCCCATGTGCCTAATTTATATTGTGCAAATTCTGTGCCTCAATTTTAAGGGCTGCCATTCAGAACAGTCTATGTTGTGACCTGCCAAAGGCCATTTTTTTTACCATTTGTCTTTACAGTATGTAATGTCTCGGCTTTCAAGTCAAGACAATACAGAAAGTGTAGAAAGTCAAGCAGTTTGGAGAACAAAGACAAAGACATCAGCAGATCATTTCCAAGCTGTACAGCACTTGAGCTGTTCAAGACTGAAAATACTGGACAGATTTTAACTTGAGACGAGCAGGCAGAAGGAATCCTGAGGTTGTATTACAAGATTAATTTCTTTTTTAGAGGTTACTAATGGATGCCAATTCCAATTGCAGACAATACAGCTTTAAAATGGAACACAAATGTAAATTTCCCACCCGAGACATGAGCTCGAACCTGAAGCAAACACCTGAAATGCGGACCTACTTTCTGATGGAGATTAAAAAGGTTGTAATTGAAATAGATTTTAGCATGTTGCAGTCATACAACATGTTGTCATAACTCAGATACAAGTAAAAAAGGTGAAAGCAGCCTGGCTTTTGAACCTCTAATCCAGCAAGAAGTGAGGTGTTGACAAACATTTGACAAATTCTCAAGCTACCATTCAAATGTATCATGGAAGACTGGTCATTCAATCCTATCAATGGCAGGTCAAGGGATAAGCACACCATATAATTATAATTTCATGAAGAATGTCATTTTGTTTTTATTGGATAGTTTCTGCCTTCAGAATTCAATGAGGAAAACCTTCGTTCTTAATTTTTATTTATATAGTGAATGCAATTTAAAGATTGTACTTTGATTCAGCTTTTTTCTGGGCAAATCAACATCCTGTCTAGTCATAAATTAAGTATTCTATAGGATTCTTCTGACAAGCAAACAAATCCATCCTTGTAAGTACAATGCTGTTGGAGTCTGTGTGAACATCAGACTGGTGCCAAGAATAGCAGCTGAAATCAATCGTGGAGGTAATAGAATTTTCTAATACATTTTCCTTTGTTCAATAAATTCATGCAAAGAATTTCTTTATATCCAATATCGATGTAATGTAAAGTATCTCAAAGTATGTTCATTATTCTAGCTGTGTGCTTGAAAGTATTTTAAGTCTTCATTTAATCAATTGTTTCACAGAGCCTTGAGATCTAGAGGTCACTTGCAATTTATAAAAGAGAAAATTGACAGCATATATAAACCTGTGATCAAAATTCTCTGTTGAGAAATCTATGTGATGGGTTAAGCCAACAGTACAGAATAGCACCATTTAAAAGCAAACAAGTGAAGGGTATGATGTTTCAAGAAGCAATGGCATGGTAACATCAAGTTTGTTGTTTACAAGCCTTAAAATGATAACATTAATCTTACAGGAACGAAGGATTTGTTAATTCATTTCTCATTCTGACCCTAAGACAGTCCTCATTTTGGTTTACTAATAACAGCCAAATCTTAGGAAAGTTCTAAATGAAATGAACTTATCCCTGATTTCATAAGTGCAGAATTAATTTGGATTACCAATGCATCTGGATTTGAAATGAGCAGTCAAGTTTTAGAGTGGACTATGTAGAAATTTCTAAAGATGTAAATCTGATACCAAGAAAGTATATTTTTCCCACTTACTTCTAAGCCTCATGTGAAAACAAAGGTTTCAATTGGTGTCCAGAACCAGCAAAGCAATTTCAAACAATTATCCAACCCTTGCCTAGTTCTTGTGTGTTCAGCCTGATCATTTTGGATTGTGTAAAAAACAAACCTTGTCTCATAGCTACAGAAAAAAAAAGGTAATTGCATTTTATTTTCAAGTTCAGCTCCAAAAGCCTCAAAACTTCAACAAAACTCATTCTCCAAGCTGACACATTGCATTATACATTACAAAAGATTGTACTTCTAGAGCACAAGCTACAAATGTAATAGTAGATATACGACATACAAATTAATCCATGTCTAATAGTTTGCAAGTTTCTGAAGATTCACCGGTCAGGAGGTCATGAGTTTTGATAGTTGCTTTTTGAAGAGAATGCAGTAGAAACATTCATAGTTGATGTGTTCACTTCATAAAATAGGAAAAAAAAAAATGGATAAATGTGCAAACCCCTATTGCCTGCTACACTTAATATAAAATCTTGTCAGATAGGCCTCCAGATAGTGAGATAAGGCATAAATCCCCACAGATATGTTCCAGCTCTACAGGAAATGAAAAGGTTGGCAGCAGGTTAGAAGACCACTTTTGTCCAAAGGATGCTAGTCTGCAACCTGAGCAAACTTTAAAGGGAGTAGTTTTGATATAAAACACATGATCCAACCAGACTAAAGTTAATAAGTCAGCCAAATCAATTATTTCTATAAAGGCCATAAAGGTGCACTTGACTGCCCCCATCTCAGTTAAAAAAGTTAAACTATCAGAGATTCATATCACCTATTATAAACTGTATTCAAACTGATTGGGAGTAGTAAAAGAATGAATGCCATCTTAATTAAATCCTTCAACAGTCATGGTAACCTGTGGATTTAGCAGACAATTTAATTGCCTTTGTTCAATTCTGACTTGAACTGCATGAAAATGGTAGAGATTTTAATATTTCCCTATAGGGAAGAAAAATTGAGTACAAAGGTGTCTTGCCCAGGCAGTACCTCATACTGAATGTCTATAAAGGAGGATCAGATTCAGCTGCAGCAGATATGTATTTCCACAACAATGACTTGCATTTATTTAGTTATTTCAACGTGGTAATATATCCAAGACAATCCCCAAGAGATAATCAAAAATCAACCAAAACAAACCACAGAAAGAGAAATTTAATCAAAAGTTTGTCAAAGAGGAGGAAAGATGCAAGGAATAAAGAAAGAAATCCAGAGCTCAAAAGTATAGTTAACTGAGGGCTGATTCTCAATGGCAGGGAAAGGATGGAAGTGTGCACAAAGGCCAGAATTCAGGAAAATTATCTAAGAGTTTTGGGCAGGGGGTAATTGTTGAGATGGGGAAGGATGAGGATTGACAAAGGGTGAGATATGAAATTGAAGTGTTGGTCATACAGAAACAAATTTTGGTCAGCAAGCACAGAATTGCAGGTGGAATGAGATTCATGAGCAAGTTAGAACTAAGTGTACTTCCCTTCAATATAGTTGAACGCCCTAGTATATTCAGGAGAGAAATGATAGCCGTCAAATGTTATGAAAACATACTGTACATCAAAAATATTTTGTGCCCATTGGACAGACCAGAAGACAAAGGAGCAGAATTAGGCCATTTGGCCTATTGCGTCTGCGCCATCATTCGATCATGGCTGATATTTCTCAACCTCATTCCCCTGCCTCCCTTGATCCCCTTAATAATCCAAAACCTATTTACCTCTGTGCTAAAGACAGATCAATAACTTGGGCGTTCACAGCCTTCTTCAGCAGTTAGTTTCACAGATTAACCACCCTCTGGCTAAAGAAATTCCTCTTCATTTCAGTCCTAAAGGGTCATCCCTTCACTCCGAAGCTGTGCACTTGGGTAACAGTCTCTCCTAGAGAAATCCCTAACCGATTTTGAGGAACTAAAACCACATTGAATGGAGCTTGCAGCCAATTTTCATAATTGTACCTTCTACAGTCCAATGGCTGGAATGGAGCCAACCTGTCAGCACAAAAAAAAAAATGAACTCAAGAAATGGGAATAAAGTAGACCTCTTACCCTGTGAGCACAACAGCCAGTCACCTCAACTGGGAGGGGATAAACCATTAGAATCATCACCTGAACAACAGAACTCTGGCTAATTTAGGATTCTCAGTCATGGGGTGGCACAGTGGCAGGGCTGGCACGGTGGCTCACTGTTTAGCACTGCTGTCTCACAGCGCCAGGGACTCCATTTCAATTCCACCCTCAGGTGACTGAGAAATTTGCACATTTTCTCAGTGTCTGCGTGGGTTTCCTCCAGGTGCTTCGGTTTACTCCCACAGTCCAAAGATGTGCAGTTTAGGTGGATCGGCCATGCTAACTTGCCCATATAGTGTCCAGGGATGTGTAGGTTAGGTGGATTAGTCATGGGAAATGCAAGGATAGAGTAGGGGAGTAAGTCTGATTGGGATGTTCTTTGGAGAGTCGGAGTGGATTTGTTGGGCCAAATGGCCTGTTTCCATGCTGTAGGGATTCTATTATGAGATTATTTATTCAAAATAGAATTGAAAAATGTTGGCCACACAAACTTGTTTGGGTTCCTGGGCAGTTAGAAAGAGAAGGTCTGTGACAAGTTAATCCTTTGTTTTGAACACCTGTTTTATCTGTAGAGCACCACCAGCAGGTGAGGGACAAGGCCTAGATTTGTAATTTCCTCCCTATATAATTTGTAATTTTTATCTGTACGGGATTACTCCAGGTTCCAGACAGAATTTGAAGTCAACCCAGCACCACCATCTCTAAAAGAACAAATAAAACTGTCTGCATTTTAAATCAATCCTACACTGGAAGTTGCAGGATCTGCGTATTCGACCTGAAAACATCAAGCTGTTAAGTTCACTATACCCTAATTCAGTTGATCTATCCTTCCCCAATCCAATCATGTTCGTGAGATACGTATCCCCGCACGTGAGAGAAACTTGGAGTGTTTTACTGTACTTAACCCAGCCCAAGTACATTAAAAGCTATCCTCTTAAATTCCACAAAATGTGTCCGAATGTCTTAATGGTAAGGTCCTGGGGAGTCTTGCTGAACAAAGAGACCTTGGAGCACAGGTTCAAAAGTTCCTTGAAAGTGGCTTCACAGGCTGAAAGGATAGTGAAGGTGGTGTTTGGTACGCTTGCCTTTATTGGTCAGCACACTGAGTATAGGAATTGGGAAACATAGAAACATAAAAAGATAGAAACAGGAGGTGGCCATTCGGCCCTTCAAGTCTGCTCCACCATTCTTCACGAGCATGGTTGATCATCCAACTCAATAGCCTAATCCTGCTTTCTCCCCATGACCTTCGATCCCATTCACTCCAAGTGTTATGTCTAGTTGCCTCTTGAATACATTCAATGTTTTGGCATCGACTACTTCCTGTTGTAATGAATTCCACAGACTCACCACTCTTTGGGTGAAGAAGTGTCTCCTCCTCTCCATCCTAAATCATCTACCCCGAACCCTCATACTGTGACCCCTGGTTCCGGACACACCCACCATCAGGAACATCCTCCCTGCATCTACCCTGTCCAGTCCTGTTAGAATTTTAGAAGTCTTTATAAGAAACTCCTTCATTCGTCTGAATTCCAAGAAAATAATCCCAACCTAGTCAATCTCTCCTCATACATCAGACTCACCATCCCCGGAATCAGCCTGGTAAACCTTCGCTGCACTCCCCTCGAGAGCAAGAGCATCCTTCCTCGGAAAAGGAGACCAAAATTGCACACAATATTCCAGGAGTGGTCTCACCAAGGCCCTGTATAACTGCCACAACACATCCCTGCTCTTGTACTCAAAATCTCTCGCAATGAAGGCCAACATACCATTAACCTTCTTCACCACCTGCTGTACCTGTATGCTTACCTCCAGAGACTGGTGCACAAGGACACTCCCGTTACACACTCCCCTCTCCCAATTTACAGCCATTCAGGTAGTAATCTGCCTTCTTGTTTTTGCTTCTGAAGTGAATAACCTCACAGTTATCCAAATTTTACTACATCTTGTTCATTGATTTGCCCACTCACCCAATCTGCTGAGATCATGCCGGAGGATCTCTGCATCCTCATCACAGTTCACCCTCCCACCCAACTTGGTATTGTCTGCAAACTTGGAGATGATACATTTTGTTCCCTCATCCAAATCATTTATATATATTAATAGGTGATTAGTTGCATCTGTAGAAGACATTGGTTCGGCCATTTTCAGAATAGTGCGAACAGTTCTGGTTTCCTTGCTATAGGAAGGATGTTGTGAAACCTGAAAGGGTTCAGAAAAGATTTAAGGACATTGCCAGGGTTGGAGGGTTTGAGCTATAGGGAGAGGCTGAGTAGGCCGGGGCTATTTTCCCTGGAGAGTCGGAGGATTGAGAGGGTGACCTTATAAATTCATGAGGGGCATGGAGAGTGTAAATAGACAAGCACTTTTCCCCAGGGTGGGCGAGTCCAAAAATAATGTATGGGTTTAAGGTGAGAGGGGAAAGAGTTAAAAGGGACCCAAGGGGCAATGGTTTCATGCAGAGGGTGGCGCATGTATGGAATGAGCTGCCAGTGGAAGTGGTGGAAGCTGGTAAAATTACAACATTTAAAAGGCATCTGGATAGGTATATGAATGAGAAGAGTTTAGAGGGATAAGGACCAAATGCTGGCAAATGGGACTGGATTAATTTAGGATATCTGGCTGACATGGACAAGTTGGACCAAAGGGTCTGTTTCTGTGCTGTGCAGCTCTATGACTCCATGTCACTTGCTGAAATGACAAATATATCCATTCGATGATCAGATTTACCTGCCATTGGAAGATGATAGTCCAGCCTGAATTGCTTAGATAACATTACCTCCAGAGAAAATACATTTAAATTGCAGTTTCCTCAAAATCTTGACAGACATTTGTTATAGCACAAATTCCCGCAGCGCTACTTCAAATAAAAACATGCATACAGTTGCTGAATGCATTGCCCCATTTGGATTTGATCTATACAAAACAGAAAGGTTCTTGGTTCCGGTCCAGGTTGATGTCAAACCAAGTTGGTAGGGAAAAACAATTGGCCTCCACTTATCTAAGATAGTGAGGTGAAAAATCTTTGATGTTTTGGACTGGGAGGTGGAGTGGTTGGATGTGACTGGTTACATTACAGGACTAGTAATCCAGAGACTCAATGACTCAAAACATATTAATTTGGAGAATATTGTGGACAGTTAGAAGAGTTAACAAGTTTATTTATAAACAAAACCAAATCTGCATGGTGAAATCATAAGTTTGTGATCTTGTGGTTAATGCCCATGATACTTTCTACTTCCCCCTGCTTCTTACCAGGTTGTATCTCCTATAATGAAGATGTAAGCACTGATATAGCAGCATTGTTGCTGCTGAGACAAATTAATTCAGTAGAACTGGAGTTCAACCCTCACCATGGTGAATTGTGTAATTTAATTCAGCTCAACAAATTAATAAATGGGAAAAGAATGAGTATAACATTTTTGAATTGTCACTACAAAAACTGGCAAATTCATGTTCTTTTTAATAAAAAGAATCCGCTGTCCTTACCTGGTCTGGTCTATAAATGACTGCAGTTTGATACTGATGTGGTTATTCCGAAGTGGCCTAGAAATATTTCAGAAGAGAGTTAGAGTTATTGATTCTGACATGTTAAGCATTTCAGATCACTAAGTCTTTCTGATCAATGCTTAAGTGAACGGTATGCATCCCATAGTCATTAAGAGTTAAATCTATCACAAAATTTTATTTCAATAATAAATTCAGGACTGTAATTCTTTTTATTGGAAATGAAAAAAAGGAGAAAAAAGGAGATTGAGGGGGGACCTGATTGAGGTCTTCAAAATCATGAAGGGTATAGACAGGGTTGATAGAGATAAGCTTTTTCCCAGGGTGAGGGATTCAATAACGAGGGGTCACGCGTTCAAGGTGAGAGGAGAAAAGTTTAAGGGGGATACACGCGGAAAGTACTTTACACAGAGGGTGGTAGGCGCCTGGAACGCGTTGCCAGAGGTAGTAGAGGCAGGCACGGTAGATTCATTTAAGGTGTGTCTGGACAGATGCACGAGTAGGTGGGGAGCAGAGGGATACAGATCCTTAGGAATTAGGCGATAGGTTTAGACAGTGGATTTGGATCGGCACAGGCTTGGAGGGCCGAAGGGCCTGTTCCTGGGCTGTAAGTTTTCTTTGTTCTTTGTTCTTCTTTAAAGTCATGATTGTGTCAGACAAAGCACTTTAATTATGACCATTGTAATGGAAGCTCCATTTACCTTCTGTGGAGAATGCACTTTTAAAATTACAGGAGAAATGGTGAAGTCATAAACTGTCAGGGCCATTGTGACTCCAAACCTAAATTCCACCAGGGAATTAGGCTGCAAATTTGTCTTGCATTGTGCTGTGTAAGCTTCTCCTCACAAAAGAAGGTTGTTGCCACCACCATCCTCTCAGTGCAGGAAACGGCAGAGCTTGCTTGGTATATAGTTTTGGTGAGACAAATTATTGCCTGTTCAAATTAGAAGGGCCCCTTGCAAGATATACGATGCACGACAGCAACTAGTTACAGGCGGAAATGACACAATAATAGGATGTTTTGGCACATGGTAGTGTCTACCTCTAGACCAGATGGTCTGGATTCAAGTGCCACTTACCCAAAACATGCATCAGAATATACCTCAATAGGTTGATTTGAAATATCTACTATAAAGGAGTTTGACTTTTTTTATTTTGTGTTTTTTCTAATTATAAAACTGTGGACTGAAATGAGACAGTGCAGTTTCAAACCAGTGTTTGCAAGGCTGGCTGCATATATTGAAAGCAAGTAATCTAACACCCATGGCAGTAAACAACAGTTTGAACAAGCGGTAATTGAAATTTGATTTGCTGACAACTTGGTTGAGGGATATATTGATGCAGCTTTTGCTGGCAATACAAAGTCAATTGGTCTGTGGACTAGTGACCAGTTATCAGTGACAAATCTTTTTGCTTGCAAACAAGCATGAGATTGGTTCTCAGGTATCTGGACGGCTTGAAGCAGAGAACAAGTTGGAGAGCAAGAGCGAGAGCGCAAGACAGCAAAGGAGAGAAAGAAAGTAAGAGCTTGACAGAGTGAGCAAAAGAGAGAGAGCAAGAGAGTGCATGAGGTTGAGACAGAGACAGAGACAGCGCGCCAGAGAACACAAGCAAGAGAGTGGGTGCGCCAGCACACAAGAGCATGAGAGAGTATATATGAGGTTGTGAGAGAGAGTGCGAGTGCAAGCGCAAGTGAGCATGAGAGAGCCAGAGCTTGAGCGCAACAGCGAGCATGGGAGTGAGAGAGGGGTGGAGCAAGAGATAGATATAGAGAGATAGAGATATATACATAAAGAGAGAAGGATGGATGGAGAGGTAGAGATTGAAGTGTGAGCGAGCGAGCTTCAGTTCTTCCCAGCTAGGGAGTGGTCTGTTTTCTCTACAATAAAAACTCATTATAAACGTGACAAAAAAGTTTCTTTCCTGCTACAGCTACACTAAGGTGTGGCTTTAACTGATAGGTCAGAGACCTTTTATGAGTGAACCAGCTGCATTGGAGTCATCTGGAGAAAGACAACTGAAGTAACGTGCTGGCCTGCAGAAGAGTCCTAAGGATCACCTCAACTACAGAACCTGGGGGACAAAGAACTGTCTTTCCAGTTCTTCCCTTCTGTTTATACCTTTTTATTAAACCATGTCTGTTAGTTGCCTGTGTGTAAGGGAGTAATAACGGGATTATCGTTTTAATTAGCAGTGTTATATGCTAACAGTTCATAGAAGGAGCTGCAGTCTAATTAATTGACAAGAACTGTCTTTCCTGTTCAGTACAGAAGACCTGTCTAAGTGTTCGGTAAACCTGGATCTGGAAGTCAATTAAATTGGGGAACTTTGCTTACTTAAGACCTTTTGCAAAGCCTCCAGGAATAGCGGGGCTCAATTTCCTGCATGCTACCCCAGTGAGTCAGAACACTGCATTGATATGAGAGACATTGTTACAGAGAGAGATCGAGGCCATGCAAACAGATGAATAAGGAATAAGAGAAGGCCACTCAGCCCTTCATGCCTACTCCGCCATTCGATAAGAATGTTGCGGATCTCGTTCTAATCTCAGCTTTACGTTCCTGCATTCCTCCAATAATCTTTCAATCCCTTTGTTGATCAAGAATCTAACACTGTTCACCTTAAAAATACTTAAGGGTTCTGCACCCACTGTTTCTTGAGGGAAGGAGTTCCAAAGGCTCAGAACCCATCTGAAGAAAATGTCGTCTCCTTCTCGGTCTTTAATGGGCAACCTCTTATTTAATTAAGGTCCCTCGTTCTCGATTCTCCCACTAAAGAAAATATCTTTTTGATACCCGCACGGAGAAGTCCCTGCAGGATCTGGAAAGCCAGGTGTTTAGGTCTCCCTCCTTTGAGATCCAAACCTGTTTTGCCCACAACTTCATATGACATCAAAAGTGGGTGGTGCTTTTGGCACTCCTCATGTTAACTCTTTCAGACCTTTGTGCAACAAAAAAAAAACTTATCCCTGATCTAAAATGTGGTCACTGATAGTTATCACTTTGACCAACTGACTTTCAAAAAACTAATGGTGCTTGAAGTGGTTTATATCTTATTAGGTTTAGGCTGATATTTCAATCATCCCTACAGAATGGGCTGCGCACAGATTCGTAATCCTAAAGCACGGAAGGAAACTACTCAGACATTGTAACATATGCACAATTTTTTTCTTCAATACTTAGACTGGTTTAACATAACAAAGATTATATGGATATGTCAAATTGAGGATCTGTGACAATATGCAGTGGATACACATGACCACGAGGCTTGTTAAATACTGAGGCAGTGCTTCCCAAACTTTCTCCCATTATGACCCTGAGCTTGAAAATTGTCAGCACCCCACTGAGAAGTGGAAAAAGTCAAGAATGGACATAGTGGAGGAGACCAGGATGTTGTAAGAGCGGGTACCTGTCAGAAGACAGGCCACAGCTGATGCAACTAGATCAGAGCTGCATAGCAACCACTGCTGCCTCAGAGCTTGGGACCCAGCATTCCATTTTGTAGACCTAGTTTGCGTCCTGTACCCCACTTTGTTTTCCTGTGCTTTTAATGCAAGGCCGCCCAAAGTATTGTAGGAGATGAAAATCTTAAGCAAAGAACCGAAAAAAAAAAAAAAACACACAACGGGAGAGAGAAAAATTGCTAATGGCCTGGATCTTACAGTCACAGAGTTATACAGCAAGGAAACAGACCCTTCAGTCCGACTGGTCCATGCCAAACAGATATTCTAAATGGATCTCGTCCCATTTTCCTATATTTGGCCCATACCCCTCTAAACCCTTCCTTGTCATGTTGCGTCTCTAACAAGCAGTGAATGCTGAGAAAAAGAGCGTTGTAGGGTTCAAAGGGGAACTGCAAATAAAAGAATAGTAAATATTTTAACACTGAAAGACACAAAACTCTCATGGCTTCAGCTATTGTTAAGTCAAAGAGGGCTTGACTTTGCCTGCAAATGGCCTTTCCAGCCACTTTATCATTGGACCCGAGCTGCAGTTTGGGGAGCAAATTCCTGCCACAGCGTATGGAAAAATAATTCCACAGTTTTTGACTGGGTGAATGATGAAAACCGCCTCTTCTCCACTGTTTTAGGTCAGTCAAGAGGAGGTCATCAACTCGAAATGATGGTTCTGTTTCTCTCCAAAAACTGCTTCCAGACCTGGGGAGTACTTCCAGGATCTACTCTTATTTTGGATATCCAGGCAGTTTTGCTTTCAGATTGACTTTCCAGAAACAGTGATTGTGCAGTACGTTTGGGAGGAATGTGTGGATACTTTCAAGTTTCCTGTTGTAGTCGTTCCAGCGCTTGTACAGTAACAGCAAAGAGCCTTTCAAGAGTTTAAATTTTGGGTACTCTTCCAGAAAAGAAAATGTTTACATATGTTGCCCATAAGACAAAGCTCTTGGTCAGTTGGATTTGTGAATTGCTGACAACTCATCTGTGATCAATTAACGGAGCTAAGCCAAGATGGCTAAGTATACCAGCTCATTCCTTTCTTAACATAGGAATAGAAGACCTCCAGATTTCCTGCCCTAGCTACTATGGCGACAAACTCTCAATTTCTGTCTTAAACTAACAGTCAATACTATGAATGATGGCAGTGCACGCCACACCCAAAATGGCTGTCTACACTCTGTCTCCATTGCCTCAAAGTATGGTCACACGGACAAGGTACTGAGGTGCACCAGCAGCCATGACCTTCCCTCCAAATAAGTGGAGTTGCTCTCAGATGATTGCACAAGCATTCAGCATTATTTCTGGAATGCCTGGGAGGGTAGTAGGAGCAGGAATCCTCACAACCTTAAAAGAAAAGTACATGAATGAGCAATACAAATGTTTTAGCATTCAACACAATGGCCTAAGTGCTGGAAGGGTGAGATTAGAGTAAATAGGTCAGCTCAGACTCAATGGGCCAAAGAGCCTCTTCTGCGTAGCATAACTATGACCATTTGCAGACTGCTTCAAAATTGGAGTCCTGAACATATGAAGTCAGACCTGAGCAATATCCAGGCTTGGGCTGACAAGTGGCAAGTAACAGTCATGACACAAGTGCCACGCAATGGCCATCGCCAATAACAGTGCAGCCAATGATCACCTCTTGCCAATCAATTACAAGTAATAAACCATTCAATAATTGCGGGTTACCAGTATCAAGAAACTGAACTGGGTTAGCTAGGCAAATACAACAGCTGCAAAACAGCAGGACAGACAGATAGGAAGAGGAATTTCTTCTCTCAGAAGGTAATTTATCTGTAGAATTCTTTATGACAGAAGTTTGTCAAGGCTGGGTCACTCAGCAAATTCGAGGCAGAGACTGAAAATCTAAGGTTATGAGGACAAGGCAGGAAAGTGGAGTTGGGGATTATGAAAGCAGACATGATCTCAATGAATGGTGCAGCAGAATTGATGAATAGTCAATTTCTGCTCCGATGTCAAAACCTGTAACATGTAACTCACTTCCTGGTACAAAGCCAGTACACCATCTACAAGTCATGAATCAGGAACGCGATTGAATATTTTGAACTTGCCTGGATGAGTGAAACTCCTGCAACTCAAGAACCTTACACTATCCAGGACAAAGTAGCACATTTAACTGGCACCATGGATGCTCAGTAGTAGTAGCAGTGTATACCATCTACAAGCGGACTGCAGAAATTCACCAAGACTCCTCAGACAGCACCTTCCAAACCCACGACACCACCATCTTGAAGGACAAGGGAGCAGATACATGAGGATACTGCCACCTGCAAGTTTCCCTCCAAGCCACTCACCATTCTGATTTGGAAATGTATTGTTGCTTTGTGTGTTGCTGGATCAAAATCATGGAACTCCTTCCCTGACATTATTATAGGTCTACATACAGCACATGGACTGCAGTGTTCAAGGTGGGGATAGGCAACAACCAGCAAAGCCACATCCTGTGAATGAATTTAAAACCCCACAGTCCTTTAGTGTTATGGTATCCTGGCCTGTATTCCTTCGGGAGCATGCTCATGACATCACTATCATAGCATGTGACCAAAGGATATAAAAATTGAATACTTCATCTCAACTCTGATCACTTGAAACATGACATGCTAATAGAAATGTGCTCCACTGCTACAATCAAGTAGCCGAAAGCAGCTTAAATCTACTTATTGTGTGGGGTTCATGTGTGAAGGTAAGGGTAGCAACATGGTATTCAAGATGTATATTTGGAACTGGATGGAGGGGGTTGCTGGGGTGGCATTTTGAATAACAAACCAGCAGAAAAGGGAAAAAGGTCAGTCATACACACGAAGCATCAGGCTATTTTGGAAGGAAAAATCTATTAATGAGCAGCATTCAATACAATAAGTTGATGTTTGTATGTCACAAGAAGATAGAGAGTTTAAAAAAACACTTTTGCGGTTAGGATTGGGGATTCTGTCTATACCCAATGAGACCAATTAGAAGGTAAGATTGGCAGAGCATGATCTAGAAAAAGCAAAATTGCAGAACTACAATTTTCTAGGCATTGAGGTTGGAGTTTCTCAATCACTGTATTTTCCAAATTTCACACTATTACCCACTTTCAAAAAGGTAACCATGCTGCTCATCGTTGATGTCGAGACTTTTTTTCATTTGCAGCTACTTTTAAATACGGAGGGCTGTATGATTACAAGAACTGGAAATATTTGAGCTTCACAGTCACTGCACCTAACAGAAGGCTGCAAAGAAAGTGCAAAAGGCTAAAGATTTGAGTAATTATCTTCATTTAAAGCATCAAAACAATTGATTGAATTTGGATTGTTCTAAAGCCCTCAGTATCACATACCTATGTTTCTAATCAACCTGTTCAGAGCTAGTCTTACACACCTCTGGAGCAGGTAGGACTTAAAACTGACCTCTCGGTCAGGGGTAGGGACACTACCACTGTACCACAACAGGGCCCCTTCAATATCACAGATACCAATATCCAGTGAAATCTTTTCACTGTTTGATGTTAAAAATATACTTGACATAGCAAAGATTATGACAGTGTCGCAGCGGTAATGCTGAAGGCATGGCTAGTCACTGCCTCAGCAAAAGTTCCTCCAGTCACTTGACAATGTCAATAAACTCAGTTTTTGGTCTATCAAGACTCTTGATTTATCAGTGCAAGGAAGAATCTGAGGATCAGTTTATTGGGCAGGTAATGCCTGATGCCTATAGTGCATGGTGTACATGATGCAGCTAACTGTCAGTAGCAGTGGAGTGGAGAATAAAAATCAAAAGGCAAGGGGTATTTAATAAGCGATTTACCCGTGGATAGAACAATTGTTTCTGGAACTGATTAAATGAGAATAATGAGGCGTGGTTGAAATGATGGACGACACAGTGGCTCAGTGGTTAGCCCTGGTGCCTCACAGCGTCAGGGACCTGGGTTTGATTCCACCCTTGGGCGACTGTGTGGAGTTTGCATGTTCTCCTTGTGTCTGCGTGGGTTTACGTTGAGTGCTCTGGTTTCCTCCCACAGTCCAAAGATGTGCAGGTTAGGTGGACTGGCCATGCTAAATTGTCCATAGTGTTCAGGAATGTGTGGGTTAGGTGTGTTAGCCATGGGAAATGCAGGGTTATAGGGACAGGGTAGGGGGATGGGTTTGGGTGGAATGCTCCTCTGAGAGTCGGTGTGTGCTTGTTGGGCCAAATGGCCTGTTTGCACACTGTAGGGATTCCATCGAAAAATGTGGCATTATGGCAGGGATGATTGTTTGATACAAGTTATTCAAAGCACTATTTATATTAAAAATGAATGTACACCAGATGTGAAAGCGGGAGGAGGACACTACCTGATCTTCTTCAATGGAGTTGAAGTGGACAGGGTTAAGAGTATCACCCTCCTAGGGGTTGCAATAACCAAATCTGTCCTGGATCTCCCACATATATGCAATGGTCAAGACGACAACAACGCCTTTTCTTCCCCAGGAGGCATAGGAAATTCGGCATGTCCATAAGGACCCTCACCAACTTTTACCGAGGCACCATAGAAAGCATTCTATCTAGGTACATAACGGCCTGGTACAGCAACTGCTCTGCCCAGGACTGTAAGAAATTACATAAAGTTGTATACACAGCCCAGACCACCACTCAAGCCAACCTCCCATCCATAGACTCTAACTATACTTCCCGTTGCTGCAAAAAGACTGCCAACATCAAAAACCCCTCCCACCCCGGTAATACTCTCTTCCAACCTTTTCTGTCAGGCAGAAGATACAGAAGCTGAAACACATGTACCAACAGGTTCAAGAGCAGCTTTCTCCCCACCGTTATTAGACAGCTGCTGAATGGACATCCCTAATTTCAAATTTAATGTTGATCTTGCTTTTGTGCACCTCCTGTGCAGCTGTAACCTTGTATGCCTCATTTTGACGAAGCGCCATATGATCTGTATGTCCTTGTTTGTTCTGATCTGCCTGTACTGCGCACAAAACAAAAAACTTTTCACTGTATTTAGGTAAATGTGACTACAATAAATCAAACCAAAGGCGTGAATTTTAGAAAAGCTGTTAACTGAATAATGCAATGGCATTGAATCCATTACAGGAAAACCATAGTTCACTTTTTTGGAGCTGAACAGTATAGAAACCTCACAAACTTCCATTTGAGTTATTATATTATTGTTCTGAAACTGGAACTGATAAGAGGAGGATTATTGTTATGAAACACGATTCATAGGTAGGTTTCTTCAATGCTAGATCCTGAAGTTATTACAGGCAAATTTCAAAGAAAAATATTGAGCCTAGATGTAAACCAGCCATTTCAACTTAGGAATTGTTTATCTCCTAATTAGACAATGACTATACCTAGCCACAAGGACCTTGTGGTGCAATGGTATGTGTCCATATCTCTGAGCCAGTAGGTCTGGATCAAGTCCTATCTGCTTCATACATATATCATAATATGCCTAAACTGGTTGAATAAAAATATCAATCATCACATCATAAAATCAGGCACTTCACAAAGTTTGTATTGATATTAATAGACCCATTTTGTTTTTTAAACACATGCATAGTTTTAGCGAGTTTTATTTCACCTGGAGTGAGAAGCTTCAATATTAAAAGTCTTAGTGAAAGACTAACTAGAAATCCTGTATTTGAATACATTATGACAAAGACTAACTTGACTGCAAGTGTTAAATTGGGCTCAAGTAACAAAACAAAACGGGAGGATTGGGCAGGTATCTCCTATACATAAACAGCAGAATTATTCTACTTTGGATAGTTGCTACCCTAAACAATAGATAATGGCACAATCAATCCCTTTCATTCAAGGAACACTTACTTACCCAGTAATGTGCTTACCATAGTTCTATTTCATTTTCACCAAAAAAATTTGGTTCTGGATCCCATCAGTATCTTGCTATGGTTATGAACAGAAGAGTTGACTGTCAGGAGGACTAGACTAACTGCCCCAACATCAAGACGGTTTAGCATCATGGAGTCTTGGTAAAACTGAAAATCACTGGCAATTTTTAAAAAACCCGAGAGATAGGACTTGTTCCTGATTCAAAGGGGATAAAAGCTGTCGCTGGTGAAGGCTCTTGTCGCTCTAGCTGTAAGTTACTGAGGCCTAACTCTCAATGCAGTGATCTTGTCAGGACTATTAGACAGCTATTTCAGTGCTTGATCAGCTAGGGTGACTGATCAAGAGGAAAAAGATGTGTTTTTTAAAAAAAAGCAACTGTTTATTTCATGCGTCTTCGGAGTCCAACTGATATTTAATTAGTTCAGTCAGATTGATCATGCTAAAATTCTAATAGCCTTGAAACAATCAATTGATCTTGCCCAACAATTTATTAAAATTGTAATTTTGTCCCTCTAAGCTTCATTATATTCAAGCATTTTAATCTTCAAACATTTGTTGCCAAAATTACTGTGGTGCTTTTTATAGAGAAATAAAAATGTTGGTGAACGTACAGCCTTGATATTCCTAAAATTAAGAATTAATGATGAACATGATGTGGCAAATAAGTGCAAATGTGTGGAGGAAGGCTTCAGAAGGATATCATGCATGGAGTCATTATCACTTCAGAGAGGATGCGCCATTACCATTAGAATTCATCCGTCTTCCTATTCACATGACCTCTCGTTACCCTTTTTGTAATTGTCTTGTGTTTCCCATATCACTGTAGCTGACAGCAGCGCCAGATTTTCAAAAAGCATGCTGGTAATTTAACAACATGTATGTGAGCCCCTTGAGGAACCTCAAATAACCAAGATGCTGAAATGTATATATATTTTTAATGCTGATTAAGGGACTTTGACCGGACTTGTATCTGTACAATAGTGTGTGATGCTGGGCAAAAAAAAAAGAAAGAGTCAAAGGTAACATGCAAATGCTGGAGTCAGAGATAACAAATGCAGTTCTTACTGTCTCCAAAGAGAATCAATCCTTTATCCAGTCATGAGATGCAGATTTAGGTGGTTGCACCAGCATTTATTCATTGTCTGTAACTGCCCTAGAAAAGGTGATGGTGAGCAGCCTTCTTGAACTACTGCAACCCATTTGGTGTAGGGGTACCCACAATGTTGTTAGGGAGGAAGTTCCAGGATTCTGACCCAGTGACTCTCAAGGAACTACGATGGTGAGTGGCTTGTGAAAGTATACATCAGAAATTAGCATTGTGGTTGTGAAATATCTGTACCAGAAGTGTTCCCTAGCACTGGGCGGCATGGTGGCTTAGTGGTTCGCACTGCTGCCTCACAGCACCAGGAAGTTTGATTCCAGCCTCAGGTGACTGTCTGTGGAGTCTGCATGGTCTCCCCGTGTCTGCGTGGGTTTCTACTGGGTGCTCCAGTTTCCTCCTGTAGTCCAAAGATGTGCAAGTTAGGTTGATTGGCTAGATTACATGTGTTAGCAAGGTAAGGGGAGAGGTCTGTGTGGATTTGTGGGGCTGATGGGCCTGTTTCCACACAGCAGGGATTGTATGATTCGCTGAAATGATGCAGTTAGTGCTTGCTTGAGGAAACCATGCGAAAAAGTAGCCTTGAGTTAAAGGGCTGAATTTATGGCCCGATCCAAGCCCGTCTGTCAGGATGAAGTGCAGGTCAGGATTGGCCAAATGCCAGCAGTGAGGTCCAGAAGGTGATTAAAGAAGCCACCAATTCTGTGGCTGCCTCCAGGAGTTCAATTTCCAGAGGACAGAGGACCATTGCAAGCTCCCTAGTACTGAAAGATCAGCAGCCCCACCAAAGGTGGGTGCTGCCATTGTAAAGGTAGGAGAATGACAGGGCACCCTCAAAAGGACACTAACCTTCAAAAACAAACAAACATTCAGAAAGTAAAGATAAGGAATGGCCACATTGTGGAGGGAAAGGTTCTCCAGAGGAAAGCCTGTGGCTACACTGATGACCTTGACAAACTTGGGTAGGGGTTAAACTTAATGAGGCATTGATAAAGAAGAGGCAAAGTCGGTAATCCAGGGTCCTTGATGAATGGTCTGGGGCCATGGGCTTGAATTCCATCATGACATCTGGTGAAACTGGAATTCAATAAAAGTCTGGAATTAAAAAGCTAATCTTGAACATGTAACCACTGCCAATTTTGTAAAATTCCATATGATTCACTAATGCCCTTTAGGGAAGGAAACTGCCATCTTTACCCACTCTGCCCTACATGTGACTCCAGGCACAGCAATGTGAATTGCCTCATGGCTGCCCTCTGAAATGAACGGTAAATAAATTGTTGCCAGGGCATCCAAGGATGAGCAATAAATGCTGGCTCAGCTAGTAATGCCCAATTCCCATAAATAAAAAAGAAAACTCCAATTTGCCACTGGTAAAATACTTCAATTCATCAGCTTGGCTTCAGCTTCAAAGTGGGTCTGCCTATCACATGGAAAATTCTAGACAACTTCTGACAATGCCACATCTTTAGGAGTTTATTCTTATGGGTCCATCAGTACTGCTCCTCTTTAAGGTCTACTCAACATCATGCAATTGACAGATTTATAGAGTGTAATAATTCATTTTTGCTGAGAGAGAGATTTATGTTGATTTTATAGCCTTTACATCACTCATGTCTGTATTAGGGCTCTGCAGAAGTAGGCACATTACATATCATGTTCCTCTCTCCAGTCATACATTATGTTTGCTGTATTCCTTCACAAACTGGTGGAGATTATATTTAGACCAACAACTGAAGTGCCACCCACACAAGATAAATTTTGAGCAAAGTGCCAATTTCAATCTCACATCTTGCACTCCACTTCCTAATATGTAGAAAAAGGCTCAGTGATTGTTTACTACCAAATTACAATTCTTTGGTGTATAGGGTAACCACTGACAATGGTGCTACTACCAGCTTTGGCTTTGAGAGTCAATGCATGTTGCAGGTGTTATAATGCCCTACAAATCTGAAAAGTTACACAAGACCCCTGGCCTATACTCAGTCGGTTGGCATTAATAAGGCATGTCTTCAGTTCTGCCAGGTTAGAAAGAAGGGGACAAATTTTAGCCAGGGCTTTCAGCTGCTGTCAGTGGCTAGGCTATAAATTGGACATCCAAGGATTTAAAATAGAATTAGATGTCTTTAATATTTGAATATCTGCAGGATATTTGATGCATGGCATCAGTAATGCAGCTACTGGGTTGAGCTAGCGCAGTGTAGCTGGTGTCTGAACAACCATAAAAGCCACCTTCAGAGAGAGGAAGAGAAAAGTTAGGGAGAGATAAAAAAACTAGGAAGTGAAAATTAAACAATGTGCATCAAAATCCTTCACCTAAGAATTAGTTGAGGACCAGTGACTATAGGAAAATTAAGCAGCCATTTTACACACAAAATTTGACAGCCATCAGTGGATGAATATTACTTTGGTCAGTACAACAAAAAGGCTCTGTTCACTCCTGAACAGTAATAGAAAGGAACTGACTTTCTGTTCCAATGCAACTCTCCAGATTGTGACTAAATGGGAATAAAAGATAGCTCAAGTCATATTTATAGACAGCACAAAAATCAAGGGTTGGATTTTTGTGAATTTTCAAGGATCCTGCCTGTTGGCTGGCACACCGCTTCCCAAGGGAGGTCTGCCAACCTTGACACTAGGCACTTAAGTGGCCAACAGTGGGTCTTTCCTGGCTGCCTGAGAGGTGCTAGTCAATCAGGTAGGCAGCTCCACTTGAAAGAAGATAACAAGGCGTGGGGCTGGATGAACACAGCAGGCCAAGCAGCATCATAGGAACAGGAAAACTTGACGTTTCGGGCCTAGACCCTTCATC
>JAHRHZ010000249.1:36925987-36956652 GCA_024137785.1 Ginglymostoma cirratum
GCTCATCCAGCTCTACACCTTGTTATCTCAGATTATTTCCACCCAACTCATTCTCCCCCGTATGCTTGGCTATTTCTCCTCAAAAACATTTCAACGATCTGCTTCAAAAATTGCCAGAGGTTCCACATTCCATAGATGAAGATATTTAATTCTTTATTGGATTTCTTGTTGACTTTATTAAATCAACAGCTTCTAATCCTAGTTATGCTCAACCAGATAAAAGATTCTGAGTACCACAGAATCAGAACCTTGCAAAGACCTCGATTAGATCACCTTACAGCATTGAGAGCCAGTCTGTCAGCTCTTATCTGCATACCCTCTATCTCTTCCAAACCCTCTCCAGTGCTTCCACATCCTTTTTATGGAAGAGGGTGTAGATATACAGACTGAATTTAATAAACACAGTGGCCCACATCCACAAGCTGAAAAACTGTGTGTCACCCCCACTACGGTCATTTTCAAAGTCCCAGTGAATTTCAATGCCAAATCAGTCAGTTAATGGATGTTGCTAGGACATTGTGGTCTTTCAGGATGGTGATCCAGCCTCAGAGTGCAGCCAGCCAACTACAGGGTTTTCAACACCAAAAAGGGAGCAGTGGTCAATGTTGGGACTGGAACAAGCTCCAGACCAACCACCATGGAAAGCGCAATGGAGTACAAGTAGGTTGGTCAGGTTTGCTGGGCCCAGCCAGGCATATAACCTGGTTTAGCTGTGAAAGATGGTAGGAGAGAATGGGGGTGGGGGGTGTGAAATCAAAAATCACTCTTGGAATGTGATGGTTCTTGCTACCAAAGTGCCAAATCAAGAGGACCCTTTCCTGAACACATAGTAAAGGCACTAGCTATTACCAGGTGGCCTCCAGCATTTCTACCCCAATACTCCGAGGCAAATCAGGAAGGTTACCCCATAGAAACCCTGCCTTCCCTCCTAATTCTTGACTCCTATTTACAGGGAACACCCATGGGTTGAGTTAAATCCCAGCCTGGCAAATGGAATTCAATTACGTTCTTTTGTACACAGAATATACAAACTGGGCATAAAAAGCAAGTGAATACTGAATTTCTACAGGTTCACTAACCTTTTTCCACAAGACGTTTTAGAAACATAAAAGATCCTGAGGGGACTTGGCTGGTTGGATATCAAAAGGATCCTTTTTGTGGGAGACTCTAGAACAAGGCGTCATAGGTTAAAAATAAAGGTTTCACCATTTAAGACAGATGAAAAAATATTTTCTGTGTTGAGTCTTTGGAATTCATTTTCTTAAGAGGCAGTGGATGCAGAATCTTCACATATTTTAAGGCATCGGTAGATAGAGTCTTGATTAGCAAGAGGCCGAAAGATTATATTCCTGCATTCCCCAATAGAGTTGAGGTTAAAAACAGATCTGCCAACTCTTAAAAACCGAAAGAACTGCAGATGCTGTAATTTAAAAAGACGCAACATAAACATTTTCTGCACTTACAAATAGCTGCTTTATACTGTCCTGCACTGCATCCTGACTTGCGCACAAAGTAACTTGCCTGTAACTAACGTCTCTAGTAACTCAGTAGAATAGGAATGCTGAACAAGTCTGAAATATATATATATACACACACACACGTATGTTTATATCTAAAAACGTTCCATTTTCAGGACCTGATGTGATGACCTTCTAGCACAGTTCAACAGTGTCAGGCTGAAAGAATTGGGCAGTAAGCAAAGGGTAGATGCATTCAATAGAAGAGAAACTAAACCACGAGTGCCATAAAAGTTCATACACCTCCTGTTCCCCTATTTCTGGGGTCACCTTGCTCTTGGCAATAATCAGAGAAAATAGGTCACCTGGAGAGATTTGAGGCAAGTTAGAGGGCAGAACAAACTTTTTGACAACATAATTCCTGAACATAATTATCTTTACATTTCAAATTGTAATGATGTAGAACAGCACTATACACTGGTTCAACTCAGGAAACAAAAATTAATACAAACATGCTTGGTATGAGCCTATATCAAGAAAGAAAAATATATTTTGTGATACCGTTAGGACTCAGCAGTCAAATGGACATATTACATATTTCCTGTATTTATATGTTAGATTTAACAGAGTATTGTTTAATTTAGAAGAAACAATTATATAAAGAAGCAGTATGTTTCTAGTTAGCATTGTTGGCAGTGGAATTGTTAATATTATTCCATCACGAGCAATTTGCCAAATAGAAACAGTTCACAAACAAAGTTGTGGCAAGGGGTCAGTTATGCATGAAACGTCAGTGCACTGGACTGATGTATTCTGTACCTTTACATCCTGGAATGAATGTTACTTGTTTTTCTGTAGAATATTTCAAATCAAATGAATTTGAAAAATCAGTCCATAATCTCCCAACCATAAACAAATGAACGTTGTCTGCTTTTACCTCCTTCAAGGTCTATAAACAGGAATACTCTTGTAGATCTACTGGCTCAATTTATTCTTGCCCCAAAAGTTGATACCGCCCCCTCTTATTCCAAGTCAATAAGGCAAAAGCACAGCATTCCCCCAGTGTGGCACAGATTGGCAATTCCTCAAGGCCACACTGGCAGATAAAACCAGAGTGTCAATTATCAATTCTAGCAAATCATGTTAACAGCTTTTTGTTTTTAATTGGTTCATGGGGTGTGGGCGTTGCTGGCTGACCAACATTTTTATTGCTTGTCCCTAGTTGACCTTGCGATGGTGGAGCTGAGCTGCCTTCTTAAACCACTGAAGTCCATGTGCTGTTAAGTAGACACACAATGCCTTGAGGAAAGGAATTCCAGGTTTTTGACCCAGTGACAGTGAGGGAACGGCCATATGTTTCCAAGCCAGGAAAGTGAGGGACTCGGAGGTAACTTGCCGGTGGTGTTGCTTTCATATATCTGCTGCTCTAGTCTTTTTAAATGAAAGTACTTGTGGGCTTGAAAGGTGCTTTAAGAATATTCGATGAATTTCTGCAGTACATCTTGTAGATTGTACAGAGTCCTGCTATTGAGAATTGGTAAAGGGATAGGATGTTTACAGATGTGGTACCAGTAAAGTTAAGAATACATGAGACCATAAGATCTAGGAGCAGAATTAGGTCATTCAGACCTGCAAGTCACTTGTACCATTCAATCACAGCTGATATGTTTTCAACCATGTTTTTGGGGCAGCATGGTGGCTCAGTGGTTAGCACCGCTGCCTCACAGCCCCAGGGACCCAGGTTTGATTCCAGCCTTGGGTGTCTGTCTGTGTGGAGTTTGCACATTCTCCCAGTGTCTGCGTGGGTTTCCTCCGGGTGCTCCGGTTTCCTCCCACAGTCCAAAGATGTGCAGGTTAGGTGGATTGGCCATGCTAAATTGCCTGTAGTGTTCAGGGAGGTGCAGGTTAGGTGGGTTGTTGGCGGGGGTGGGTCTGGGTGGGATGCTCTGAGGTTCAGTGTGGACTTGTTGGGCCGAAGGGCCTGTTTCCACACTGAGGGATTCTATTCAACTTCATTCTCCTGCCTCCTTATAACCTTCAATCCCCTTATCAATTGAGAACCCATGTCTGCCTGTCTCAAATACACTTAATGACTTAACCTCCACAATTCTCTGCAACAATGGGTTCCACACATTAACCACCGTCCGGATGAAGAAATTCCTCCTCATCTCAGTTCCAACGGGTCGTTCATTCTGAGGCTGTGCCATCTGGTCCTAGTCTCTCCTACTAATGGAAACATCTTCACCATATCCACTCTAGCCAGGCCTCTCAGTATTGAGAGTTTCAATCAGATCCACCACATCCTTTCAAACTCCACTGAGAACAGACCCAGAGTCTTCAACTGCTTCCCATGTGTTAAGCCCTTATCATGTCCCCAGGATCATGCTCATAAACCTTCTCTGAATAATGCCAGCATATCCTTCCTTAAATATGGAGCCCAAAACTGATCACAATATTCCAAATGCAATCTGATCAGAGCCTCATGCAGCCTCAGCATTACACCTCTGCACTGTTCTCTAGCCCTCTTCAAATAAATGCTAACATTGTATTTGCCTTCCTAACGCCCAAATGAATCTGCCTGTTAACCTTAAGTCCTAGTTTAGGATTCTCTCAAGTCCCTTTGTGATTCAGATCTCCAAAGCCTTTCCCCATTTAGAAAATAATCTATGCCTCTATTCTTCCTACCAAAGTGCATAGCCTCCATTTACCCACATTGTATTCCATCTGTCACTTCTTTGCCCATACTCCTAGCATGCTGAAGTCCTCTGCAGTCTCCCCAACACCTGTCATTGTGTCATCTGCAAACTTAACAATGCCTGCAGTTCCTTTATCCAGATTGTTAGTGTAAAATGTGAATGACTGTAGTTCCAACATGGACCACTGCAAGACCCCGCTAGTATCCAGCTGCCGTCCTGAAAAAGACCCCTTTATCCCGACTGTATTTGGCCAGTCAGCTTTTCCTCCACACTTCTGGCAGCTCATTCTATACATGCACCACCCTCTGCGTGAAAAAGTTGCCCCTTAGGTCCCTTTTATATCTTTCCCCTCAACATCCTTCCTGTAGGAGGGAGACCAGAATTGCACACAACACTCCAAAGATGGCCTAACAAATGTCCTGTAAAGTCACAACTCCTTTACTCAATGCATTGACCAATGAAGGCAAGCATACCAAAGGCCTTTTTCATTACCCTATCTACCTGCAACTCCACTTTCAATAAACTTCAAGGTATTTGTTCAGCAACACTCCCCAGGCCAACAATCCTAACGGATTTGTCAGGCACAACTTCCCTTTGACAAAGCCAAGCTGACTCTGCCTTATATTACTGTGCACGTCCAAGTATTGCCCAATCTGATCCTTAATAATGGACTGTAAAATCTTGCCAATGACTGAGATCAGGCTAACTGCCTATACTTTCCTATCGCTGCCTTCCTTTCTTCTTAAAGAAGGGGTATTAGATTAACCATTTTCCAGTCCTCTGGGACCCTTCTTGACTCCAAAGATGCCTCTAGTGTCTCCTCACCAATCCCCTTCCAAACTCTGGGTGTAGTTCATCTGGCCTGGATAATTTAATTCACATTCAGATGTTTCAGCTTCCCCAGCACCTTCTCAACCTTGACCGCTACACTCACCTCTGCTGCCTGACTCTCTTGCAGCTCCAGTATACTGATGGTGTCTTCCACCGAAGATGGCTGCGGGTGAAACTAGAACGAAGGGGCATAGCCTCAAAATAAGGGGCAGCAGATTTAGGACTGGAGGAGGAACTTCTTCACCCAAAGGGTTGTAAAGCTGTGGATTTCCCTGCCCAGAGGCTGCCTGGTTAATTTTTTAACGACAAAGATAGATAAATTTTTGAACAGTAAAAGAATTAAGAGTCATGTGAGCAGATGGGTAAGTGGCGCTGAGTCCATGGAAAGATAAGCCATGATCTTATTGAATTGCAGAGCAGGCTCAACAGGCCAGATGGCCTATTCCTGCTCCTATTTCTGGTGTTCTTATGGGATCCTAGTGGAAAGGATAAATGGAAGGGAAACAGATTTGCCAGGAATAACATGTGCAAGTATTATGGAGTAGTTATAGTGGAGAACCTGAATTCCTCTCACACTCTTACTATCCAAGAAAGAAAGGACGAAGTGGCAAGAGTTCCGAGAGTATGTTCAGTAGAAAAATTTCTGCATCGATACACTGAATTCAATAAAAAATGGGCACTCATGGATCTTGAACTTGGAAATGTGGTCAGTTAAGGAGACAAGTTATTATTGCATCCTAAAGGTTTAGGCTGGTTATACAAATGGTTAAAATAATCCAGAAGAATTAGTGAAAAGCCATCTTTAATGGCTTAAGATTGGATCTGACCCATATAAATTGGAATCAAACACTGATTCCAACTATTGTTCTATTACAGTTTTGCTTGCAAGAAATCTTTAGGCACACTTAAATTACCTTCTTACAAAAGAGGTCATGTAGGGGTAAAACAAATCTAAAATACCTAGATGTAAATGATAATATGCAAGATGATGCAAAAAAAATGTGTGCTAACAGCAGCTGTCAGTTGGCTAAATCGATGAAGTCTGGTTCTCAATTCTGTTGAATAGAGGGATTGGAAAAACAATTAAGAGTAGCCACAAGAGAGAATAAGAAGAAATTAGCAACTAAAAAACAAATCCACAAATCTAGGCGTATAAGTAAAGGCAACTGGTATGAATGGGGCCGAAAGACCTAAAATGGGATTTACATATAAATGAAGACAGAAGTTTAACATTGGTAGAAAAGTTAAGTTGACTGGCTGAATTCAAGTTGATAAATCATGCATTAGGGTTGGAAGAGATGCAAAAGTACGTACAGGAAAGTATGGTGGAAATTGTAGAGGTGTGGCCATAATTTTCCAGTCTTCCTTAGACATATGGGTGATGCCAGAAGACTGGAATATGTTAATGTTAGGTTTTTTTAAACAAAAAATTATAAGGATCAGTTCAATCTCTGCTGAATGTCTGGTAGAAAAGCTTTCAGAAATATTTTTGGATAAAGTGAACAGTCATATGTGCAAACCACCAAGTCAACATGTTTTGTTTATGGACAATTTATGCTTAACTTGCTTCAGAGCTTATTATAGCAGGTAGATGAGGGAAATGCTGGGTATACATGGACTTCCAAAAGTCATTTTATTAAAATGTCACAACCAGATATATGAAAAAGTTCAGGCTCATAGAATTAAATAAAAAGCGTTAACAGTAGTAAGATAGGTATAAAATTGCCAGAGTGACAAAAAAAAAGGCATTCAATTGTTTCCGGACTACAGGAAGGTTTATAGTGTTTTGGGGTGATACAAGAGAACTAAATGTTGATTTGGAGGGCATAATTTAAAACTCTGCAGCTGATAAGATACTTGGAAGCACTGCGAATCGAGATGAATACATGGATAATATTGGAAAGGGCATAATAGGTTGATGGAATGGGCAGAAAAATGGCAGATGAAATTCATTCAAGGCACCAAAAAGAACTGTTCCAAGGGTCACCAGATCCGAAACGTTAACTGATTTTTCTTCAGATGCTGCCAGAACTGCTAAGCTTTTCCAGCAACTTGTGGTTTTGTTTCAGATTTATAGCATCCACAGTTCTTTCAGTTAAGATCTGAGATTTAACCAAGTGCCTGGGTGTATTGCTGAACACCACATTCTCAGCCTACTGACAGCAAACAGTAGTGGCACTCCAGTATGCTGAACTGCTGGCCTCCAATTGATGGGTAGATCAATGAGAAAGGCCTTGCTCCGAAAGGCAAACACAAGTCCTGCCTCATACCAATTTAACAACAATCATCCAAAGAAATTAAAGCCTCACCGTGGCTAGGGTTACACTGAGAATTGACAGGGGAGGTACAGGGAGTCTTTCTCAGCAGCAAATTCAGCCCCTTGGCTTTAAAATGCCTTAACCTCTCCATTAATGAGATGTCTAAATATAAAATGTTGCAACATTTTATAATGTCAAACTTCATTTCTTGTGCTTCACCACATTTCCAAAAAGTCAAGGGACAAGTGAATTTATTTTTATATCTACAGTGCAAAAGAAAAATGTAAAAAAAAAGAGAATTTGAATTGCAAGCCGAGCAGTATTAGAGGGCAATTTTTAAACAGGTCATTGATTGTGCATATCAGAAGGTTCACATGGAGTCCTAAAACAGGGAAATAAAGCTGACACTATTTTCTTACAAACGATGCTGTTCCATGAACTGGAAAGGCAGTTCTGTTCTTCCTCTTCTTGCTCTGTTGAAATAGAGTTCTACATATTGTTTTCTCCAATTCCCACTCATCCAGGATTGGGAAAACTTTACCCTTCCCCTTTTTTAAAGGCTTTATTCTGTAACCTATGGACAGGTAATACATTTTCTGTAGTTATCACTTAATCACAATACTTACCTCCTCTTTCAACAGTGCTGTAGGAGGCAAACTATCTGGAGTCTGGTTCAAAGAACAAAGATCCATGAACAAAGAAAATTACAGTACAGGAACAGGCCCTTCAGCCCTCCAAGCCTGCATGGACATGCTGCCCATCACAACTAAAACCCCCTACCCTTCTGGGGACTCTATCCCTCTATTCCCATCCTATTCCTATATTTGTCAAGACAACCTTTTGGGAGAAAGCTTCTGACTGTCCACGCCCTTCATAATCTTGTAGACCTCTATCGGGTCGCCCCTCAATCTTGTAGACCTCTATCGGGTCGCCCCTCAACCTCTGTTGTTCCAGTGAGAACAACCCAAGTTTCTCCAACCTCTCCTCATAGTTAATGCCCTTCATACCAGGCAACATTCAAATAAATCTTTTCTGTACCTTCTCCAAAGCCACCACATCCTTCTGGTAGTGTGGTGACCAGAATTGAACATAATATTCCAAATGCTGCCTAACTAAGGTTCTATAAAGTTACAACATTACCTGCCAATTTTTAAATTCAATGCCCCAGCTGATGAAGGCAAGCATGCCTTGTTAACTACCCTTTCCATCTGCATTGCCATTTTCAGTGACCTGTGTACTTGTACACCCAGATCCCTCTGCCTATCAGTACTCTTAAGGGTTCTGCCATTTACTGTATATTTTCCATCTGGATTAGACCTTCCAAAATGCATTACCTCACATTTTTCCAGATTAAATTCCATCTCCCATCCCTCTGCCGAAGTCACCAACCGATCTATATCCAGCTGCATCCTTTAACGGTCTTCGTCGCTATCCACAATTCCACCAACCTTTGCGTCATCGGCCAACTTAATCAGACCAGTTACATTCTCCTCCAACTCATTTATACATATTACCAACAGCAAAAGGACCCAACAGTGAGGGATTCTTGAGGAATACCACTAGTCACGGCCCTCCATTCAGAAACGCACCCTTCCACTGCTACTCTGTCTGCAATGACCAAGCCAGTTTTTAATCCATCTTGCAAGCTCACCTCTGACCCAGTGTGACTTTACCTTCTGTATCAGCCTGCTATGAAGGACCTTGTCAAAGGCCTTACTGAAGTCCATGTAGACAACATCCACTGTCTTCCCTCATTGATCATCTTCGTCACTTCCTCAAAAAAAACTCAACCAAGTTAGTGAGGCACAATCTCCCCTTCACAAAACCACACTGCATCTCACTAATACGTCCATTGATTTCCAGGTGGGAGTAAATCCTTTCTCGAAGAATCCTCTCCAACAATTTCCCTAACACTGACATAAGGCTCACTGGCCTATAATTAGCTGGATTATCGCTGCCACCTTTCTTAAACAAAGGAACAACACTGGCTATTCGTTAATCCTCTGGACCTCCCCTGTAGCCAGTGAGGATACAAAGAATTCCCTCAAGGCCCCGGCAATTTCCTCCCTTGCCTCTCTCAGTATTCTGGGATATATCCAATCAGGGCCTGGGACTTGTCTACCTAAATGTATTTCAAGACCCCCCAATACCTTCTCCCTTTTGATCTCAACATGACCCAAACTATCTACACACCCTTCCCCAGGCTCATCATCCACCCAGTCCTTCTCTAGGGTGAATACTGACAAAGTACTCATTTAATACCTTGCCGATTTCCTCTGGCTCCACACAAATTTCCTTCCCTGTCCTTGGGTAGGCCAACCTCTTACTCCATATACAAGCATGAAAAGCCTTGGGATTTTCCTTAATCCTGTTGACCAATGAATTTCCATGACTCCTTTTTGCCCTCCTGACATCTTGCTTAAGTTTCTTTCAAGTTTCCTTGTATTCCACCCTTGCTTCGTATGTTCCCAGACTCCTCACCTTGATAAATGCTTCCTTTTTCTTTTTGATTAGGCTCAAGGCAACTCATACCAAGGCATCTCTTTTAAAGGATTACATTAGCCAAAAAATTGGAGCAGTGTGGGAAACCAATATGAATTGATCATGGATGAAATATGCACCCAAAAATCTAGAAATCCAACAGAATGTCAAGTTACGAAATGGGTAAATACTAGATGCCAATCAGGTATCCCAAAATAGTTCACTGGTTAGAGCTTTGGGAAGATTAACCAGCTCAATGGAAAATCTACCACCAACTCCTTCATGCATCCTCAAGACAATTTTAGTACCTCATTGTTTCAGTCTTTAGTAACTCCTGATGGAAGTTCAGATTTTGTACACCAAGTAGATGAGATTTCATCAGCATGAAAGACGCATAACTCACGAATGCCAAAGGCAAGAATGAGTTGTCAGCTCTTTCTCATGAGCGAATTAAACCCAGTAATGTACCGCGACCAGTGCAATATTCTATTTATTATACATCTGTTACTGTTTAGATGTGGGAAAAGATAATAAAAAACAACCATTTTAAGCTCAAAAAAAAGGTAGTTGGAAGCTCAGAACGCTTAATAAAAATCTTGTGGAGATTTGGAATGTTTTGATAGTTGTGTAGTGCACTTGCCGATGGCACAGGGGAGCACATAGTGCCTAGTGTAGGCACTGCATGATGTTTTGACAGGTGCACCAGATCTTGTAGACTTTTCACTGTTGAATCTCACTTATAGTCTGTCTTGTCAAAATAGATTTTTGTCTGCCACAAGATGGATAAATGAGGTTTAGATATATTTTTAACACATTTCAATCGTCATAATTTCAGGCTGACAGATTTAGCATATTATAATCTTATCACTGAAAGGATGAACAATTGTTTACTTTGTTTCCAAAAAAAAGTATACTTAAATTTTAGTAGTCAGTCAGTCCCCACTAAACTAAATTGAAGATTTTTACAAATGTGCAAACTCTATTGGTCAGCAACGTGAAGACAGAAATCCGAAAGTTATCACCCTGGCAATTACACCAGAATAGCTCATTTTCCTGGCTGGGTCAGAGCTGGAGCACAGGGTGTACAGGGCCATTGTAAATAAATCTCATTGCATGAGTCTGGCCAGTACCCTTGATACTACAAATGCAGCTCAGCATTTATCTGCCCAATGCAGCTGGGAAGTCACATCAATTCCTACTTGTACCGAAGTGCAGGTATTCATAAAGCTCTTTCCCAATCTGCGTTTCACCTGAGGCACTGCCAGCAATATTCACACCATACAAGCTCTGGACAATGACCATCACCAACTAGAGAGAATCTAATTATCTCCCCTTGACATTCAATAGCATTAACATTAGATGACTAACATGCTAGGGCTCACTGTTGACAGAAACTGATCTAGACTGGCCAAACATTTTCTCATCAGCTTTTATTGTGACACTTGAAATTCTGTAGTGAGTAACTCACCTCTCATCTCTAAGGCTTGTCCATGTAGTGGGTTACTCCCCACTCATCTGGATGAGTGCCAGTCCAACACCACTCAAGAAGCTTAACACCATCCAGATCAAAGCAGCCGCTTGAAAATGGTGGATGGGGTAACAATCATTATCAATTTGACCAACTGCACAGAAATGTTAGAAGTATGTACAATCTAAAAGTTGCATACCATTTTGTCAGCACCTTCCAACCCTTTTACCTCTACAAAAAAAAAGGTAGAAGGACAGCAAGTTCATAGGAAACAGCAATAACCTGCAAGTTCTCCTTGAACACACATGCAATCTTGACATGGAACAACACTGCAGTTCCTTCATTGTAGTCCATGTGGCAGTGGAGAGTTCCAGGATTTTCACTGAGTGGCAATGTTCAAGATGGTGGGTCTCCAGCACTTAAGGGCTACTAGGGATAGGCAACATGTTGACCTTATCAGAAATCAGAATTTTAATAGTACAAAAAGGATTCATTTGACCCATCATTTCTGCACTGGCTTCTGAAAGAGCTACCCAGCTGGTCCCATTCTCCAGCCCTATCCCTGTAGCCCTCTACCTTCATCCCTTTCAAATATACATCCAGCTCTCTGAAACCTATTGAATCTGCCTCCAAACTCCCAGGCAGTGCATCACAACTCCTAACCACCAAGTAAAGAAGTTTCTCCTCATTTCACTCCTAGCTGTCTTGCTGACAATCCTGAAACTGTGACTCCTAGTTACTGACATACTAGCTAGTGGAAATAGAATATCCTTCTTTATCATGTCAAAGATTGTTCATAATTTTGAACACCTCAATAAAGATCCTCTTAATCCTTCCTGCTCCAAGGAAAAGAAGGCCCATCTCTGATCTTTCCTTGACACTACAAACACATGTTCCATGAAAGAACCAAATAAACACACGAAGAGCAAAAGCAGTAGAGAAAATAAATTCACTAACTATCAGAAGAGAAAAAGGAGCTACGTAAAATACTGAGGCTAAAGAGTGATAAATTTCCTAGATTTGATGGGATGTGTCCTTGGACATTAAAAAAGGAAATAGCTAGAGATAGTGGATACATTGATATCCATTTTCCAGGAATTTTTTAGATCGTGGAAGAGTCCCGTAAGACTGGAAAACCACCAACGTAACATCTTTATTCATAAAAGGAAGAAGACAAAAAAAGAAGAGATAACTATAGGCCAGTTAGCTTAATATTGGTTATTGGGAACAGGTTAGATTTTATAATGTGATATTTTTAAATGCTTTGCTATACATGATATAATCAAGCAGAGTCTGCATGGTTTCATGAAAGGGACATCATGTCTGAAAAAGAATTACCAGGATTCACCGAGATGGTAACAAGTAGGAAAGATAAAGGGGAAGTAATCAATGTATTTGGATCTTCAGAAGGCATTTGATAAAAAGGTATAACACATTAGATCGTTTAAAGATGATAATAGCCATGGTGTTAGAGGTAGAATAATTACATGGATAGAGCACTGATTGACTAACAGAAGACAGAAACAAAACAGTAACAGAAATTGCTGGAGAAGCTCAGCAGCATCTGTGAAGAGAAAACAGAGTTAGCATGGAGTCCAGTGACTTCTTCAAAACAGTTTCTCCAGCAATTTGTGTTTTTGCTTGTTTCTTTCAGATTTCTAGCATCTGTAGTTTTATTTTATAATAGAAGAGAGTTGGGATCAGGATAGAAACCTGTAATGAGTGGAATGCCACCGGGATCAGTACTGGAGCCATAAATATTTAAGGACTTGGATGAGGAAAGTGAAGATGGTATAGCCAAAGATGCAGATGACAAAAACATGGAAAGGCAAGTGGTAAGGATGACAGTGTGCAGAGGAATATAGACAGGTTAAGTGGGTAGCAAAAAACTGCTCAGGTAGAATATAATGTAGGGTAATGAGAGACTATGCATCTTGGTGGAAAGAAAGAATAGAGGAGCGAATATTACTTAAGTGGAGAAAAACTGCAGAAAGCTACAGAGCAGAGGGATTTAGGAGTCCTCATCCATGAATCACAAAAAGCTAAGATTGAAGTTCAGTGGTAAGAAGAGCAGTGGAGGACTCTGGGTCTGTACTCAATGGAATATAGAAGGATGGTGGGTGGCAGGTAGTGTATTAATTGGAACTGAGAATACTGAGAGACTTGGATAGATGGACGTGGGCATGATGTTTCCACTAGAAAAAGAGAGGCTAGGACCGGAGGGCACAGCATCAGAGGGAAGGCACACACAAAAAGGAGGAATTTCTTCAGCCAGAGGGTGGTGAATCTGTGGAACTCATTGCCATTGTTTCCATAGCCTGCTAAGTCATTGAGTGTATTGATGACAGAGATAGATAGGTTCTTGATTAGTAAAGGGATCAAAGGTTATGGGGAGAAGGCTGGAGATTTGGGTTGAGAAGCACATCAGCTACGGTCGAATGAAGAAGACTCGATGGACCGAAACAGACCAACTCTGCTCCTATATCTTATGGCCCTAAAGTAATAGGGAAGGCAAATGGAATGTTAGCCTTTATTTCAAAGGGGATAGAACATAAAAGTAAGGAGGTTTTGCTAAAACTGTACAAAGGCACCAGTCAGACCACAGCTGGTGTAATGTGACCAGTGTTAGGTCCCCTAACTAAAGGAATGTTTGGAGTCCAGAGAAGGTTCACTAAGCTGATTCCAGGTATGGACAATTTAAGAAGGAGATGATTTTATTGAAGTATCCTTGGGGGACTTGACAGGGTAGATGTGGAAAGGACATTTCCATTGTGAAGGAGTCTAGGACTACAGGACAATCTCAGAAATAAGTGGTTGCCTGTTTGAAACATAGGTCAGGAGGAATTTCTTCTCTCAAGGTACAGACTCTTGGGAATTCTTCACTGCAGAGGACTGTTGAGGCTAGGTCATCAAGTGTGTTCAAGGCTGACATAGATAGATTTTTAAATCACAAGGGAATCCAGGGTTATGGAGGAAGAGGACAGGAAAGTGGAGTTCAGGATAATCAGATCAGCCATGATCTCTTTGAACAGCAAAGCAGATCCACGGTGTTGAATGGCCTGCTTCTGTTCTTATGTCTTGTGGTAATTTTCTTTTTAAAGAATCAAAAGAACTGTATTGCTGGGGTTTACTTCCTCATGGAGGCCATTACAACTCATCTGATGGCATACCAGCCTCCAGGCATATTGACAGCCAAGTGGAAACTCCTCATGTAGGATAGAGTGGCACTGACACGTTAAACAAACTAATGTTCCAAGAGTGATGAGGACTTGGGAGTACGAGAATATTGATACTTCAAAAAGGGTGGTTAAAAAAAAAACAGCAGAAAACTATATTTCCGTGCTTTAGCAGACGAATCGTATAATTGATTAGCGGAGACTTCAAGATGTACATTTAACCCATAGCTCTGAAAGTGAAAGCTGATCCACAGATTGAGTTTAAAAGTCACACCATGACAACACTGTTAGATCTAGGTTTTACAAACCAAACAAAAGTTACTGGCTCAGAGACAGTAATAATACATTGACAGATTTTTTTTTTCCTGGAACTCTCATTTACATCAGATAGTTTTCAATAGCCAAAAAGGGATTATCAAATCAGCCAAGTTAATCTTGACAAACTAGACTAAAGATGTAATTGTTTACCTTAGTAGATGGAAATGCTGAGACTTTGTACAACAGAAGGAAAAGCCACTATCAGCAAAACAAAAACAATTCTCATCCACAGGAGAAAGTTTAAAAGTTAAAGTAGACTGAAACTCCCAACTTAAATGTATTTCAATAAAACACTGCCTTGCTCCCAAGGTAGACAGAAAAATGTGACAGCAAAAAGACAAAGATTTGTTCTGTGTAAAATATTTACCATGTGTAGAACGATACATGATTATATTTTGGATGATGTCTATGAAAACATCACTATGGTGATGACCTTTCATTTAGGCGGCGGGTGTCACAAATTTGAAATTTAATAGAATAATATTGTTTTGGGATGGAGGCCAGGATCTTGCCGCTTTCAGTGGAGGTGGGAAGACCGTTCTAAGAGAAGATCTGGAAGCTCAGGGAACCTCAGAAATCAGGCAGCCGATTTGAAAGCCTGAAAAGGCAGCAACCACTGGAATTAGGGCCCAGAATGAGGAGGCTGAAATCATTGAGTGTATTTAATACAGATGGATAGGTTCTTAATTAGTAAAAGGATCAAGGGATACAGCGAGAAAGAGGAGAATGGGGTTGAGAAACATTCGTCATTTGACTACGGCTGATGAGAGGAGAGTCGATGGGCTGAATACTGATCCTATCTTAGCCTTCTGGAATTTAAGGCAAAGCAAAGGGAGAGGTGGTGGCATTGAAAAAGGAGGGTAGATAATTTTCTGAAAAACAACCAACATTCAGAGATAAGTTGTAGAGCTGGATGAACACAGCAGGCCAAGCAGCATCAGAGGGGCAGGAAGGCTGACGTTTCGGGCCTACGCCCTTCTTCAGTTGTTATTCCACACCTCCGGGACTTGAAGCCAGGTCTCCTGGTCCGGAGGGAAGCACGCTGCTGTTACATCACAACAGCCTAACAACTGAGGGCAGATATTTTAATTAACTTGCTCAGACAAGTTATGAACAGGTGGGGGTCATACCCAGGCCTTCTCCCTCAAAAGGTTGGGGAACCTTACCACTGCACTGCAGGAAACTCTTAACAACTGGGGGTCAGGTGCAGCTGTCAACAGCCAATTCAGTCCTGTCAAATTGTGCAGCCAATAACTGCAGATCAAATGGCCACCATCCCCTCGAAAGGAGAGCCTGTCTGCATTGGTTAGCCTATTGGGCTTTGCCTTGAGGGGAAATAGTCACAGCTCAATTGGAATGAGGCCCTTTAGCCAGTAATTGACTACTTAAGGGCATCAAGTGACTACTGACTTGGAAGGTAGAGCTTGTGCCTAATATGGCAGTGCTAGGACCTGACATTGGACAATGCCAAGATGTGTAGTGGAATCCCACCCGTGCATGCCCTTGTTCAGGCAGAATTTCAGACTGGTCCTTGGGTCCTGAACCATCTTGAGAGCCTGCGACTCAACCTGAGCTGCCTCTTGGGTAAACCTAATTCCTTTATGCCTTGCAAAGAGGCAGTTTTTGTAGAGGCTGCTGCTGCACACCATCCACCTTGACTCTTCCATCCACTGCCCAGACACACCTTGGCATGCTTATTTTCTGCTGGGTGGTCAAGACTCCTCAATGGTAGGTTCTCCACGTGGAATCCTCCCATTTTCTATCGCACACCTTGGGTGGAAGGTGTTGCATGCTGCAGTCCCTGATAACCACAGATAGCGGCTGTTTATTTTGTGGTGCTGTGAAATCTCTGGACCATGTAGATTGGCTATGGGCGATTGCACTCTTATTTGAAAAGCTTTGTTGTGTTTTTGATTGCACTTTAGCTCCACACTCCTGATCTTTGGGCACCTGGTGCAGAGGGTTATGGGAAGATCAGAGAACCTCCTTTATTGTCTGCTCCTGGGCCTGGCCAGGCTGGCAATAAACAGACAGCAGGCTGTGGAAGGGATGATCTCTGCTGACTGTCTGGCTTCTTTTGTGGTTACATTCATGCCTGGGTGTCCTTAGAGAGGGAGCATGTGGGTTCGATCAGTGCTCTTTATGTCTTCAGTGAGCACCACAGGGAATACAATGCTTTATTTCTCCTCCAACTTCATTTTGATTTAGACCTTCCCCCTCTCTCCCTAGCTCCCCCTCACTTTTGAATGCCCATAATGGGTTTTGCTTGTAAATATTTAATTGACTACAAGTGATTACCGGTGACATTTCCCCCATTCCTTTCTTTTAAAGGAAGTCAGGGATTTCAGTGCTGGAAGAGTTGCTCAGTTGTGCATGATAGCACTAAAAACAAGGAAAATAATTGATACAGCCTGGGCCTTCCCACCCACAAGATATTTTTCAGAAAGGCAGGGAAGGGTTGGCTTTTAGCCCACCACCATGCCACCTGATTAAGTTCACTTCCCATCTCAGGGAGGGAAGATTGTAAACTATACCCTTTTATAAGACCATAAGACATAGGAGTAGAAGTAAGGCCATTCGGCCCATAGAGTCCACGCTGCCATTTAATGATGGCTGATGGGCATTTCAACTCCACTTACCCGCACTCCACTCGTAGCCCTTGATTCCTTGCAAGATCAAGAATTTATCAATCTCTGCCTTGAAGACATTGAACGTCCCGGCCTCCACTGCGCTCCGTCGCAGTGAATTCCACAGGCCAACCACTCTGGCTGAAGAAATGTCTCCTCATTTCCATTCTAAATTGACCCCCTCTAATTCTAAGGCTGTGCCCACGGGTCCTAGTATCCCCACCTAACAGAAACAACTTCCCAGCGTCCACCCTTTCTAAGCCATGCATTATCTTGTAAGTTTCTATTAGATCTCCCCTCAACCTTCTAAACTCGAATGAATACAATCCCAGGATCCTCAGCTCTTCATCGTATGTTAGGCCTACCATTCCAGGGATCATCCGTGAGAATCTCTGCTGGACACGCTCCAGTGCCAGTATGTCCTTCCTGAGGTGTGGGGCCCAAAATTGGTCACAGTATTCTAAATAAAGCAAAGGTCATGTGTCCTATTCTGAAATCTAACCAAAAACCAGGGTGGGTTGATGTCAAACTGTTTCACTGTAAAGGTGATGTAAGGTGCTTACACTTTGCGACAGTGGCAGCAGCCTGGTGTGCTAACAGACGATAGAATATGAACCTCGAAAGTATCAGCCAGCACACACTTTGTTCTACCCGAAATTATCTACCACCAAGAAAAGTGAAGCAAAAATCAGAGTTGACCAATTTATTGGACTAACATGTACCATGGGCAAAGGGGAGCCAGTCAACGTTCTGTACTTACATTTCCAACAAAAAAAAGCATTTGACAAGATGCTACATCAAAAAAAAAAAAATGTGTAAACTTAATGTTCATGGTACTGAGGACAACATATCAGCGTGGTCAGATGGCAGAAAACAGTATGCCTAAATTGGGTCTTTTGGTAAGATGTGACCACGGGTCCCATAAGGGTCTGTGCTTGGTGCCTCAATATTTTGAATTTTACTTAAGAATTTAAAAAAGTGGCATAAAACACAGTTAAGGTGTTAAGAATAAATTTCTACTCATGAAGAGTCATATAGTCATTTAAAATTCACTCATGAGACATGGGCATCACTGATTGAGCCAGCATTTATTGCCCATCTAGTTGCAATTGAGAAGGTGTCGGTGAGTTGCCTTCTTGAACTGCTGCAGTCCATGTGCTACAGGTAGACATGCAATGCCTTTAGAGAGGGAATTCCAGAATTATAATAACTGAAAAGAGCTGTAGATGCTGTAAATCAGGAATAAAATCAAAGTGGCTGGAAAAGCTCAGCAGTTCTGGCAACATCTGAAGAACCAGAGTTAACATTTTGGGTCCAGTGACCCTTCAGAGCCCAGTTCTGAGGAAGGGTCACCGGACCCGAAATGTTAACTGATCTTTTTTCCTTCACAGATGCTGCTAGACCTGCTGAGCTTTTCCAGCACCTTCTGCTTTTGTTCCTGATTTACAGCATCCGCAGTTCTTTTGGTTTTTATGGCTGATAGTGGAGGAGACAGAGACAGAGACAGAGAGTTGCAGGTTAACCTAACATCAATAGTAGGGAAAGTAGTCTGATTACGTTTTTACAACAATCAGTCCATTTTACTGCATTGGTCCCCAGTTGAAACAAATATGGTTAATACGTGTGATTGGTTACTATTTAGAATAAAACCCTGACCGTGTAAGGAACTTATCCTTTCAGGTGCAAAAAGAAGAGCTGTAACTAGGCAGCTTTAACCCAAAAACTACCTTCTCAAAAACATTAAACCCAGTTTCTACTGAAAAGTTACATGACCTTATGCTATCTCCAAGTACACACCGCACAGCTCCACCATAATCACAAGTTGTGAAAATTGCCATTTTACTCAGTTTAATTTTCAAAAGATGCCTTTACAAATGTAACAGGACACTGTCTAATGCAGTTGATGTATTCCAAATCACAACAGGTCATTGTGCAATATTGCAGCATATGGATATGGAGACAGTATACTGGCATAGATTGAGAATAGATTAGCCAACAGGAAATCAGAGCAATAAATGGGTCTTTTTCATGGTAGAAGACAATGACTACTGGGGTGCTGCAGGAGTCAGAGCCTGAGCCCTCACTATTCAATATATTAATTATTTGGACAAGGCAAATAGAGTGTAATAATATTGTGCGTGTTTTTGGTCTTCTCACCCAAGGAAACGAGAGCTACTTGCTGTAGAATGTACAAAGCAAAAGGTTCACCGGACTGATTTATAGGAAAATCAATGAATTGCGGTCATGACAAGATGGATTTGGCAAAAACATTGTTATTTTCAGGTATCAGTCCAGAACATGCGTGTGTCTCAGAGTGGGGAAGAGGATGATTAAAATGAATGGGAGATTACCTTCTTAGGAGAGATTTCATAGACTTTGGAACTTGCTGCCTCAAAGCAGTGGAGATGGGGTTGATTCTTGCTTAGGTAAGGGAAATAAAAAAGGTTGGAGTTGTATTGGAATGTGGAACCTGAAAAAAGATTGATTGTAAATCTTTTATTTGGTAGACCAGGGCTGCAAAGCCAATTAGCTTATTTCTGTTCTCATTTCTTATATTCATAAGAGTTTGGATCAAACCATCAGCATTTCTACCTGGATAGGAAGGCTACATTAAAATCTTACAGGGCCATGGAGATCAACTTGAGGAGAATTGTTTAAGACATCCCTGAAATTTAATGCAGTCTGCCAGGAACTTAAAATAGAAAGTCCATGGTTCAGACACAGTGTGGGAGCTTGTGCTCAAATTGGTGAATAATCATCAAGAGGATGGGAGATACATGTAGCTTACATTGGAGGAAGAATTGCCAGAGGAGGGCATTCACTGTTTTAGGGATTCAAGTTACCAGGCTGACAATAGAATAGAAGTAACGCTTTGAAACCAAGAATCACATTGAATCAAGATAACTGAATGCCTACTTATTAAAATACAAATTTAGCCAAAATCCTAATACCTGTAGTTTTCTTATATAAAAAAGTTCTGTTTTGTAGTTTAAAGAGTAACTTGTCTGCAAAGAAAAGTACTTAGAGTGAGTTACTTTAAGATTTTTAATATAATTAACAGCTTATCTTGTGTCATGCTTTCAGCTATTACCACTATCCATCTGGTTCAAGGTTACGAACTAGTAACCCGGGCAAACTCTTAGGGGACATGGGTTCAATTTAAATTCAATTAATAAAATCTGGAATGAGATCATCTCAGTAATGGTAACCATGAAACCATCAACACTTAAAAACCCATCTGGTTCTCTGTCCTTTAGGGAACAGAATCTGCTATCCTTCCTTGGTCTGACCTACAGATGACCCAAAATATGATTGGGTCAACCACTCAAATGGCTGAGCAACCCACTCAATTCAAGGGTTAAAAAAGATGAATGCCCACGGTAGACAGACAGTCCTTGACATGAAGGCTTTACTTGAGCATGTAACATTAAGGATTTTTTTGAAAAACCGGAGAGTCCGTAGAGATCAGGGGAACTGCTGGTTGAGTCACACCAAATACAAGAGGGTTGGAGGTTGGACATCTCAGTGCAAGTGGGACCCACTTCTTTCCATGCCTTCATTTACAGCCATTTTACTTCTATCCCCCTTTAGCACCACATGCACTGCCTTTGTGGTGTTGTGGGCATCCATGCCATCTGGTCCATCTGCTCCTCATTCCCTTCTGTCAACAAACAAAAACACAATTTTCCAGCTGCATTGAGTTATGGAGAGTTGTATCAACTCAATGGCAACTTGATGTCTCTTTCCACAGATACTGCTAGACCCGTGGAGTTTACTTGCTTGGATTTCAGATTTGCAGCATAATCGCTTCCAATTGGTGGGCAACTTTATTCACACCAACACGTTTGGACATAGGCCAAAGGAAAATTATGGGCAATGATGCCAGCAGGACTCACTGAAGGTGCTGTGTACAGGGCATTTCCTCCAGACGCTGTAGCAGGCTTTCTACAGAAAGCCAGATCCATGGCACTTTGCCAGCACAATGCCTAATTTCGTGTCCACATAGCTATAGTCACAGCTATGGAGACCTGGATGCAGGGCTAAACACTGAAGTGTATGCAAATATTAACACTCATGTACAGTGCGGTGTCACCTCTGTCACAAGATCCTTGGTTGGTTTTCTTTCCCTCCCATCACATTTGTGCAGTCCCCGGCTCTGCAGTTAGCACGTAGAGACACTGATCAACAATGGAGCCCATTGACCATGGAGGTTTGTTGGGCAATCCCAGAGACATGCATGCCTAGGCAGTCCATGGAGGGTATTCTTACGAGAGGCAAGTGAATCCTCTTTGGCTTCAGCTTCTAAGAGTCAGGAAGGGCAGGCAGGGTGAATGACTCAGCCACCTTTGCCATGTTCTGAGAGGAAATTTGCAGGAATCTTTGCTGGGTTCCTACTGGCACTGCCCCATCTGATCCTTGCTCATGGGATCTCTGTCCCTACGCCTTCAGTCCTGATGAAGGATGGTTGGAGCAATGGTTTGCCCAGCGGGACAAGTAGTACTGGACCTGACTCTCTAAGGTAGTTGCCAACTTGTCCATGCAGGTAGACTGACTGTTGCATGATTTGCTGTACGCAGCAGTATCTGCTTTTGTGTGCTACCAGTTCCTTCCTGTGCATTCTAATAGTGTGCCCAATTGTCAACACCACCAGGGTCCACTCCTGCCTGATCTGTGGCAGTCCTCAGTGGAGCCGTCACAGGAAGTGCTCACCCATACTACGCTTCCGAACTTGAAGCTGGGTGTACCCACCTAGCTGTCAGTTTGAGCTGGTGAGGGTACAGGAATCAGCCTTGCTGATGATTCCTTCAACCCTTCTGTATGCTGTCCTCAGAGACAGAGCTGGTGGATTTGGTCATCTCTTTGCAGAGGGGGATGTGCCAACTTTACCTGTAAGACACAAGGGAAATGTGGTGGTGTGGCCACTTGTGTGCAATAACTGGCAACAAGGTATGTTGCAGTGGAAAGAAGAAAGGTACTTACTCAGTTGCCAGGACACAGATGTCTCAGGAGGGAGTGGTCCTGGGTCTTCTCCTGCAATGGCCAGGATCCTCTCAGTGTGAGAAGGCTATAGTTGAGAAAGAAAGGCCCTTCGGCCCGATTGGTGCAGTGTCAATCAAAAACCACAACACAAGTTTTCTAATCCCACTTCCAGCAATGGTCCGTAACTTTGTATGCTTTGGCAGCACAAGTGCCTATCTAAATACTTAACATTTTAAAAGGGTTTCTGCTTCTACCACCCTTATAGGTGGTGAGTTCCAGATACCCACCACTCTCTGGGTACAAAGGTTTCTTCCATTTCCTCTAAACTTTCTGAACTGTATCTTAAAGCCATGAGCCCTGATCATTGACACCTCCATCAAGATGAAGGGTTTCGTCCTGTCTACCCTATCTTAATCACATCGCTCACCCAACTCAGTCTTCTCTGATCCAAGAGAAGCAACACAGTCAGATCCAACTCTTCATAACTAAAGCTCTCCAGTCCAGGCAAAATCCTGCAGAATCTCCTCTGCACTCTCTCCAGTGCTATCACATCCCTCCCATAAAGTGGATTCCAGAACTACATAATTTTCTGTCAGAGGCCTGACTAAAGTTTTATAGTGTTCCAGCATTACCTCCCTGCTCTTAAACTATGCCTTGATTAATAAAGGCAAGTATCCTTTGTTTGTCCTTAAATCACTACCTACTTTGTGGAGCAGTCACATGCTCAACACCCACCCAAGCCCTTTCTGCCCTATTGTGGGCTGTCTTCGATTGGAATGAGGGAAAAGGGAAAGATTGAGTGATACAGCCACTGGCAGAGCTGTTAGCGCTGGTATAGTTGGCAAAGGTGTCTTGGGTGAGTGAGTAAGTATGGTGTTAGTACTGAGGCGGAAAAAAGTGATCACCAATGAGAAAGATGTTGCATGCAACAGAGAAAGTGACAGACCATGTGCCTTGGGGAGAGGTGGTGCAGTAGGAGTGGTAGTGTGGGTGAGGTGGCACTTACCCTGGTGAAGTGGTGAAGGAGGTCATTGATCCTGTCACACTGATGGCTATAACTCCACACTGTGGAGACTGCAGTGACCCTAGGGTGGATGTCTGACCAGGCTGCCAGGATCTCGTGGCAGGGCCTTCTAAAACACAGCAGAGGAGATGAAATTCCTATGCTCCATCAGGACCTCCAGGTCTCGGTCAGACTTGCCATGCCATCTCCCTCTTCTCCAAGGCTTTTCCAAATTCCATCCTTGACTGATCATGGCAGCTTTGGAATGCCAGTCTGGCTGTACAGCAGCCTTTTAAAGTTAACAATGGTGCCAGGGATGCTGGTCTTTTGATAAATACCTGGCAAGTGGTAATTTGTTCTGGAACAGTGTAAGGAAACATGGGCTAGAAATGAATATTTAGAGTACCATGGGGGATTATAAGAGATGGAGGAAGACAGACAAAGAAGAAAAGCCCACTAGGTCTTGCAACAATAAACCCTCCAAAAAGTTCAATGTGACTTGCACTGAGCCTAAAATCCACGATTCAGCCTGATATCATTTCTCCTTCGGTATTGCTGGACTCAAATCCTGGCATTCCCATCTTGAATGTACCCACATCATTGTACTGCATGGTATCTTGACACCACCTTAAAAGACAATAATTGTGGGTGATGAGTGCTGGGCTAGTGAAGGCTGTCCTAATCAGAACAAAGTTAGATGTGCTTAATAAACGTTGGTCTTCCCAGTACTTCCCACATCCCATGAAGCAAAGGGAAAGAAAATAAACTGATTTTAGAGCGATCAAAACTAAGTTTCTGCAGGGATTGTAACTCTATAACAAATAGCCGGTGACAATCATAAAAGGAATGATCTGATGAGGGAAAATAAGTTGGTCTGGTATTTTGACTATTATTGGTACATTGACATTTATTACCAATATTCTCTTATAAACATTTAAGTTTTAGTTTCAGTGAAAAAGAGCCAGAGGCTTCTCTTTGAGATAGAGGGAGCTGGAAACAAATGACATTGATAAACTTCGGTGTGGGTTGTAAAGGAAGTGTGAAACTGAAAGTCTAAATAAAACAATGCTGGAATTTTACAGTTTAAGAGCAACTACAGATTAAGATTTCAGCCAAAATGATGTGTGAAATGAAAGTATTAACATGATCTTTAAAACTGAACTTTAGTTCAAAATCTCCAGTGACCAAGTCAAAAGAACATAAACAGGATTAAGACATGAACTGTTACAAACTGAAACCAACAAAATCGACCCGACATCCCTAATGTGGGCAACTTGAATTGGAATCTAGAAAAAAGGTTTTCAACATCTTTCTAAAACAAAGAATAAAATCCCTCTGTCATGCTTTACTTTGTCCCTTCATTCTCCAGAAACCAAAGCAAAGGTGATTTTCAACTCCAGAAAGTTCCATTATTTTCCCTGAGCTGAGCACCTAGTCCAAAGAACTGACTTCCATGGAGTGGAACCTTGCACTTTCATCTGAAACTGCGTGAATCAGTTTGTTGCAACTGGGATCCCATCTGCATTAGGTGGTGACTGTCCAAGCAAGCATCTTCTCTGCTCAAGGTGCAGGACTAACTTTATCATAACTCCGGCTCATTCAGGATAACTGAGGCATTCGTGGATATGTTTGGTTATAAAGGTAAAATTTTGAATAAACAATTCCACAACAGACTTCCTTTCCCAAAGCCCTTTTGTTTCGTTAACAGTGTTTGTGTGGGTGTCACTGACTAGGTCAGCACTTATTGTCAAACACTCGTTGCCTGGAGGGTAGTTAAAAATCAACAACATTACTGTGGGTCTAGTCATATGTAGGCTAACCTGGAAAAGGCAGAAGTTTGCCTCCCCAAAAGGGACATTTGTGAACCAGATGGATTTTTCTGACAACAGTTTTGTGGTCGTTAGACTCTTAATTAAAAATCAAACTTCACCATCTGCCGTGGCTGGATTAAAACATGGCTTTGCAAAACACTACCTGGGTCTCCACATTAATAATAACACCACCAGGCTATCACCAACCCCATTATCTTGATGAAAATATGAATCACAGATTTCATGTCCAGATAAAAATGATAACTAACAATCCTTTAGATGCACAAGGAGTCTTTAAATCTACTCCTTCTTGACGTTTAAGTAAAACCTCAACTTTCCTTGTTCCTCCTTGTGCTTAAAGACCAAAAAAGTGACTGCCAGCTGCGCTGACACTGAATGGACATTGTTCAGAGGGGTGGAGATGTTGTACTTTGTCTAGTTAAAAAGCGCACAACCTTGCAAACAGGAGAATTTGGATCAGGCCACAATCCCCTTCACTTTCTTTTAGGGCAAGATGGACAAAACTCCCAAAAACCTTACAAGCAAACATTATATTCTCCCAAAATGCTAACAAACGTACTGTCGATTTCTAACACTTTCAAATGAACATTTCACTGGTTTTAATAGTGCACGGTACTAGAAAAACCCAATGAAGTGGATAACATTAAACCTCAGGTAGGCAGCAAAAAGGATCAGAAAGGAATGAATCCCTTAATTCAGTTAGTCAGAAATACATAACATGGAAACAGACTCTGGAGTCCAACTCGTCAATGCCAACCAGATATCCTAAATAAATCTAGTCCCATTTACCAGTATGTGGCCCATATCCCTCTTAAGCCCTTTTTTTTTTGAATATAGATATCCAGATGCCTTTTAGGCGTTGGAACTGTACCAGCCGCCACCACTTCCTCTGGCAGCTTATTTCCTACACTCATCACTCTCTGCGTGAAAAAGTTGTCCCTTAGGGGCCTTTTAAATTCTTCCCCTTTCACCTTAAACCTATGCCATCTAGTTTTGGACACCCCCGCCCTGGGGAAAAGACGACTACTTACCCTATCCATGTCCCTCATGAATTTATAAACCTCTAAAGGTCACCCCTCAGCCTCCAATACGCCAGGGAAAATATCCCCAGTCTATTCAGCCTCTCCCTATAGCTTAAATCCTCCAGCCCTGGCAACATCCCTGTCAATCTTTTCTGATCCCTTTCAAGTTTTACAACTTTCTTCCTATAGCAAGGAGACCAGGATTACAACTTGTGTAGCTTACAGTTGTGGAGTCATAAAGTACTCAACACTTACAAGGAATATTTAATGAAACCAATCATGACAGATTTACAAATTGGTTCTCAACGTTTACTTAGAGGTTGAGCATATACTTTAAATGCAAGCATTCCAGCAAAATCTATGCTTATAAATAGCAAAAAAGTGTCTACAGTCTTGGAATAGGAATGGTTCTGGTAGATATGTGAAATGAAGGTTGTGGGTGCAGCACTTAGGAACACGAAGCATGTTGCTTTAGGAAAAAAGCCACAGCCTCCTGAAGTTCTGGCAGGAGTTGAAATGTAGCTGGTAATTTTTCAAAGTCAAATCAAATCTCTTATTGCAAAATACAATCCGGTTGAGATGGAAGCAGAGTAAGACACTCCAGCTGGAGCTCCTCTGCTCGCCAGCCTTTTTTTAAAAAACCTCTTACTTCAGTTTTTCTTCCTGCAAACCCCATCCTTCCCACCCCCCCAACCTTTAACTTCTTAAAGTACCTTACCTGGGTGGAATGGAGAAAACGGGGTCAGAGACCAGCTCAGCGCAGGAAACATGTCGCAGCCTGGGGGGGCTGAATACCTGAAGCAAGTCACAAACAGAGCCCAGGTCAGCAGCAAGGTGAGCATGGGTCAAGTCACAGAAGCGAGTCACGCCAGAGCGACAGCAAACCAAGCATGGGCCGAGCTGTGGCTGCAGCCTGGAGTAGGGTCAGAGCGAGCCAAGGCCAGTTGCAGGGGGGTGGAAATGAATCCTGGAGGGGAGTCCTGAACTGAGGCCAGTGCGTGGAAGCAGCAAGGTCTTGTGTTCTGAAGCCCAGTGGTTACAGACTCAGTGAAGAAAGGACTATCTTGAGCACTTTGAAGGCACTTTTTATTCTCATTCTGGGCTTTTAAAGTCTGTATTCCCATGCTAGTCTTTTTTACTATTTCAATTCTGTAACACTGAAAGTACCTGTACATTAGTATCCTGTACTTAAGATGGTACCAAGAGGTGACATTACAAACTTGGAGTGCATGTGACAATAAAGGCTGTTCTATTCAAGTGATACTGAAATAAACTCCAACCTGGAATCAGTTAGTCTCCTTTGGCTTGTGGTAGAGAGGGTGCATAATCGCCCAAATGAATCATCCAACCACCGCATTAAGAACAGACAGCCAATCATCAATAAAATTAATAGCAAGAAATGTTACAGTAGGAAGGTATAGATCTGTCTATGTAGAGTTAAGAAACTGCAAAGGAAAAAGGCCCTGATGGGAGTTGTGTGCAGGCCTCCTAGCAGTAGTCAGGATGTAGGGATTAATAAAAAAGTTGAAACAGAAATTTTATCTATGGAAGGCCCTATCATGAGGGACTTCATTATGCAGGTGGACTGGGAAATTAGGTTGGTAACAGATCAAGAAAAGGAATTTGGTGAATGCCTGAGAGATTTAGTTTGTTTTGAAACATCTTATGGTAGAGGCCATTCAGGATAGAACCTGGATTTGGTTATGTGTAATGAGGCAAACTTTATTAGGGAGCTTGGGGTGAAGGAACCTCTCAGGGGCAGTGACCACAACATAGCAGAATTCACCACACAGTTTCAAAAGGGCAAAGCTTGAAATCAGATACAAAAACAGTATAACTGAGTAAAGGTAAGTACCAAGACATGAGGGAAGTAGCTGGCAAGAATTGATTGGAAGGGAAGCCTAGCAGAGAAGATGGTGGGGTGGCAATGGTAGGAGTTTCTGGGAGTAAATTTGGGAAGCACAATCACGCTAAAGGAGGGAGAAACATACTAAGTGGGGGACAAGGCAATCATGGCTGATGAAGAAAGTCCGGAACAGCATAAAAGCAAAAGAAGCAGCACACAATATGGTGAAAATTAGTGGGGAAGTGCAGGATTGGGAAATCTTTCAAAACTAGAAGAGAGCAAAGGAGAAGAAAATGAGGGTAAGCTAGCTAGTAATAAAAGGATATTGCAAGAGTTTACAAATATCTGAAAGATGAAAGGCAAGAGGGGACATTGGATGACTGAAAAAGATAATGAGGCTCAGAAATAGTAATGGGGAATAAAGAAATGGCAAAGGAACTGAATAGGTACTTTGCATCAGTTTTCACAGTGGAAGGCTCCAGGTACACATCACAACTACAAGACAGTGAGGAGGCAAAGGTGAACGTAGTGGCTGTTGCTAAGAAGGTGGTGCTGGGGAAGCTTGAAAGGTCTGAAAGTGGGTAAATCACCCAGTCGAGATTGGCTACACCCCAAAGTTCTGTGAGGCATTGGTGGTGATCTTTCAGGAATCACTGGAGTCAGGGGGGTACAGGACTGAAAATAGCTAATGTAACATCCCTGTTGATGAAGGGAGGACGGCAGAATGCAGGAAGCTATAGACCAGTTAGCCTGACCTCACTAGTTGGTAAGATTTCAAGAGCCCATTATTAATGATGATATTGGGCAGTACTTGGAAGCACACAGAAAACAGGGCAAATTCAGCATGGCTTTGTCAAGGGGAGGTCATGTCTGACAAATCTGTTAGAATTCTTTGAGGAGATAATGAGGAAGTTAGACAAAGGAGAGCCAGTGGACATGATCTATTTGGATTTCCAGAACGCCTTTGACAAAGTGTTGCACAGGAGGCTGCTAAATAAGACAAGAGCCCATGGTGTTAGTGGCAAGGTACTGGCATGGATGGAGAATTGACTGACTTGCAGAAGGCAGATTAGGGACAAAGAGGTCTTTTTCATGATGGCAAATGGTGACTAGTGGAGTTCTGAAGAAGTCAGTGTTGGGACTGCAATGTTCACATTATACATTTATGACCTGGTCAAAAGGAACTGAGGGCATTGTTGCTCTGTTTGCCGATGACACAAAGATAGGTGGAGGGCCAGGTAGTGTCAAGGAACCCGGGAGACTGCAGAACATGCTGGGAGAGTGGGCAAAGTGATAGATGGAATACAAATGCGGGTAAGTGTGAAGTTATGCACATTGGTAAGAATAGAAGCATTGACTATTTTCCAAATGGAGAAAGGCTCTGGAAATCTGAAGCCCAAGTAAAAACCAAAAACCATGTATGCTGTAATTCTGGATCAAACGGAAATTGCTGAAAATGCTCAGCAGGTCTGGCAGCGTCCTCACCTACCAGGCCATCAACATCCACATCCAGACGACAATTAGCTGCCATTTCCACTATCTCCAATGAGATGCTACTACCAGAAACATTCCCCTTCCCTCCCTTGTCAGCCTTCCACAGGGATTGTTCCCATAGGTGTACCCTGGTCCACTCTTCCTTCACTCCCAAATCCCACCCCCCCATAGCCCCACAGCACCTACCCCTGCAACCAAAGAAGGTTGGTAAACTTATGTTTACTTCCTCCCTCCTCAGTAGCCAAGGGTCCAAACATACCTTTGAGGCGAAGCAGCACTTTACCTGCAATTCACACAATCTAGTCTATTGCATTCACTGCTAACACAACATGGTCTCCTCTACATTGGGAGAAATGAATCATACACTAGCAGACTGTTTTGCAGAACATCAACGCTCTACCCATAAGACCCTGAGCTTCCAGGTGCCTGCCACTTCAATACACCACTGTTTCCTGTCCAACATCTGCCTCTGGTTTGCTGCAGTGCTCCAGTGAAGCCCAATGCAAACTGGAAGAACACCACCTTTTCTGCTTGGGGACCCTGCGGCCTTCTGGAATCAATACCAAGTTTTATAACTTTAAGACTTGAACACTCCCATGTCCTTATCCCAAAGCCTACACATCAGGCCTTGTTAACAGTCAGCTATTACACACAACCCATTGTTAGCCACAAACAGTCCCCATTAATAGCTATTCACCCTGCTAGCCACATCATCCATTCCTTTGTCTGTCTAGTTAGACTCCTCTCTTTGGGCTCTATCCCCACATACTATTTACTCCTTAACCTACCCCCGCCAACCACCTCCAGCATATAAACTGACATTTTCCTAGCTATCAATTTTGATAAGGGTCACTTGACCCAAGACATTAACTTTGAATTCTCCCCACAGATCCTGCCAGACATGCTCAACTTTTCCGGCAATTTCTGTTTTTGTTTTTGACTCAAGTCCTAGTTCAGGATTCTTTTAAGGCTAACATGCAGGTCCAGTTGTCAGTTAAAGCAAATGCAATGTTAGCATTCATTTTAAGAGGGCTAAAATACAAAGAGCAGAAACACACAAAGCTGTACAAGGCTCTGGTTGGACGACATTTGGAACCTTGTGATCCAATTTGGGGCCCTGTTTCTAAGCAAGGCTGTGCTGGTCTTGGAGGAGGTCCAGAGAAGGTTTACAAGAAT
>JAHRHZ010000249.1:36966652-37028083 GCA_024137785.1 Ginglymostoma cirratum
GATTCTCCAGCATCTGCAGTTCCTATTATCTCTGAAATGGAAGTGAGTTTGATTACTCAGATTGTCATTAAGAGTTTCTATTTTACCTTACTCTTTTGGAACAAATTGGAGCAGTCAGATGATTTGCTTGTGAAGAAGAAGTTGCAATACCGCTCACACTAGTCCAACCAGACCTGACAGTGGCGGCCCTGGATAGTCACTTACTAGAAATAGCTGGAATGGGAGTTCGTCACAGAGTGTATGGATGTGTAGACAGTGAAGAAGTAGGCAAAGTAAGTGTTAACCAGTTCTCCAGAGACAGAAATATAACAGCTTCAAGAGTTAAAACCAAGGAGGTTGAGAGAACTGTGCTATGAGAGAGATGGGGTTATTTCTTTCCATAGTTAAAGGAATCTAGGTATATTATGGAGATAGTAGGAACTGCCAATGCTGGAGAATCTGAGATAACAAAGTGTAGAGCTGAAGGAACACAGCAGGCCAAGCAGCATCAGAGGAGCAGGAAAGCTAACGTTTCGGGTCTGGACCCTTCTTCAGACGCACACACATACATACACACACACACGCATGCGCACACACTCACACACACACCCACACACGTATTTCTTTCTTGTAGAGGTGACTGAATAGTGTTCAGAAGTGAGAACTGGCTGATTCTTGATTTAATTGGATTTGGTTTGATTGGATTTGATTTATTGCTGTCACATATACCTTAGTACAGTGAAAAGTTTTGCATGCAGCACAGCAGATCATGACGTACAAGGACATACAGATCATAGGGTGATTGAACAGAGCAAGGTATACAAAGTTATGGCTGCAGAGGAGGTGTAAGAAAGCAAGATCAACATTAGATTTGGAACTTAAGAAGTCCATTCAGCTGTCTAATAACAGTGGGGAAGAAGCTGTTCTTGAACCTGTTGGTACATGTGTCTAAGCTTTTGTATCTTCTGCCTGGCGGAAGAAGTTGAAAGATATTATAACTGGGATGGGAGGGGTCTTTGATCACGTTGGCCGCCTTTCCATGGCAAGTGTAAAAAGTGTAAATAGAATCAGTGGATGGAAGGTTAGCTTGCGAGATGGTTTAGGCCATTTGAAGATGGTGGAAGAATACGGACATTGAGAATGAAGGGAAAGCAATTAGAGCTAACTTTGTCAGTGAGTTAAATGTCAGTGGTACCAAGGTCTTCATTGTGCAGAGACAACAAAGCAAAAGAAAAAGAAGTCATTTTTCTGTGAGTGTGAGTGGGTGAAGTTGACTAAAGATGTCTCCTGGGGAACTTAGACGAATGATTTATCTATCTCTGACTAGAAATCTGGTTTAAGTTTTTTGGTTGATATTTATTTCCCGGGTAATGAGGATGATGGTAACACCCAGTTCCCACCACATCAGAATCAGCATGAACAGGAATTGAGTAGAGATATTCCAGGGACTTGGAATTCTAATGCACATATCTCATTGCTGTTTATGAAAGCATGCTGTGCATAAATTAGCTGCTGTGTTTCCTGCACTTTAAGCATGGCTACAGTTCAAAAGTACTTACTCGGCTAGGAAGTGTTCTGGGACATCCTGTGAGAATGAAAGGCTCTTTATTAAAGTAAGCTTATTGTCTCTTCTTTCCCTGTACCTTCATTAATACTGAACAATGCCTCTACCCATAAATTCATTGGGGAGCCTTATTCCAATTATCCTTTCTTGTTGGTTGCTCAAATTATCAAATACTTTTGACAACTTTTTCTCAAGGAGGACTGTAGAACTGTACCTTCTGAGATTATTCTCATGCTAATTCACCAATGTATTTTCCCTCAATCATAATTGTTATCATCATCATTATTCTTTCAATCATATATATGTAACACAAAGTCGACTCAGTATTTTGTGGGATGATTCTATGACTTTATGAGGTGTCTTTTGTCCTGGTATTTTTATGAAAACAGTTTGAGGCACATGTATCCAAGCAGTCTGCATGAAAGTCAATAAGGTAAACAGCTTGTGAAGCCTTGATGATTCTTTTAAAGTTGGAATAATAGAACCAGCCTTAATGGGTGGGGTCAAGCTCCCACAGAACCAGGACTTTTCTTAGTTTTAGCTGTTAGTAGCAGTTGCTGGGGTCTTGAAGCTGGATCTGGAAGCAATTATTCTTCTCTCTGTTATAGCAAAAAGCTGGGGCTCTCTTCCTGCTGTTAGAATTGCATGTGAAACAATCTATTTTACTGAATTTGCCTTTGCCAAGGGTGTGTTTATCAGATGTTACTATATTGGAACAGTTCATTTGTAGTAGCTAATATATACAGTGTTTTGTTAAGAATTTAAAAGAGTTACAATTAAGCAATACTTTTATTTTAATTTTATCTGTATTATAATTACAGTGTGTGTATTTTGTTTCAAGCCTGGTAGTTTGACCAATCAAACTGCATCCAGAACACAATGCCTTACACGCACCTCAAAGAAAAAGAAATAGTTTGGATATAAACTATCTTCTTAGTATATTTTGAGGGAGTTTGATCTGGTCCATAAAAAAACTGGGGGCTCTTGTCCAGGTTGGGTTTAGGATTAAAAACAAAAACAAAGTTGTTGAAAAAGCTCAGCAGGTCTGGCAGCATCTGTGAAGGATAAAACAGAGTTAACGTTTTGGGTCAGAACTGTGTTCTGAGGAAGGGTCACTGGGCCTGAAATGTTATCTCTGTTTTTTCCTTCACAGATGCTGCCAGATCTGCTGAGCTTTTCTAGCAACTTCTGTTTTTGTTCCTGATTTACAGCATCTGCAGGTTCTTTTGGTTTTTATTGGGTTTAGGATTATTGGGCTCAAAGGCAGTGGGTGGTGAGTTTTGGTGTTTTTTAATTCAGATGCTGCATTTGGTTGGTTTAAATAGTGTGTTCCTTGTTTAGTAATGGCTCTTTCAGTCACTAAGAGTTTCCTCGGGCATGGAAGAAGTCATTTCGGGAGTTTTACAGAAAGTGAGCAAGGCAAAAGTTTTGGAATTGGCAGACAAGCTAGAATTGGGGTTGCCTTTGTTTACGTGAAAAGGGGAGGTAACTGCAGCAACAGCACAACATTTACTATTGCCAGAAATACCATCAGAATCATTGGAAATGGTTCAAATTCAATTGCAAATGAAGCAGCTTGAACATGAAAAGGAAATTAAACAGTTTGGATTATGATTAAAGGCAGAGGGAAAAGGAAAGTAAAAGCCCTGGCAGAAGAAACGGAGAAAGAGAGAGTTTTTGAACTTCAGGTGTTGGAACTGAAAACTCAAAGTTGACTTAAAATGGCAGAGTTAGAGAGCAAAGGTCGGAGTCGTGATGATAACAGTGATGGAGAGCAATCCCTTCACATTCAAAGGACTGGCAGGGATCTGTTTAAATATGTCCAAGTGTTGCCAAAGTTCACCAAGATGGATATGGAAGCCTTTTTCATTTCATTTGAGAAAGTGGCTAAACAAATGAAACGGCTGGTGACGAGATAACACGGTGTGGGGCTGGATGAACACAGCAGGCCAATGGGACCACTATTGTTTGTGATGTACATAAATGATCTGGAGGATGGTATTGATGGTCTGAGTAGCAAATTTGCAGATGACACTAAGATTGGTGGAGTAGCAGATAGTGAAGGGGACTGTCGGAGAATGCAGCAGAATATAGATAGATTGGAGAGTTGGGCAGAGAAATGGCAGATGGAGTTCAATCCAGGCAAATGCCAGGTGATGCATTTTGGAAGATCCAATTCAAAAGCGAACTATGTAGTAATTCGGCTGGTGACGATGTGGGTATTGTTGATCCAAACAAAGTTGGTAGGTGGAGCTAGTGAGGTATTTGCATCACTATCACAGGAGGTACCTGGGGAGTAGATGAGGTGAAAAAAGCCATCTGAAGTGCATGTGAGCTAGTAACAGAAGCCTATAGACAACGTTTCAGGAATCTAAGGAAGGATCCTAGTCAAATATCATTGAGGTTGAAAGGATCAAACAAAGTAATTTTGATAGGTGGACCAGGGCATTGAAAATAGATCAAACATATAACACTCTTGGTGAGGCAATTATTTTGGAGGAGTTCAAAAATTCACTTCCTGAAGTAGTGAGAACTTGTGCAGAAGGGCAAAGAGTTAAGACTGTAAGATTAGCAGCAAAAATTGCCAATGATGATGAGTTGGTTCATAAATCAAAGTTTGGCTTCTACCATCAATTTCAATCTGGGAGGGATAGAAATTAGGGAAATGAGAAATCATTAGGTGGTAAGGGAAAATGAGACTTCAGTGAAGATAACAAAGATAGTTTACCACAGGTAAAAAGGAAACTCTTATGGGTTTAAAGAAAAGTAAAAAAGCTCATGTGTTTTCACTGTAATAAAGTGGGCCGCACGAAGTCACGGTGTTGGTGGTTTAGAAAAAGCACTGGGAAGATGGATGTGGGAAAACAGGATAAACCAGTGAGTTTTGTTGAAGTAGCAAAGGAAACCACAGGGGAACCGAAAAAGTTGCAAAAGAACATACAACCTGATCAGGGCTTCGTTGAGAAGGAAGAGACAGATCTCATTAAAGGATTTACTTGCGTAGGGAAGGTTTACTCAGGTATGCCAGGGGCAGTAGGTAAAGAAATTAAGATTTTAAAGGATAGTGGAGAAAGTCAATCTTTGCTGGTGAAAAATGAGTAGATATGTAATTCGGAAGGAGTATTGTTAGAAGAAGTGATGATATATGGAATTCATGACGAAGGACAGTGTTCCATTTTATAAAGTGGGATTTTGAAAGACCGGTGTAAGGTGGCGAAGTGCTGGTAGGAGTAATAGAGAAACTTTCTGCTCAGAGATACAGTTTCTCCTCAGAAATGATGTAGCAGGTGGGAATGATGCTTACTATGGTTGAAAAGACCCTTGGAAAATCAGGCAACTGAGGTGTTACAGAAAGTATATCCTGGGACTTCTCCTGACTGATTGGTAACATGGTTACAAAGCCATGGGTGGGAACAGGAGGAGAAATCAAAGAATAAAGATAAGGAAGTTGAAGTTCAATTATCAGAAATTAAGTCTGATCAAAAGGTTGAGAAAGAAACAAGAAAAATTGGATGACAAAGTGGATATTTTTAGTTCAGAGAAATGAGCTGAACTACAACAGAGAGACAAAAAAAAAAGGAATTGTATCAGAAGTATACTCAGAAAAAGAATCTGAGTGCATCCCAAAATGTTACTACCTTAAAAATGACATCTTGATGAGGAAATGGAGACTATCACATATTCAGGCAAAGTTTAGTGGGCCTTATCAAATTGACAGGACATTGAGCGAGGTGTGTTATTTAATAAGAATGCCAGATAGAAAGAAATCTCACAAAGTGTGACATGTGAATATGCTCAAAAGGTAGTTTGAGAGGGAAGCAAAGCAAAAGGAGAATGTGTTGCTGGTTACAATATAGAGTGAAGAATCAAGTTCTAATGATTCTGAATTAGACATTTCTCATACTAATTTGGACAATGAGGATGTTCTCAAAAATGGGGATAAACTATTTAATTACCTTCCAGAGGAAAATTGAAATGACCTAAAAGAGTTATTACAATCACATGGGGAGATATCTGGGTATAAGCTGGGAAGTATTAATCTAATTATGCACAATATAGACATAGAAAATATTGTTTTAATTAAACAACATCCTTAGAGACTTAACCCTCTAAAGTTGGCACAGGTTCAACAAGAGATTGAATGCATGCTCAAAGACAATGTAGTTGAAGTGAGTTACAGAGACTGAAGCTCACCCATAGTAATGGTGCCAAAACCAGATGGTACCCTATGATTATGTGTAGACTACCGCAAAGTCAAGGAAGTTACAAAATCTGATTCATATCCTATTCCACGGTTGGAAGACAATACTGTGAAGGTGGGACTAGCAATTTATATTTATAAATTGAACTTACTCGGAGGATGCTGGCAGATACCTTTATCCAAAAGAGTGAAGGACATTTCAGCTTTTGTGACACTGAATGGGCTGCAACAGTTTAAAGGTATGCCATTGGTTTGAAAAATGTGCCAGCCACATTTCAAACACTAACCAACGAAGCCATTTTGGGGTTTATCCCATTGTGCAGTGTACATCGACGATCTGGTGATTTTTAGCCACACGTGAAAGGAACATTTAGTGCATTTAATAGGAATAGTTTGATTGACTTCGGGAGGCAGGTTTGGTGACAAACTTGGCAAAGAGTGAGTTCACAAAAGCCCATGTCACATTCTTGGGACGTGTCATTGGACATGGACAGATGGCCCCATGGAATGTGAAAACTAAGGTTATTGGGGAGTCTCCCATTCCATCAATAAAGAGGAAAGTACTACGATTCCTGGGACTGAGTGGTTTTTATCAGAAGTTCATACCGAATTTTAGCAGTGTGGTTACTCCACTGACTGACTTGTTGAAGAAGTGCAGAAAATTTCAGTGGACGGAGGAATGTCAGAAGGCATTTTACAACCTGAAAGCTGTGTTAACCACTGCCCCTTTCAAAACCATTCAAGGTGGCTATCGATACAAGTGATTTGGGTGTCAGTGCAGTACTTTTGTAAGAAGATGATGAGAAGATAGAAAGTCCTATAATTATTTACCAGAAAATTGAATAATCATCAACAGACGTATTCCACAACTGAGAAGGAGACTTTGAGTTTGGTGTTGGTGTTGCAAAATTTCAACATTTAAGTTGCCAGTACTGTGTTAGAGACAATTCTGTATACTGATCATAACACCGTAAAGTTTTTGGACAAATTTAAGGATAAAAATTCCAGACTGTTTAGATGGAGCTTGTTATTGCAGCCATTCAGTTTGGAAATTATACATGTGGCAGGACAAGAGAATGTAATTGCCAATGCATTGTCACGACTTTGATGAAAGAAGATAAAGGCGTTCAGTGGCGGGAAAAAAATGACTGAAATAGACTGTCGTCGTGAATGTTTGCATGCTTAGAGTCAATGTAATGTATATGTATTGTAGTGTCCTAACAGCATAAGGACTAAAGGTTTTTAAAAATGAAGCCATCTTTGTATATATGGTTCATTTTTTTCTTTAAGCGGGGAGGTGTGATAATATTATGGCTTTAAGAAGTGTATTTTGTCCGGGTTTGCTTTATGATGAGAGGTTAAAGCAGACCTTGAGGTTTTTTTTAACTAGAGCAATAGAAGCAGCCTGAATGGGTGGGGTCAATGTCCCACAAAACCAGGATTTTTTTTAGTTTTAGCCTTTAGTAGCAGTTGCTGGAGTCTTGAAGCTTGATGTGGAAGCTACTATACAGCTAAAAGCTGGGGTTCTCTTCCTGTTTCCAGAATTACGTGAGACAATCTATTTTACTGAATTTGCCTTTGCCAAGGGTGTGTTTATGGAATGTAAGCATTTTGGAACAGTTAATTATTAGTAGCTAATATATATGTTATTTTGTTAAGCATTTCAATAGAGGTACAGTTAAGCAATTTTTTTTTGTTTGTCTGTATATAATTATAGTTTATGAACAAAGTGTTTTTCGTTTCAAGCCTGGTATTTTGACCAATCGAATTGTATCCAGAACAAAACGCCTTACACTTACCTCTAAAATACGAAAATATTAGAGTCTAGACTATTTTCTTAATATATTTTGAGGGGATTCGGTCTGATCAATTACAGACCCATTATAGATATTTTTAGTCAGCCTATTCAGCCATAAAGTCACAGAGTCATACAGCATGGAAACAGACCCTTTGGTCCAACCAGTCCATGTTGAACATAATCCCAAACTGAACAAGTCCCACCTGCCTGCTCCTTGCCCATATCCCTCCAAACAGTTCCTATTCATGTACTTATCCAAGTGTCTTTTAAATGTTGTAATTGTATCCACATCCACCACTTCTCAAGAAGTACATTTCATTGCAAACCACCCTCTGTGTAAAAAAATTGCCCCTCATGTCTTTTTTAAATGTCTCTCCTCTCACCTTAAGAATGTGCCCCCTAGTCTTGAAATCCCCCATCCTAGGGAAAAGACAACTACCATTAACTGTATCTATACTCTTGTTATCTTATAAACTTGTATCAGGTTGCCTCTCAACCTCCTATGCTCCAATGGAAAAAGTGCCAGCTTATCCAGACTTTCTTTATAACTCAAACCTTCCATACCCAGCTAGGTCCTGGTAATTCTCTTCTGAACCCTCTCCAGCTTAATAATATCCTTCTTATAACTGTATGACCAGAATTGGACACAGTATTCAAGAAGAGGTCTCACCAATGTCCTATAAAACTTCAATATGACTTTCCAACTTCTATACTCAAAGAACTATGCAACGAAGGCAAGCGTGCCAAACATCGTTTTAAGTATTCTGTCAACATTTGATGCAAACTTCAGAGAAATATGTCCCTGCACCCCTAGTTCCCTCTGTCTACAACACTACCCAAGGCCCTACCATTAATTGTACAAGCCCTACCCTTGTTTGTTGTACCAAAAATACAATACCTCATTGAACATGTTAGAATACACTTTTGGATCAGGTGGGAGTTGCACATAGGCCTTCTGCCCCAGAAGTAGAGACACTACCACAATACCACAGGAGCCCTTATGACCCATTGTACACGTAGATTGACCTTAGTGACTGGGAAAAATTCATGCCAAGTCCCTAAGGGAAATAGAGTTTGTAATATTGTTTGAATCTCACCACTAGAGGGAGAAGTAATGATTTTCCTTCAAGCAAAGCATGCTGGGCAGGATAATATCACAGCGGCTGTCTGTGCTCTAAAATTCAACAGCTGCTCTATAAAACTTCACATCCATGTAGGCACATAAAAAAGTAGTAAATATTTGTTTTGTCTATAAGCCAACTTTTTATAAGATAGTGGATATACAAAGCTCAGGCTAATTAAACTGATATCGTCTGTCCCCTGATGTACTGTGTGAAAAAGAATGATGCCTAAAGTTTTACCCAATAGTCCCCACAGTAATCCCCCACCACCCACAATGCACCTGCCTCACGGGATGAAAACATACATTTTAACAAGCTAAAGATTTCTTTAGAGCACAGAATCAAATGCTGATATTTCAAAATAAAACAAAGATATGGCTATTTTAAAATTTGAACTACTCTTCTGAATGTCCCATGAGACATAAACTGTAAAGATGTCAATTGTAAAATGGTCTTTAATTTTTTTACAATTCCTCAGCATTCTTGATCTTATCTTTACTTGCCCTTGTCACGTGTATGTATCTGATGCACCACGGTCAGACACAAATCTAGGACTAACCAACCCTGACCCAAACCCTAACCCTAACCCTCATCCAGCCAATGCAATGCTGGATGAATTCTGATTTTTACCAGGTCCGACTGCCTTAAAGATCTCATAAGTACATGGTTTTACTTAAATGCTATGATAATGGTCAAATTTGTGATCTCTCCAAAATTTACTGTCTAAAGTCTCAGGAATAAAGAAATTGTAATTTTATATCTTTTCAAGAAAACATGTACTGTGCAACAAGCTTGTATCTCAAAATATTAATTTATGAGGCAGGTTAACACAACTTTATATTCCAAATGTGTGATGAAATCACCAACATTACTTCAGTTTACTTCGAGCTGGTCTTGAAATGAAACTTGTTCTGTCCTCAATGTATGCAATGATACTTATATTTGCAAAAATTGCAAAGCAATGGTGACTATTACCAAGGTCGTCCCTCTCCCTCAGTCTCCACATGCACCTTGCAAAATTCAGCATTCTTTGTTCTTGATAGTGTACTGGTTGAAATCGACTGATGCCATGTACTCTAAGATAAAGTCTTTTTCCAAATGTTTGATAAATGTGATTTATCAAAATTTATTTGGAATCTCATTGTTCGTGGGACTTACTTTAAATTGAAGCAAGACGGTTGGGTGAATTTTTCTGTTTGGGCTGATGGTCCAATTTGAAATGAATGTGTTTAGAGTCAATGCAGTTGTTACTGGAAAGGACACACAGCCCGAGACTTCCTCTAATTAAGCATGACTTGGCCATTTCACTAAGACGTTAAGACAATAGGACATAGGAGTATAAGTAGTCCATTCAGCCAATCAAGTCTCCTCTGACATTCAATGAGATTATGGCTGATCTGATAACCCTCAACTCCACTTTCCTTCCATTTTCCCATAACCCTGGATTCCCTTCCTGTTTAAAGAATCTGTCGATCTCAGCCTTGAATACAGTTAATGACTGAATCTCAACAGTCCCCTGTCGTAAAGAATTCTACAGATTCACAATCTGTTAAGATTTGTTGATGATTGTTCCTTTCCTCAGCAGTAACATCAAGGAGGAATACAAAGAATGTGTTCACTACAGTATGCTAGAACAATGTCTTGTGAATGAAATCAGATTTTAGGTTATTTTGAATTTGGTAATGTGTAATGAGGCAGGTTGAATAAATGATCTCAGAGCAAAAGACCCCTTTGGAAGCAATGATCTTACCCTGGTAGAATTTAGCATTTAGTTTGAGACTGAGAAACTTGGGTCAGAAACAACTGTGCTAAACTTAAAGAAGGGTACATACAAAGGAATGAGGCCAGAGTTATCTGGAGTTTCTGTCTCACGAAGATATATCTCAGTGAAGAAGAAGGATTCTAAGAAGGGGTTAAACCCACCATGCTTAACCAAGAAATTTCAGTTAAGTATCAAATTGAAAGAAACACCAGTGTGGCAAAGGGTAGTGTTAAGACAGAAGATTGGGAAGTTTACAGAAAAAAAATCCAAAGAAGATGCAAGAAAAGGAGAAAATGTACTTTGAGTGTAAACTGGTATGTAATATCAAACAGACTATAAGAGTTCCTTTAAATATATAAAAGGAAAGAGAAAAGCTGAAGCAAAATTAGGTCCATTGGAGAATGAGACTAGGGAAATAAGAAAGGGAATTATGAAATGGAAGAAACTTGAGTAAATACTTCGTATCAGTCTTCACAGTAGAAGAGATCAATTGCATTCCAAAAAAATAAGTAATCAACAGGATAAGGGAGAAAGGAAATAGCTGGAAAATGTCAAGGAAACATCACAAGAGAAAAAGTAATGTGGAAACTAACCTGGCTAAAGACTGATAAGAGCCCCGATGGGTTGAATCCTAGATTAATGGAGGAAGTCATTACAGAGATGGTGGATGCACTGGTAGTGCATTCTAAGAATTCTTAGATTTTCCAGGAGACTGGAAAAATGCCAACATACCACCCTTGTCCAAAAAGGAAAGGAAATAAAAATCAGATAACCATAGGCCAGTTAGCTTAACATCTGTTACTGGGGAAATGTTAGAAAATATTTCAAAGGATGTAAAAGCACAGCACTTAGAAATAAATAATATAGTCAAGTAGAGTCAACATGGCTTCATGAAGGAGAAATCATTCTCTACAAACTTATTACATTTCTTTGAAGAGATAACAGTCAGAACGGATAAAGGAGAAGCAGTGGATGTAACGTATTTGGATTTCCAAAAGGCATCTGATAAAGTACCATGCAAATGTAATAACATAGGAGCCCACGGTGTTGCATATTAGCATGGATTGAGGATTGGCTGACAAACAGAAGTCTGAAAGTTAGTATAAGGGTGACATTTTCAGAATTGCAACCTGTAAATAGAATGTCACAGGAATCCATGCTGGGACCACAATTACTTAGAATGTGTGTTAATCACTTGGATATGGTAAGTGAATATACTATTGTCAAGTCTGTGGATGACACAACTGTAAGTTAAAAGGCTAGTGGTAAAGATGATACAAAAAATCTGCAGAGGACATGGACACATTAGGTAAATAGAGAAAATCTTGGCAGATGAATATGGTGTGGAAAAATGGGAGGTTTTGCACATTCAAAGGAAGAATAGCTGAATTTATTTAACAGAAGACTCTAGAACACTGAAGCATACAAGTTCAATAGATAATAGAGGAAGCAAATTGAATGTGGCCTTTACTTCAAAAGAAATTTAATATCAAAAAAAGGAAAGTCTTGCTAAAATTATACACGGTATTATTTAGACCACAACTTGAACCCTGTGATTAAAAATAAAATGCTGGAAATTTGAAATAAAAAGAGAAAATATCATAGAAGTACATCTGTGGAAAGAGAAACAGAGTTAGCATTTCGAGTCTGATATGAATCTTCTTCAGAGTTTCTCCAGTACTTTCTCTTTTCATTCCTGGAGAACTGTGAACAGTTCTGGTCCACTTATCTATGAAAAGCAATGCTGCCATTAGAGTCAATCGATAGAAGGTTCACTCGTTTGATCCTACTGAAGAGATTTTCTTATGAAGAGAGATTGAGTTGGCTGGACCTGTACTTATTGGAATTTAGAAGAATGAGATTCAACCTCACTAGAATGTAAGATTCCTAAGGTGTTGACACAGTTGATGCTGACAGGTTGTTTCTCTTTATGGGAGAATCTAGACCCAGAAGACATAATCCAACAGGAAGGAATCATTCATTTAAGACAGAGAATGAGGAGGAATTTCTTCTCCCTAAGGGTCTTTACTGTAGAGAACTGTCAAGGGTGTGTCATTAAACATAGTTGACGATGAGACAGACAGATTTTTAATCAGTAAGGGATTCAAGGACTATGAGTTGAGGATTATCAAATCAGCCAGGATCTCATTGACTGGCAGAGCAAACTCAATGGGCTGAATAGACTACCTCTGCTCCTGTGTCTTATGGTCTTAGTGATTAAGGTCTATTCTATTCCCAAGGTTTGAAATATTACAAGAATTGGGGTTAGGGTTATTGATACATATTAGTGAGAATAAATAATTTAATAAATTCTTTGAGCAGTTGTTCATGAAAACACATTAAGGATGGCGGAGCCATGGTTACAGCATGTTGGAGCTCCTGAATACCACTGCAATCACAGCAATCATATTTGCACTGCATGTTTAGAGCTTGAGCAGCTTTGAATCAAAATTTATGAACTAGAGGTCACACAGCAGCATTTCAGGGAGAGGAAATTTACATGGATATTTTATACGAGGGGCATGGACACTCTTTACGTTAGGGTCTTCCGATTTGGTCAATGGTCAGCTTTCAAGTGGGTAGTTGGAAAAGACTGTAGTGGTAGAAAGGGATTGTGTAGTGAGGGAATAGACACGGTTAAGTGAATCAAGAATGTTAGTCCAGAACATAGTGTTGCCTGTCTTATACAGCGGTTCAGGTTGTCTGCTTAAAGCTGCATAGGAACTTGCGAATGGGGAAAAGAGGGTATTTATAGTTGTTGTGGTCCATGTAGGTACCAAAAACGTTGGCAGGACAAGGAAAGAGGTTCTGCTAAGAAACTATGAGGAGCTGGTTTCACATTGAACAGCAAACCCTCAAGGTAATAATTTTTCGATTATTGCCTGAGCTACATGCCAATTGGCAGATGACACATTGGATTGTTGAAATGTTATGTTAAGTTGTAATAGTCCCAAGAGACTGCTCTCTCATTATATAGAGATGACTAGTGGTAGTTTAACCTGAGGGTCACCATGCCTCAGGCAAGGGGCAAGTTTGAGAAGTAGAGTCTTTCATGATAATCTCAGTCAGCATGGGAACTAAGCCATCACTGTTGCCATCACTCTGCGTCACAGAATCTACAGAATTTTGGAAGAGGACAACCAATGAATCTATTATTTCCATGACCATCTCCTTTAGTAGGCTGGAGATCTAGACTATCAGTCCCTGGGGATTTATTAGTTTCTTGAATCATTCATTTCTGCAGCACTATTTTGTTCTGACTGCTAACTTTCTTCAATTCCTCCTTCTCAATAAACTTCTGCTTCCCTACGAGTTCCAATAATTTATTTTTGTCTTCTTCTGTAACACATAACAAAGTAGTTGTTTAATTGCCCTGCAATTTTCTCATTTTCTATTATCAATTCCTCAATTGCAGACTTTAAGGGACCTACATTTGTCGTTACTTTATTGTTTCTTTTTACACACTTATGGAAGTTTTTACAGAAAACAGAAGTTTTTACAGTCTACTTTTATCTTTCCATGAAAATTTATTCAAATATCTATTTTTCTCCTCTTAATCAGTCTCTGAATTCTAAACAGTTCCAAACTCTTAGGCTTGTTATTTTTGCCATATATTGAATTCCTTTGGATATTCCTTTCCCAGCCTTGGTCCCTGCAGCCATGTCTCTTTTTCCAGAAATAACATGAGTTGCCATGTGAACCTTTTTGTACTAGCTGTTGATTCCCTTTCCCTTATGTTCTTAAGTTCTGTTTGACTCTCATTCACACTCCTCACTTCCTGATTTTGAAGTTTTCTTTAGCTGAAAAGCAATGATGCTGTTTAACCAATGTGTGGTAACAAGTTCTGTCAGAACAATGGAATCCCCTCTGCCTCATTCTCCCCTATGCACTGCACTCAGACGAACCTTTCCATTCAAGATGCAAAAAGAAAAAAAAAATTGATCTGCACAGGTCAAGGCTATTCATGTAATCAGTGTTTACATCCTAGTAAAATGATTCCTTCAACTGAACAAACTATCATGAACCAAACATTATATTTGTACTGCTCAATCCTTTTTAATAGAATAATTATAACATTTTACCAAATTATAGTACATCGCAGGTACAAAATATCTCTTTCATTAACTTTTCCTACTAAATGTTGAAAGTATTTTGCATGGTGTTTTGGTTAAAAAAATGTTCAAATTCACTGAAAATCCTCAGATGTTTACCATTGATTGGTCCATTGTGACAGTGTGCACTGTTTATGCTGCCCAACCAAACTGAGGTAATAATACGATTTGTGTGGCCTTTGACACTGATGTGAACAAGAAAATGTGACTTTTTTAGGAGGACTCGGTTCACTTTTAGCATTGTGATGAGGGTAGCATATTTATTCCACTGCAGCAAACAGTTTTCAATTTCAGTTGAATTTCATAATATAGATAAACTCTGTAGGCTGAGGTAATCAAAGGTTGACTCATGTCATGTACCATGACATCATTCTTTGAAAGCAAGATTGTAACTATCTTCTGTGCATGAAAATTTTTAAAATAACATCATCATAGTGACAATCATGAACTTACAGCCCCAACAAACATCATACGTCCTTCAATTTTACTTTTTGTTTTATATTATTATATTGGGATTAAGTAAATTCAAGCTGGTAAGTCTCATAAAAGTAGTCCCAGTTAAACTATGTAATTAATAATGTTATTAGATAACACAAGCACATAAAAATTAAGAGCAGGAGTAGGCCATTTGGCCCCTTAAGTCTGCTCTGCCATTTATTAAGATTAAGGCCAATTTGATTGTGGCCCTAACACCATTTTTCTGCCTACTGTAGCGAACCCTTGCCTCTCTTGTCATTCAAAAATCTGCCCAAATTAATATATTCAATGTCTCTGTTTTTGCTGCTCACAAAGATTAGAATTCCAAAGACTACTGACCCTCTGGAAGTAGAAGCTCCTGCATTGTGGTGACACAGTGGCTCAGTGGTGTTCACAGTGCCTCACAGTGCTAGGGGGTGGGCTTGATTCCACAATCAGGCAACTGTCTCATCTGCACCACCCCATGGATGCTTGTGTTTTCTCCAGGTGCTCTGGTTTTCTCCCAGAGGCCAAAGATGTGCAGGTAAGGTGGATTGGCCATGCTAAATTGCCCATAGAGTCCAGCGATGTGCAAGCTAAGTGGATTAGCCATAGGAAATGCAGGGTTACAAGGAGGGTGGTGGGTCTGGGTGAGCTGCTCTTTGGAAGGTTGGTGTGGACTCAATGGGCCAAATGGCCTATTTCCATACAGTAGGGATTCTATGATTTTGGCTTAAGTGAAAGACCCCCTATTTTGAAACTGTGTTCCCTTGTTCTAGATAAAGCTTCTTGCCTTCTTGGGTATAAATGATATTCATAGTATAAATTGATTTTCTCAAACTTAGTTGGGGCTTTATTAGAGTGCAATTAATTCTGTTATTAATATTTATTCAACTTGGCGGCGCGGTGGCTCAGTTGTTAGCACTGCTGCCTCACAGCACCAGGGACCTGGGTTCAATTCCAGCCTCGGGTGAATTCTGTGTGGAGTTTGCACATTCTCCCCGTGTCTGCATGGATTTCCTCTGAGTGCCCTGGTTTCCTACCACAGTCCAAAGAAGCGCAGGCTAGGTGGATTGGCCATGTTAAATTGCCCGTAGTGTCAGGGATGTGTAGATTAGGTGGGTTATAGGGGGATGGGTCTGGGTGAGATGCTGGAAGGGTCAGTGTGAACTTCTTGGACCAAAGGGCCTGTTTTCCAAACTGTAGGGATTCTATGATCTTAAAAAGTAAGTAAAAGACACACACTATGAAAACATTTTGAAAAGGCCGCAACAAAAATTGCCCTAAAATATTCCACTGTGGAATGTAATGGATAAATCTTGACTTCTAATGAGTGTCTGATGTAAAATGCCTATAATGGTATAAATGTGTAATTCTAACAAAGAGTTGAGTACTGCAAACATGGGTTTTATGCAATTTTTAAAAAGATTACACGAGTTAAATCCTCTATCTGGTTCTCACTCTCGTTGTAATAGGATTAAACAATATTAACGATGGCCCTAAAATCTACAGGGAAAGCTATTGGTGACAGTGGACATCAATGCTTTGTCTGTGTTTTTTTTATCAGTAATGTTGGGATAAATATTGCTGTGTAGTAGTGAACAGCATCTACCACTAGGGGTCATGAAATATCAGGAAGGATAAGTACAAATGAGGAAGGTTAAAGTGCTGACATTTTATGTTTTACCTCATGTGGGTGTTCAAATAAGAAAAGGGTACCGATTGCCTCTAAATTTAAAACAAACATTCCGGCTCTTCTGTCATGTATTTACATCTACAGAACACATGAACAAGTTCAATGGTCCAATGGTCATTTGCAATTCCCAATTAAAGAAGCATGTCTTCCTTTCTTTTCAGAACAAACAGAAACCATTGAGTACAAAGGCTAAAATGTTATAGAAAAAGATTGAAAGATATGGTGGATGGAACAGATTTTCATGATGATTTTCAGAGCGCAGTGAATGATAATAATGAATTTAAGAACATGATTCCAGAGATCAATAATGACAACTTGCATTTATATAGCACCAGTAACCTTTCAAAACATCCTAAAGTGTTTCACAGGATCATAGGCAAACAAGATTTGACACTGAGACGTCTCAAGCCATATTACAACCAATAATCAAAGGCTAGTGCAGGGAGATAAGTTTAAAGAATGTTTGAAAGGAGAAAGTGATTGGGACATGGAGAGGTTTATGGAGGTAGTTCCAGTACATAGACCTCATCAGCTGAAGGCATGGCTGCCAATTGTGCAGCAACTGATATTTAGGCTTTTTTATGTGTAACTATACACGAGGGATGGTAAGAGTAGATAACTTTTGCAACCCTACAGACTGCAGTTCCATGTGATCTGACAACACTATGTCATAGTTTCTTACACACATGCTTAGTAGCTATTCCCAGAATAAACATGTGGTTCATCCTTTACTCTGCACTCCTTGCCCCACCCCCATGCCCCATCAATGTTATTTATGGTACCCTTTTAACCATTAACATTTTATCGATTATATATTACCTACTATGCTTCATCCTTGATTCTGCTGATATTTAACATTTAACATTTAACCATGAACATTTGACTCTTTTTTCTGAAATTTTCCCTCCACTCGTGCAAGTCTCTTTCATTGGGATTTCATTTGAGCCTGAGATTTTTGCTGGATGATTTGCTGCTGCTGTTGGGAGGGCTGTAAATTAACTTGACATGAATGTGGGCAGTATGAGAAAATAACGGGAAAATACCAGGGTTTGCAAAATACTTGGAGATACAGCTAGCACTGGCATAGGGAACAACAATTTGGTAGTGAAGACAGAGTAAGGGAAAAATAAATGAAGTCTAAATCAGACTTGCTGTGCATTATGCACAGAGTTTAGTAAATAAAATTGTGGAGTTATAGGTGCAGATTGCCATGTGGAAATCTGATGTTGTGGTGGTAACAGAGACATGAAGAGATGGAAGAGCAAGAGTAGGTGTTAAGCATTCCTGGGTACAAGGTGTTCAGATAAGATAGAAAAGGAAGGAAATGGGAAAGGATGGCAGTAGTCATTAAGGAGTACATTGCAGTCCTGGATAAAGAACGTATCTCAGAGGGTCCAAGGGTGGAATCAAATCGCTAGAACTAAGTAACTATAAAGTTACAATAACATTGTTAACAGACAACCAATAAGTGAAAATAATGTAGAGGAACAAATCTGAAGTGAAATTATAGTGAGATGCAAACATTTTACAGTAATTATGATGGGGGATTTCAATTTCACAACTATAGACTGGGATATTGATCGTGTAAGGGCCAGAAAGAGGCAAGTGTTCCTGGATTGCACACAGGAGAGCTTCCTTCAGTACTGTATGTCCAATCAACAAGAAAGGATGCAGTTGTTAGACCTGGTTCTTGGAAATGAAGTGCTAAGTAAATCAGGTGTCAGTGGGAGGACATTTATGAGACGGTGATTATTGTACCAAAAGCTTCAAAACTATGGTGAAGAATGACCAATGTCAATCCAAGTCAAAAAAAAAATAGGTGGAAAGCTGACTTCAATGGGGAAAAGACCGAGCTGGGCAGAATTGACTGGAATAAGCAGTTAGCAGGAAAAACTGCAACTGGATAGTGGGACACCTTCAAAGAAGTGATTGTTCAGGTACAGTCAAGGTATTTTGCCTTAAACAGGATAAATAGAACAAACAAATTCAGAGCTCCTTAAAGACGAAGAGTATAGTAAATAATAAAAAAGAAAAAAGTATGCTATGATCGGTGAAATTGAGAATCAAAGGAACACAGAAGGTTCCGAGGGGAGGTGAGAAAGCAAATAAGAGAAGCAAAGAGTAATTAAGACAAAAGATAAGCAGCTAACAAAAATGAGTGTCCTAAGGTCTTATATAGGAATCTTAATAGTTAAAGGGTGGTAAAAGGAGGATCAAGACTGTTTAGAGACCGGGGAGGGGGGATTTACACATGGAGTCAGCAGGCCTGGGCTATTGAATGAAAATTTTGCATTTGGCTTTACCAAAGGTGATGCTACACAAGCCATGGCAACTGAAGGGTTCAGAATTAATAAGAAAGAAGTGTTGTATAGACTGTTGGTACCAAAAGTTGACAAGTCACACCAGGACTGGGTGAGATACATCCAAGGATTTTGTAGGTACAGCCAATAGAAATTACAGGGCACAGGCCCTAATCTTTCAGTCTTTCCTAAACTCGGGGAAGTGTGCGAAGACTGAAAAATTGTAAATATTATGGTCCTGTTCAAGAAAGGTTGTAAGGATAAACCCAGCAATTACAGATCAGTCATGCAATTTCAGTGATGGTGAAGCCACTAGCGGCAATTATTCAGTATAGAATTTGTAGTCACATGAAAAAAGGTGGGTTGATTAGGAAGAGTCACCTAGGAAGAATCAGCATGTTTAGTGTTGTGCAAGTTTCCCCTTTTATGTGGTTATCCATTTTTGTAAGACTTTCTGACCTACAGGAATTTATTATTCAGTGTGATCAATTCATTTTTCTTGTTAATTTTCATGTTCTCCGCTGTAGGCATTTTTTAGCTTTTGTGCGAGTTTTCCATCTCTTCTGTCAGAGTCTAGTGGGCTTTGAAGTCTACCACATGCTGCCTCCTGTCATTCCTGAGTTTCTCTTCAGGCTTTCCCCACTTCTGGGGTCCAATTAGTGGGCCAGCCTCATTCTTCACCTGTTCTACTACACTGACTCTGGGCTGCATTTCACACACTCTTTACTGCTTGACTTCAGGCCTGTGGGTCTAGTCAATATCTTTCATTATTTAACAGTGCATCCTTTCTTGATGGGCTGAAGATGCTGTAAGATTAAGTCCATACTCTTGTAAGTGAGCAATAACATGTTTTATTAAGCACAGGTCTGAATAAGGGATGGCAAGAGAGGAAATCTTCTGGATCTCTCCAAACTATACTCCAATTCCATACGATTCTACATCACTATGACAAAGCTCCTTATGCACATTCTCGGTAGCAATTTCTTGATTAAGTTAAGCTAAACCTTTACTCCATGATCTTTAATTTAAGAAAAAGAACAAAAGACTTGCACTTACATTGCATCTTTAAGCTCCACCTCTCCCCACTGCCACCAATGCCTGGGTTGTCACCAAACAAATGAAGTACATTTGAACTATAGTCAATGTTATAATGGAGGCAGAATGCCAGTCAATTTGCATACAGCAAACTCTCACAAACATTAATCTGCTACTGACCAATCTCAGCCGAGACACCAGGAAGAATGCTCTTTTTCATTTAAGTTGAGCCACAGAAAATTTTGTGTTCACCGACGGGGCAAGATCAACAACAGTGCAGCACTTCTTCAGTGTGCAGTGCATTGTCAAGTCTAAAGCATGTGCTTAAGTGCCTGGAGAATGAATTGAATCTGACAGGATTGACACCTGAAAGAAAGAAGCAACTAACACGATTAAGAAAAATCACCCTGGGCTTTTGTACCATCGTGTAGGGAATGGAATGGGACCTCTGCGCATGTCCAAGTCATACTGTTGACAGGTTCCATAGATAGCATGGTTAATAAGTCATAAAAGGCAGAGGGACACCAGCTGTCTAAATATAGCCTGAAATGTCTCATACACCCTTGGGAGAGGACAGAATACTTGAAGGAATAAAATACTTGGAGGAGAGGTCAGGATTTGTTTCAACAGCTGGATTAAAAACAAAAAAAAACTTGCTACTTAAAGGAACGTGCAGAATAGGAGCAGGGATAAAAGGTACTGCAGATGCTGGAGAATCCGAGATAACAAGCTTGGGGCTGGATGAACACAGCAGGTCAAGCATCAACATAGGAGCAGGAAAACTTGACGTTTCGGGCCTAAACCCTTCATCAGAAAATCTCTGATCTAGGAGCAGGAGTAGGTTATCCACTGCACTCTTCAATAACATTGGGGCTGATCAGATTCAACTTACTACTCACTTTCCTGGTTATCCCAACATTCTTTGATTTCCCTCATCAGTCAAGAATCTATCTACCTCTGCCTAAGACATTCAATGACCTAACCACTATCATCCCTAGGGATGAGAGTTCATAAGATTAATGACCCCTCTGAGAGAACAAAAATCGTAAATATCTCTGACTAAAATGTAAACTCCCTTCTTTTCAAATTATGTTGCATTCTCATAGTCTCTTGGACAAGGGAAATTACCCTTTCAGCATCCACCCTGCCAAGTTTCCTCGGGATCTTGTATGCTTCATTTAACCGGCCACTTACTCTTCTACAGTCTAGATAGTACAAGCCTACACTGTCCAACCTTTCTTCAGAAGATAAGCCATCTGAACAGTTTACTTTCTTTCTTAAATAAGGGAGATTAATATTGTGCACAGTGCTGCAAATGCAATCTCACCAATATTTTGTATAACTATAACATAACTTCCCGACCATTCGACTGAATTCCCCTTGCAGTATATGACAACAAGCCATTGGTTTTCCTAATTACTTGTCATACATGCATAGTAACATTTTGTGAGGTCATACGGGTCCCTCTCCAAGCTTTGCAAACTCTCACCATTTAGATAATATGCTTCTTTTTATTCTTTCTGTCATAATGGACAATATCAAATTTGTTTATGGGATGTGGGTATCACTGACTTGTCTAGCATTTATTGCCCATCGTTAATTGCCTAGAGGACACTTAGGAGTTAACTACATTGTTATGAGTCTCAAAGTTTAATTGTAGGAATTTTGGGCAGGGATGAGAAATTGTGCTTTAATTAAGGTTTTCTGTAAGAAATAAAGTCTTCAGAGTGAGAGGTGAACAGGAGAGGAAATGAAGCATGAATAGAAAGCCCTACCTTGTACTGAGAGCAACAGCAGCATGGAAAGCAGCTAATTGGTGAGTAGATTTAGTCAGTATTTCCAATCTGTGATGTGGAGGTTGGGTATTTACTTTGTATTTATGTCTCTATTTTTCTGAGAAATAACTTGTGAAGGTCACTTGAGAGGTTGGAGTGAACACAGGCCCCTCAGAAAATGAATCTGGTGAGATGGTTTTGGGAACCAAGGAAACGGCAGAAAAGTTAATCAGATACTTTGCATCAATCTTTTCAGTGGAAGATACTTTGAATATCCCATTAACATTAAAGAATATGGGAAGGAATTAAGTATCATCACGATCACTAGAGAAGTAGTATTAGATAAACTAATGGGGCTAAAGGCAGATAAATCTCTAGTTCTGAGGAAGGGTCACTCGAACCAAAATGTTAACTCTGATTTCTCTTCACAGATGCTGCCAGACTTGCTGAGCTTTTGTAGCAATTTATGTTTTTGTTTCTGAAAAGTCCCCTAGCCCTGATGGCTCGCATACTAGGCTCCTAAAAGAGGTAGCTGCAGAGATAGTGGATGCATTGGTTGGAAATTGACAATGTGACACCTTTATTCAAAAAGGGAGGGAGGCAAAAACAGTTAAGTATAGGCCGATTAGCCTAACGTCTATTGTTGGAAATGTATTGTAATCAATTATTAAGGAAGTAATAGCAGTGTATTTGGAAAATCATAATCTAATCAGCATGGCTTCATGAAAAGGAAATGATGTCTAGCTAATTTGTTAGATATTTTATGGAAATCTGAACCAGAATGGATGGAGGGGAACCAGTAGATGTGTTGTATTTGGATTCTTGACAGTGTTCGACAAGTTACCTCACAAAAGGTTAAGTCATAAGGTAAGTATTGGAGGTAGTATATTGGCAAGGATAGAGAATTGGCTCATGGGCAGAAAACAGCAATTGGTGAATTAGAGATTCTTTTTTAAGTTGGCAATCTGGGACCAATGGGTTTCCACAGGGATCAGTGCTAGATCTGCAACTGTTTAGAATATACATTAATTATTTGGAGGAATGTACTGTAGCCAAATTTTCAGAATACACAAGTATAGGTGGAAAAGCAGATTGTGAGAGGGATACAAAGAGATTAAGTAAGTGGGCAAAAGGTTGGCAAATGTATGTGAAAATGTGAAGCTTTCAATTTGGAAGGGAGTTGAAAGAGCTGAATGAAGAAAAACTACATAAAGTTGAAACACATTGGGACTTAGGGTTTCCAGTACTTCTATAATGCAATAGTTGCATTCTTGTGTGACATCGCGCGATAGAAAATCACCATAGAAAATCGCACTATAGGGAAATTGCTATAGAAAATCATTACACCTGTACCGCAGAAAGCTAGTGTCATCCAAACAGCATCTACTATTCATCAATAGCGTTACAGCCAATTTGCATTAATGAAAGAGATAAAAGGTACTGCAGATGCTGGAGAATCCGAGATAACAAGGCATGGGGCTGGATGAACACAGCAGGCCAAGCAGCATCATAGGAGCAGGAAAACTTGACGTTTCGGGCCTAGACCCTTCATCAGAAATGGGGGAGGGGAAGAGGGTTCTGAAATAAATAGGGAGAGAGGGAGAGGCGGATAGAAGATGGATAGAGGAGAGGATAAGTGGAGAGGAGACACTTATTGGGGAAGTTGTGGTTCTTAGCTGATTGCGTAGGTGGTAACATATTGACATGGATAGAAGATTGGTTGGCAAACAGGAAACAGAGTGTAGACATTTTTCTAGTTAGCAAGGTGTAAAAAATGATGTGCCATATGGATCAATGCTGTGGCCTTATATTTCGCAATTGCCTAATTTCTGCCTGTACGCTTTTAATCTGCTGTGTGACCACCTCCCTCTCTGCGTTTTCCACTTATTATTCTGCCTCATGGATGCAAAACAGTGACTCCAACTGCTGCTCATGTTCCAAAACCCGGACCCAATCTTGTGTGACTGGTGATACTTTATCCAGGTGCATTTGCCTGTAACACACGGTGGGTCCATGACTTCATACATGCCACAGGGTGTACACCCCTTCTGACTATCATAACTCTGAAACTATTTCAAAACCGCAGAATAGGTAGGAATCTACAATGAAAACTTAATAAGACTATAAGCTCATACAAAATAGGAACAAGAGTAGGCTGTTTGGTACCTCGAGCCTGCTCTGCAATTCAAGAAGATTGTGGCTAATCCGACATTCCTCACATCTACTTTCCTGTATATTCCCCATAATTCTTGATTCTCTTACTAATCAAGAATCTATCTATTTCTGCCTTAAATATATACAAGGACTCTGCCCCAGCAGCATTCTCTGACAAGGAGTTCCAAAGACTCTCAACCCTCTGAGAGAAGAAATTCTTCCTAATATCAGTGTTAGCTTGGTGCCCCTTTATTCTGAGACTGTGGCCCCTGCTCCCAGACTCTCTCATGAAGGGAAACATCCTCTCAGCATTTACCTTGTTGAGCTCCTTACAAACCTCTGCATTCACAATCTACCTGATCCTCAAACATAATCTGCCCCATATGTGAGGATAGAAGTAAGAATATATAGGCACAAATATTGTAGAACATTGAACATGGAACTGTACAGCACCTAGAACTGTGCCGAACATGACTCCAAATGAAACTAATCCCTGCCATTGGTCCATATCCCTCCATTCCTTGCATAGTCATGTGCTTATCTAAAAGTCCATTAATTCCCCTATTGTATCTGCCTCTACGACCATCCCTGGCAGTGCGTTCCAGACTTCTACCACTCTCTGTGTAACAAACATGTCCCCTCGCATCTCCTTTGGAATTTCCCCCTCTCACCTTAAATGCATACCCCCTAGTATTAGACATTTCAACTCTGGGAATAAGATTGTGACCGTCAACCCTATCTATGCATCTCACAATTTTATAGACTTCAATAAAGTCTCCCCTCAGCCTGCACTGCTTAACAGAAAACAACCTGAGTTTTTCTAACCTCTCCTTACAGCTCAAGCCTTCTAATCCAGGCAACATCCTGGTAAACCTCTTCTGCACCGTCTCCAAAGACTCAACATCCTTCCTGTAATGTGGCGACCAGAACTGAATGCAGTACTCTAAATGTGGCTTAACCAAAGTCTTATAAAGCTGCAACATGGCATCCTGACTCTTGTACTCAATTCCCCAACCAATTAAGGGAAACATGTCACGCACCTTCTTTACCACCCTATCTACTTGTGTGGCTACTTTCAGGGAGCTATGGACTTGAACCCCAAGATCTGTCCATCAATGCTGTTCAGGGTCCAGCCATTAACTGTATACTTTTCCTTAACATTTGATCACCCAAAGCACAGCACCTCACACTTACCTGGATTAAACTCCATCTGCCATTTCTCCACCCACATCTGCAACTGATCTATATCCCGCTGTATCCTTTGATAAACTTCTACACTATCCAGAACTCCACTGATCTTCGTATCGTCTGCAAACTTACTAAGCCACCCATCTACATTTTCATCCAAGTCATTTATATATATATATCACAAACAGCAGAGGTCCCAGTACAGATCCCATGGAACACCACCAGTCACGGACCTCCAACCTGAAAACTCCCCTTCCATCAATACCCTGTGTCTTCTACAGGCAAGCCAGTTCTGAATCCACGCAGCCAGATCACCATGGACTCCATGCATCTTAATCTTCTGGATAAGCCTACCATGAGGGACCTTGTCAAAAGCTTTACTAAAATCCATGTACATAACTCTACCCTCATCGATCACCTTCGTCACCTCCTCTAAAAATTCAATCAAGTTAGTTAGACAAGACTTGCCCTGCACAAAGCCGTGCTGATTGTCCCTAATTAAGGCATACTTTTCCAAATGTATGTAAATTCTATCCCTAAGAATTCTCTTCAATAGCTTCCCAACCACTGATGTGAGACTCACTGGTCTATTGTTTCCTAGATTATCCCTATTTCCCTTCTTGAACAGAGGAATGACATTAGCTACTCACCCCAGTCCTCCAGTAGCTAGTGAGGTACCAAAGATCTTACTCAAGGCGAGAGCAGTCTCCTCTCTTACTTCTGTCAATAACCTGGGTAGATACCATCAGGCCCTGGGGACTTATCCACCTTAATGCTGTTCAAGGGATCCAGCACCACTTCTTTCTTGAACTCAAAATGCCAGAGCATATTAGCATTCTCCACACAAATCCCAGTATGATCCTTTTCCTGGATGAATACCAATGCAAAGTACTCATTTAGGATCTCACATTCTCTGCTTCCAAGCATAAGTTCTCCCCTTTTTCTTTGAATGGTCCTACCTTCTCCCTAGTTATCCTCTTGTTTTTAATCTGTCTATAGAATGCCTTGGGATTCTCTTTAACCCTACTTGCCAAGATCATTTCATACACCCTGCTTGCTCTCCTAATTCCCTGCTTGAGTAATTTCCTGCTTTCCTCACAGGCCCTGTCCGATTTTAGTTACCAAAACCTTACACACGCTTCTTTTTCCCTTTTGACTAAATTCACCACCTCCCTTGCCATCCTTATCCTTCCTCCTTACTGGAACACACCAGTCTTGAACTCCCCCCAGCAGGTCTTCAAACAATTCCCAAATGCCAAATGTAGAATTACTTGATAACAGCTCCTCCCAATTAACACTGCCTAGCTCCTACCTAGTATTGACATAATTTGCCTTCCCCCCACCCCCTCCAACCCCCATTCAGTACCTTCCAACAAGGTCCTGACTTATCCTCCATAAGAAGTTTGATCTCTGTTACCAAAATGCTCTCCCACTGAAAGGTCAGTCACCTGGTCAGGCTCATTAGCCAATACAAAGTCCAGTACAGCCCCTCCTCTGGCTGGACTACCCACATACTGCTTCAAGAAACCCTCTTGGATGCATTTAACAAATTCTACCCCATCTAACCTCTTGCTGTAAGGGAGTCCCAGTCAGTACCGGGGAAGTTAAAATCACCCACTATGACAACTCTGTTTTTATTGCACTTTTCCGTAATCTGCCTACATATTTGTTCCTCAATCTCTCAGTGGCTGTTGGGAGGCCTATCGTATAATCCAACCAGAGTGATTGCACCCATCTTATTTTTGAGCTGTACCCATGTTGCCTCAGTGGATGAGCCCTCTGGCATGTCCTCTCTGAGCATAGATGTAACATTCTCCCTGATTAGTAATGCAACTCCTCCACTTCTTTTACCTCCCTCTCTATTTCATCTAAAACAACAAAACCCTGTAACGTTGAGCAGCCAGTCCTGTCCGTCTCTCAACCTTGTCTCTGAAATGGCCATCTGCTCATCTGCTTTACCTTTAATACTCATTATGTTGAAATAAACATTCTTCAGACCATTAGTACCATCATGTTCATTTACATGTCTCTGCCTGTCCTTCTTATCTGATTTACAGGTCCAAATATCTACCCTCTCCTCAATCCCTCTACTTGCTGACCTGCTGCTCTGGTTCCCAGCCCCTGCCACTCTAGTTTAAACCCTCCTGAGTAGCACTAGCAAACCTCCCTGCGAGGATATTGGTTCCCCTCCAGTTTAGGTTCAACCTGACCCTCTTGTACAGGTCTCACCCTGCCCCAGAAGAAATCCCAATGATCCAAGAACCTGAAACCCTATCCTCTGCACCAGCTCCTTGGCCACGCATTCATCTGTACTACAATCTTTCCATTCCTTGCCTCACTAACATGTGGCACTGTGAGATTACTACCATTGAGGTCCTGCTTTTCAGCCTCTTTCTAACTCCCTGTACTCGCTCCGCAAGACCTATCCCTCTTTGTTGGTACCAATCTGCACCATGACCTCTGACTGCTTAATCTCTCCCTTAAGAATGTTGTGTAACTGCTCAGCGACATTCTTGACCCTGGCACCAAGGAGGCAACACACCATCCTGGAATCTCGGACACAGCCACAGAAATGCCTGTATGTGCCCGTAACTAACGAGCCTCCAACCACTATCGCTTGCTTGGATCTTGCCCGACTCTGCTCTACAGCAGAGCATGTTGTGGTGCCGCAGGTCTGGCTGCTGCTTTTATACTGCCCTGAGAAGCTATTTCCCAACAGCATGCAAAATGGTATACATGTTAGAGAGGGGAATAGCTGCAGGAGACTCCTGCACTACCTGCCTGCTTCTCCTGACAGTCATCAATCCACCTGACTGAGCCTCTGGTGTGTCCACCTCCCTGTAACTGGTGTCTAGCACACTCTCTGTCCCCTGTATGCTCCTCAGTGTGTCCAACTGCCGCTCCATCTGAACAGTCTGTGAGGAGCTTACACTTCCTGCAGACGTAGTCATCAGAGACACTGGACTGCTCCCTGATCTCCCACATCTGGCATGAGCTTCGCTTAAAATGACCTGTCCCTGAATCTTGCTGGTGAAAGTCACACTGGTAAGAGTGGAAACAGCTTATACTAGGTGTTCACATATTTATTAAATGCATATTTAACGCTTAAAGTGTTGGACAATACTGTATTGCACCACAAACAACTCATCAAGAATACAGGGTTCCCTGATTTACAAAGTTTCTATGTTGTAATTTTTTGCCACATAAAGCCTTACTGATCAACACAGCAATGTTGGAACTCCAGAAGATTGAATTGCTTGCAGTTTATGTAGGATGCATGGTTTTCAATTGTGTTCACCACACAATTGAATGTTTTCTTGATTATTAAAGATTAAAGTATTAAAAATCAAGTTGAAACATGTAATTCTGCTGGCATGGCATTTGTACTAAATATAGTTTTCTATAAAATTAACATTTATATGCTTAACGTAATCAAAGTGGCAGCGACATAAGCGGAAATTAAATTCAAACCTAATTAAAACTTGTCAACAACCTGCTTCCATATACTGTACACATCGGTTCCTTGGCAATGATTATTTTCAAAAGTTTATTTCTGGCTTTAACTTTTCTTTCCTTAATTTAAAAAAAGGTCTCATTAGTTGGTACGTTTGAAGCAAGATCAATGATTAAAAGTGCAACATTTTTCGCAGAATAACAGATATGTGAAACAGAGTTCTGTGAAAGCAGCCAATTTTACATTAAGTCTAGTTCATTTGTGAATCAAAGTCAATAAAGAATCAGTTAAGCATGGGGAAAATTGGATGGGGAAACATATGCTCCATGATCGAGTCCAAATGAGTAAAAAGCAGGTATCTCTATAACTTTGTGATTCCCTGCCTGATTTTGAACTTTGCATTCTGCTTTGGTGATAGTAAAAGCAAATTATGTCCTTTGTGTCTGTACTGAAGTTATATACTCAATTTTAAGGAATAAAGAAACAAAACTTCTGCCACTCCCAATGCAATTTGAAAGTTGGTTTGAGGTTTTTATGTAATTATAATTGGAAATAACTAAGTGCTCTATAGGATAGGATCATTTCTGTTCCATGCTATTTCCCATGGAAAAGAACCAGCCAGAGCAGAATTGTAATGTTGTGGAGATAGATAATCTGGAATTTTGTTTGATTACTTTTAGCTATCATGGTGGAATGAGATGGAGGATGAGATCTTTCTAGGGCTTTGGCAAGAAATCTAAGCGTATCATGTGAGAAGTCTGCCTTTGTGAATGGAAAGCTGTTTCAAGTGGTTTCCACAGGGCTTAGTGTTGCGACCCCTGCTGTTTTATACATTAACAAGTTGGACTTGAACATGGGGACACAATTGGGAAACTTGCAGATGACGCAAAAATTGATCACATAGTGGATAATGTAAAGGATACCTGTAAGCTCCAAAATGATATAGATGGATTTGTGGAGTGGGCAGGAAAGTGACAGATAGGGTTCAATTCTGATAAGTGTGAGATAATGCATTTCGTAGTTAAAGGGAATACACAATAAACAGTAATATACTGAGAGGGGTCGATGAAATGAGAGATCTTGGCAGGCAAGTGCACAGGTTCCTAAAGGTAGCAGTACAGGTAGATAAGGTTACAAAGAAGGCATATGGAATGCTTTCTTTCATTGGCAGAGGTAGATAATACAAAAGTTGTGATTTAATGATGAAACTGCGTAAGACACTGGTGAGGCCACAATAGGAGCATTATGCACATTACAGGGAAGACATAATTGGTTTGGAGAGAGTACGGAGAAGATTGACTAGAATGTTGCCAGGGCTGGAGAATTGTTGCTACAAGGAGAGGTTGGAGAGGTTTGAGAGGTTTTCCTTGGAACAGAGAAGGCTGAGGGGTGACATGATTGAGGTATGCAAAATTGAGGGTAGAGATAGACAGGAGGAACATGTTTCCCTTGGCAGAGAGTTCAAACCCAGGGGTCATAGATTCAAGCTAAGTGGCAGGAAGATCAGAGAGGACGTAAGGAAAAGTCTTTTTAAATGGAGGTTGGTGGGTGTCTGGAACTTGCTGCCTGTGATGGTGGTGAAAGCAGAGAACTTAAACTGTTTTAAAAAGTACCAGGACCTGCACCTTGAGTGCTGTAAGCTGTTATGGGCCATGCGCAGGAAAATGGGATTAGAAAGGGCTTCTGGGTGACTTTGGGTCAACATGGGCAAGATAAGCCTAATAGCCCTCTTTCGTGCTGTATCATTTCTATGGTTGCAAGTCAATTCAGGCCTTTCTTAATACCAGGACCAACAAATCATATTTCCTTACTAAGTACTGGATGCCAAGACAAGATTCTTGCTAGTGAGCATGTGAGTCCTATTAACAGCTGTTACCACTTATTATCATTCTCATTATTACTTAATCTCACTTTATTAAGAGGCACTCTTCTATTCAACTACCTGTCAGATAGAAACCAAATGCCAAGAGATCCCAAACTGAAAGTCAGTGAGGGGACCTGGTGACTCCAGCCCTCTGCCTGCTCCTAGGACCTTCATTTTGGACACCTTGTATCAAACATCTCAAGACAAGCTCCAGACCAGTGGTTACACTCACCTGGGTCCATGGACACTGGCACCCAACCTCTCTGTACCATCATGACACATCACCTATCCACTTACAGTACACTTCTGCCCTTTAAAGCTGTACCTTGGAGAGCACTGGTACCTCCCAATGGCAGGCTACTCAAGGACACTTTGCCTGCACAGACAGGTACCCAATTCACAGATTACACTAGGATGCACCTCAGGACTTCTCACTTACTGTCTTGGCACTCACTTGCTTATTGCCTACTTGCATGCTCCCAACATCTCTGCCTGCCCTGTCTTGCATTGTACCCTCAGCTGCATTTAAAGTACCACTGTACCTTTGTTTTGCACTGCTGTTTAGTGCTGACACAAAACCAGGCAGTTTGTCATGTTTATCAGCAGTAATTAATCAATGGTCTTGCTGAATGGTGCAGTGCTATGTCAATCTCACAACTACAGCATGCGCTAGCAGCCTGTGCAGCAAACACACTGCCTTCATCTCAATCAAATGGCCATGTCCCAGGGGAACGATGTTCAGTTAAATCAAGGAGGGATACTGTCAATAAATGGAATTCCAATGCCGTCAGTCAATGGCAGTATCGATTATCTCTTCAGACACAGGGCACGGCCAGCCAACTGCCTGGGGCAACTTGGTTGGGGGTCAATCTCACTACAGGCCATGGAGTGGGCCACAGGCGGTCCTGCAAATCTAGTTCAAGCTTTCAGGGCATTAGCTGATCATCAGTCAGGGAAAAGTGCAGAGATCAGTCAGGGATCTGGTCAGGCATCAAGCAGGGCTGTACACACTAATCAGTCAATGGAATGGGTCATGGTATGTGAGGTCACTGCTGTAGTAGGGAAGTAGGAGGACTCAACACTGCAGATTGCAGGCAACAACCTGGGATGTGGAGGATGGCAAAGTGAGGAAGATGTTCAATAAAAACTGTGAGGGAGCTATTGGTGATCCCGAGGACATGAGATGTTGTGGGAAGTGTGTGTGTAGGTAGGATGTCACCACCACTGTGGCCTTGACAAGAGACTGCTCGAAACAATGGTGGGCATGACTGAAGTGTAGTCACTGGGTTCAGGTGTCAGGATAAGATTTGGAGTTGTAGTTCAAGGTGGTCGATGGGAACAAGTGGAAATTCAATAAACGTGGATTGTCCAGGCACTGCAAGGTAGAAAGAGACATGGAGGTTTGAGGGGAGGCCTAACAACTGGGGCTGAGCCAGGTACTTTCAGTGTTGAATGGAAGGTATATTACTTTCCACGATCCATTGAGTGCTAAATACAAACAATGAATAGAAAATAACTGCAACCATGAGTGAACATAGTCAGTGTCTGTTTTCTGTGCAAAATGCAGCCTCCATTTCCAAGTAATGAGAGATCCTTCAAAGAACAATTACATCATTCAAGCACTTCAGAATGCTGGTTGAAATCATTTGCAAACATTATCACTGGCATGTGAAATGCATGCAGCGTACAAGTGTGTGGGGTGAAAATGCTGGTCATGAGCAAATTGACCATGTCATTGGTCTTTGCAAATTGAAAACAGAGATCTCTGTGAAGCAGAAGTAATCCTGGGTCACATTAAAAGGGGCACTGCAGGACACAGTACATACAGCTAATGGAACAACTCCTGGCATGGAACTGATTTCTTTCAACCTGAATTAGATGTATAATGCAAGACTCTCTCACATGTAATGATAACTTCTGTGATGATGTGGCCCGTGAATGACAAAGGTTCAAGACTCATGCAGTATTTACACTCTCTCTAGCCAGCTCTGTGCTACATGACTGGTGGTGCATTGGAATAAGGCCCAATGTCAACGAGCTGAGATGAGTCATCCATGGCCCTCCTTGTCAGAATGCCCCATGTCCCGCTGTATGGAGGAGTATGCAAAGCTGTTGCTGCTCGCATTGCTATGGTCCTGTTCTGTTTCTTCTGCTTTCAACACCGTTTTGTGGCAAACGTGACTGATAGGTCCAGCAACAACAGAAGTTATTGCTGCAGCAGCAAAGATGAAAAGTAATGGATGAGGAAGAGATGCACCAGCGGCAAGCCCCAGTAGATGCCTAAAAGCCTCAACATGCAGTGGTGTAGCTGAAGGAACCCTCAGCGTGTCAGAGATGCACAATGGAACAAGAGTCTTTTGTTGTCAATGCCATTTCCTCCAGATAATTGAGGTGCAGTGTTGACACAAGCTGTCAATGTTGCTCTCACTGATGCTCTCACTGAACTATGCCAGCTGCTGGACGGGGCCTGCAACCTGAAGGAATGTGATGGCAGTCCTGCCATAGTGGCTGTCAAAGTGGAAGCTGCTTTGAATGTTTGTGAAACTGGCTGTTTTGAAGGAATCACTTGGGCCCTGTGTGGAATCTGTCAATTGACCACCCATAAATGCATCAAAACTGTGACCCGTCAATGGTTTGTGCCAGATCACACCCCTTCAAGTTGTTTTCCTGTGATGAAGTCAGTGCTGCAGTTGTTGATTCTCAACAGTGCAGGGAACAATGCACTGTACACGTCATGCTGAGAGGAACTTATTGTAACACAGCCAATTACATCAGTAAAAAAGGGTGCTATTCCATCAACGAGCAAGTGGTTTACAATACTCAATTCCTACTTAGATGTTTGCAGTGGCACATTGGGAGATGGTAATGACAGCTACATCCTTGAGAACTCTCATGTTCCTCTTTGTGTTTGAGAATCCAGATGCCTTACAAAGACGATCACTGGAAGGCAAGAGCAAATCACTCCAACCATGTATTCGACTCTGATATGCAACCTTCTGCTTGAGATGGAGCACAGAAACAATGCAGACTATTCTTCAACCAGGAGCAGAAGACAGGACTACTGAAGATGATGTTCTGATACTTGGATCAGTGTGGGGAGACTGGCAGTATGCTCCAGACAGAGTGCATCATCACCTTAGTGTGCTGTACATTTTTAGATACATAATATCATTTCTAGAATCCCTGCAGTGCGGAAACAGGCCCTTCGGCACAACAAGTCCGCACTGACACTCAGTGCGTCCCACCCAGGCTAGCCCCCTAATCTACACATCCCTAAACACTACATGCAATTTAGCATGGCCAATCCACCTAAACTGCACATTTTTGGATGGTGGGAGGAAACCAAAGTACCCAGAGGAAACCCATGCAGACATGGGGAGAATGTGTAAACTCCACACAGACAGTCGCCCAAGGGTGGAATTGAACCTGGGTCCCTGGCACTGTGAGGCAGTAGTGCTAACCACTGAGCCACTGTGCCATCCCTGTAGTATAGTATCATGTATAGTACAGCAGGACACTATTTAATCCTTCATGTCTATGCTAGTTCAATTTATTAGAATAGTATCAATGATGATTGTTTTCCTTACAGCACAAATGGTAACGAGGAGATCTAATAAAATTGTTCAACATTACAAACTTTTGAACGTTTTATTGAAAATCACAGTCTTAACTTCCATTAAACATCTGGGAATTAGTCATTACTATTTTTATCTTGCCAATGCAGGCTGCAGCTGGCAAATTTAGAAATGTGCATTCTCCTTCCATCAACAACATCACAGTGGATCTGCTGGCACTGTCTGTGATAATTATTACACTGTAGTAAGAACTGGAATCTGTCTCCCATGGTTTATGCAGGCAATCGAAGTTAAAGTGATGATAAAATTCTTTTATCATGAAGGGATTTAGAGGGTTATAAACATTCTTCACTTTTGCCCTGAAGAACAGCTGGAATTTTGGAGCTGACTGGAAGATTATGACTATAATTATGTAAACTAAACAAAATGTAATCTTCTTCCGGGGGACAAAATGTCCGACCCATGAAATAGTCATTTGCTAATCATATGTCATGCTGAGTCACTCATTGCGTGATCTCTCTGGGTCATCGCTATCAGCACAGTCCTTGGAAAGGAAATATCACAAAAATGACAAAAATAGGGTTGATTATCTAATGTAACTGATGACTCATGGTTTTGTAGAGTATCACATCATGATCAATAGAGCATTAGGTAGTTTGCATCAATCTAAATGAGTGATAGAAAAGTCATGGCAATGGACTGTTAGTATTTGGTGTCAGTCACAAGTTTAAGAAAGGAATAGATAGATCTCTAGACATTAAAGATGTCAAGGGGTATGGGGAGAGTGGGGGTATAGCATTGAGATGGAGGATCAGCCATGATCATATTAAATGAGCAGGTTTGACGAACAAAGTAGCCTACTCCCACCTCTACTTTCCATGTTTGATATCTAATCCTTTTTGGAAGCATTGTCCATTATATATTGTTTGGGGTGACCATCTCACAGTCTTGATTTCAGGAGACCATAACGCAATGATAATGTCATTGGATAGAGTAATCCAGATGCCCCGGTTAAAGCTATAGGGACAACACCATAAGAAATAGGAACTGGAGTTGGCCATTCAGCCCCTCTAGCCTGCTCCACTATTCAATATGATCTTGACTGATCTGAGTTTCCTCACATCAACATTCCTGGACTTTCCTTGTAACCCTACACTTCCCCTACTCATTAAGAATCTCAGCCATAAATAAACACAAGGAATCTGCCCCCACAGTTCTCCATGGCAAGGAGCTCCAAAGACTCATAAACCTCCAATAGAAGAAATTTCTTCTCATCTCAGTTGGCACCTCTTTATTCTTGGGCCATGCCCTCTTGGTCCTAGAATCTCCCATGAGGAGGCCTTTTCTCTCAGCATTTACCAAGCCAAGCTCCTTATAAATCCTAATGTTTCAATTAGATCACTTCCCATTCTTCTGAATCCCAATGACTAGAGGCTTAACCTGTTCAGCCTTAGATCATAAGACAATCCATCCATTCTGGGGATGATCCGAGTGAGCCTTCTCTAAATCGTTGCCAATAAAATGTCTTTCCTCAAATAAGGGGACCAAAACTGTTCACAGTACTCCAGATGTGATCTCACCAACACCTTATGTAATAGCAGTATGACTTCTCTATTCTTATATCCAACCCCCTTGAAAAAAGGACCAACGTTCCATTTGCCTTCCTGATTGTCTGCTGTACGTGTATGCTAACTTTCTGTGTTTCACAAATATGTGTTCAAATTGCACCATGGCTGATGGTAGAATTTGTATTCAATAAAAATAAATCTGGAATTATAAAACCAATGATGATGGTCATACAATGATTTTTTTTCGTTATAGAAAACCTCATCTAATTCACTAATATTCTTTAGGTAAGGAAATCTGCCATCCTCACTTAGTCTGGCCTACTTATGACTCTAGACACAAATCAATACTGGAGGGGTGCCAAGGAAATTCACCAGGATGTTGCCAGGAATGGAGCATTGCAGCTATGAAGAGAGGCTGGATACGTTTGAGTTGTTTTCTTTGGAGCAGAGAAGTTTGAGGAGGAACCTGATACAGGTGTAAAAGGTTATGACCCTCTTAGTTATTAGGTCAATGACATAATATTAAAGTGAAAGGCAGGAGGTTTAGAGGGAATTTGGGGAAAACATTTTACCTGGAGAAGAGTGGGGATCTGGAAGACACTTCCTGGGAGGATAGCTGAGATGGAAAACCTCACAACCATTAAAAATACTTGAATAAGGCCTTAAAGTGTCATACATTCAAGGCTATGAGCCTGATGTGGGACGTGGGACTAATGTAGGGAGCAGTATCAATGGGCTGAAAGAAAGATAATAGTTGAGACTTAACTGCCCTCCAAGATGGCCTAACTAATCATCTGAAGGGCAATTAGGGATGGTCAGTGAATGCTGGCCTTGTCACGAATGTCAACATGCTGGGGTGACAGCATCCATTCCATTTTACGGCAGTACAACTGTACTAATTCAGATGGGCTCAGAGAAGACCTATAAGGTCAAAGGTAAGCATCCACAGACGCTGCCAGCCAACAGCAGCAGCAAATTTTAACCAACTACCTAACCCAGCATCTTCCTCACTGTCAGCATGGGACTAACAAGCAGTACCAGTCATAAAATGAGGTGCTAACCTAATGAAGCTACAATATTCGGTCATGAATGAACATAGAACATAGAACATAGAACAATACAGTGCAGAACAGGCCCTTCGGCCCTCGATGTTGCGCCGACCTGTGAACTAATCTAAGCCCACCCCCTACACTATCCCATCATCATCCATATGCTTATCCAAGGACTGTTTAAATGCCCCTAATGATAGCGAATAATTGAACAAAGGCACGGTGGCTCAGCGGCTAGCACTGCTGCCTCACAGCGCCAGGACTTGGGTTTGATTCCACCCTCAGGCAAATGTCTGTGTGCAGTTTGCACATTCTCTGAGAGTCTGCGTGGGTTGCCTTCGGGTGCTCTGGTTTCCTCTCACAGTCCAAAGGTGTGCAGGTCAGGTGGATTGGCCATGGGAAATTGCCCATAGTGACCAGAGACATGCAGGTTAGGTGGGCTAGCCATGGGAAATGTGGGGTAATAGGGTAGGGTGGTGGGTCTGAGTGGAATGCTCTTCAGAGGGTTGGTATCGGCTGAATGCCTGTTTCTACACTGTTGGGATTTTATAAAGGAACCAGAGACGGAGACTCCAAAATGAGCCCATTGCCCAAATGCTTCCGTCTTATCTTTGCAACCATTTCACCCGAAGTGCTGAGTAGGTGATTTATCTTGGTTCTTCCTGAGATTGCTACTGTCACACATGTCAGTATTCAGTTCATGCCACTCACTCCAGAACTGGCTGAATGCACTGGGTACAACAAAAGCTGTAGGCTGAGAATTTTTTTCTTTCATGGTCTCTTATCACTGCTTACGAAGTCAGCACTTGTTGTCCATCCTTAATTCTCCTTGAGAGGGTGGTAGTGAACTCCCATCTTCTTGAACTGCTCAGTCCATGCGAAGCAGGTTCACTCATCGTGCGGTTAAATGGGGACACCCTCATTGTAATAGTCTCACTTCAGAACTAAGCTGTTTACAACTGAAGAAGGGTCTAGGCCTGAAATGTCAGCCTTCCTGCTCCTCTGATGCTGGGCCTGCTGTGTTCATCCAGCTCCACACCCTGTTATCTCTGTTTACAACTAAGCTGTTCCAGTACTGCTACAACATAGACATTTACTCATGAATGTTAAAATTGCCCAAGCATGTCGTGTTCACAAAAAGCAGAATATTTCCAGTCCAGGCAATTACCACCACCTAAGTCTAATCGTAATCATTGGCTTGACAGCGGTTTCAAGTCGCACTTACTCAGAACAGCAAATTATTCATCACATTATCCTGACTTGGATCTATATCACCAATCTCTCTCTCTCTGTCACTGAATCAAAATGCTCCGACAGCCTTCCTAATTACACTGTGTCTGTCCCCACACCGTATGGACTACCGTCTTTCAAGAAGAGAGCACACCACCATCTTTTCAAGAAATCTTAGCATTAGAGAATTAATGCTGGTCTCACCAGTAACGTTCACATTCTATGGCAGCATTTAGAAAATAGTCTAGAATAAGCTGTGCTTGAGAGGCCTTTTAAAATTGCAGGGAGTTGAGGACCCAGAGTTTCAAACCCCATTTTCAGCAGGTCCCAAGTATCAAACTGTGAACCACATAGGAAGGAAACCCCAACTGAGGAAAGTGATCTGAAATTAGTGCTAAATCCAAAAGAAACTCTATTTCCACTGTTTCCAAGCATTTCCAGCAGAGTGAGTGTCAAAAATATGTGGGGGAGGTGTACATTTTCCAAAAGAACTGATATCATTTGGTTAAGTTTCATGGTCTGAAGTTATTTAAATCTCTGTCTCATTAAATATGGAAAGACATGGAAATGTCAAATAAAGTGAAATCAATAAACACCCCCCGCTGAACGCACTGATGGTCAAGCCATCTGGTGTTGTATAGAAAAGCAATTGCCACCCAATGTTCTTGTGTTTTATGGACTTCATTTTTGATTTTTCCTAAGGTTTCTTATTCACTGCTGAGCCTATCATGAATGCTTGACTAACTATCAAAAGCTTGAACAAAACATTTATGTCAGCGAGAGGGATGAATTCGTCTTTTAATTGACAATTTTAAGAGGGTATTAAGGAATGCCATCTTTGATATGGTGAATGAGTAGGGTTTATTTGTTTTTATAACAGGTGCTGGGCCTACCATTATTTGTCATTAATATAAACTATTTGGATAAGAGTTTAGGAGGCATGGTTATTATGTTTGTGGATGAAACCAAAACTGGTGGCATCGTCAACAGTGAAGAAGGTTATCTAAGATTAAAAAGGGGTCTTGATCAATTGGGCCAATGGGCTGAGGAGAAACAGGTGAAGTTTATTTTGGATAAATGTGAGGATTGCATTTTGGTAAAACAAACAAGGTCAGGACTTATACAGTTAATGGTAGGGCTCTGGATAGTGATGTTGAATAGACAGACTTAGGAGTTCAGGTACATAATTCTTTGAAGGTTGCATCAAAGATAGACAGCGTGGTTAAGAAGGTGTTTATCACTCTTGCCTTCATTGCTCAGATCATTGAGTATATTGAGTATATCATTGAGTATAGGAGTTGACGCTTCATGTTGAGCTTGTGCAGAGCATTGGTGAGGGCACTTTTGGAGTACTGTGTACAGCTCTGGTTGCTCTGCTATAGGAAGGATATTATTAAATCGTAGAGGGTTCAGAAAAATATTACCAGGATGTTGCTGGGAGAAGAGGGTCTGAATTATTAGGACAGGCTGGATAGACTGGGACTTGTTTCAATGGAACGTAGGAGGTTGAGGGGTGACCTGATAGAGACTTTTGAAGTCACGAAGCGCATAGATAAAGTGAATAGCAAAGGCCTTTCCCTAGGCTGGGGGAGTTCAAAACTATGGGGCATATTTTTAAGTTCAGAGAAAAAAAATTTAAAAGGGACCCAATGAAAATTTTTTTACACAGAAGGTAGTTCAGATATGGAATGAAGTGCCAGAGGAAGTAGTAAATGCAGGTACAGTTCCAACTTTTAAAAGCATTTGGACATGGTCACCTCCATAGGCATAAGTCCTGGTTTGATCATGACCTTACTCCCACTCACACCGTCCATTGTCCCAGCATGAAAACCATGTGTATGAGGAGTCATTTGCATGCAGGCAGAGTGTGCTGAATCTAGACAGTTTTGTATTCGAGTTCCCTGCTTTGATGGTGGACATTTGACACTACATACAAGTGTTGCAAGGATACAACCAAATAAGGCCAACTGGGCAATTTTTAATGCCTGGAGCTCATTGCAGAAGCCAAATGTGGGTTTAACATGCTTATTGGTCTAATCAGGTAGAAGTGTTGTCCTGACAAACATTTCATGCCTGCTCTGATCTGTAATTACTTCTGAACATGATTGATAATTTCATCAATTCCTTGCTTCTTACTGGGGAAGAGAGCAGTTATTGTTTCATGCAGAAAGAGTTGAGAGAAATACCAAAAATGTGTTTAATAAAACAAAACGCATTGGCTACAAGCAAAATCCAATTATGAATGTTGCATTGACTTGTGCTTCTTTAATGAACTTGAAGCTCACAAAACTTGAAGTGCTATTTTAGCGAACAGGTCAGCCCTTGTTAGTGTAAAAATGGTTGAGAGTTTTTGCATATGTGAGCGTTTCAACAGCAAGTTAATTTGTAAGTTTTGGTAAATAGACATTTATAAATGACACTACGTTTTCATTGGCAGGAAGATTAACCGTGCTGTATATTTAATGTCGAAATTGAACAAATGCGCTTAAGGAGATCTTTTAAAGTGCAATGCTTAAGATGTTTTAACACTCCATTATCAACTGTTAAATGGCTTGCATAAATAAAATTCCACCTGATGGTCCAGTTGCTAAGTACACTGTCTAATGTGAAACTGAGACAGGCTGGCAGAATGGGATTTCTACATGCCCCTTAGACCATTCTTGAATCATCATTTTTAATAAGGGATGATTGACCTTACACAACAAGCTATGAGTGGGATTTCTGGCGCAATGGCAACCAACAATGCCATCGAGGTATGCCTTTAACATGCTTTTTCCTCAAACTGTAGGCACTCAAGCCATTAACACATAATCCTGAGACTACTGTCACTTTTCAACAGGTCAAGTTATCATGTGTTTATTACTGTTTGCAGTATCTTGCTATGTGAAAATTAGATGTTTTATTTTCCTACATAATAAAAATGTCCGCGCTTCAGAAGTTTTCTCGTATCTGTCATGTGCCTTGGAATAGCCGGAAGGCAATAAAAGGCACTATATAAACATGTACTCTCTTTCACATGTTTTATCTGTAAAAATATTTGACTGGTAGCTTTTGTTCCATTTGTGATGTATGCATTTGACTTCCATTTATCCTAGTTGATTTCTGAAATGTATTTTTCAGTCTGCCTTGTTTTAAATAATGCAGTTCATTCGAGGCCAACAGGAGGCAAGCCAGTGGGAGTACCTAGGCTGCCAGCAGAGACATGTTCAGCTCAAATATTTTACATTGCAGTTCACCATAACAAATATAAGTTATTTTTTAATCTTTGGCAAGGAATAATTAAGCCTGTAACGATTGTAAATCCATACTATGTAAACCACTGGTGTTCAATAGCCCATTTATTTCTAATTAATAATTTTCCAAGATCTAATGAATTCCTTAGCCCATCACATTTTAAAGGCAAAATAGACAAGTAGAAATCCAGCATTAATCATTTAATACTCTATCTTGGTGTATTATACGTATCAATAGTGTATGCTAAGTCATAAGAGAGCAACGATGTTCAAGAAAGGAAAGCTCTTGTATTCATCAGCTGAGCCCAACAAGTCAGCTCCCATGCAAAAGATTGATGAATAATACCTCTGAAGTGGCCTAGTCATCCACTCTTTTACAAAAATAGTCATTTATTGAGAATATCATCAAACCATAACTATTTTTAAGGCAAATAAGGATGATTAACACAGGTGATATTGCCCACAACTGAATAACAAAAAAAATGGAAATTTTATACATTTGGACTGAAGTATGGTTTGGAACCGAAGGAACAAACTGAATCTGCAATAATAAAGTCATTCTACAGTCTTGTGTTGCTTTTGTTTTTCTTCGCTGAAAAATAGAACACTTGACATAACTTTTACTAACTTTACTAAAGTATTAATCTGACATCAGATGCTTAAAAGTATTATGTAGATTTTTTTTGTCGGCACGTCATGCTTTTCTTGTTTTTCCTCCACTTATTCAGTTTTTTTGTTCAAAGTAATGGGTCGGACTCTGCTAGAGTGCCAAACTGCACTCAGATAATCTGCTACCATTTACTATTTAGTCTGTTCATCTAATTCATAGGTCATGTTATAGGGTAATAGACATATACAGCATAGAAACAGACATTTTGGTCCAACTCGTCCATGACAAACAGATATCCCAAATAAGTCTAGTCCTATTTGCCAGCATTTGGCTCATATCCCTCTAAACCCTTCCTATTCACATACCTATCCAGATGTCTATTAAATGTCGTAATTGCACCAGCCTCCACCACTTCTGGCAGCTCATTCCATACACACACTGCCCTCTGCATGAAAAAGTTGTCCCTTTGGTCCCTTTTAAATTTTTCCCCTCTCATCTTAAACTTACGCCCTCTAGTTTTAGACTCACCCACGCCAGGGAAAAGACCTTGCTTATTTACCCTATCCATGCCCCTCATGTTTTTATAAACCTCTATAAGGTCACCCGCCAGGCTCTGACACTCCAGGGAAAGTAACCTCCTTCTATTCAGCTTCTCCTTATATCTCAAACCCTCCAACCCTGGCAAAATCTTTGTAAATCTTTTCTGAACCCTTTCAGGTTTCACATTTCTGATGAAAGCATTTCTGATGAAGGGTCTAGGCCCGAAATGTCAAGCTTTCCTGCTCCTATGGTGCTGCTTGGCCTGCTGTGTTCATCCAGCTCCACACCTTGTTGGCTCTGATACAAGTTTCACAACACCCTTCTTATAGCAGGCAGACCAGAATTGCATGCAGTATTCCAACTGTGCCCTAACCAATGTCCTGTACAGTTGCAACATGGCCTCCCAACTCCTATACTCAATGCACTGACCAATAAGGGCAAGCATACCAAACACCTTCTTTACTGTCCTGTCTACCTGCAACTCCATTTTCAAGGAACTATGAACCTGCACTCCACAGTCTTTTTGTTCAGCAACACCACCTAGGACCTTACCACTAAGCATACAAATCCTGCCCAGATTTGCCTTCCCAAAACACAGCATCTCACATTTACCTAAATTAAACTCCATCTGCCACTCCTCGGCCCATTAGCCCATCTGATCAAGATCCTGCTGTCCACTACACCTCCAATTTTTGTGCCAAATACAAACTTACTAACCATACCTCCTATGTTCACATCCAAATCATTTATATAAATGATGAAACGCAGTGGACCCAGCACCGATCCTCGTGGCACACTGCTGGTCACAGGGCTCCAGTCTGAAAAGCAACTCTCCACCACAACCCTCTGTCTTCCACCGTCAAGCCGGTTCTGTGTCCGTAGTTATAGTTCTGCATGTATTCCATGTGATCTAACCTTGCTAGCCAGTCTACCATGAGGAACCTTGTCAAATGCCTTACTGAAGTCCATATAGATCACGTCCACTGCTAGGGTACACCTGATCAGGTCCTGAGGATTTATCCACCTTTATGTGTTTTAAGATGTCCTGCACTGCCTCCTCTGTAATATGGACATTTTTTAAGATGTCACTATTTATTTCCCCATGTTCTCTATCTTCCATAATCTTCTCCACTGTAAACATTGATGCAAAATACTCATTTAGTATCTCCCCCACCTCCTGCAGTTCCACACGTGGGTGGCCTTGCTGATCTTTAAGGGGCCCTATTCTTTCCCTAGTTACCTTTTTGTCCTTAATGTATTTGCAGAATCTATTTGGATTCTCCCCAACCATAAGTGTGAAAGTGTTTTAGAATGTAATTTTTAATTTTAGAAATTAAGCTTTAACAAATGAAAATTTGATAACTGGTATTAAACCACCTAGAAGTCTAATGCTCTTAAATAGTTTGCGTCATATTGTTTTTAGAGGTTAATAGCTAGGAAGTGATTGTCAGAATACTTAAAATAAATGGCAGTTCAGAAGGTTGTCCACATTTGTTTATTGGATTGAAGACATGCAACTATAGAAACAAAAGATGAGCTTTCTTAGCCAAAGCTGTGTTTTTTTTAAAGCTTGGAACAGTGATATTTTAAAGATGTCCAGTAACTCCTAAAGGCCAGGTTAAGGACAGCACAGAGGAAGCTTCACCATCATGACACAAACACAGAAATTGCTAGAAAAGCTCAGCAGGTCTGGCACATCTATGAAGGAAAAGTCAGTTAGCATTTCAGATCCAGTAATTGAGGAAGGGTCACTGGACTTGAAAAGTTAACTCTGTTTTTTCTTCACAGATGCTGCCATACCTGCTGAGCTATTCTAGCACTTTGCTTTTGTTCCTGATTTACAGCATCTACAGTTTTATGATTTTTACTTGAAGTATTGTGTTTGGCCCTGGGCACCTTATTTAAAAGAAACATGTTAAAGACTGGCGAGAGTTCAAAGGAGATTTACCAGAATGGTCCCAGGAATGACGGATTTTAGGTGAAGACTAGAGAGATTGGATCTATTCTCTTTCAACCGGAGAAGATTAAGAGGTAACCTTATTGAGGTATTCAAAATTATGAACAATTTTGACTGAGTAAGGCAGGATATTCTATTCCTACTAATTGGTATATCAGTAACTAGGGGTCACAATTTCAAGATTGTCAGCAAGAGAGCTAGGAATGGAAGGAGGAGAAATGTTTTTACTTAGAGAGTTGTTAGGATTTGAAATGCACTGCCTGGGAGTGTGGTGGAGGCAATTCCACGGGAGGTTTCAAAAGAGAGTTGGATATATATTTAAAAGTGATGAGGCTAGAGAGCTATAGAGATAGGGCTGGAGAGCAGGACTAGCTGGTTAGCTCTTTTGGGAGATGGTATAAACACAATAGGCAGAATGGCCTCCTTTGCATTATATTTTCAATGATTCTGTAATCCAGATTATGTATGCAAATCTGCGAGACCATTGTAGTGTATATGGTTAGTTGTAATAAACTTCCAGATATTTAACTCACAAAGATCCCAAACCTCTATGATATATATTATTTAAGCCAACATAGGGAAAACCACAAACGCATCATGTGCATTCGCTGGGAGAAGCTAATTACAGTTTTGACCTGAGTAAGTGCTGAAGTAAAGGAACGAGCAGGTTGATTTCTGAGGAAAGGCCACAATCTGGGACAGTGAGGGTGATTGCTGACAAATCTGTGAGATTTGTTATGACCACATGTGCTATTTGATGTGCTCTGTGAGGTATTTGTCCACATTTTGTCTAATAACTCGCATTTACCTGCTGTTAATTCTGGATTTTAGAGTATACATTACTCATCTATTGTCAATTTTAACTTTTCTAACCTTCTCTCGTTAACTTTGGTTTGTTTCTTTTAAAATATGGAATCTTATGTATATTTATTAGTAAGCACTAAACTTTATGTACTAACTAGGTTGTAACCTACCTTAAAAGACCCCTGGTGACAGAGGAACACATGAAGTCTGCCGAGGCCTACCTTGATGTCTAAAGCAATTTACTGTATCTTTTAACTAAGTTCTCGGCATCGAGGTGAGATTCTCGCTAGGGAGCACAACTTGTGCATAAGGGGGATTATTGACTGTTAAAAATCTTATTTATAGCTCATCTCACCTCATTGATGAGCAATTCCCCATGTAACCACCTGCTGGGAGCAAACCAGATGCTCAGAACACTTGACCTGGAAGTCAGAGCAAGTATCTGGTGACTTGCTGCGAAAGAGCCTCGATATTGGAAGCTGGGCACCAACATCTCAGGACATGGTCCATGGACACTGGTCACACATGCCCCACATCCACAGACATTGGCATCCAGCATGTGCCTACTTCCGATGTCCCTCATGGCACATCTCCAATCCACTTGCAGAGTGCTTCTGCACTTCAATGCTGTACCTCCTGGTGAAGCAGCAACTATCATAAAAATGCTGAAGCAAGGACACTTTGTATTCAGGGAAAAGCACCTAGCTTATGGACTGGACCAGGCTGCATTTCTGGGCTCTTTGTTTGCATTCACAGCACACACTCACTCTCACCCTACCTGAATGCTCATAGCATCCTTGCATTGCCTTGCCTTGCCTTGCCTTGTGTGCTTTGCCCCTCAGGCCTGAGATATCAGGTTAACAGTACTGCTGTAATGCCGCGTCATCTAGCAGACACAAAGCCAGGATTGCTCTGGTTTTCAGCATTCCTTAGTCAAGTTAAGAAAGATAGCTTTCGATCAGGGGTCCAGGTACCTGTGCTGGTCAAGGGCAGCCTCTGATACAAGTCCAGGGGCTTGGACGTGGTCAGTCAGCCTCTCAAGCATTCAAAGTCTGGATCCTCTCCAAATAGGCGGCGAGAAGCCGAATGTCAGGCAGCTCACTAGCCGTATTAACTCTTTCTGTTTGATTGTTGCTGTTTTCATCCTGGAATGAGACAGAGGCAGGTATTAAGGGACAAAAAAAGTGAGTGGCACATCTGTTACTTTTGGTAAAAGGTTGGGAAAGGTCCCGAGCAAGTGCATATGCAGCACTGAGGGCCTATATGGTTAATGGTGAAAGGCGAAAAGACATTGGCATGCCAGTATACATTCTTACATCAGATTTGCAATGAGCTACAAACAGCGCAACAATATTTATCTCTTCATCGCACATGTACCGATGCATTACACAGATACAAATTCATTCATCCTGAATCAGAGATCTATGGAATCTCACACCAGCCAGAGATATCACAAAATCACAAGCAAAACAATGACATATTTTCAAGTGTAAATGAAGAGATCACCAGCTTTCAGTCAGACTGATCCGTAATATGACAAATGCAGTTACAGTGGTTTCATAGCATTAAAATATCTAGTTAAGAGTTACAAATAAGGTTTCAAACTACAATAACATGTTACACAATAACAAAAGTATTCCAGTTATTTGGAATTGTGAATTAGGAAATAGCGCTCTTCATGTGAAAAGTTCATCATCTCTGTTCTAAACCATGGACTGTAACAAGTTGGAACTATGCCTATTAGAGCTGTGCTTCTCACAAACACTCTTTGTTGCAAATAGCAGAAGATTATTCAAAGGTTTCTAAAATGGGACTCCTGGACATAATTATATCAGCCTGAAGAAATTTTATTTCAAATTATAAAATTTCCCAGGATGAGTATTTTGTATGTAAGTAATTGATTTCCTTCATTAGTTACCCTCAGTTACGCAGTAAACTAATTTCTTAGATAGTTCAAGTCGTTCTGAAATTCTGACATCTCAGTCCTCCCTTACATTGACTTACTCACCTGGAAGAAATATAAATTAAATTATCCTCATGATAGGGTGATGCAATAGGTTTTATATTACTGAAGTCCAAAGGCATACCAAGGTTTACATTTTGGGAATTAAAAGAGAAATTGTTGGAATCACTTGGCAGGTCCGACAGTATGTGTGGAGAAAGATATAGAATTTACAGGTGAGATTTTGATGGAACAGTCGAGGTCACATTGTCACGTTATATCCAGGGTTGCCAACCATTCGGCTGGGAAATTGTACTTGCTCACCCCCCTTGGCGTTTCCAAGAGGATGCAATTAAAGAGCCAACAGGTAGGCCAAGCTTAAGGACAGTGAGCGGCCCAATCCATTTGGAGGTGCCCTTGAAAGGGTAAGTATTATACAAACTTTTATATGGCACCAAGCAGACAGGGCCCATAGAAGGGTTTGTTGGGCGACATTGGTGGCTGGAGATATCAAACGAAGTTACATTCAATAAATGAGACCCTCGTGCAGCCTTCAGGCTTCTTCTCTGGACCAAGCTCTCGCAGTGATCTTGAGCCACCTACTCCCATTTCATTCCGACTGATGTCTTTGTGGCCCTCCTGTTCTCCCAGGAAACTATGGTGTCCTGTTCACCTCCATGACTGATGCCTTCAGAGGCACATACATGAACCAAGTGGGGGCCTCTCCGTTCCCCGATACATAATTTTCTTCTTCAAATATGCAGCAGTGGCATTCAGCAGCAATCGTATCGCTTAGTAGCTGTCAGTGGGACTGACTGCCTTTAAGAGGAACATGCTGGCATTGCCACATACTTTTTGAAGCCCTGGACACTCATCAGCCAGCAGCATTGACCCTGCTCGGACTAAAGTTACAATCAAGTCAATGAGAAGGAACTGCCAAACTGCGTACAGTCTACATCCACACAATGAGCATCAGCGGATTGTGCATTGCAGCCAGCTTGCTAAAAAATAGTGGATCAACTTCTAGATCTGTGTGTCTCAATGACAATTCTTCGTCAACGGCATAAGCTGTCACAGAGGTTCTAGAGCCCCTGTAGAGAAAGCCAAGCTGACATGACTTTGTAATAATCTTACACTGCCACTCAAAAGCCTACAAAAGTGGATCCAAACTACTCATCAGAAACTAGAGTATTCCTCAGCTCGCGAGCACGATCAATGTTCATCACTTTGTTAATGACAGAAAGTAGAAAGGGTAGTAATTGTGTGCACCTATAAGCTGATAACGGGTGAGAAACAAAACTAGAGATTGCTGGAAAAGCTCAGCAGGCCTGGCAGCATCCACAGATGTTTTGTTTCTGAAGGGAGGCAATGGCCTAGTGGTATTATCACTGGACTGTTAATCCAGAGACCCAGATAATGTTCTGAGGACCTGGGTTTGAATCCCACTATGGCAGATGGTGGAATTTGAATTCAATAAATATCTGGAATTAACATGACCATAAATCCATTGTCAATTGTCATAAAAGCCCATCTGGTTCACTAATGTCCTTTAGGGAAGGAAACTACAATCCTTACCTGGTCTGGCCTACATGTGACTCTAGACCCACAGCAATGTGATTGACTCTTAACTGCCCTCTGGGCAATTAGGGATGGGGAATAAATGCTGCCTAGCCAGCAACACCTTCATCCCATGAATGAATAAAAAAAAATTTACAGCGTCCGCAGTTCTTTTGATAAATGGTGATGGCACTTCCTTCACTGCTGGCCATAAACGCCAAGCCATTATGTTGTATTTCTGCTGCACTAATAACCAACACCTACGGCAGTGTGCACTAATAAAACTCATCGGTTTTGTATCTCTGGTTTTTAAAGCAATGAATAATGAAGTTCAGTTTTCTGCCAATAAAAATGGTAAAAATTACGAAATTTAAATTTCAGCAGTTCACACTAAAATGACAGTGACACAAGCTCAAGTATGAGGGAGTACTTCCCTCTTGGCGAGAAAGTCAATAGATACCAGTGAAATGAATTTGCCTATCAGTTGTCTGCATTTATTAAGTTCTTGAGAAACCACTAGATTATAACATCACATAGAAGTGACTCATTGGTACTTGGGTGTGAAGAGGTGAATGGGAAGGAAAAGGTTACGTCACTTCAGTCACCCTCTCAAATCATGTCTGTTTTCTGCTAACCACAGAAGCAGAGATTTCTCAGCTTTGCCTGGTCTCTTGGTTCCAGGAGGTTTCATGGTAGGAGTCATCTGCAGTGGACAGAAAATAGGGTAAAACAGGAAAGAGGAAACACCTTCCAAAAATAGGGAATGAACAGAAAAGCAGCCTATGTACCTCCTGCTGAATATCTCTGGCATGTTTAGCTGGCAGAAACGTAGACCAAAAGATAAATATCCATTGAATTTTAACTCCACATAGTTCAGTTTACAGCCAGGAGTAAAATGTTTGTTGGAATAGCAAAACTGTATTGAAGATGAATTTGGGCATTTTGCCTGTGAGTGTGACAACATGTGGATTTTGGCAGAATGGTGTTGACTTGTCAGTGGAATTAACAACAAAATCTATGTTTATATTCCCTGAAGTGTTTCTTCATTTCTTAGATAAAACATCATTTTCAAAAAACCTTTACTTAAAATAATATTATTGAACAAAATATAGATTAAAATAAAGATATACTCAGTACATTCATATGGGTGAACATAATTATATATAAAGATAAACATATAAGCAATATATAAGTGTGCCCACTTTCCAGATGGGGAAAGAATCATTAATTTCATAAAGCAGCACCTTCAATGTCCATGGCTATGTTTGTCCTAGATTTAGATTCTTTCAGGAATACTTTGGCTTGTGATTTGCAGACTGTCAGTCACAATCTGCAACACTCTATACCTTTGTATGTTCTCTTGTGAATGACTCACCAAGTGGCAGTTATGATGCACGTTTTCCTTAATTACTGCCAAGAGACCATCTCCCTCCAAAGAGATCTGTTTCCATGTCGAGGTAGTGCCCAGCAACAACAAGATTGGCAGGTACTAACAACAGACATTTCTCAAAATAAGGCCACTTCCCAGTAGCCATGCCACACACCCCTCCCACCGCAACCCCTGGATTCTGTAAAGTCAGTAACTATACCACCGAAGGCAATTATTTAATCTCAAGTCATGTTACCTTCACTGGAATCCCACAGAAAACGGAACTAGGACACTGGCATAGAGCACTGATAGCCAGCAGCCGTTGGTCGCGTTTCTTCCCCCAGTAACTTGTATTCAGCTCATGCCTTCAGCATTTTAAAATGTTCCAAGGCACTTGGCAAGAGAACTGTAAGACTGTCGCTTGGTAGTAGAGAACCAGATTGCTGTAAAGAAATAAAAGTTACTGAAGCTTTTCATCTAATCGCACTCATCAGGAGAAACATAATTTTAATTGGTCACTACAACATTTGCTACAAGAGAAACATGATGTTGATTGGTTGACAAGTTAACTCTTATTAGCCAGGGCATTGATTTGGAGAAAGCAGTGTGAAACTGTAGGCTCCCCATGCTTTTCTGAATTACACAATTACTAGTCTAGAAATGGAGCCAGTTACTCTGAAGATATAATGTCATTTGGTATCAGTGCAGCAAGCAGCAGTTTAGATACTACAATCATCGGTCCTATTGAGCTTCAGCTAAAAGAAGGTGTCCAAGTGAAAATACGCTGGATGCAAGTGGGTAGTAGTGAAGATGGGGGAAAAGGATACTGCAGATTCTAGCTTGCTGAAGAATGAGATAGTGGATTGGATTGGATTGGATTGGTGGATCAGACAGCCTGTCAGCAGGCTTATACACAATGTCACAGAGTGTAGAGAAGCCCAACTCCAACTTGGGTCAGGACTTTGCACAAAGCAGGGTGACCATGCTGCTCACCATCTGTCAGCATAACAGTGATGCCCAACAATTTTGATGGTTGTCCTGGAAGCTTGATAGCTACCAGCTTGGCTTTGGGGTACACAACTGACAGGGGCCTTGTGAGTATAGTCATTCCTGCACAGTTTTTTCTCAAGCAATGTTGCATGAATATTGAAACATAATCAACAGGAAAGTTACCTGGAGTCACACCTCCAAACAGGTGACTTTGCTGTTCATCTTTCTAACCAGGAAATGCCACATTTCTTCAGTATCAAAACCCATGTTGATTCTTTGTCACGATGAAAGTAAAATATTGAAGCCACAAAAATATGCCCATTGGCACCTGTCCTAGCCAAACCTAATGAGCTGTAGACCAACTGTACCTTCAAAACCAATTATTTAACGATCATTTTATTTTCATAATGTCATCTAAATCTGTCTGTGCAGGTACAAATGCAGATTTTCACTATTACACAAAATATAAATACAACTTTTATAAAATAGTTTGCCAGCAACAGAAAACACAAGAGTTCTCTCAGCACAACACCTACTCTACCCACACTCTAGTGAGGATAAACAACCTTTTTTGAGATTCCAATTCATTCCATTAAAGGGAACCATCCTCATCCAAGTGCCAGTGACCAGCTCCAATCCACCAGGAAGGACTTGCATTAGGTCTGTGAGAGATAAAATGTACTGCAGATGCTGGAGAATCCGAGATAACAAGCATGGGGCTGGATGAACACAGCAGGTCAAGCAGCATCATAGGAGCAGGCATTAGGTCTGTGCTGTGTTAACTTATCTAGAGAAAGCCTTTGGGTAGTGATGCATCAAATGCCTTCATCATTCAACAACGGTAAGAACCCAGATTTTATACATAAAACAGTGATGCGGAAACATATTTTTCCCTCAGAGAGTCATCACTTTTGGAATTCCCTTCCTCAAAAGGAAGTGGATGCAGAATCTTTAAATATTTTTAAGGCGGGTGGAAATTACCAAAAGGATAAAAGGTTATCGGGGATAGGCTGGAATGTACAGGTGAGGATAAAATCAGGTCAGCCATGATCTCATTGCACGGCAGAGCAGGCTTGAAGCGTCAAGTCACCTTTTCTTGTTCCTAGCTGTTATTCAGTGCTAAGAAAATAAAATGTCTTAAGGCACTTCACGGGAACATTGTTAAACAAAATATGATACCAATGCATGTAAGGTGATACAGCACAGATAACCACAAGCTTGGCCAAATACTGGTGTTCCTCCAGCTCCACACTGTGTTATCTCTTGGCCAAATACATTTTTTTTAAAGAGTAACTTTATTTTCAAAAGATGAAAAAGAAGGAAGTGGAGAGGTTAAGAGAATTACAAAATGAAGGGTGCTGGTACCTGAACTGCTCTGCCTAGGACAGTAAGAAACAACAGAAGGTGGTGTGCACAGCCCAGACCATCACAGAAGCCAAACTTCCATCCATGGACTTGACTTACACAGTTTGTTGCCATGGAAAGGAGGCCAACATCATCAAAGCCGCATCACACCCCGGTAATTATCTCCTGCAACCTCTTGCATCAGGCAAAAGACACAGAAGCTTGAACACATGGACAAGCAAGTTCGCAAACAGCTTCTTCCTGGCCATTATTAGATGGATGAATGGACTCTCTAACCTCAAATAATGCTATCGTTGATCTCACCTGATGCACGCCCTGTGCAATGTAACCTGTATGTCTCTGTCTAAGTTTTTTACAACCTTGATCTCTATATCTTGCTTACTATGATCTGTCTGTACTGCTTGTAAACAAAGCTTTTCACTGTACTTCGGTACACTTGACAATGAATGAATGAATGAATGAATCAATCAATCAATCAAGGCACCAGTGGTTAAAAGTGAAAAAGATTAAGAGATCAGCATTAGAAAAGCAAACATAACTTTGAAGGTCTCACTGGTTGAGGAAATTATATAGATAGGGAGGGTCGAGGCAAGGGAGGACCTTAATAAAAAACTAGTATGGGAATTTTAAATTTCAGGCATTGCTTAACTGGAAATCAATGATGTACAGCAAACACGTGAACGATGGGTAAACAGGACTCAATGCAAATTAGGACATGGCCAGTGGGGATTTTGGAGGAGCTCAATGTTACGGAGGCTACAAGATGGGAGACTGGTCAGAACAGCACTGGAATAGTCAAGAGTAAAGACTAACAAAGACATATTGAACACTCATGATTGCTATACCATACAGTTGGCACAGACATGATGGGTTAAATAGCCTCCTTCTGTGCAATATACTATTTTAGTTCTATGCAATATCATAAATCATGGTGCATGTAACTAACAGTATAATTCATGTCCCATTAGGGACCACTTACAGAACACTGCATTGGTGTTCCAACATAAATTACTATCGTGCCACATTGTCTGAATAGATACTTTTATCATGTTTAAATCCAATGGGACAGTCTGGATCCAATACAAGTGAAGAATATTTGTTTCATTTGGTATTGGGGCCTACGCTCAAGATGGAGAACACTGTAAACCCTCATTCATCATACATTTGTTAAGATACCAAATCCGATGGAGAGTGAAGTGAAGTACAGCCAGAAATGTGAATTATTAACCATTCATATGCCATTTTAATTTAAAAAGAGAAACCTTTTTGCATTGATTATTGTGTGAAGTCTGATTTTACACGTTCTGACATGTGTAGGCACTCTTCACCTGTAAGTTTTACAACACCAGAGGGGTCCATTCTGTGACATGAGTTCATACCTGTAGTAATGTGCATTACGCTATATGATAGTAACACTGATCCGTCACTCCTTCCTCAACCAAAGGCAATAATGTTTTACTCCTTACTCTAACAATTCCCTTCATAAATTTCAAACCATGTATTGAATCTCCTTGCAGACTTTTCTGTTCTTGTAGAAATAGATCCAAAAGGTATTAAGTGTCTCTGGAAGTTAACATAAGGAGAATCCACAGACACTCCTTTACCACAGAAGAAGTAAAGTGTCACCTCCTAAATACAATTGATTATGCTTGATATATTGGTGCATTTTTACCCCTGTAGCATAGTTTCCTTACATGGTTCTCAGCAGATGCTGGGTCTATGCCATCGGTAGAAGTGAGCATTGAAGAAAGGGGTGGGGAGGGATGGTAATGGTGTCACCTAAACACCATGTTCATGTCAGGTAGTGACCTCCGACAAGAAATAATTTAAACATATCCCCTTTACATTCAATGGCCTTACTATTGCTGTATCGTCCACAAATAATCTTCTGGAGGTTACCATTGATGAGAAAATTAACTGAACTACCCGTTTAAATATTGTAGGTACTAGAATAGGTCAGAATGTGGGAATTATTTGGCAAGTAATGCATTTAACTCCCCAAAGCCAGTCTATCATCTACAAGCCACACAGTCAAGTATGTAATGAAATACTCTCCATTTACCTGGATGAATTCACCTCTAACAACTATCAACAAGGTTAACACTATCTGGACAAAGCAGCCTGCTTGATTGGCTCCCTATACACAGTCTACCAGAATGGTAGTACTGTGCACCATCTACAATATGCACTGCAGCTCCTCAATAGCCAAACATGACATCCACCATCTAGAAGGACAGGGGCAGGAAATGCATTGTAACACATCACCAGCAAGTGCCTCTTCAACACACCCAACTTCCTGACTTGGAACTATATTATCATTTCTTCAATGTGCATGGGTCTCCCTTCCTAACAGCATAGTGGGTGCACCTACACCTCATAGACTGCAGTGGGTCAAGAATGCAACTCACCGCTACCTTCTCAAGGCAATTTAGGTATGGGCATCAAATACTGGCCGAAACAGCAATGGCCACATCTTGTGAAATAATAAAAAAATGCATCTCCTGCCTAAAGAGATAACAAGGTGTCAAGCTGGATGAACACAGCAGGCCAAGCAGCATCAGAGGAGCAGGAAAGCTGACATTTTGGGTCTGGACCCTTCTCCTGCTTGTTGCCTTTATATCTGACTTCGAACAAAAGAATCCTACCATGGCAGATGGTGGAATTTGTATTCAATAAAAGTCTGGAATCAAGAGTCTAATAGTAACCAAGAAACCACTGCCAATTATCAGAAAAAGCAGTCTGGTTCACTAATTTCCTTCTTTTAGGGAAGGAAACTGCCATCCTTACCTGGTCTAGCCTACTTGTGACTCTAGACCTCCAGCAATGTCGTTGATTCCTAACTACCGTTTGGAATGTGCAATAAATTCTGGCCTGGCCAGCATCGTCCCAGATCCCATCAATGAACAAAATAAACAGAAGTAGGCCCCTCAACCATAGCTAATCTGTACTCAAAGACCATTTACCCACCTTTGTTAGTTTTACCCTATATGAAAACATCAATCTCAGTGTTTAAGAAAAAGTCAATTCATTCAGAATCCACAGTTTTTTGAGAAAGCAATTTTTAGCATCAAATTATCCCTTCTGTGAAAATTGCTTCCTGATTGTATTCATAAATCTCTGAGCTTTAAATTTAAGATTACGCCCTCTTGTTCTGAATTCCTCCACCAGAGGAAATACTTTCTCTTTACCTACTCTACTAAATTCTGTTTTTGCTTTAAACATCTTGATTAGATCATTCATGTTTATAATCCTTGTGAGTATGCATACCTCATCCAAGGCAGAAATATTTGTATGCACCCAACATCCAATTGCAGATGGGGTCTTTTATAACTAAAACATTAAGTATATCACTTTTGTATTGCAATCCTGTCAAGATAAAGATCAACATTCCATTGACATTTTGAAAACTTTTCATAACTGTATGCAAGATCTGCATCTTTAGACTTAAACACCCTTAACTCTCCACAGCTCTTACTTACCATTAAAAAAAATTCCACAAGTCATTCTGAGTTCCAAAGCACCTTCACACTTGAAATCTCACACTTGACATTGAACACCCTCTGCTGTACTCTTACCCAAGATGTTAGCCTGTCAATCCCCCTTTGTACTAGCTCTCATCCACATGATTAACTGTCCTGCCTAACAATGTAATCTCTGAGGAACTTCAATTGAAACATTCTGTTAATCTAAGTACATCCTTGCTCTCTGTCTCTAACCTCTAAACCAGTTATGACCCATTTCACAAGATTATCATCTTCTCTATGCACTCTCATTTTTGCAAATTATATTTTGAACTGAACTTGATCAAATTCCTCTGGAAGTCAAAACACTGACATTTCACTGTAAAAGAAGAAATAATCTAAAGCAACAACAAATTCAAATGAAATGCTAAGTAAGAAGAGGTGTATCAGGATTCTGCATTTTCTGCCTATTCCATTTAAAAGTTTATTCTTAGGGTTTAGGCATTGCTGGCTATCCAACATTTATTCCCCATCCTTAATTGCTCTTGAGGATTTGGTGGTGACCCTTCTTGAATCACTGCAAAACCAAACCTCACCTGCATGTTCCAGAAGGTAAATGTTGTTCTTTCCTTACACTGCAAAAGCTAATAAAATAAACTTGGAATGCTAAGATTGTGGTATTTAAAAATTTTTTTAGCGCTGTATAAGTTGGCACAAAAGAAAACAGCTCAAATAAAAACAACTTGCAGCTCATAAAGCAAAAATGCTGGAAATACTCTGCAGGTCAGGCTGCATCTGGAGAGAGAAAGATTAAATGAAAAACATATTATGGTGCAAAAGACAAAGAAACATACAATGTGTCCAGCCCTCTGAAGGCAACGAGAAGCCCTGAAGAACATAAGAAAAGATCAGAACAACAGCAAAATGTATAGAACAAAACAGAGGCAGAGACTATGATCTAAAATTGTTGAGTCCAAAACGCTGTGCAATGCCTACATTTTTGGTTCACCTGGCTGACACTTAAAGTTAATTTGTATCCTCAAAACTATAGCCAAAAGTTATCAGTTGAGTCTGTAAGTTGGTAACATTCTCTGACATTAGTCATTATCGTGTCTTCTGCTACCCAGCTTTTTAATGCTCAGATAAACAAAGCAGAACAATTTAAACTGACCTTAGGTGCAAATGCTTTTCGTTACAACTTAGCCAACAGTTCCAATGCTGTTTTGGGTTCATATTACTTGTTAGCGATAGAGCATAAAAAGATACATACTTGTCCAATATGAAGGAATAATAAATTACGTTTATCGATATTATAGGCTAAGGTCCATGCAAATGAGATGACTGGCATACAAAAGAAATCAGAAATAGTATTAGATCCAAAGAGGACACATATAAAATTGCCAGAAAAAAAAAATGAAGCCTGTAGATTGGAAGGAATTTAGCAATCAGCAAAAATGAAAAATATGTTTTATCAAGAGGGAGGAAATACTAGAGAACATAGAAACTGACCATTAATGTTTCTATAAATATCTGAAGAGAAAAAGGCAATAAAAGACAAATATAGGTCCCTCGCATTAAGAAGCCAGGGAAATTAAAATGGGGAACAAATAAGTAGCAGATGAATTGAACATATACTTTGGTTCTTCACTGAAACGGCACAAATAACCTCCCAGAAATGCCGGGGACCCCGGGGTCGACTAAAATGGTGGAATTGAAGGAAATCAGTATTAGTGAGAAAATGGTGCTGGGGAAGTTAATGGAAATAAAGGCTAGCAAATCATCCAGGCCTGATAACTGACATTCCAGAATACTGTAGGAAATATCTTTGTAAATATTGGATACATTGCAGGTCATCTTCCAACATTCTATAGGCTCTGGAGTAGTTTGTACAGATTGGAGCGTGGAAAATGTAATCCCACTATTTAAAAAGTAAGGGAGAGAAAACACAGGCAACAGAGAGCATCAGTCATGGAGGAAGTGTTACAGTTTATTATAAAGAACACGACAAAAGAACGTTTGGCAATTATTAATGGGATTCCATGAAGCCAGCATGTGTTTCTGAAAGGAAATCATACTTTGCAAATCAACTAGAGTTCTTTGAGGATGTAACCAGTAAAATAGCGAAGAAAGAACCAGTGGATGTGGTGTATTTGGATTTTCAGAAGGCTTCAACAATGCTCCCCATAAAAAATTAGTGGGAAAAGTTACAGCACAAGGAATAGCAACTAATAAATTGACATGGATCAAGAATTGTTTAACAGACAGGATACAGAGAACGGGTTCCTGCAAAGAACAGTGTTTTGGCACTAGCTATTCACATTATATAAAAATAACGTGGATGAGGGGACCAAATGTAACATTTCCAAATCTGCTGACAACACAATACTGGGTGGAATAGTGAATTCCGAGGAGGATGCAATGAGGCTTCCAAGTTATTTAGAGAAATTGAGTGAGTGGGTAAACACATGGCAGTTGTCATACAACAGGGCTATATGTGAAGTCATACACTTTGGTGTTAGAAATAGAAAGGCATTGAATTATTTAATTGGCGATATATTGGAAAGTGTGGACATGAGAAAGAGATTTGGGTGTTCTTGTACACTGGCCAATTAAAGAAGACAAGCAGGTGCAGCACGCAGTTGGGAAGGCAATTTGATCAGGTGATCAATTTGATCATATAGGGATCAATGAAATAGCAGAGAAGTTAAGCAGATATTTTGCACCGATCTTTATGGTGAAAGGTACTTCAAACATCCCATTAATACTGAAAAATACTGGGGAGAAATTAAGTACTATCACTATCACTACTCACAATTCCTCCACCTCTGCCAAATCTGCTCCCAGGATGAAGCATTCTACTCCAGGACATTCCAGATATCCTCCAACTTCAGGGACTGTGGTTTCCCCTCCTCTGTTATTAAGGATGCCCTGGACTGCATCTCCCCCATTTCCTGCACTTCTGCCCTCAAACCCGCTCCACAAACAACAATAAAGATAGACTCCCCTTAGTCCTCACACACCACCCCACCAACCTCTGAATACAATACATCACCCTCCAACATTTCTGCCACCTACAATTGGTACCCACCACCAAAAAGATACTCCCCTCCCCACCCCTGTCTACTTTCTGCAGGGACTGTTCACTACGCAACTCCCTCGTCAGCTCCACACTCCCCACCAACCCCTCCACCACACCTGGTAGTACCTTTTCCTACAACCACAGGAGATGCTACACCTGGCCCTACACTTCCCCTCTCACCTCCTTCCAAGGCCTTAAACAATCCTTCCAGATCCGGGAGAGATTCACCTGCACTTCATCTAATCTAATCTACTGTATCCATTGCTCCCGATGTGGTCTCCTCTATTTTGGGGAGACCAAACGCAGACTTGGGGATCGGTTTGCGGAGCATCTCCGCTCTGCATGCAGCCCAAACTCCAGTCGCCTTGGCAGCTTACAGCCTCATGGCCTGAATATTGACTTCAGCAGCTTTAAAATCTCTCCTCACCCCCCCACCCCACCTGTCCATTTTCTGAATCACCTATCCACTCCACCCTTTCCACTGACCAACGACAATAACCCCCTAACTGCATCCAGTTGTCTCCATCTCACCTACCTCCTCTATTTATTTCTGGGCTTCCCTCCCCCTCCCCAGTCCTGAAGAAGGGTTCTGACAGAAATATTGACTTCCATGTTCCTCGGATACTATCTGACCTGCTGTGCTTTTCTAGCTCCACACAACTTTTGACCCAATCAAGCAGAGTCAACATGGCTTAATGAAAGGGTAATCATGTCTGACTAACTTAATAGAGCTTTCCAGGGAAGTCTCAACCAGATTGGATGGATGGGACATTGTAGATGTGTTGTATTTAGACTTCCAGAGGCATGGGCCAAGTACCTCACAAAAGATTGACATTGAGAAGTCGTTCATTTTGAGAGCAAGAACAAATGAACAGAATATTATTTAAGTGGAGTAAAACTACATATGGTTGCAACTCAAAGGGACTTACAACACTAATGCACGAAACACCAAAAAAAACACAAGGTGCAGCTGGTAATCTAGAAAGCTATTGGAAAGTTAGCTCTTATTTCAAGGGGGTTGGTGTATAAGAGTAGGGAAGTCTTACTGCAACAACACAAGGTGCTGGTGAGACCACATCTGGAGTACTGTGAGCAGTTTTGGTCCCCTTATTTAAGGAAAGATATCATCTAATTGGAGACAGTTCAGAGAAGGTTCACTGGGATGACCCTTGGTATGAAGGGACTGTCTTATGAGCAATGGCTAAACAGATTGGGACTCTACTCATCGGAGTTTAGAAGGATGAAAAGGGATCTCATTGAAACAATTAGGATTCCTATGGAGCTTGATGGGGTAAATGTTGAGAGGATGTTTCCCTCATGGGAGAGTCTAAGACAAGAGAACATTATCTCAAAATAAAGGGGCGCCAATTTAAGACTGAAATGAGGAGGAATTTCTTCTCTCAGAGGGTTGTGAGTCTTTGGAACTCTTTGTCACAGAGAGCTGTCGGGGCAGAGTCCTTGCGTCTACTTAAGGCTGAGATAGATTCTTGATTGGTAAGGGAATCAAGGGCTATGTGGTAATACAGGAAAGTGAACGTGAGGAATATCAAATCAGCCATGATCCAGTTGAATGATGGAACAGGCTCAAGGAACCAAATACCCTACTCCTGTTCCTTTTTGTATGATCTTATCATCTTCAGTCAATTAATAAACTGTCCTTCGTTGCAAGGGGATTTGAGGTTTGAAGTAGAGATGTCTTATGACAGTTAAGGTGTGACCACACCTGGAGCATCAGATGCAGCTTTGACCTCCCTGCCTAAGAAAGACTATATTTGGCATATAGGAAGTGCACTGGAGGTTCACAAGGCTGATACCTGTGGTGGCAAGACTGTCGATGAGAAGAGATGGTGTTGAGCGGGCCTGAGTTTAGAAGGATGTGTGAGAATCTGATTGAAACATACAAAATCCTAACTGAACTCAACAGATTAGATACAGGGAGGATATTTCTCTCTTATTGGATTGACTCGAAACAAGGGACATGGTCTAGGGGTATGATCTAGACCATTTAGGACTGAGATGAGGAAAGATATCTTCACTCAAAGGATAATGAAGCTATGGAATTGTCTACCACGTAAGGCTGTGCAGACCAAATCACTTAATATATTCAAGAAAGATATAGGTATACTTCCAAATTTTAAAGGCATCAAGGGGCATGGGGAGGAAGTTGGAATATGGCATTGAGATAGATGATCAGCTATGATCATAGAATAAATGGCATCACAGGATCAAAGGGCCAAATGGTCTACTCTTGCTTCTAGTTTCTATGTTTCTATGACTGCATTATGGAGAAATAAGAATTTATAGAACAAGGGAAGCTTATTGAGGTTGGTGCAAAAATTGAGTTAACATCATGTTACCATATCACTTATTTTCTTTCTTCACCAAGAATTTCATTTTGATTGATGTCCTGTCCACAGTGGCAGAAATACTGCTTTCTCGATGGCACTTTCCAAGCCCACAGCATCTACCATCTAAAAGGACAAGGGCAGCAGATGCATGGGAATTTCAGAGATAATAGGTATTGCAGATGCTGGAGAATCCGAGATAACAAGGTGTGGAGCTGGATGAACACAGCAGGCCAAGCAGTGTCACAGGAGCAGGAAAGCTTCCTGCTCCTATGATGCTACTTGGCCTGCTGTGTTC
>JAHRHZ010000249.1:37028483-37056981 GCA_024137785.1 Ginglymostoma cirratum
ACAACACTGTGGGTGTACCCACACCACATGGACTGCAGCAATTCATGGAGGAGCTCCGTACCACTTTCTCAGAGTAATTAGGAATATGCAATAAATGCAGGACTAGCCAGTGATGCTGATAAACTCGTAAATATACGTCCTCTTCCTCCTGCTACTCTTTTTCCACCAATCATAAGGATATGAATGGGAACAGTCGTTATGACACCACATTAAATTCTCCAGACAGAACTTTGGGGGAGGAAAAGAATCCATGGCCAGATTGTGCCATAAGGCAACTTGCAGGATTCTTTCTTTGTTGCACATTGAGAAATTACTTTCTCCCTTTGTTTTACACAAAGTTTGCAAACATTCATGACTGTGAACTCAAACCACTCTTCTGGAGGTTTAACTGAAATCAGGTGAAATACTTGTGGATTTTTTTTATTCTTTCAGAGGATGTGAGCATCACTGGCTAGGCAGCATTTATTGCCCATCCCTAATTGCCCAGAGGGCAGTTGAAAATCAACAACATTGCTGTGCATCTGGAGTCACATGCAGACCAGACCAAGTAAAGATTTCAGTTTCCTTCCCGAAAGGAACCAGCTGAGTTTTTCATGATAATCACCAGTGGTTCATTGTCACCATTAGATTTTTAATTCCAGATTTTTATTGAATTCAAATTTCACCATCTGCCATGGTGGGACTTTACCCAGGTCTCCAGAACATTATTTGGGTCTCCAGAATAATCTAGCAATAATACCACTGGGCTATTGCCATCCCAAATTGATGGAAAGTATGAGACAACAATTTTGACCCTCATTATTCTGAAAATATAAAACTGGGAGTGCCACCAGCGAAATTGACCAGAATTTAGTGCATAGTTTAGAACAGTTGAGTCTGGCTGATGCTCCAGTTCTATCCTCTGCAACAGAGCTACCTCATTTTGCACCAGAACAAATTTTGTTTGTCAAAATTTTGAATTGATACAGTGATCCTATGTATAGAGAGCACAAGATTGAAAATACAAAAGCCTCAGGCAAAATTTGATTGGTTTCTCCATAGAGTAAAACAAATGGAATGGTTTCGCTTGAAAGTAATGATCAAGCTTTCCATTAACCCAATTTGAAAAATGCTGATTGACAGTCCAGTTATGAATGGAAGTGCATGTTGCAGGAATATGTGTGTGTAGACCATCAGATACCTTGCAGACTATGAAGAATACAGATGGTTTCAGTCTTGTCGAAACCATGAGGATGTTATGTATAAAATACAAACAATTCGGATTGAATAATGTAATGTTAGATTGAAATCCTGCAGGTTTCATCCAATTGCATTTAGCAAGCAGGGAACACTCCCTCTCTGTCATATGTACAATCTCAAACATCTACACAAAACATTATTGTGCCTGAATTCTTTTCCTGGGTCTTTTACTTTTCATCCCTTAGAAAGTCCCGCACTGTGAACTTTTCTCCTTCAAAAAAAAGCAATTTCAAATGTAGGAAGTGTCTTCTATGATTCGCCATGAGATAAAAAATCCTGTTTGTTGAGCTCTCTGTAATTGTCGTTGCAGTTTCTCATAACGAAATTTAGAATGTGTTAAATATAAATAGTCTCTAAGATAAATGAAGCATGTTCTGACATGTTCTGACACTTCATGATCTATTAAGCCCAAGAAATCATCTTAAAACAGATGAATCTACACTTCAAAAATTGAGATTGTCACTCTTATTAAAGTAAACAGGAAACAAAGTCTTGTAAATGTTTTCATGCAAGTGGTTTGCTGAACTCCTGCTTACCCTTCAACCTTGTTATATATTCAGAGATGCCATTTCTCTGAAAATAATGTGTAGTAAAGAACAGACGCGTAGTGTGTGCATGCAGCAAGCAGTAGGTTTCACATTTATATAATGACTCTTCAGTTCATAATGCCACAAGGCATCTACATTCATTCTATCATGAGTGCCCCTTCATCACTATAACTGTATTGACTCCCCAGAGTTGGGAAAAATAATGACTGCAAATGAGAAAATAAGAAACAATGGAAAACCAGGAATGCATACAGAATCACAGATCTGTACAGCACAGAAAGACATTATTCAGCCTATTGCATCTACATGAGCTTTTTGAAAGAACTGTCCATTCATAGTTCCATTTATCTGCCCTTTCCCATACCACTTTTTATATTTTTCAAATATTTCTTCCACATTTAAAAGCCATTATGCTTTTCACTTTAACGATTGCTACAAGTAGGGAAACCCGTGACCTTACAGTCTCCATGAAAACCATTTTCCAACTTCATTCTTGAGATTTTAGTGATGATCTTAATCTCTGTGATCAGTGGAAATGATGATCTTCATTTAGCTGATCAAAACTCTTCATTATTTGAGTAACGCTAAGAGATCTCTTCTCAGCTTCCTCTTTTATACTGAAAATCTCCAAATGCTCAAGCTCATAAACTCTGGGACGATGGCCTCTCACACATTTCCTGCAGAATAAGACAGTGGGCTGACATGTTGTGTGATTCAACCGCTCCTGTATTTGCTGGGCCCTATACTCAGCAGCTGAGCTATTTGTTCTAGTCACATCTTTCGATTCCCTTCTGAACTACTCAGCCTTCAGAGGCTATAGCTCTTGTCAACTGTCTGGTTGAAGTCTGAGCCAATATCAGCTATCTTCACATCTCAATTACCAGTGTGCTTTTAATGAAAGCTTGGACCTACAGCAAATCATGATCAGAGGCCAGTTCACCAAGAAGGACTTTGGGTATCTATTTGACTGATGTGACTAAGCCAACACAGGCGTTATTGGCATATCATTGAGTATATGCTAATAGAATTAGCCAACTCCAGGATCTTTGAGAATGGTGACCTTTGTCTTGCCAAGAAATGCCAAAGACACATCTGAGAAAGCAAAGATGGTTCACTCTTTTTCAAGAACAAAAACAGGAGTTGCTGGAAGCTCAGCAGGTCTGGCAGCATCTGTGAAGAAAAAAATCAAAGTTAATGTTTTGGTTCCGGTGACCCTTCCTCAGAACTGATGGTAGCTGGGAAAATGTTGGTTTATATGCAGAAAATATGAAGGGGAATAGGGTAGGGAGCAAATGATAGGAGAGAGCCCAAAGAGAGAGAAGAGCAGTTGGATAGACAAAGGAGTTGATAATGATCTGGCTGGGAGAGTGAATAAGGTGTAGAGCTGGATGAACACAGCAGGCCAAGCAGCATCAGAGGAGCAGGAAGGCTGACGTTTCGGGCCTAGACCCTTCTTCAGAAAATGGGCCAAAACGTCAGCTTTCCTGCTCCTCTGATGCTGCTTGGCCTGCTGTGTTCATCCAGCTCTACACCTTGTTATCTCAGATTTTCCAGCATCTGCAGTTCTTACTATCTCTGGGAGAGCGAATAGTTGTTAATGGGGACTATTAGTGACTAACAATAGGTAGTGTGTAATGGCAGGCTATGTGATAACAAGGCCTGGTGTGTGGGGTGGGGGGCTAGGACATGGGAGAGTTTAGGCCCTAAAATTATTGAACTCGATATTGAGTCCGGAGGGCTGCAGGGTACCCAAGCAAAAAATGAGGTGTTGTTCTTCCAAAATGCATTGAGCTTTGCTGGGACACTGCAGCAAGCCAGAGACAGAGATATTGCCCAAGGAACAGGGTGGTGCGTTAAAATGGCAGGCAACAGGTAGCTTAGGGCCTTTTTTGCAAGCAGAACGTAGATGTTCTGCGAAGCTGTCACCTAGTCAAAGCTTCGTTTCCCCAGTGTAGAGGACACCACATTGTGAGCAGTGAATGCAGTAGACCAGACTCTGGGAAGTGCAGATGAAGTGTTGCTTCACCTGGAAGGTGTTTTTGGGCCCTTGGATAGTAGGGAGGGAGAAGGAGGTAAATGGGCAGGCGTAGCACCTACACCGGTTGCAGGGGAAGGTGCCGCGGGGCGTGGGAGGGTGTGGGGGGTGAAGGAAACATGTACTAGGATGTCCCAGAGGGAACGGTCCCTGCGGAAGGCAAACAGGTGAGGGGAGGGAAATATGTGTCTGGTCGCAGCATCTCGCTGGAGGTGGCAGAAATGGCGTCTGATGATCTTCTGGATGTGGATGCTGGTGGGATGGTAGGTAAGGACAAGAGAAACCCTATCGCTGTTGCAGGACAGAAGAGAAAGGGTGAGGGCGGAAGTGCGAGAGTTGGGTCGGACCCGGTTGAGGGCCCTATCGAAAACAGTGCTGGGGAATCCTCGGTTGAGGAAAAAGGTGGACATTTCAGATGCCCCCTTGTCGAAGTTGGCCTCATCTGAACATATACGATGGAGTGGGAGGAACTGAGAGAATGGAATGGAATCTTTACAGGAAACAGGGTGTGAGGATGTACAGTCCAGGTAGCTGTGGGAGTCAGTGGGTTTGTAATGGATATTAGTGGCCAGTCTATTCCCAGAAATGGAAACAGAAATGTCGAGGAAGGGAAGGGAGGAGTTAGAGAGAGACCAAGTGAAAGTGAGGGCAGCGTGGAAATTGGAAGCGAAATCAAGGAAATTTTCAATTTCGGACGGGAGAGGGAAGCAGCACCGATGATATCATCGATATATCAGAGAAAGAGTTGTGGGTGGGGGCCGGAATAGGACTGGAACAAGGAATGTTCCATGGACCCCAAAAAGAGACAAGCTAACTGGGGCCCATGCAGGTACCCATGACCACCTCTCTTACCTGAAGAAAATGAGAGGAGTTAAACGAGAAGTTGTTGAGGGTGAAGACGAGCTCGGCCAAGCAAAGGAGGGTGGTGGTGGGTGGGGACAGTTCAGATCTTTGCTTCAGGAAGAAGCGGAGATCCCTAAGGCCCTCCTGGTGGGGAATGCACGTGTAAAGGGATTGCACATCCACAGTAAAGAGGTGGCTGGAACCTGCAAACTGGAAATTTTGAAACTGACATAAAGTGTCAGAGGAATCACAGATGTATGCAGGCAGGGATTGGACCAGGGGAGAAAAGACTGAGTCAAGGTAGGAAGAAATGAGCTCTGTGGACCAGGAGCAAGCTGAAATAATAGGTCTGCCTGGACAGTCCTGTTTGTGGATTTTTGGAAGGAGGCAGAAGTGAGCTGTGTGGGGCTGGGGGACTATCAGCTTGGAAGCAGTAGTGGAGAGTCACCAGGTGAAATGAGATCAGTTACTGTTGAAGATACAATGGCTTGATATGTCATGGTGGGGTCATGGTCCAGAGGAAGATAGGAGGAGGTATCTGAGAGCTGGCACTCAGCCTCTGCAATGTAGAGGTCAGTGTGCCAGACTACAACAGCACCATTCTTATCGGCAGGCTTAATAACAAGGTCAGTGTTGGATCTAAATGCACAGAGTGCAGTCAGTCCAGAACTGCAGTCAGTTCACGCTTTTCCCTACCTAACATATATTGTCCAGGTCTCACTACTGTAGAGGAGTGTGCTGCAGACACAGGCTTGGATGTTTGGTGTTTCTAGTCAGAGTGCTTTTGTTCCATACTCAGCTTGGATATACCAGCTATGGATTAGGAAATGTGTGTGTTAATTTTAACATTAAGTGAAAGATTGCTGGTGATTGTGGAGCCAAATATATAGAAAACTATCAACAACATCCAGCATCACCCGACTAATGCTGATAGATGGTGATATGGCATTTTTCTTCTTGATGTTGTTGGTCAAACCAAACTCTTTGCAGGCATAAGACAGTCTGTCTATTTAAGGTGTGCTTTGGTATGGAATGATACTGTGGCATCATCAGTACAGCGCACTTTTTTGATGAAGACTTGGCACACTTTTATATTGGGTCTCAGGTTGAATAGCTTTCCATCAGCTCTGGTATGTAAGCAAAAATACTCTCTAGATGAACTGAAGACACATGACAGTAGCCAAGAGAAGAATTTGCCAAAGGGCATCAAGCCAGAATGCAAACTTGTTTGACCCTACACCAGATCTTATAGGGTTCCAGCATTTTCCCTTGAGATCTGACCTTACCAATCACATGGTCACGGAAAGAGGAGATCACTTTGGAGGGAAGCCAAATTTCTCTATCAAATTAAATGGTCCATCTCTGCAAAAATTGCAAAAATCAAAGAAGGCAATATATTACTGTCTCCTTTGTTCATAGGAGACCTTGCAGCTGCTGAACTAGAAAGGTCATATCAATTGTAGATCTCCCAGTATGAACCACATCAAAACTTGAGCTAATGATATTCAGCCAAGATCTGCTGTTTGATGATAGTAACCTGGTCTTTGCAACAACCAGGGACCCAGGTTCAATTCCACCTTCAGGCGACTGTCCGTATGGAGTTTGTATATCACTCCTGGGTCTGCGTAGGTTTCCTCTGGGTGCTCCAGTTTTCTCCAACCGTCCAAAGATGAGCAGGTTAGGTGGGTCAGTCATGCTAAATTGTCCGTAGCATCCAGTTTGCTAGGCGAAATAGCCGTGGGAAATGCAGGGTTACAGGGATAGGTCCGAGGGTTGTGTCTGGGTGTGTTGCCCTTCAGAAGGTCGGTGTGGACCCAATGGGCCAAATGGCCTATTTCCACTATAGGGATTCTATCATTCTATAAAATACTTTTACCATAATACTCATCAGAAATAGCCTGAGAGTTGCTGCAATCACTATTTTTCGTACAGAGGTCATAATCTTTTCATCATGTGTATCCTTGGCTACTGCCCCCTTTCTTCAGCAGAGACAGAGAGGATTGTGTGAATGCTACAGAAAATGCTCAGTTCCCAATGCTTGATGAGTTCAGGTAGAATAGTATTGAAACCTGCAGTTTTGTCCATGACAAGGGAGCCAATTACTTTACTAAGCCCTTCCTCTGTGGCTTTGGTATACAACTCTCGATCCTGTTCAATCTAATTTCCTGAAGTTATGTGCAAACCTCCACAATCCATCACAGTCCTAGGAATTAATACCCTTACCCAAAATGAGTTTGGAGGTAGGGGCACATTAAAATTGGGCAGGAAGTTGGCAGGTGAGGGCCCCATCACCTTCCCTCCCATAACTGAACAGGTCTGGGGCAGGGAAGTCCATGGACAGCTTCCCACTTATACCCTGTGAAGGTCACCATTATTGGTGTTCAACTGGCAGCAAGCAGGGGTCTTACCCTGTGGAAAATCCAAAAAGCAAAACCCATTGAGGGTCCTTGCAGACGCCAAGGAGTGGTACATCCATGTCTGATGGAGAGATCCTGCTGAGATTTACTGTCATGTCCTTGCTGCTGACCACAAAATGCACCTCCTAGCCCAGAATACCCTGATGACATCCACCCCACAATCCACAGTAGAGTCACGAGCTCTCTCACCAGTGAGTGAGACACACACCACCTGCTTTAAACACCACCTTTGGAATTGGCAATGTCTTCAAATTTTAAATTGCACCCAAAATCCAGATCACATAACTCATTTGAATTGATAACATCATTGTTTACATGCTTCTATTTATTTAAAAGAAATGCTTTAACCGCTATTCTCTGTTTTCTTCTAACTTAAAGAAAAAAGAATTTGCATTTAACAAGCAACATTGAAAAATACACAGTGACCAATGAATATCATTCAAAGTGTAGTCACTGACATTATAGGGAAAAAATACCACTGATGAAAATGAGGCAATATCTCGTTAGTTTTTAAAAAATCTATTCCCAGGATCTGTGTGTCACTGGCTTGGCCTGCATTTATTGCCCATCCCTAATTAAGAGTCAACTACATTGCTATGGGTCTGGAGTCGAACGTAGGTCAGACTAGGTAAAGGCAGCAGATTTCCTTCCTGAAAGGGTATTAGTAAACCAGATGGCTTTTCTAACAATTGACAACATTTTCATGGTCACTGGGCTGTTAACTCCAGGCATTTAAAAGAAAAATTGAACTCAAATTCCGCCTTCTACCATGACAGGATTCAAATCCAAGTCACCAGATCACAGATCTCCAGATTAGTAACACCACTAGGTCATCGCTTTTACCAGTCTGGTTTTTTAACCCTTATGTTGATGTTTTATTTGAGCAAGCTGACATTTAGTTTTATATTTCAAGCTAAAACCAGCACAGGTGGCAATGAAGCACTGTCTCAGGACTGCCCTTGTATCACCTTGGATTATGTTTGCCAGACCTGCAGCAGAGTATTAACACATTCAAGGTGAAATTAGACTTTTTTCTTCCCAATTTCTACCAGGGTCAATTGCCAAAGGCTAAATAGCAGCAAATGCCATATAGATCGGCTTGTTATGGAGACAGCCCGGGTGGCTGCCTAGAACAGTACTGGGGCTGATGAATAGGAAACCTAACCTGTTTCAGGACTCAGACCAGAGTTTGGTTTGCTTTGTATACAGCTGCATTGTAGTCCAAAAGGAGCATTGGAGGTTGCTTCCAGAGCCTTTGAGTGTCACTTCACAGTCATCCCTAATTGCCCTTGGACTGAGTGACTTGTTGAGCCATTTCAGGCAGTATTTAAGATTCAACCACATTGTTGTGGGTGTGCAATCACAATTAGGGCAGTCCAAGTGAGGATGGCAGATTTCCTTCGCAAAAGGACATTAGTGAACTAGTTGGCTAATGACAAGCAATGATTCGTGATCACCATTACAGAGATTAACTATATTCCAGTGGTTATAGATTAAATTTTAAATTCGAACAGCCTCTATGATTTGAACACACATCTGGCCAGTGACATAACCACAATGCCACAATCTCTCTTTTTAATATATATGTATCTATTGTATATTTTTATTTATATTTTATATATTTTTTAAAAATACACCTAATTGAAGGTGAACCATGGAGGAACAGGATTGTTCCTCTTACCCAAAAATAAGACAGTCAGTCACTTGTCACCACTTTCCTCAATGCCTTCTTCAATCCTTATTTCCAAATTCTCTGTTGCTGTGCCCAATTGCCAAGATGCCTATTGGGCTCTGACTAGTTCCACTGTTAGCCAGTACTATATCAACAACATCATTGAGCAAATTAAATTCTCTCATGTCACACACTGAGGGCCAGATGTGTTATATCTATTTCTGCCCCTATACTTTCAATACTCCTCCCTATGTGTTAAAATCCACCCTATCTATTGACTACAACATAACCTAAAAGAAAGTTACCCTTTGGTTAACCATTTTTATTTTTGTGTTGGTATAAAATCCTTACTTTGTCCCCTTTAATCTATTTCATTTTGCTTCCTCTCCGTATGTTCTGTATCTCACTGTTGTGTATTAATACATTTTTTAGAGGACTTGCTCATTGGCATAAACAGTGGCAGCTTTGTATGATGGTCCAAGATTACTGAGGCACAAGGGAGACATTGAAAACCATTAGGTGAAGCAGAAAAGGGCCTCTAATGTCAGAGGCTCAGTTATGAAGAATGACTACATGAAATCCTATATTTCATTCGATTTTCTTTTGACTTAACAACATTTAATGCCTTGAAAGGAAGTGACTGAGAATCAATCTTTTGAAAGCATGAGAAACAGTAAAGGAGTACAGAAATGGGAGTGTAAAGAATACTTCAATGAAGCCAAGACGGTGGGGCGGGGCAAAAAACATACGTCGGCCTCATGTCCAAAGGTTCTTTTTAACAACGAATGATCAACCCTTGGGATAAATTTTAAGTGGAGCTGAAAATATGATACAAAATAATTTAATTGTCCGTCGTCCAAAAAAAAGTGCCATTGATTTCTTTTTAATATACAAATTGAAGATGATGATTAATAACATATAATAATGTCACAGCCTAAATAGTAATGCTGCTATTCACAACTCTTTCACCATAATTACCACAAAATTATATTTTCTACAGTTGATTTAACACAGATGGTTTGCATTAGTAGACAATTACCAAATCATCAATTAAGATAGTTTGCAGTTACGGATTAGCAAATTTTTGCAAAGAATGTCACTTAGCACCAATTTTGAAATTCCCCATGACACAAGTGCTTATTTGATGGGAATAAGCATACAGGACTGGAAAATTGTAACTTGTGGAAATCCATTGCTTCCTGCCTTCTAATCTGCTATGAATGCCTCCTGGCTTTGCATGTTATGTCAGCATGCATAATACCTTCATTAGTAATATGAATTCACTGCCTGATGATAGAGGCTGCAATTTTCCTGTTTTCACTCGTTGTATGTTAAACATGTTAATTTTCCCATTTGGGACATAATGAACTAACTTCTCAACGAAAGAACAATAAACAAAAATTTAACAGGCAACGGAGTAGCAGGGGGGTGCCTGCAGGCCCTTGCCCAGGTTCATCTGTTCCCATCTGCTTTCTTTCTTTTTTTTCTTTTTACTTCTGCTCTTCTTCTTTCATTTTCTCTTTAGTTTTTCTTTTCTTTGGCTGGTTAGTCAACAGCATCTGTACGGCAGCGAGAGCAGGCCATGCGTAGCTTCCTGGTGGTCGGAGGTGGGGGGTGAAAGCAGACATGGCTCCTCCCAGTGATTGGAGGTGGCAGCAGCTGCAGCAAGGGCATCCTCCTGGTGTTCAGGGCTGGTCACAGCGGCAGCAAAGTTACTCCAGTGATTGGAGGCAGCGGCAGAGGACTCTTCCATATGGCGACACCGGCAAAGTGACATCTTGGGAGGAGGGCGGCCAGAGCGGGACCCTTGGCCAGGCAGCGGCCTGGCCTAGTGGCACAGCCATGGACTCCTGGTTGAAGTAGGCCCAAGGACTCCTAGTGCTGACGATGCCTGGCGTAGGGAATCCTGGCATCACTGAGGCAGCAGTGAAGCCAGGGATGTTGGGTTGTGAGCACAGTAGGCCCAGAGCGGGCAGACTCCTGGTTATCGGCCGCAGCGGTGGTGAGCTGGATCCAGCGGCAAAGAGATGGCACCCAAAGAATGGCAACCAGTGCATTGAAGAGTCCGGCACAGGCGGCGGTGCAGCAGTGGAGGAGGGGTTATGGCACCAGTGTCGCTCGTGAGCCAATTCTTCAGTTATATCTTATTAGTCCTTTTATTCTTTAGCTTTTCAAAATGGTGCCAGATTGTAGCAACAATTGAAGCTTTCCTCTGTATTTTACTGAGCTAATTACTGTAACATGCAAGTGACAATAAATCATTCAATTTAATATCTTAAGACACTTGATATATGAGGGATTGGCCAAAAAGTGGGAAAGATGCTGGAACATATAATCAAGTGAAAAGCTTTCAAAGGCTTAATCAAATAGAGAATGAGAATTAAAATATGGAATGATTTAAGACTATAGCTCCATTTAGTGCAGCAAAAGCAACTGGAATTTCTATCTCCTAACTCCTATCTCTAACTTCTTCATTTAAGACAAGGGAGATGTAAAGCAGGAAACCACAGGCCAGTTAACTTATGTTATAGAGAAAATGTTAAGAAGCCAATTTTACAGGTGTTATAGAAGGGCATTTTGTTAAGTTCAAGGTAACCAGGCAGAATCAATTTGGTTTTGTGATAGGGAAATCATGTTTAACCAATTTATTAAAAAAGTAATATGTATATTGGATGAAATGAAACTGGTGAATGCACTGTACTTAGAGCTCTGAAATGCTGAGGGATCTGGGTATCCTCGTGCATGAATCGCCAAAGGTTGGTACGTAGGCGATGCAAGTAAATAGGAAAGCTAAGTGAATGTGGTCAATTATGATGAGGGGAATTGAAACAAAGGTAGGGATTAGATTAAAATAGAAAATAAATTTATTGTCACACATAATTTTACATGAAAAATACAGTGAAAAGTTTTGTAAGTCTGCTTACCACAGTATATCAAAGACAGAAGTCATATATAATAACAAAACAAAAGTAAAATTAAAGACAAAGTTCATCACAGTTCAGTTAATGGCACCCGGGCTCAGGGAAAGTCGATTAAGGAACAATGGAATACCCTGAAGACACAGCCGGGATGAGACTGCCATTCTGGGACGAGACCGTCATTCCGGGACGAGACCGCCATTCCGGGACGAGACTGTGTGCCGGGCCATTGTAAGCCAAAGATGAAGAAGACCTCGGCATGGGGACGAGACCACCAGACCAGGAGACGCACCAGGCCATGACCACCATGCCAGGCCACTCGAAGCCACCTCAGTGCTCGGCCAAGAGCAGCCTCCTGTTCCCCATCTGACGCTCTTCCTGACACTGCCGCTGTTCCACCATCAGTTCCTTTCGCCAATGCTTCTGTTTTTTCAGGTGCGCGGTTCTGAAATCTTGACACAGCCTGAGAGTCCAGGCCGGGGGAGTCAGCTCAGGACCTGCTGCCCAAGGCAGGAAGAGCCTTGGCTGGGGTGAAGCTGTGTTACACTCGTCATAGTGTTGCTACCGCTGCTGCTGCTGGAGGCCTTCTCCTTCATCCGGAATTCTCCAGGTTTTAAAAAGAAAATGAAGAAGAAAAAAGGAAAAAGAGCAAATATAAAAAGAAGAAAGAAAAAGACAAAAAAAGCCGATGGGAGCAGATGAGCCCTGGGTTCAGCACCCCTTACTCCGCTGCCATTTTGGAGCTTATGCTTCAGTTATACAGGGCACAAGTGAGACAGCATCTGGAGAATGGTGTACACCATTTATCTCCTTCTTTGTGGAAAAATGCAGTTCAGAGAACATTTATCAGACTGGTACCTAGAATGGACAGGTTTCCTAATGAGAAAGGTTTGGACCGGTTAGTTTTAAATCTGCTGGAGTTTAGAAGAGTAGGAAGATTGAAATACGTAAGATCCTGAAGGATCTTGACAATTTGAATGCAGAAAGGATGTGAGGGAATCTATAAATAATGATCACCATTTAAAAATCGGGGTCACCAAATTAAGACCCAATTAATGAGGAAGGTTTCTTTTAATCACAGAGGTTTGAGTCTCTCTTCCTCAAAGCGCAGACTCTGAAAATGTTTAAGCCAGAGATGGGTAGGATCTTGGCAAGCAAAGAGCTGAAAGGTTGTGAGAGATTGGTGGGGATGTGGAGTTGTGGTTGTAATTAGATCAATCATAATCTTATAAAATGTCAGAGCAGACTGAAGGGGCTGAACTGCCTGCTCATGTTCCACGGTTGTGTTTTTGTATGCTTGTATGCAGCAGGTGAGGAAAGGTGGGAGAAGAGTGTATACAAGCACTGGCTGATTTCAAAGACTTCAGGAAATTAAAAGAACCACTTGCAAAAAGGTCATGATGGAATTTATACATGAGAAACAGGAGTTTAAGCCGCTGATTGATAAAGCAGGAGCATACACAGAAAATTTTTTTTGAAAAAATATACTTTATTCATGAAATATAAAAATAAACAAATTTACAGACCTACCCGGTCATACTATCCGCTCCGGATTACCCAGGGGGTACGTACGCCAACTAAAGGAAAAAAACAACAAAAACAAAAGAAAAAACTCCTGGTTGGCCCCCTGACCAGTTGGAGGAGGCCCCAGCTGGACCCAGTTATTGAAAGGGCCCCTGTTATATTCCGGCCGAGGGGTCTTACATGGTGGTCTTTCCCCATCGCGCCTTGGCGGTGGCCACCCCAAGCTTTAGCGCGTCCCTCAGCGCGTAGTCCTGGACTTGGAGGGCGCCAGTCTACAACACTCAGTCGGGGTTAGTTCTTTCAGCTGGAAGACCAGCAAGTTGCGGACAGACCAAAGAGCATCGGAGCATACACAGAAAATACTTTAACGTACTGCACATAAGTGGTTCAGTGGTTAGCACTCCTGCCTCACAGCACCAGGGACCTGGGTTTGATTCCACCCTTAGGTGATTGTTTGTGTGGAGTTTGCAAATTCTCCCTGTATCCATGTGGGTTTCCTTCAGGTGTTCCAGTTTCCTCCCATAGTCAAAAGACATGGAGGTGAGGTGCTTTGGCCATGCTAAATTGCCCATAGAGTCTAGAGAGGTGCAGGCTATGTAGATTAACCATGGGAAATGTCGGGTTGTAGGTAGGGAGATGGGCTGAACAGCCTGCTTCCACACTGTAAGGGTTCTATGAATACTGGAGAAACTCAATCTGCACATTTGTACTAAGATATCACTGTAAATGGTGACTTGTAATGTTTCACTGTATTCATTTGAACACATGTGACAATAAAACTAATTCTGAGATTCTCAGTATCTGAGGACAGAGCAAACAGAGGTGAAACTTTGTGCCCATTATTAACCTTCTTCAGAACTGAAAGGGGTTGGGAAGTGGTGGCTTTCATACTTTTGAAAGAAGTGGAGAATATTGGAACATTGCAGCAAGATCAGGACAGAAGTGTTAGCATATCTTAGCAAGAAAGTTTATTGAAATAGCAAACACCTGGAGGTTTGGGGCTATTCTGATGGAGAGCACAAAGGTATTCCACAAAGCAAACACCCAGTCTGCATTTGGTCTCACCAATGTAAAGCAGACTGCACTTTGAGTAGCAAATTACTTATACATCTTTCATTTTAGTCCTCTGTACTTGCCGCTCAAGGGCATCTTACAGGTGAAGCAACGTTTCACTTTTACTTATTTTAACGCAGTGTACCATATTCACCGTTGACAGTTCGACCCAGTACAGAAATGCTAGCATGGGAACAAGTCCACTCAATGAAATGGCAAGCAACTGAAAGGTCGTGTTCCTTCCTACAAACTGAGTGAAGGTGTCCCGGGCCTGCTGCAAGGCTTACGTTCCCCTCCTCACCACGGCCTTGTCTTGTTTGTGCCTTGTCTAATTTGCTGTCAGCAGTGAGGACCCACTTCCACCCTTTCACACCTTCATTGGCATCCATTTTACATCCCTCTTTCTCTTTCACCATAGTTGGCAACAATTTTGGCTTGTGCACTGGGCCTCCACACCATCTGTTCTCCTTGATCCTCCTCCGTCTCTGTTAAATGTGTGGAAACCATTCTTTTCCAACTATTTTCAGTTCTGAAGAAGGGACATACTGGGTTCAAAACATTTACTCTGTTTCTTGATCTTCACAGATTCTGCCAGTCCTACTGACTTGTTCTAACAGTTTCTGTGTTTGTTTCAGATTTCCAGCATTTGCAGCTTTTTGCTTTTAATACTGGAGATTAGCACTTGCAGGGGTAATGAGTGAATGATTTCTAAGGCAGGACCATGCTAAAAGTGGCCTTTTTTTGAATCTGTTGGAGTTTTTAATGAAGAGTAATCCTGAGTCTAGTATTTCACCGGTGGTGGGAATAAAGTAGGAAGACAGGTGTTGTGGAAGCTTGCTAATTTGGTGCTGAAGAGGAAATTAGGTCAAAATAGGACGATGAGTTGAGTAGTAGAAAGAGAGCCTATTTCCCTTTGCTGTCTCAGACACTCAAAGACAATGCTTTTAATGATTGCTAATCAGTTTATTGAATGGAAACGGACAAAAAAGGCCAGAAATGGATTCTTAGAATGTCCTGTCTGCATCTACCAAAGTACAATTCACCACACTTCGATGATTAGACATAGCTTCCTAGTAAATAGCCAGGAACTCTGCAAGCTCCAGGTTCATTCAGCAATGGCTACATCAAGAAAAGATTGTTGTTATATCCTTTCATCTATGGAAAGTGTCAGACATGTATCAAGTGAAACACAGAGATAACAAGGTGTAGAGCTGGATGAACACAGCAGGCCAAGCAGCATCAGAGGAGCAGGAAGGCTGACGTTTCAGGCCTAGACCCTTCTTCAGAAATGGGGGAGGGTAAGGGGGTTCTGAAATAAATAGGGAGGGGGGGAGGTGGATAGAAGATGGATAGAGGAGAGGATAGGTGGAGAGGAGACAGACAGGTCAAAGAGGCAGGGATGGAGCCAGTAAAGGTGAGTGCAGGTGGGGAAGTAGGGAGGAGAGAGGTCAGTCCAGGGAGGACAGACTGGTCAAGGGGGTGGGATGAGGTTAGTAGGTAGGAGATGGGGGTGGGGCTTGAGGTGGGAGGAGGGGATAGGTGGGAGGAAGGACAGGTTAGGGAGGCAGGGACGAGCTGGACTGGTTTTGGGATGCGGTAGGCGGAGGGGAGATTTTGAAGCTTGTGAAATCCACATTGATACCATTGGGCTGCAGGGTTCCCAAGCGGAATATGAGTTGCTGTTCCTGCAACCTTTGGGTAGCATCATTGTGGCACTGCAGGAGGCCCAGGATGGACATGTCGTCTGCGGAATGGGAGGGGGAATTGAAATGGTTCGCGACTGGGAGGTGCAGTTGTTTAGTGCGAACCGAGCATAGGTGTTCTGCAAAGCGGTCCCCAAGCATCTGCTTAGTTTCCCCGATGTAGAGGGGGGCACAATGGGAACAGCGGATGCAGTATACCACATTAGCAGATGTGCAGGTGAACATCTGCTTGATGTGGAAAGTCTTCTTGGGTCCTGGGATGGGGGTGAGGGGCGAGGTGTAGGGGCAGGTGTAGCACTTCCTGCGGTTGGAGGGAAAAGTGCCAGGTGTCGTGGGACTGGAGGGGAGTGTGGAGCGGACAAGGGAGTCATGGAGAGAGTGGTCCCTCTGGAAAGCAGATAAAGGTGGGGAGGGAAAAATGTCTTTGGTGGTGGCGTCGGATTGCAGATGGCGGAAGTGTCGGAGGATGATGCATTGGATCTGGAGGTCGGTGGGGTGGTACGTGAGGACGAGGGGGATTCTGTTTTGGTTGTTATTGCAGGGAGGGGGTGTGAGGGATGAGTTGCGAAAATGCGTGAGACATCGTCGAGGGTGTTCTTGACCACTGAGGCGGGGAAGTTGCGGTCCTTGAAAAACGAGGACATCTGAGATGTACAGGAGTGGAATTCCTCATCCTGGGAGCAGATGCAGCAGAGGCGAAGGAATTGGGACTAGGGGATGGCATTTTTGCAGGAAGGTGGATGGGAGGAGGTGTAATCTAGGTAGCTGTGGGAGTCGGTGGGCTTGAAATGGATATCGGTTTCTAGGTGGTTGCCAGAGATGGAGACAGAGAGGTCCAGGAAGGAGAGAGAGGTATTAGAGATGGTCCAGGTGATCTCCGGATCCAACACATCATCCTCTGACACTTCCTTCATCTGTAATCCCTGGACTGACCTCTCTCCTCCCTACCTCCCCACCTACACTCACCTTTACTGTCTCCATCCCCGCCTCTTTGACCTGTCTGTCTCCTCTCCACCTATCTCCTCCTCTATCCATCTTCTATCCGCCTCCCCCCTCTCCCTATTTATTTCAGAACCCTCTTCCCCTCCCCCATTTCTGGAGAAGGGTCTAGGCCCGAAACGTCAGCCTTCCTGCTCTTCTGATGCTGCTTGGCCTGCTGTGTTCATCCAGCTCTACACCTTGTTATCTCAGATTCTCCAGCATCTGCAGTTCCTACTATCAAGTGAAACCCATTTGGGATGGCCTAACTTTATAAGGTATGCTGTTATGACTAAGACCAGAGAAGTGAACACATTTCTCTGTTTCCACTCTTGAGGTCGTATAACAGAGTTTGAATTTTTTAAGGAGATGTGCTCTTTATGTATATATTCAATCATGTGTAAAACTATGAGTTATAAAGTAAGCCAAGATACCTATTAAATATTACTATTGTATTTGCTTCTAACAACTTGTCCAGCAGTACGTTTCAGGCGCTTCGTGTCATCGGGTCATACAGCATAGAAACAGTCCCTTTGGTCCAACTGTCCGTGCTGACTACATTTCCAAAATAAACCAGTCCCACCTGCCTGACAATATCCCTCCAAACCTTTCCCATTCGTGAACTTAAACATTGTAACTGTACCTGCATCCATCACTTTTTCTGGCAGTTCTTTCCACACATGGGTCACTCTCTGTGTAAAAAACTTGCCTCTCGCATCTCTTTTAAGCTTTCCCCTTTTTTCCCTTAAACCATGTCCCCTAGTAATTGATTTTTGATGAAGGGTCTAGACCCGAAACGTCAGCTTTCCTACTCCTCTGACGCTGCTTGGCCTGCTGTGTTCATCCAGCTCGACACCTTGTTATTCCCTAGTAATTGACATGTCTACCCTGAGAAAAAAGACTCCGATTATCTTTGCCTCTCATAATTTTGTAAACTTCTGTCAGGTCACCCTTCAGCCTCCAATGTTCAAGTGAAAACGTACCAAAGGAGCCCATCATTGTTGGTGATATTCGTAAATGATATAGATGAGAATGTAGGGGTGATGATAAGTATGTTTGTGGATGACACAAAGATAAGCTGTGGAGGTGACAGCGAGTAGGAAGGTGTTAGGTTAAGAGAAAACATAGGTGAATTGGTCAGATGGGTAGATCAATGACAGGTGGAAGTTACATCATAGAATCCCTATAGTGTGGAAACAGGGCCTTCGGCCCAACAAGTCCACACTGACCCTCACAGCATCCCACCCAGACCTATTCCCCTATTACCCACCTAACCTATACATCCCTGAACTCAACAGGCAATTTAGCATGGCCAATCCACCGAGCCTGCACATCTTTGGACTGTAGGAGGAAACCAGAGCACCCAGAGGAAGCCCACACAGACACAGAGAGCATGTGTAAACTCCACCCAGACAGTCGCCCAAGGGTGGAATTGAACCCACGTCCCTGGCACTGTCAAGTAGCTGTGCTAGCCACTGTTACACTGTGCCACTCTTAAAAACGCTGATAAATGTGAGATGACGCGCTTTGGATGAAGGAACAAGGCAAGGCAATACTCAACGAATGGCAGGATACAGGGAAGCTCAGATAAAATCAGGAATCTTGAGGTATTTGTCCACAGATCCATGAAGGTGGCAGGACAGATTAATAGGGTAGTTAAAAAGGCATATGGGACACCTGCCTTTATCAGTTATAGCATAGTTTATAAGAGCAGGGAGCTTTACAGATCGCATTTCTTGCATTTCACGCACTTCAGCCCTCACACCCCCTCCCCGCAATAACAACACAGACAGAATTCCCCATGTCCTCATGTATCACCCCATCAACCTCCGGATTCAACGCATCATTCTCTGTCACTTCCGCCGCTTGCAATCTGACCCCACAACCAAGGACATGTTTCCCTTCCCACTCTTATTGCCTTCTGGAGGGGCCTCTCTCTCCGTAACTCCCTCGTCCACTCCACATTCCCCACCAGCCTCACCATCCCTGGCACTTTTCCCTGCCACCGCAGGAAGTGCTACACCTGCCCCCACACCTCCCCTCTCACCCCCATCCCAGGCCCCAAGAAAACCTTCCACATCAAACAGATGTTCACCTGCACATTCGCTAATGTGGTATATTGTATCCGCTGTTCCCGATGTGGCCTCCTGTACATCGGGGAGACCAAGCGGAGGCTTGTAGACTGCTTTGTGGAACACCTACGCTCAGTTCATGACAAATGACAACGCCTCCAAGTTGCAAACCACTTCAACTCCCCCTCCCACTCCTTGGACGACATGTCCATCCTGGGCCTCCTCCAGCGTCACAACAATGCCTCCCAAAGGCTGGAGGAACAGCACCTCATATTACGCCTGGGAACTCTGCAGCCCAATGGTCTCCATGTGAACTTTACAAGCTTCAAAACCTCATCCCAAGATCAGCCCATCTCGTCCCTGCCTCCTTGACCTGTCCGTCTTGTTTCCCACCTATCCGCTCCTCCCACCTCACTGACCAACTCCCACCCCCACTTCCTACCTACTAGCCTCATCCCTGCCTCCGTGACCTGTCCGTCTTCCCTCCCAGCTACCCGCCCCTCCCTCCTCACTGACCAACCCCCATCCCAACTCCCTACTTACACTCACCTGTAGTGGCTTCATCCCTGCCTTCTTGACCCGTCTGTCTTCTCTCTACCTATTTGCTCCTCTATCCACCTTCTATCATTGCCTCCCCTCTCTGTTTATTTCAGAGCGCCCTTCCCCTCCCCCATTTCTGAAGAAGGGTCCAGACCAGATATGTCAGTTTTCCTGCTCTTCTGATGCTGCCTGGCCTGCTGTGCTCCTCCAGCTCCACACCTTGTTATCTCAGACTCCAGCATCGGCAGTTCTTACTATCTCTTTACAGAACTTTGGCTAGGTCACAGCTGGAGTACCGTGTACAGCTATGGTCATCACACTATAGGAAGGATGACAGAATTTACTCTGCAATTTGAGAGGGAGAAGATAGAATCAGAGGTAGCGATATTACAGCTGAATAAAGGCAACTACAGAGGTATGAGGGAAGAGCTGGGCAGAATTGACTGGAAGAGGAGCCTAGCAGGAAAGACAGTGGAACAGCAATGGCAGGAGTTTCTGGGAGTAATTCAGGAGATGCAGCAAAAATTCATCCCTTGGCAAAAGAAGCATGGTACAGGGAGGGTGAGACAACCATGGCTGACTAAGGAAGTCCGGGATAGCATAAAAGCAAAAGAGAAAGCATATAGTGTGGCGAAGGGCAGTGGGAAATCAGAGAACTGGGAAGACCAACTGAGGGCAACAAAAAAAGAAATAAGGAGGGAGAAGATTAAATATGAGGGTAAGCTAGCCAGTAATATAAATGAAGACTCTTTACTCAGAGAGTGGTAAGGGCATGGAATGCCCTGCCTGCCAATGTAGTTAACTCAGCCACATTATGGGCATTTAAACAGTCCTTGGATAAGCATATGGATGACGATGGGATAGTGTAGGGCGATGGGCTTAGATTAGTTCACAGGTTGGCGCAACATCGAGGGCCGAAGGACCTGTTCTGCGCTGTATTGTTCTATGTTCTATGTTCTAAGACTGTAAGAGTTTCTTTAGATATATAAAGGGCAAAAGAGAGGCAAAAGTGGACATTGGACCACTGGAAAATGATGATGGAGAGATAGCAGTGGGGAACAAGGAAATGGCTGAGGAACTGAATAATTACTTTGCGTCAGTCTTCACGGTGGAAGACAGGAGTAATCTCCCAAAAATTCAAGAGAGTCAGGGAGCAGAGCTGAGTATGGTGGCCATCACTAAGGAAAAGGTGCCAGTAAAACTGATTGGCCTAAAGGTGGATAAATCACCTGGACCAGATGGACTACACCCCAGAGTTCTAAAGGAGATAGCTGAAGAGATAGTGGAAGCATTAGTGGTACTCTTTCAGGAATCTCTAGAGTCAGGATTGGAAAATCGCTAATGTGACACCCCTGTTTAAAAAGGGAGTAAGGCAAAAGAAGGAAAATTACAGGCCGATTAGCCTAACCTCGGTCATGGGTAAGATTTTGGAGCCCATTGTAAAGGATGAGATTTCTGAATATTTGGAAGTGTATAGAAAAATAGGGCAAAGTCAGCATGGTTTCATCGAGGGGAGGTCATGCCTGACAAATCTGCTAGAATTCTTTGAGGAAGTAAAGAGCAGGGTAGACCAAGGAGAGCCAATGGAAGTTATCTACCTGGACTTCAAGAAGGCCTTTGATAAGGTGCCACACAGGAGGCTGCTGAGTAAGATAAGGGCCCATGGTGTGAGAGGCAAGGTGCTAGCATGGATAGAAGATTGGCTGTCTGGCAGAAAGCAGAGAGTGGGGATAAAGGGGTCTTCCTTGGGAGCCGTTGGCAAATGGAGTTTTGCAAGGGTCGGTGTTGGGACTACAACTTTTCACTTTGTACATTAATGGTCTAGAAGAAGGACTGTGGGCTTTCTGGCTAAGTTTGCAGATAATTCAAAGATAGGTGGAGGGACAGGTAGTATTGAGGAGGTGGGGAGGCTGCAGAAGGATTTGGACAGGTTAGGAGAGTGGGCAAAGAAGAGGCAGATGGAGTACAACGTGGGAAATTATGAGGTCATGCACTTTGGTAAGAAGAATAAAAGCATAGACTATTTTCTAAATGGAGAGAAAATTCAGAAATCTGAAGTGCAAAGAGACTTCGGAGTTATAGTCCAAGATTCTCTCAAGGTAAAATTGCAGGTTGCATCAGCAATCAGGAAGGCAAATGCAATGTTGGCATTTATTTAGAGAGGACTTGAATATAAAAGCAGGGATGTATTACTGAGGCTTTGTAAGATTCTGATCAGGCCACATTTGGAATATTGTGTGCAGTTTTGGGCCCCATATCTCAGGAAGGATGTACTGGCCCTAGAGCAGGTTCAGAGGAGGTTCATGAGAATGGTCCCAGGAATGGAAAGCTTAACATATGAGGAACGTTTGAGAACTCTGGGACTATACTCATTGGAGTTTAGAAGGATGAGGGGGGATCTAATTGAAACTTACAGAATATCGAATGTTGGGAAGATGCTTCCTTTGGTAGGAGAAACTAAGACCCGAGGGCACAGCCTTAGAGTTTCAGAGCCTTTTAGAACGGAGATAAGGAAAAATTCCTGCAGCCAGAGAGTGGTGAATCTACAGAATTCACTGCTACAGAAGGCTGTGGAGGCCAGGTCATTAAGTACATTTAAGACTGAGATAGATAGGTTCTTGATTATTGAAGCGATCAAGGGTTATGGGGATAAAGCAGGAGAATGGGGTTAAGGAACTTATCAGCCATGATTGAATGGCAAAACAGATTTGATGGGCCGAATGGACTAATTTCTGCTCCTATGTCTTATGGTCTTATGGATGTGATTGTGCTGGAGAAGGAGCAGAGGAGATCCATCAGGATGTTGCTTGGGTTAGAGTATTTCAGCTATGAAGAGAGGCTCGATAAACTCAGGTTGTTTCCTTTAGAGCAAAGAAGTTGGAGGGGACCTGAATAAGAGGGAGCTGTTCTCCTTAGGTAGAGGTCAATAACAAGGCTTGGGTGGGGGGGAGGGGTTTGGTAATTTTAAAGTGAAAGATGGAAGGTTTAGAGGGATATAAGGAAAACCATTTTCATTCAGAGGGTGGGGGAGTCTGGAATACACTGCCCGAGACTGTAGCTGACGACGGAAACCTCACAATCTTTCCAAAGTACTTCGATAAGCACTTAAAGTGTCATACCATGAAAAGTTATGGGTCTAGTGCAGGTAAGTGGGACTCGTGCTAGTAGTTGGGTACTTTTTATGGTACAGGCTTGATGGGCAAAGGGCCTCTTCAGTACGTATAATTTTATGAAAATCTGTATTATTCTGAAATATTCCAACTTGTAACAGAGGTAGGATCCCAACATAAGAATTGCAGAGTGAGATAGAGGGGTCATTAGGTTCTGCAAGACCTTCTACTTGGTATTTCTGTTTTGTGTTGTATAACCACAGACTAATAAACATTGCCTCTTCTGGCTGGGACATCCAGTTTGAGAAAGAGAGAACGAAAGACTAATGGAACAGATTAGTTACAGGGGATCTACTTCGGTGCTTTCCTGGGAAGCACCCCACTTCCACAGTTCTAACCTCACCTTAATCCTTTCCTCATCCTCTTGCCACCCCAACCTTGAACTTGCTGAGATCTTTCACCTGGATATAGTTGGCCTCCTCAGCATTGAGACTAGTTACAGCAGCGACCACTGATTCCAGCAAGTGCTGCATGCACTGCAGAGCTGCTGGTCAATCTGTTCGAACAACAGCTCTCAAAGGCAAAGCCTCCTCCTGAGAAAGAGGCAGAGGTTTCAGCATTAAATTGCTGCAAGTCTCCCAGCATTAGATCGCTGCAGGTTTATCGTCAGGGCTGTGAATGGGCTCCCTGCTGGACTGCTTACAGTGCCCTGTAAATCCAGCTCCATATTGGTAAGTGGTTTCTAAGGCTTAGAGTAAGATAACCGCATGATACGGAAAAAATAAACAGAAGTATCACATGACATATTTATTCTATTCCAACCCTTACCATCTCAAAATGTTTGAAAGAGATGACAGACTGAATAGTATGATCAACGATCTCCTGTGAAACACAGATTCAGTGATCAAAATAATGTTTGGAATGTTTAAAGTACACTTCACTGCCCTACACTGATCAGGAGGTACTCTGCAGTATGTCTCATGTCTCATGCCAGATGTTTGTGGTGCGCTGTCGCCTGCACAGTTTGGCCCATGGACCACTGGCATTGGTCTAAATCTTCATGAAGGAAGAATGCATGCCTTTGAAATAGAGGATGGCATACCACAAAGCTGATCTGGGCAGATAACGTCTTTTAGCTGGCAAGGAAAGGAAAGGAAAATGTTATTCAGCCATTTATTTTACTTTACAAGAACACAAACACCACAGAAAAACATCATGCCTGAAAGTTATTGAGTGGAATTTGTTCCCTCGGAAAATGGATATCCTTTTAGCAACTTATTCTCCAAATTCCATCCCAACTCTGAATTTGCAGTGCAAACCAATTTAATTTTGAAAAGCAAGAAACTCAAGTAAGACAAAAGCAAAATACCGCTAGAAACACTTTGCAGGTCGGGCACCATCTGTGGAGACAAACAGAGTTCACATTTTGGATCATAAGACCATAAGAAATGGGAACAGAAATGAACAGTTCAATCCTTCACCTCTTTTCTTTACGATCATGGCTGATTTGTATTTCTTCATGTTTACTTTCCTGTCCTTTCCACATAACACTTAATTCCTTCACTGATCAAGAATCTATCTATCTCAGCTTTAAATATACCCAAGGAAATTGCTCATACAGCTTTTTGTGGCAGGGAGTTCCAAAGGCTCATAAGCCTCTGAGAGAAGAAATTCCTCCTAATCTCCATCTTAAATTGGCACCCCTTTTTCTAAGATGATGATCAGTCCTTTTCAATCAGTATCTCACTCAATAAAGTACTGGGCTGCATAAACATCCACCAGAATACAAGTCAGCATGGATTATTGATCAGACACCATAGCAAATTCTATGTATACTAATTAAAATGTTGTTACCTTTGGTTGCCACAGAGGCATTCTGTATGTAATATTCAGTTGAGCAGGAGTTAACATGATAAAGAAAGAAAGATACTTACAATTATAATGATGAACAAATTGCTCATCACAGTGAAATATACAAGTAAAAAGGGACACAATGACGGAAAGGCAATATCAGCACTTCTAATTATTACTGAACGTACAAGATGAAGAGATACCTGTCTTGTAATTTTCTTCCCTTTTCCCCAGAGTAGATTATGGTTGGCCCACCATTCAGTCTGAACTAAATCGTTGCTGCTCAGGTGAGGAATTTGGTAGAATGCAGAGCATTTAGACTGAGACCGGATATTCTTGTGGGATCACTGTCAGATTCTAAGCATTCACTCTCAATAACCTCCATCGGTTATGTCATCTGGTCATCTTAGAAAACAAAATTGTGTGCACGGATGTTGCTTTGATGCATCATGATCCCAGGGTTAGCAATTTTATGGTCTTCTGTGGTGTGATTGTTACTTGTGGTGACTCATATGGTACTGTTCTCCTTAAATCCAGCATGATCCAACACCAAGAACCCCACTAGGGATGGTACAACAATTTTTTTTAAACAAATCATTTATTGCCCATTTCTAATTGACCAGAGTACAGTTAAGGGTCAACCACATTGCTGTGGGCCTGGAGTCACGTATAGGACAGACTATGTCAAGATGGCAGTTTCCTTCCCTAAAGGACATTAATGAACTAGATGGGTTTTTGCCAACAATCAACAATGGATCGGTGTTAATCATTTGACAGAGTTTACATTTTAGGTCATAAGACCATAAGAAATAGAACTGGAGTGAACAGTTCAGACCCTCGAATCCTGGTCTGAGCTTTCGACTTGTACCCTAAGATCTCTTCATGTATCAATGCACCCAATGATCCTGCCATTTACCATAAACTTCCCTCTTGCATTAGGGCCTCTCAAAATGCATCACGTTACACTTGTCCAGATTAAATTTCGTCTGCCATTTCTCCTCCCAACTTTGCAAATGATCTATTTCCTGCTGCATCTTTTGAACCTTCTTCACTCTCCCAACTCCAGCAATTCTTGTGTCATCTGCAAACGTACTAATCAGACCACGTACATCTTCATCCAAGTCATTTATACAAATTACAAACAACAGCGGTCCCAGCACTTATCCTTGTGGAACACCACTGGTCACAGACCTCCAGCCAGAGAAACACCCTTCCACAACTACCCTTTGTCTTCTATGACCAAGCCAATTTCATATCCAACTTACTAATTCTCTGTGGATTCCATGTGACTGAATATAACACGAGGGGCCCTGTTAAGTGCTTTAGTAAAGTCCATGTAGACAACATCCTACCCTCATCAATCATCTTCATCACTTCCTCAAAAACTGAATCAGGTTTGTGAGTAAGACCTCCCCTGCACAAACTCATGCTGACTATTTGCCTGAACTATGATCATATCTTCTGTTCTTGTAAATTGTCTCAATTCTCCCATCATTGCTCCTTTAGTTTGAAGTTACTATGTCTTTGAACACTTATTCGCCTGTCACCACCTCAGAGCTTACTGGCTAATTTACTATAAGTTTCACAGTGGAGCCACCAAAGCATTACATCTTCATCCAGCCCACATCCTTCCCTTAGTCTCTCCTATCTTAGCAGTATCCAGTAATATGTGTTCTCAACCAGGATTCTTAATGAAGGTAAATTCCCCTTTTCAGAGGGAAAGAGGAACTGTAGGATGTGGACTTATCAAGATTCTTTACATTAGGAGCACAGCTTGGATTTCTCATGTGTTTGTTCTTTTTCTCCTGCACTCTGAAAAAAAATTGGATACTTATTCCGGAAATTCCCAACCAAAAATGGACAAAAAAAATTTGATTACATATTGTAAATTGTTGAGTTTCAAACCTAGACTCTTCCCAATAGAAAGCCATTGCTCCGTGAGTACATTCACTTACTCCATGCAGAAAGCAATGGTTCTTTCAGAGCATTTTGAAGAATAGTGACCAACTGAAAGATCTTGCAGCAGTGGGAACACAACTGTGTGGTCCCATAGGCAAAGGATTAATCTTTACAATGATACGTTTAGGAACAAAAAATGAATTGTTTTAATATGGTAGTGGCACTATCCCTTAAACTGTAAATAGAACTTTGTTAATCTGGAAATGAAGAATTGCATGAGAGGAAAATAAACTCATTTTTTTGTGAAATCTGACATACAGAACATACACAGGATGTGACTACATTTTCATTAATGCTAATTTTACTTATTTTCTGGTTCAATAGTTAAGCGATTAAATCTTGGCTTGCATGTGTTTTCAATGTACCAAACTAATTTGACATTTATCCTAATGTAAAACATTCCTCTTAACTGTAAAATGCAGAAAATTGGTTCTAGCTAACAAATTACACACTACTAGATTGAGAATAGAGTTTAAAACGTATTCCATCTGCATCACATTTTAATGATTTAAGTTTAATTTCCATACAAATTGTTTACAGCAGTTTCTCCATGACTTGCTCTCGATCAGATGTCCCACCTTGTAATCCTTCAGCAAGCTAATCAGGATCATTACTCATGAGGGTTGGAGAGTTGCCCACCACCTACCATAGGGAGACATATGACAAACACAAGCCATGATGTAAACATTAATACTCAGTGCCATCAACCCGCCCGAAGACAAGGACATTTTTGGAAACTGATGAAATGATTGATTCACTTGATGCAGTACCACCCACTACTTCTGAGGATCTATGGAGGCCAACAGAAAAGATTCCTACTTGAAAGCATACCACAGCATAGTACTTAGTGCATTAATGGTATATAGCTGATGATGCTCGAATCTCCAGTGATATCAAATGTGGAGCAACTAGTTGTTGCTAACACATTGCTCAAAATGAATTCAGGAAAACTTTCTTAACCGGAATGTAGCAATCCCAACAAGGGAGAGGACAGTTCTGGGTTTAAATTTAAGGAATGAAACTGTTGGATATTCAGTGGGAAAGCATTTAGTCAAAGTGATCATTATTCAGCGATATTTGGGGTAGCCATGGAAAAGTACAGACCAAGAATAAAGTTGTCAATTGGTAGCAGATAATCTGAGATGTGATTTTCTTAAAGTGGGCTAGAAACAGCTGTGAAATCAGAGCCAGATCAGTGGGATGCATTCAATGAAGTATAAGTGAATGTTATCCTGAGTAATGATGAGTGTGTCATGTGAGATGCTATCAAGTATCTTGATAAAATCCATATCAACCGCTTTCAACGATGTTCATCAAAACTCTTTGCTTCCTCCTCAAGAGATTTGAACAAGGCATTCATAGAGTGGTACTGTGGCTCAGCAGTCAGCATCACTGCCTCATTACAGCAGGTACCTGGGTTTGATTCCAGCCTTGGGCCACCATCTGTGTGGACTTTGCAAGTGGATCTTACCAATCCAACACTAATCAATGTCAAGAGGCTGAAGGAAGGATAATGAGAAAAGGAAAGCTTATGGCAGATTCAAAGGACTTAATTAAAAAGTGCAAGAATGAAATTATGATGGAAGCTAGAAAAACAGAGGCAGATAGCACAAAAAAGTATTGACAAGGAAAAGCTAAAGATTTATAAAAATATATATTTAAAGAGCAGTTGAGTAACTGAAGAACGTGTAGGGGGCACACGGATAAAGAGGGAAGCAGATTCTGATATTATTGCTAAACTGTTAGTTCAGAGATCCAGGGAATGTGTTCTGGAGACCGTGGTGCAAATCCTGCTATAGTAGTTGGCAGAATTTGAATTCAACAAAAGCCCGGAATTAAGAGTCTAATGATGACCATTGTTGATTGTCAGAAAAACCCATCTGGCTCACTGATGTCCTTTCAGGAAGAAAAGGAGGTGTATTGGACCATCTCCAACACTTCTCTCTCCTTCCTGGACCTCTCTGTCTCCATCTCGGGCAACCACCTAGAGACAGATGTCCATTTCAAGCCCACTGACTCCCACAGCTACCTGGAAT
>JAHRHZ010000249.1:37057381-37069980 GCA_024137785.1 Ginglymostoma cirratum
CCCCATGCTTGTTATCTCGGATTCTCCAGCATCTGCAGTACCTTTTATCTCTGCTGTCCTTACCTGGTCTGGCCTACATGTGACTTCACACCCACAGAAATATGGTTGAATCTTAACTGCCATGTGGGCAATTAAGGATGGGCAATTAACACTAGTCAGTGATGGTCACATCCCAGTCATGAATTAAAAAAACTTGCCCCATAGAATGGTGGATATTTGAGATCTCTGCCTGGTTAGTTGGTGGAGGCAAAAGCCCTCAACTCTTTAAAAGGGATCTGGAACCTGAAACCTGTTATTTGCAAAGCTATGGGCCAAGTGCTTAAAATTGGGATTAGAATGGGACTGAATTATATCTTTCTTTGGTGGAATTTTTCTCTGGTTCTGTAGCTATTAAATACCATGTGGGTAACCTGTCTGAGGAAGCAGAGGATGCTGGTACAGCTCTTAATGCGTACCAAGCATGAATTTTGAGGAGGTTTTGGGGTCTCAGCCACTGACTGGAGCACATAAGTGGCAAATAATTTTCCCTTGCACTCCCCCATCCCTCCCTGACACAAAACTCATCATGGGTAAAAAGCAGAATTCCAACTAATTTGTACCTTTTTTCACAAAAGAGAGGGTTGATGTAGACATTGCAATCAGAGATTAAATGAAAAATCAACTCAAAGACAGTTTGCCAGGATTTGTTGAGGGAAGCCTATGGCTGAACCATAGAATCCCAACAATGCAGAAGGGGATCATTAGGCCCATCAAGTCAGCCCCAATCCCCTGAAGAGCAATCCAGCCAGATCTGCTCCTGTCCATATCCTGCATTTCCTATGGCTAATCTGCACATCGTTGGTAATTTAGTATGGCCAATCTACCCAAACTTGCACAGTGGGAGGAAGCCAAAGCTCAGGAGGAAACCGCTACAGACACAGCGAGAATGTGCAAACTCCACACAGACTGTTGCCCAAGGCTGGAATTGAACCCAGGTACCTGGTGCTATGAGGCAGCAGTGCTGACCACTGAGCCACCATCCCACTCTATGAATGCCATGTTTGAATATTTTGAGCAGAGAGCAGGGAGTTTTGATGACCATCGTTGATGTAGTCTATATGGATTTTATCAAGATATTTGATAGCATCTCACATAACACACTCACTTTAAAACTAAAAACATAAAGGATCCACGAGGACTGAAAAAACTGTTTCCAGCGATGGTCTACAAGGTTTCAGGACTTGATCCCTTGGTCTCTGTGGTATGTATCATTGATGTCGGATGGGACATAGGATTCATGCTTTGCAGAAGATACAAAAATTGACCGTGTGTTTGGAATTGAAGAAGAAAGCTGGAGCTTGCAAGAAGATATAAATTAACGAGTAAGCAAAGAACATGGTAAACAGTTCAACCTGAACAAATATGAGGTAAACCATTTGTGGAAAGCTAAAAAGGCAAGTAAAATACAACAAATGGGAGTATACTGTGAAGGTAGAGGAACATAGACTCAGAATGGATGTTTAATGTTTCCTGAATAAGGCTAGATAAAATGATGAAGTGGTCAAGAAGGCAATAATAACGATAGGAACTTGCTTTTATTGGCAAAGAATAACAAATAAGGTTGAAGGTTATGCTGCAACTGTATAAAAGATCATTTAGGCCATACCTGGAGAATGCAAACTGTTCTGGTCACTGCAAGATAAGAAAGATGGAATTGCATTGCACAAAGGGGATTTCTGAGGATGTTGACTGCCCTGATACATTTTAGTTATGAGGAAAGATTGAATAGGCCACGCTTTTTTCATTGTAACAAAGGAGCTGAGGGGAGACCTAACTCAAGTGCATAAAATTATGAGGAGTCTAGATGAAATTAATAGGAAAGCCATTTTTCCATTGATGGATAGATTGAAAATCAGAGGCAAAGATTTAGGATAAGAAGGAGGAGGAATCCAAGGGGAAGTCTCTCCCCTAAAGTGTGGTGCAAATTTCAAACTCAAAGCCTGACAGAGAACTAAAGGTAGAAGCCATCATAACATTTGAAAGGTTCTTGGATTTGCTCTTGAATTGCCACAATTTGCAGGGTTACAGACCTTAAGACCATAGAAAATAGGAACAGGAATAGGCAATTGGATCCTTCAAGCTTGCTCTGCCTGTCAACAGGATCATTACTGATCTGACATTCCTCATGTCCTCTTTCCTGTCCCTTCCCCATAACCCTTGATTCCCCTAATGATCAAGATTGATCTATTTCAGCCTTAAATACACACAAGGACTCTGCCCCTGACAGATATCTTTGGCAAGAAGTTCCAAAGATTCACAGCCCTCTGAGAGAAGAAATTCCTCATCACCTCAGTCCTAAATTGGTGCTACTTTTTCCTGAGACTATGCCCTCCTGGTTCTAGACTGTCCCATGAGGGGAAACTTCCTCTCAGCATTTCCCTGTCAAGCCATTAAGAATTGTATATGATGCAAAGATATCACTTCTTTTTCTTATAAACTCCAGTGAGTAAAGTCCCAACCTGTTTCGCCTTTGCTTGTAAACAAATCTTTCCATACTGGGGATCACTCTAATGAATCATCTCTAAACTTCTTCCAATGAAATGATACATTTCCTTAAATAAGAAGGCCAAAACGGCTCACAGTACTCCAGATGTGGTCTCACCAGCACCTTGTATTGTTGCAGTAAGACTTCCCTACTCTTATACTCCAACTCCCTTGAAATAAGGCAGAACATTCCATTACCCTTCTCAATCACCTGCAGCACTTGCATGTTAGCTTTCTGTGTTTCAAGGACAAGTATGCACCAGCCCCTTTGGGGATACTCCTAAGAGATGGAACGTGGGTTTAGGCTGAAGGTTACATATTCACTAACAAAGACACAATGGTCTGAATGGTCTCACTCCATGCTGTAAATCTCTATGATTCTATTAAATACATAATCCCCAAGCTAATACCTCAGTGTGGTCAGAGAGTGATATATTGCAGCAAGTACCCTCTTTAGGATGCAAACCTAATTTTTGTGCCTTTAAAGTTTTTACAATACTATTTAAAGAAGAAAAGGAGTTTACTTGATATAATTGACCACAATGTTCCTTCAGCCAACACCGCCAGACTCTGCTTGTTTGGCCATTCATTTATTTACAGTCTGTTAGGCTATGCTGCCTGCAAACTGGTCATCATATTTGTTTGCATGACAAGACTAACTGCACTTTGAAAACACTACATTTGTTGTGAAGCATTTTGGAGCATGAATGGGTTTTACACGAATGCTATTTCTTTTCTTCTAGTCCGTATTCCTTGCTTGGAATTTTTTTTTCACATAACAATGTTGTTGCTTTTTCACCTCCCAGTCGCGAACCATTTCAACTCCCCCTCCCATTCCGCAGACGACATGTCCATCCTGGGCCTCCTGCAATGCCATAGTGATGCCACCCGAAGGCTGCAGGAACAGCAAATCATATTCAGCCTGGGAACCCTGCAGTCCAATGGTATCAATGTGGATTTCACAAGCTTCAAAATCTCCCCTCCCCCAACCGCGTCCCGAAACCAGCCTGGCTCGTCCCCGCCTCCCTAACCTGTTCTTCCTCTCACCTATCCCATCCTCCCACATTAAGCTGCACCCCCATTTCCTACCTACTAACCTCATCCCACCCCCTTGACCTGTCCGTCCTCCCTGGACTGACCTATCTCCTCCCTACCTCCCCACCTACATTCACCTTTACTGGCTCCATCCCCGCCTCTTTGACTTGTCTGCCTCCTCTCCACCTATCCTCTCCTCTATCCACCCTCTATCCGCCTCCCCCTCTCTCCCTATTTATTTCAGAACCCTCTTCCCCTCCCCCATTTCTGATGACGTGTCTAGGCCCGAAACGTCAGCCTTCCTGTTCCGATGATGCTGCTTGGCCTGCTGTGTTCATCCAGCTCTACACCTTGTTATCTTGTTGCTTGTTCCTTACGTTTGAACAAAAAGATGTGAACAAAAATGTTTCCTCTCATTCTAGTTGTCCCACTAAGTCAAAAACTAGTTCCTCCACACTATGCATATCTGTACATATACTTTGTTAGTTAAAGGTATAATTACAACCCATCTATTGCATATAGCTGCAAATCAGAATATGAGGCATCATGTTAAATCTACACCTTTAACTTGTAGCCTAGGTGATGTGAAGTACGTATGTTCATTTTGCTACTGCCTTGTTTACTTCTTGCATCGCTAAAAGCAGTACATCACGTTATAGATATGCATCATAAATTGGAGTTTTTCAAGAGTGGCAGGGTTACGAATGGGGTATGCAGGGTTTGCTGCTGGGACCCCAGCTGTTCACAATATACATTAACAGTTTGGAAAAAGGAATTGAATGCAATATCTCCATACACTAAGCTGGGTGACAGTGTGTGCTGTGAGGAGGATGCTCAGAGGCTGCAGGGTGACTTGGATAAGCTGGCTGAGTGATCCAATACTTGGCAAATGCAACATAATATGAATAAATGTGAGATTATCTACTTTGGTCACAAAATCAGAATGGCTGATTGTTATCTGAATGGTGGCAGTTTAGAAAAAAGTGAAATGCAATGAGACATGGATGTCATGGTGGAACAGTTATTGAAGGTTGGCATGCAGGTGCAGCAGGCAGTGAGGAAATGCTGCTCTTCATCGCAATATAGAAGTAGGAGTAGGGATGTCTTGCTGCAGTTACACAGGGCCTTGGTGAGGCTACACCTTGAGTATTGTGTGTAGTTTTGGTCTCTTTGTCTGAGGAAGGACATTCTTGCTATTGAATGAGTCCAGCGAAGGTTTACCAGACTGATTCCCGGGTTGACAGGACTGACATATGAAGGAAGACTACATCAATTGGCCTTGTAATCACTGGAATTTAAAAGAACGAGGGAGGTCTCATTGAAACATATAAAATCCTGATGGGACCAGAACAGCTAAATTTGAGAAGAATGTTCCTGATGTTGGGAAGTCCAGAACTGGGGATTGCAGTCTAAGGGGTAAGCCATTCAGGACTGAGATGAGGAAGAATTTCTTCACTCAGAGAGTTGTGAACCTGTGGAATTCTCTACCACAGAAAGCTGTTGGGGCCAGTTTGCTAGATATATTCAAGTGAGAGCTGGACATGGCCCTTGAGGCTAAAGGAGTCAAGGGATATGGAGAGAAAGTGGGAGTGGGATACTAAAATTGCCTGATCAACAAATGGTGGTGGTGCAGACTCGAAGGGCTGAATGGCCTACTCCTGAACCTATTTTCTGTGTTACTATCAATATTGTTTACAAGGCTCATTTCAACCTCTCGATTGTAACCGACTGAAGTATAACTTACAGCTATAAAAATGTTCAGGAATTATTAGAATAGGTAGTAAAAATAAACTTAATATAAAGAATAATATAAAGAGTGCAATAAAAATGTCCAAGGCAGACTGATAGGTGTCTGAGAGAAAGAGCAAGTAAGAACAAAGCATAAATAATTATCAGTAAAATTGTGGCATGAGTCCAATATTACCCCAAAAATTACCCTCCATTAAGTAATACTATAATAACCTCCTCCTGTGATCTTCAACATCTCCATCTTCATCCAATTTGATTCACTCCAAGTGACACCCAAAAATAGCTTGTAGGCACAGGATGCAGAAAAAGTTATGGGTCCAGATATCATCCTTACTGCAGCAATGAGGACTTGTAATCCATTACCACCCCATGTCCCCAGCTAAGCCATTCCAGCAGATTTACTGCATGGCATTTACCCAACATTGTGAAAAGTTACCCAGGTAAATCCAATTCATAAAAGCAAAATAATAAATGTCTAACCCTAACCCTAACCTTAACCTTAACCTATCAGTCAACTCTCAATTGTCAGCTTACTGGCGTGGTGTAAAGACAAAAATCTCTCCCTCAATGTCAGCAATGTGAAGGAGCTGGTCATCGACTTCAGGAAGCAGAATGAAGACACACCCCTGTCTGCATCATTGTTGCTGAGGTGGTTAAGAGCTTTAAGTTCTGAGGAGTAAATATCACCAACAATCTATCCTGGTCCATCCATGTCGACCCTACAGTCAGGAAAGCACACCAACGCCTCGGCTTTCTCAGGAGGCTAAGGAAATTCAGCATGTCCACAATGACTCACCAATTTTTACAGAAAGCATCCTATCCGGGCGCATCACAGCTTGGTATGGCAACTACTCTGCCCAAGACCACAAGAAAATACAGAGAATTGTGAACACAGCCCAGTCCATCACAAAAACCAGCCACCCTTCCAATGAGCCCCTCTACACTTCCCGCTGCCTTGGGAAAGTAACCAACCTAATCAAAGGCACCTCCCACCCCAGTTATACTCTCTTCTACCCTCTTCCATTGGGCAGAAGATTCAAAACTTTGAAAACACCTGTCAACAGATTCAAGAACAGCTTCTTCCCCGCTGTTATCAGCCTCATGAACAGACCTCTCATATATTAGAGTTGACCTTTCTCTGCACCTTCCCTGTAGCCATAAATATATTCTGCATTCTGTTCTATTACTCTGAAATACTTATGCAAGGTATAATTTGTCCTGATTGCCTGCAAAACAATACTTTTCACTGTATCTTGGCACGTGTGACAATAATAAACCAAATCAAATCAAATTGATGAAATATGTCATCGATTGCACTAATGATCAGACAAAAGAGCTGAATTCCAGAAGTCAGACAGAGACCAACTACCCTTAACATTGACATTGAGCTGGCATCTGACAGATTACGGTGCTAAGGTGTCTCAGCAAAATCTTGTTTTGTTTTATCCGTTCATGGTATTTGGACATTGCTCCTGGCCAGCATTTATTGACCGTCCCTAAGTACCTTTGAGAAGGTGATGGTGAGCTGTCTGCTTGAACTGTTGCAGTCCACCTGCTTTGGGTTGACCCACAGTGGCATTTGGTAGTGAATTCCAGAATATTGGCCCAGTGACACTGAAGGAATTGTGATATATTTCCAAGTCAGCATTGTGAGTGCCTTGGAGGGGAACTTGAAGGTGGTAATGTTTCCGTGTATCTGTTACCCTTGTCCTTCTAGATGAAAGCAGTCATGGGTTCGGAAGGTGCTGTCTGAGGATCTTTTCTGCAGTGCAGCTGTAGATAGTACACACTGCTGGTACTGAACGTCAATGAAGGAAGGAGTGAATGTTTGCGGCTGTGGTGCCAATCATGTGGGCTGCTTTGTCCTGGATGGTGTCAAGCTTCTTGAGAATTGTTTGAGCTGCACCCATCCAGGCAAGTGGAGAGTATTCTATCACTCTCCTGACTTGTGCCTTGTTGATGGCAGACAGGCTTTTAGGAGTCAGGAAGTGAGTCAGGAAGCCTCTGACCTGCTCTTGTAGCCACTGTGTTTATGTGGTGAGTTCAATTAAGTTTCTGGTCAATGATAACCCCCAGGGTATTGATAGTGGGGGATTCAATGTTGGTATCACCATTGAATGTGAAGGGATGGTGGTTAGATTGTCGCTTATTGGTGATGGTTATTGCCTAACATTTGTGTGGCACGAATGCTACTGAGTTATTGTCAGCCCCCAAGCCTGGATATTATCTACGTCTTGTTGCATTTGAACATGGACTGCTTCAGTGTCTGAGAAGTCACAAATGGTGCTGAATATTGTGCAGTCATCAGCAAGCATGCTCACTTCTGACCTTATAATGGAGGGAAGGTCATTGATGAAGCAGCTCAAGATGGTTCGGCCAAGCATACTACCCCGAGGAACTCCTGCAGAGATGTCCTGGAGCAGGGATGACAGACTTCCAATAACCTCAACTATCTTCCAATGTGCCAGGCATGACTCTAACCAGTGGAGAGTTTGTCCCCTGATACCCATTGATCCCAGTTTTGCTAGGGCTTCTTGATGCCTCGCTCGGTCGAATGCAGCCTTGATGTCAAGGACCGTCACTCTCCCCTCACTTCTGGAACTCAGCTCTTTTGTCCATGTTTGAACCAAGGCCGTAATGAGATCAGGAGCTGAGTGGCCCTGGCGGAACCCACACTGGGCATCACTGAGCAGGTTATTGCTGAGCAGGTGCTGCTTGATAGCACTGTTGATGACATCTTCCATCGCTTTACTAATGTTCCAGATTAGACTGATGGGGCAGTAATTGGCTGGGTTAGACTTGTCCAATTTTCCACATTGTCAGGTAGTATCTTCACTGTAAGAGCTTGGGTAGGAGCATGAAAAGTTCTGGAGCACAAGTCTACAGTACCGCGGCGGAATGTTGTCAGGGCCCACAGGCTTTGCACTAACCAATGTCTCCAACCGTTTCTTGATATCATGTGGAGTGAATCAAATTGGCTGAAGACCGGTATCTGTATTATTGGGGAGCACTAGAGGAAGCTGAGATAGACCATCCACTTGTCACTTCTGGCTGAAGATTGCTGCGAATGCTTCAGCCTTATCTTTTGCAATGAAGTGCTGGGCTCTTCCATCATTGAGGACGGATATATGTAGAGCCTCTTCCTCCAGTGAATCCCACCACAGAAGATATGGAATTTGAATTCAATCAACAAAACATCTGGAATTAAAAATCTGCTGAAGACTTATGTTCTTCTGGGAAAGAAATCTGTTATCCTCGCCTGGTCTGGCCTACATGTGATGCTAGATCTGCAGCAATGTGGTTGAATCTTAACTGGCCTCTGAAATGGCCCAGCAATGCACTCAGTTGTATCAATCACCATGAAGTTGCAAAATTGGAGTCAATGAAAATCAAGGGGAAAATTCTCCAGTGCTTATACTCATACCTCCAGTAAAAGAATATGGTTGTAGTTGTTGAAGGCCAATCATCTCAGCCCCCTAGGCTCAAACATTTTCAGTTTCTTCTGCAATGAGAATCATCAAATCAGAATTGAGAATTTTGTTGGTTACACAATATTCCAGTACAATTCATAACTCCTCAGTCGAGGCGCAACTCATGCCTACATGCAGCAAGGTCTGGAAAACAGTTTGGCTAATGGAGATGCCAGCCAATAGCACCAACAAAACAGAAACTACCCATCTACCCTTTGAGGTTCAATTGATATTATCATCCCTGAATATCACCATCAATATTTTGATAATAACCACTGACCAGAAACTGAAGTGGCTCGAAGAGCAGCTCAGAGGTTGGAAATTCTCAGAATTGGTAGTGGTCAGGGCTAACACACCTCTTGATTCTCCAAAGGCTGTCTACTATTTACAAGACACAAATTAAGTGTATGATACAATAAGTGCAGCTTTCACTACAAGAAGTTTGACACCACCCAAGACAAAGCAGCCCTCTTGATTGGCACACTAGGGGAAGGGTGAAGAACTAAGATTAGATTTCTGACAGGACACTGCATCATCACTTGGACTTCCACTTGCATACAATTTGCACAAGGACCTCAATCAACTATAACTTTGATCTGTTTTAAGCATCTCTTTTGCTATTGGAGGAGCTACAACGAAGGGGAGGGATTTACAAAGTGTCAGGAATTTCCTGCATCTAAGTTCTCCATTGTCTACTCATTCAGAAGTGAATGAAAATGGGAGTTTGCTTTTTTGAAACAAGTTTGCTGATTTCAGAGGAGGTGATAGCCCAGTGGTATTATTGCTGGACTATTAATCTAGAAACCCAGGTAATGTTTTGGGCACCTGTGTTCGAATTTGCCATGGCAGATGGTGGAATTGGAATTCAATAAAAAATCTGGAATTAGAAGTCTAATAATGACCATGAAAACCATTGTCAATTGTTGGAAAAACCCATTTGGTTCACTAATGTCCTTTAGGGAAGGAAACTACCATCTTTAGCTGGCCTGGCCTAATGTGACTCCAGACCCACACCAATATGATTGACTCTTAACTGCCCTCTGGGCAATTAAGGATGGGCAATAAATCTGGCCTAGCCAGTGATGCCCTCATCCTGCAAATGAATTTTTAAAAATTACATCTTTGCATTGCAAACTGAAAATTCAACATTCACGAGTCTTCTAAACCAACTAAATCAAAACTGCACCATCTTTTACTTCTTTTACTGGGTGGAAGTTAAAAACATTAGTAGGAAACTGACTGTGGTTGATGTTCTTCAGAGGGCTGGGATTGAAGAATACCCCTTTGAGCTAGAACACTGATCATCTTTCAGAAGAGTTAAAGTACAAAGATCAATTCTAGATTCCCTAGGTATCACGTATCAACTGATCTACACATTTTTAATTAAAACTGTTGAATCTCGGTGCACACAAGCAGAATATCCAATCCAGCAAGACTGCATGCATCTAGCAAATTCCAAATCTGGATCATAACTTGCTAACATACCCAGCATAAGTAGAAAGTCTCTGAGCTGCTACTAACGGCTAGACAGAAAGTTCATTGCTAATATTGCTTATCACCTTAGCTCCTGTAAAAGGTATTCAAGTACAAAAACTTTTGCAGCAATATCATTACCTTTCAGCCAGATTGTCTGGTTTCTAAGCCAGAAGCATGTGGTAAGACTCTGAAACATATCTATTCAAAAACTGCTTTTTAGCAGCTATCCGTGCCATCTAAATTGGATGGCCCTGCTTTTATCCCAGGTATTTCAGTGAGGTTATGAGCTCCTGTGATTGTCTGAGACTCCTCTTTTGGCTACTCATGGATCAAGATGTTCAGCTCCTGAATGATTAATTAGAAACATAATTCTAAAATAATTTTTAGAATAATTTTTAGCACTTTTCATCTTTCTAATGTTAGTAAAGTGTCCAAGCATGAATATGCAGAACATGTGACAACAGAGAGCTCAGGAAGACAGTTGTAAAAGGTAGGTTGATGTCCCTTTTAAATAGATACTGTTCAAAGACCATAGAGATGAGGTACAGAAGATTTACCAGAATAATACCAATTACGTGGGGAGACAAGAAAAGCTAGGATTGGAGCAAAATAGGTTAAAGTGAGATTTAATACAGGTATTCAAAATGCTGAGCGGTTTTGATATACGAATAAATGATTTTCAATGGCAGGAGGGTGAGTAACCAGAGAATGCATATTGAAATTAATTAGCAATAGAACCACATGTAAATGAGGAGTATTTTTTAAAATCCTGTGTGCTTTGATGATCTGGAAACCACTGCCTGAATGGATGGAAGAAGCCAATTCAATAGCAGTTTTACAAAGGAATATGGATATGATCTTGGAGAGGGAAACTTTGCCGGGTTACTTTATATAAAAGCTGGAATTTGCTAGTCTTGCTGAATTGGATATTCTGCTTGTGTGCTACAAGATTCAACAATTCTAATAGAAAATGTATAGATCGGGTGATACGTGATACGTAGGGAATCTAGAATCGATCTTTGTACTTTATCACTTCTGAAAGATGATCAGTGTTCTAGCTCAAACGGATACTCTTCAATCCCAGTTCTCTGAAGAACGTCAACCACATTTTCCTAATAATGATTTTGACCTGTACCTTGCAAGAAAAAATAGTGTATGCAGCTTTAATTATTTGATTTCAAAGATTAGTGAATGTTGAATTTTCAGTTTGCAATGCAAAGATGTAAAATCAGTAAACTTGTGTCCAAAAAAGCCAAACTCCCACTTTCATTTACAAAGCTTCAAAGGGTTCTCCAGAACCCTTTGATCAGCTTACCTTTACATGTGGCATTTCCTTGAACATTCTAATTACTCTACATAGCCTCCAGTGGTGGAAAGGGCTATGAAATGTTCCTTAAAACTTGTTTCCATTGCTGGTTTTCATACTAAGCTTTTTAAAAAGCTCATTAACAGGTCCTGCAGAGGTACTCTGGTAAAATAGTTCAGTTGTGGACTGTACAAACATTTGATGAAGAAAAACGACGGAAATTTTATCTCTTTTGTTCTTGACTGGTGGATATCATTGAAGTACAACCACCTCTCTTGACATCATGAAATGTGTGCAGTGCTAATTGTGTGCAAAACAGCATTATATTGATTTAATATACCATGCAGAAAACAGCAGATAGTATTCTCCATTAGCCTCTTAACACTCCTGTGGTTTTGCATCTGTTTGTATTTCTCAGTGCTCCCTCCTTCTCTGCGTAAGAGTCACTTTGGTCTATACTCTAGCAGGGGTCATTGGATAGTGATAAAAAGCAGGAGTATTTCATTCGAAACTGCACAGTCAAGGAGCTTTGAAGCTGATCCTGACATTCCCAAATGTCACATGGGCTCAGACCAATTTGTAACAATCATCACGGGATTTGTTTTCTTAGAGTTCCATATCACTGAGCAGGACACAAGAAAATAAAAAATTTCATGAGTAGGCAATTCAGTCCCTTAAGCCTGCTCCACCTTTTAATAAAACCATAAGAAATAGGAACAAGAGTGGGCCACTTGGCCCGTCGAGCCTGCTCCACCATTCAATGGATCATGAGTGATCTTAAATTTGTCACATTCACTTTCCTGCGTTTTCCCTGTAATGCTCAATTTCCTTGACAATCAAAATTCTTCCTAAGTCAGCCTTGATGTAATCAATTATCCAGCCTTCACTGGCCTCTGGGAAGAGAATTCCAAACAAATCATCTTTGAAACAGCAATTTCTTCTGCACCTCCACCTTAAATGGGAAAGCTTTATTTTGAGATAGTAGGAACTGCATATGCTGGAGAATCTGAGATAACAAGATGTAGAGCTGGATGAACACA
>JAHRHZ010000249.1:37070380-37108365 GCA_024137785.1 Ginglymostoma cirratum
CCCTTCTTCAGAAATCATTTCTGAAGAAGGGTCTAGGCCCGAAACGTCATCTTTCCTGCTCCTCTGATGCTGCTTGGTCTGCTGTGTTCATCCAGCTCTACACCTTGTTATCTCTAACCTTTATTTTGAAACTCGTCTCGCCAATCCCAGCGTCTACCCTGTCAAGCATCCCTATAATCTTACGTGTTTCAATCAGAGCAATTCTCCTTCTAAATATCAATGAGTACAGACCAAACCTGCTCAAATTGTCTGCGGATGTCAATCCTTCATCCCAAAGATCTGCGCAGCGAGCCTTATTCTGGACAGCTTCCAATCTGAGTACAGCTTTCTTAAGAAAAGTGAGCCAAATTGTACACACTACTCCAGGTACGGTCTCATAAATGCCTTGTAGCAAGACTTCCCAAATTTTATATTCAATTCCCCTTGAAATAACATTCACTACCTCCCTCTCACCGCCCCACCACCCAACCCCCCACCTCCATACTTCATTTTAATATTGGTTTATGGCTTGTGGGAATGGCTGGCTAGGCCAGCAAATATTTCTGGGCCCTAATTTCCCTGGAGAAGGTGATGGTGAGCTGCTTGAAATGCACAATCTATGCGGCACCACCCCATGCTGCTCGGAAGGGAGTTCTGGATCTTGACCCACCAGCAGTGAAGGAATAGTGATATAACTCCAAGTGAGGATGGAGCGGAACTCGCAGTGGTGGTGTTCCCATGTGTCTGCTGAACTTGACCTCATAGGCAGTAGAGTGCACTGGTTTAGAAAATACTGTGAAAAAGCCTTGGTGAGCTGCCATTTGTGGCAACTGTTTAAGGTTGAGTGCCAAATAAGCAGGCTGCGTTGTCTAGGATGGTTTCGAACTTCTTTAGCATTGTTGGAATGGCACTCCTTCAGGCTAATGGAGAGGATTCAATCACAGTTCTAATTTCTGCCTTGTGCATGGCAAACAAGCTTAGTGCGATTAGGATGTAAGTTACTGGCTACAGAATTCCTAACCTCTGACTGCTCTTAAATGGCTAAGCAAGTTCAGTTTCTGGTCAATGATAGCCCCTAGGATAGCATGGGATTCAGTGATGGTAACGCCATTGAATGCCATGAGGAGATGATTAATATTGTATTGGCATGCCAGTTTACCACACTATTATCAACTGCTCACTCTGAAGGTTACTGCCACAATCCTTTAAGTATAGGAAACTCAGAGCTTGGTAGAGGAAAACCATTTTGTGGACTACATGGAAAAACCTCTTGTAGTATATACAGCAGAAGCTCTGAAAAAACCATTGGGGAGGAGAGAGACAATAATTGTGAATCTACGTGTTGAGTGATGTCAAAGTATAAATGCTTATCCCTCTAAATTTGCCTAAAACACACACACAACTTATTAGAGAAAGGGAAAAAAAAGTTTTTTTGCAGGGATTGGCTTTCTTAAAAAAATGCATTGGCCAATGGGTTATTGTTGAAGCCAAAAGGATAAAGCATAGAATGTTCCCGAGTCTGTTGCTTTGATATTCTGGCCAGTGTGGTCAAGTCACTAATCATGCAAGGTTGTCTCTGAAAGCTTGCAGACACAATTTGTTCAGGAGGTACAAACTTGAGATGTCTCTTCAATCAATCTTTCAAAAGAACAAATAGGTTTTACTCTAAAATCACTAAGAGGGTTTTCTTTTCAGAATTAAGAGATATCAGCTGGGCAACTTGTTCTTAGCAGGCTCCTCTCCAAGTCAGCTTGTTCTTAGCAGGATTTCTTCCAATGCAAGCAAATAAAACAAACACTTTTCCAAGCTAGTCACTGTTCAAAACAATACCAGTAGGCATCTACAAAAAAAAACAAGCATTTATTACCAGTCACTTGATTTATAAAAAGCCTTGTCAAAAATAAATTTCCAAGATCCCTAGTGAACTTTTCATGACCTTTTCCAAGAAGTCACTCCAGGTATTTCCATAAAACTTGAAACAAAGACATTTTCACAATCCTTCAAAACTTAAGTTGTCCAATCAATATTAAATTGAAATCAGCTTCATAACTCCTTATGTTGGAGTATTTGAAGATGGTTAGGCTTAGGACACTACCACTCCTGCACTTAGATAATGCACGTCAAAAAAAAACTTTAATTATCTTCCTTTGTGCTAAATATAACTCCAACCAGAGAAGATTATTCTTCTGATTCCTACTGGCTTCAGCTTTCTTGGGATTTTTATTGCATACTTAGTCCACATGTTGCTTTGATGTGTAGAGCAGTCACACTTAAGCTTAGAAAAATTCAAAGGTCCAGTGGTTAAGTTAATCTGATTTCAGATTTTCTGTGGGTAGTATAGGGGTGGTCATGTTAATTTGGTGAAATTCTGCAGTGTTTAATTGAATAGGTTTTATTATTTTAATAAAACAAAGGTTGTGCCTAGTTGATCCTGGAGTGGTCAGTGCATTTTGTGGAATGTTAGAAAAGGATTGTTTTTTAGCTTATATTCACTCAATTCTCAGCCAACTCTGATCCATTCTTTTTATTCCCTCAAGTTGTTTCATCGCTCCTCCCCGATCTGTCACTCGGCCTTGTTACCTTCCACCTCTCCTCTCAGATACTTTGTCCATCAGTCACTATCAAAAACATTATGAATCCCTTGCTTTCTTACATTACTGCTAATATCTTAGGCTGGATGTCCACTTCAGAGAAAACTGCAGTTATCCTTCTTGATTCAACTTAACATTAAAAGGAAAGATTTACATGTAAATAACACATTTATAATGTTCCAAAGCCCTATACAGCCAATATATAGCTATCTAGGTAATGAAGTCTCTGTGCAATACAAGAAATGCAGCACCCAATTTGCACAAAACAAAATCTCACAAATAGCAAGAACAGATATTCTGAGAAGGATAAAGGATAAGTTATGACCAGGCCATTCCCTTGCCTTTCTTCAAAATTGTGCCGTAAGATCTGTCAGACCCATTTGAGAGAACAGACAGGACCTTGGTTTTCAACTTCATCTGCAAGATTTGTCAGATTTGGCAGACTTTGCACTAAACTGATGGCCTTGATTTTGTGCACTTTCCAGTAGCTGCCCAACTAGCAATGACAAAGGGACAATTTTAGCGATGACTTGAGCTGTGATAGTTCTTGCTGTAAATGCTGCCTTAGCCTCCTTTGCTCCATCTAGTGACACTACTCATCCTCCATAATTATGGAATACAGGACTATGACCACCAGGAAAAGCATAGTAATTCCTGAGAAGTTTTGACTATAGGTAATGGAAGGTGGATCACTTGAAGGTAGGGTTAGGTTAGGCTTCCTGTAATATGATCATAAGAAGCACTTAGAAACAAGTATTTGTATTTACAAACAGAATGGCTAAAAGGGAAAGCCTCTGTGTATTCACAAATGCTATTCCCATATGTTCTTATTCTGTCTGGATCAACTAATCCTTCTGTATCTCGTGTATGTCATGACAACGTATTAATTATGTCCCCTGACTGGTCTGCCAGCTAAGAATCTATTCAAGCTCATTTGTAACCTCTTTTTAGTTACTGATTGTTTAAATATTTAAATGAACAGTAACACAGTTGAATAATTTGGCAAGATAAAAGGTGAATTTATTCCACAACTATTACATGTATTATGTATGGATTGTATGTAATAGAAGTCTCTTAATATTATTAGCTATATTATAGATGCAAAAATTTAAAGTAAGGAGGAATAAAAATTATATGTAAAGATGAAAATATGATCAGTCTTATTATAGTTTCAGGTTTGGCTTGCTTGCAGTTTCTTCTTCAAAATGGAGAGATTTAAAACCTGAAGTCAGATTCAGCAGCTTTAATGGCTTTAGTAGTCAAATAGCTGGTGGTCTCTCGATAGATGGGCTGAATAGTCTGAACTAGTCCTGGAAAGGAGCGACAGCTCCATTGTTTCATTTTTACGGCACTGCAGGTTGTTGCTCTTCGCAGCCCAGTTCAATACCACAGTCCTGGATGCCTTGTTCCTGTCTCCTTTTGCAAAGCAGTTGTTATTTCAGGATTTCTTTTTCATGGTGTTCAGGTGATTCTCCTCGAAATGGCTGTTTCCGGTAGCTTGATCACATTCAAACAAAATGACAGCAAATGTTAGTTTTTGATGAATTGTTGTCCCACTAATGACTTTTTTTGGAAATCTTTGCGATCCTCCCCTCTCCTTTTCAAAACTACAGAAGCGTTTGAATTTTCAAACATTTTATGGGTTCAAGGGTTAGTGCCAATCCATGAATTAATTAATACCCCTTTGCTGTTGGCTTTTAAGATAATACAGCCTTGATAGTCTACTTTAGGCCACAGTTAAATCGACAAGAAAAGCCATGTGGCTTTCAGGGCCATTTTCTGAGACTTCTTGTGTCCAATTTGAAGACAGGTTATCTTTCTTTACAAAAATACAAACCAAATTGTAACTCATTCCCACTACATTATGAAATGAAATCCTGGAAATATGGTGGCACAGTGACTCAGTGGTTAGCACTGCTGCCTCACAGCACCAGGGAACTGGGTTAGATTCCATCCACGGGCAACTGTCTGTGTGGATTTTGCACATTCTCCCTGTGTCTGTGTGGGTTTCCTCCAGGTGCTCCATTTTCCTCCCCAGTCCAAAGATGCAGAGGCTGGGTGGATTGGCCATGGGAAATGAACGGTTACAGGGATACGGTGGGGGATGCTCTTCAGAAGGTCGGTGTGGGCACAATGGACTGGATGGCCTGCTTTCACACTGTAGAGATTCTACAAAGTTGCCATGCTACTGATTCCCAGGTTAACATATAAAATTATGATGAGAGATGACCCAGAAGGGCATAATGAATGAAAAACTTATGTGTGAAGAAACTTGGGAGAAAAATGTTAATGACAGAACTCGCTGAAAAAGAAAATCAGAGTTAATGTTTCAGGTCTGGTCACCTGAGGAAGGGTCATCAGACTCGAAACATTAACTCTGATTTTTACTTCACAAATGCTGCCAAACCTGCTGAGCTTTTCCAGCAACTTCTGTTTATGTTCCTGATTTACAGCATCTTCAGTTCTTTCGGCTTTTTTTAAAACAGTGAGTGTATTTGCCATTTTTCTGTTGCCCATTCCAAACTGGAAAATTTAATCACTTTGTTTCTCATTTCTGTCCTTTTCTCACTTTCACATCTTACAACTTTGGCTCTTTCATTTATTTCCTTGGTTTCTCTGCGTCCATTTCTGGGGACGGGCTATTTACTAGAATCTGCTGTAAGCTCAATGACCTCGTCAGCTATTTTGATCACACTTCATTTCACCTGCCTCCTCTAAGGACTATATTCCACTCCACCAGGTTCTCCTCTCCATTGTGTCTTCTCTGACAGTCTCACTTCCCAAAGCAGCATTTCCAATCCATCCTCCTTTACCTCCAACTGGAGGATATCTCACCATTGCGGTGATTGAGATTTTTGATCACATCTGTCTGACTTTTCAAACTGCAGCTCTCACCCCTTTCCATCTGTTCCAGAGCCACGATGAAGTTCACCTTATCATCCCCATCAGTCTTCACATTCAGTGGGTCATCTAGAAGCATTTCCAAAACTTCCGGTTTGATATCACTGATGAACATATCTTCCTCTCCCCTCCTCTTTCCACAATCTGCAGGAATAATTCCCTCAATGATATCCTGATCCACCTTTCAGTACTCAACAGTGCTTCTGAATGCCCCTTTTGTAACTTTATTGAATCCATTATTATCCACATTTGCCTTGCACCATCATCCCTACTATCAGTTAATTTCTTTTGCCATTCATCCAAATACAAGTTTTTTTATTCTTTCCACACATTGCTACCTTCCCTTCTTCTTGCTTAGAACCAGTTACATCTCTAACTTTGTTTCAGCACTGAGAACAGATCATCAACGATATATCTCTCTCTCTCCCTCCACAATTGCTACCGAGCCTGCTCAGCATCACAAGATTTTAACTTTTCAGTTTTTATTTCAGATTTCCACCATCTACAGTATTTTCGTTTTGTATTATTAAAGAAACTAATCCCTCTGAGCTCAGTCAAAGTTGGAGGACTCCACTAATCACTTCATACTGTAGCCATGGAAAGGATGCAACATAAATTTATCATGATGCCAGGGATGGGGCGTAAAGAGAATTACTGGCTTGGGGGCCCACCTTATTTATTACAATTGTCTGACCTTACCAAGACCCTGGAAACACCAGTAAGGTCAGTCTCTCTGCTTACTGATTGAGCTCTGTTCCATCTCCAATACAGTTTATTGTGGTGAACATTTGAGGTGATTGTTCTTAAACTTTATATTCACATTGTTCTTAACTAATAGACATATTAATAATCAATGTTTTATTTAAATCTTTTGTGATGTTTACAGAACTAAAGGATAAGGGAAGTCTTCACAATTTGATAGGATACCTAGTAAAAGAGTACACCAAATGGTATAAGGAACACAGTGGCATAAACTCAGAATCAACGCTGACAGCAAATAGCTTCCCATTTAGAGCTAAAAGGTGATCGAGTACAAAATGCATTACCACACTTACTGAAGTGAAGACATTCATGACATTTAAGGAAGCATTTGATAAATAATTGACCACATTTTTTAAATATTGAGAAAATACAGGATTAAAACAGACAGCTGCAGTATGGAACAATAGTATAGGCATGAAAACAATGAGATGCAATACAATATTTTCAGGCTGAAATTTCTATGATTTTGCATGTTCCTATGAAATATTTTTGCGGTGGTACATCAACTAATTGTTCAAAATGTCAATGGAAATAGCCAATGTCAATTTTGGAAACATATTTCAGAATTGTATATCCATGAAAGTAAAAATAATTATGTCTAACGTGATAGATACATTCTGAGATACTTGTGGTAATTGCTGTCTCCAATGGTATGTGACATTGGAAAGGGATTGTTTGAGACAGTTTGTTGCCTGCAATCCTCCTTTTGACTTTGATTTGTCTCAGGCCTGTTTCTAGAAATGAATGGCACAGCAGACACAGCCATAGAGGCTCTGTTCTTAGATGATAAGAACACTTATTGCATGTTAATAATAAGCACAGCTATATTTGATCATGCATAGCTACTAGACCTTAGGGATGAGGTACAGATATATCTATTCCCCCTGAAAACCAGAATGGAACCCCTTTATATTTTCTTTATTCATTCACAGGATGAGGGCGTCATTGCTCATCCCTAATTGCCCAGGGGGCATTTAAGAGTCAACCACATTGCTGTGGGTCTGGAGTCTCGTGTAGGCCAGACCAGGTAAGGATGGCAGTTTCCTTCCCTAAAAGGCATTAGTGAACCAGATGGGTTTTTCCAACAATCAACAATGGGTTCATGGTCATCACTAAATGCTTAATTCCAGATATTTTACTGAATTAAAATCCCACCATCTGCCATGGCAGGATTCAAACCCGGGTTCCCAGAATATTACCTGGGTCTCTGGTTCAACAATCCAGCGATAATACCACTAGGCCATTGCCTCCCCTAAATCTTCATCTCCATCTCCAGATTGTGTGTGACATTTGTAGATGAGTGGCGCCAATGTAATATGAGCATTAACCCATCCAGAACTATTACCTTATATGGCATCGAACGGAGATTATGTTCAATTCTTGCTCTTGAAGTGTATCTTGCTGTCCAGTCACCCATATCATCTGACTCAATCTCCTGTACTTTTGATATCTGATCATGAATATTTTGTGACCAAATGCCATGTATTTGTAATGCCCAGGATTGAGCACCTAATCACTCTAGCTTGAAACCATATTACTCTGTAAATTGACTGCTGTCTGCCAGCAGTGTGGAGCAAGCAAGCTTCCCTGCTTTGACAACAAAGCAACCACTTTATTTCTGCAGATTGTGCAGGGTAAGTACTTTATGTTCAGGATTTATACATTTATAAGGTGGTGAGCAGGGAGGTAGGCTTGAGATTTCAGGGAACATTGGAGCTGACTGCTGGAAACCTCCCAGCAACAAACCAAAACTCTGAGCACTCCAGCCAGCATGTAAGGCTTTCCCCAACTCCTGTCACAGTTTCCTCTTCCACCATGGTGGTCCAGCTTTAATGGAGCAAGTGCTTTTACTTTAAAAGTTTAAACATTTGGAGAAAATAGGCACTATTTCGCTTTCTTACCAGAACTCCAAGCTTCATCTCCGTCAAAGCTACAGGGCTTCCTACTGATCCCCCAACTTTGAGAGATTATCCACTCTGCTTAGTTGAATGTTGAGCCCCACTCTCTGGCTAATGATTGACCAATTTGTGGAATATCATTGTCAGGTGGCTATTTCCTTTAGAATGCACTTGGTACTCATCACTCTCTCAGGGTCCCAAACAAAAGTATAAAATCCTGGCCCATACTTCCACAAATCTGCTACCAGGTCAACAAGGCTACTGGATGATGGACATGATAAGCATTGGTAGTCTGCACCGTATGAAGTATGTGACTGGAATGTTCATTCATATACATGAATTCCTTTTCTTCTTTCAGTGTACTCCAGTTGGTATCCAGGAGCACACACCATGTAATTTCTAGAACCTTTTTTTTGGCCAGCAAAATGTTGCACTACAGCGTGCAGCCAACCTTTACTGATAACAGTTCCTGAATGTTGCATCTTTCTGATTTCTCAATATCTCCAAAGACTATTTTCAAGTATAAATGTAGGGAGATTCCGTATCACTAATGTCAGATAAGGAGTACATGTTTCTGCTTTTGTAGAAGGCAATGCCTGTCACAAAGGGATGTTCTATTGCAAGAGCCATGACTACCTTGCATTTGCTGACCCCTGGTCAGAAACAAAGCAGTTACTACTGTGGGAAAGCAGGGAGAATTATTTTTGTCATAACAACCAAGTAGGATGCCTGTAAGAATACATTGTTGTTGAAAAGAAAAGGAACAGAAGATACAGAACCGTGGAAGATTTGAGGATGCAGAGTTGCTGTGATGCGTCTTGATCATCATACGTGGGAAAATGTGGGCTGAGTGTCAAAGAACACAAGAGCTATCTACTTCATGTTGCTTCTATGAAGCTGCAAATAAGCTGGGAATGGATGTTGAACTCTTTCTGTAATGCTGAATATCTGCTAGCGGCACAATGCACACTGATAGGGTGTTTTTCTGTAAAACATATTTTGGTTGCAAATATTAGTTAATGCAAAAGTAACTCGTCTTTAGTTTGGTGTATTAGTCGTCTATTAATTAATGTTTGATTTGTTGATTCTAGTTTGTTTGTTACAGTCAAAAGCTTAGAAATGAAATCTTGGTTTATTTCCAATGGCCATTTTGTAAATTTATTTCTTAAAAGTTATCAGTCTGTACAGAAATGGTGCTTGTACTTAGAATGGAAATGGAGGTGTTTCTGTTCCCCTGCAACTGCAGCTCTTGTCTTTCTAGACGTTGTCAGCCTTGTCTCACCAGAAACTCAATCTTTTTTCTGAGTCACAAGTTTATGGATTTGAGCTTCTTCACAGAAATTTGAACACATAACCCAGTCTAGCATTTTAGCCAAGTATCAAAGGAATGCCACAGCGTTAGAAGTCCCATCTATTGTTTGAGACGTTAAACCTACGTTCCATCTGTCTATGCAGATGACTGTAAAGAGACACCATAGCACTATTTGGAGCAGGAGAGTTATCCCCAGTATGATGGCCAATATTTATCCCTCAATTAATATCTCAGACAAAAATAATCTTGTTATTGTCACATTGCTGTTTGTTGGAGGTTGTCAATTTCAAATCAGCTGCTGCTGTCTTTCCTTACAACTGCACACTACACTCCACAAAATACTCTTTGGCCACAAAATGCTTTGAAACAGCTGGTGGTCGTAAGAAGTGCTATATAAATGCAATTCTATGTTCTTCCTTTTGGAGCATGACGTGGCTGACCAGCCTTCCAATAAGTGGAAGCAACAGGATATCAATGGCTTCCCAGACCTGCTAATTGATCAATTTTGTTGAATGAAAGCAGCTGTTTCATCGTCAGAGTTGCCTTCAGATATCGGAAGAGAAAAGTTTGTTTCAGTAAGAGAGTGGGAATGACAATTTGCTTGTCACTGTGGATTTTTTTTTAGTTCATGGCAAAAGAAAATAAACAGAGATTTCAGCTTCATCCTAGGCTAGCTGCTATGGAATTGAATAACATTTCCACATGCATCTGCATTCTTCCATACTAGGAGCATGAGTTTTCCACTTACTTGTCATAGTGCATTGTCTGGCAATTTCTCAACATTATTAGACTCAAAGGTTTCCTATGTCAATGAAATATGTTGGAGACAAGGCACTAGCTTATGTTTGGGTACATCACTAGTTTACCAGCAACAGGTCACATGCTTGTTACTAGAGGCTATAGCTTGAGGATGGCACACCACATAATGCATAGCTAACCAGGAAACTCTACTGCACATGTCATTTGCATTGGAAGAATTTATAGATTGACAATCAGTCCAGTTGGCCACTATATGTTTCCACTTTCCATGACCATCAAGTCCTGGAGTGGAACCTGGTCCTGGAGCTTTGGCTCATAGCCAAAGGCACTATCCAAAGTGCTACAAGACCTCTTAGTAGAATTTTGTTAACACAACATCTAGTCAAACCATCCAATTAACTATATAGACAGATGTTGAATAGTTTTATTATCTTCTGATCCTCCTTCAGTTGTGTCTGATTGATTTTTCGCTTCTGTAATCAGGAACATTGTGTTTTTGTATTGTTTTGCCTATTTTTAAAGATATCTTTAATGGGTTACTTTTCTTTTTAAGTGTATTCCAAACAGCGTTATTGTTTTTACTATAATAGTTGAACTGCTTCTACCTCAATTGGGTGATAGGATGTATTGACTTTTTAATTTTTTTCCCTTCTTTCACATGAAGTGGGACTTATGGCTAGGCAAACAGCTCTTGCCCATTTCAAACTGCCCTTGAGAAGGTGGTGGTGAGCCTACTTATTGAACCACTACAGTCTATGTTGTATTGGTACACCCACTGCATGGTTGGGAAAGGAAATGTTGTGGGTTGTTTGATTTAGAATATTATGAGTTATCTCATCTACTGTGGTGACCAAAATATGAGCAGTTTTTCAGTGCAGGTTGTTGGATATGGATTGGCCTAGAGCCTTCTCTGTCAGAATAAAGCTTTTAGTAAAATGATACATTTTTAGCTTTTTAGTTACTGAACATCTACCAGACAGGGAAAACCTAAACAAAGCTGTGTCATTGCAATATCGTTGAGTTAACACACAGCATGGTGGAGGGACACATTGTTTCATCCATCTTCAATTTTTAAAATCATTTACTTAAGTTTTCTATAGGTATGCAAGCAGTCAATATTTGTGTTAAATACTGAGTTCTTAAAGTCTATGGATAAATATCGCTCAGAAATTTTGTCTCAATTTTCAATAGATAAATTGTACACGTTAAAATCAGCCAACATACAAGAGGAACTTAGATTTGGCCCACAGGCAAATGTACATGTGGACAGATCACAATAAAACCTTCCTATTCACAGCTGTAGAGTTTTAGGATATGACAAACTTCACAGCATCTTTTGCATTTGGCAGTAAGTCCTGTTTATTGATGTTTAAAAGTGCAGCCTCAAGGATTCCTTTAATCATACTGCTCTGCAATGGGTTTTATTTGGTGAAGCCTTCACTGATAGTGAGACTCTCTTTAAAGTTTAGCATTTGTTTACTTCTAATGAGCAAAACAGTGAACCCTGCATACATCGTTCCTGACTATGAAACAGCAACAAGACTTTTTCATTTGCAATTCTTTATATTTCCTACAAGTGTTCGGTGATTGATGATATGAACTTTTTCCCTTACAGTGTCAAACACTGAAGCAGTCACTCTGGTGGGAACTTAGCATTTACAGATTTTAAATGATTGGAATGCAGACAATGAAGCTTTAAACTTTCCTTTGTTACGTACAACACAGGGCATGCTTTTTAATGGAATACAATTGGAGCAATAATTTGTTTTTTGTTAGCAAAAGGCTTCCCAAATGAACTTTCACATTCCACACCAATGCAAGAACATTACTGTTGGAAACACCAGAAATGCAATAACTCAAAGTTGAGAAATCCCCACTGTTTCTATGCAATTTTATCCAGAGGTCAACTACTTTATGACTCATGCCCTTTGACACCATTAAAGCAGGCCTTCTGCCCTTTGACATCAAGCAACACAGCTACACACGTACTTAAAACAATTGCCACCATTAGGCCAGATGTGTGCTTCTGACTTCCTTTTCCTTCTTGACATGGGATTTTGCTCAAGGGAACCATAAAACAAACAACTCAGGCATTCTTTTTCTGGGAAAAAGATTCAAAAAAGCAACATAATATGTCTTCTAAATTGGAAAACGTGACCTCTGGTGTACAATAATTCGTCTGCTTGAGTTTTGAGAAACCTAATGGAGAATTCACATAAACCTTCAACTAGCTCAAGCTTCTGAAAGCAGTATGGATAAATGTTCTATAGCACAATAAAATGGTTCTCTTATAGTTCTCACATTCTAACACGCCCAATACTTCTTCCCTGTAGATTAGGTGCAGTCCTTACTACTGATGAGAAAAATGTGAATTGCATTTTAAATCCTAAGTCATAAAGAGGTTGGGTGCTCTCCAACTTTCCTTCTTCATTTCCTTGAAGGCACTGATTTAAGATGGTATTAAACTCCTTGCAGCTATTTGTTTATTGGTTTCTGCTCAATGGCAAATTTACATGTGTGAGCCAAGATTATCTCAAGGTACTGAATCAGTGGATGAGGGAAGAACACAGGCAAGCATAATTCTACCTTCTCCTGAGACCTATATACATTTGAATCAGTAGGGTTGCTACTAGAAAGCAATCAGAATTGGAAGTCTTTGCTCATGTACTTTTAAATTATGAGCAGTGCTATGCCCACCATTTAATAAGATTATTTCTGATCTGATTACTCCACTTTCCCATACCCCCAATAACCTTTCATCCCCATGCTAATCAAGAGTCTATTTACCTCTGCTTTAAACATATCCAAGGATTCTACTTTCACCACCCTTTGAGGAAGACAGTTCCAACGATGCATGGTCCTCCATGAGAAAAAAGATGTCTCTTTATGTCTGCCTTAAATGAGTGACCCCTTATTTTGAAACAATGATTCTCAGTTATAGGTTACCCTGCAAGAGGAAGCATCACTTCCACATGGTCAAAACTGACCAGGATCTTACATGATTCAATTGAGCCTCCTCTTATTTTTTCAAACTCCAACAAATACTCCAAGCCAGTCCAACGAGCATATCACCTCTCCCTCCCTATCAGAAGGACAATCAGGTTATTGTTGGAATTGTAGCAGAGAGTAATTAACTCAATAAAGAATCAGAGAATGACATAAGTAGGCTATTTATCCCATCATGCCTGTATGAGTTTAGAAGTGTTATGCGCATAACCCCATTTCCCTGCCCTTTCCCCACTATCCTCTAAATGTTTCCCCTTCAAGTTGTTATCCAAATCCCTTTTAAAAGTAATGACCAAACCTGCCTAGATGACTTGTTCAAACAATGTATTTCAGATGATAACAACATGCTCTTTCAAATGATTATCTTCATCTTGCTTCTCATTCACTTGCTGATCATTTCAAATCTGATAGTAAAATGTAATGTACGCAGGGCAGTTTGATCTTAGAGTCGGATAATAGGTCAGCACAACATCATGGGCCAAAGGGCCTGTACTGTGCTGTACTGTTCTATGTTCTATGTTCTGTGTTCCAAATCTTGGTTATCACTGGCAACAGATTCTCCATATTTAGCCTATCAAAATGTAATTGTGATGCATCCATTAAATTTCCCTTAATTTTCTCTGCTCAGATGAGAACCATCCCAGTTTCTTTAGTTTCTTGGCGGAAATAATGTCCTTCATCCCTGTGTTCCTTGAAAGTCACTTCTGCACTTTCTTTACACTTTGATGCCTTTCCCAAAGTGTGATGCTCAGAATTGGACATAACATTCTATCCAGCACAATCAGGGATTATAAATGATTAGCGTAGTTTTGGGTATTTCATCTAATGCCTAAGTTTACATAGCCATGGGTTACAAATTTTTTGAAGCATTTTCTCTACTTGTGTTACCGTCATCCACATTTGGCACATTCAAATCCTTTTAATGTTGGTCAGTGATCAAACTTTCCTGACGTGCACAGTTTCATTACAAGCTGAGTATGAGTTGTGCAAACATAGTAGCCCATGATTACAGGTTAAAACGATATATTTTAAAATGTCCTTTAAAACAAAATATTCATCCAATTAGTCAGACAGCCAAAGCATTTTAAAGATCAGGCCTCTTGAGTTGGATCAGCATTCAACTATATAGAGTCAGAGAGTCATACAGCATGGAACCAGACCCTTCAGTCCAACCAGTCCATGCCAGCCATAATCACAAACTAAACTAGTCCCACCTGCATGTGCTTGGCCCATGTCCTTCCAGGCATTCCTTGTTTATGGACTTATTCAAATGATTTTTAAACCTTGTAGCTGTACCCGCATTCACCACTTCCTCTGGAAGTTCATTCCACATGTGAACCAACATCTGTGTAAAAAAATTGTCTCTCATGCATTTTTTACAACTTTCTCCTATTCTTTTAAAAATATGCCCCCTAGTCGTGAAATCCCCCACCCTAGGGAAAACAAATCTGCCATTCACCTTGTCCATACCCCTCGTGATTTTATAAACCTCTATATGGTCCCTCTCAACCTCTTGCACTCCAATGAGAAAAGTCCCAGTCCATCCAGCCTTTCCTCATAACCCAAACCTTCCATTCCCAGCAACATCCTGGTAAATCTTTTCTGAACCTTCTCCAACTTAATAATATCTTCCCCTTGGCCCAGCTCACATAGTGCCTGTTGGAACCTGAAAATGATACCATATTCTGTCGGTCATTGTAGGCTCCAATTTTAAATATTAAAGAGAAAAGATTTCTACATGTTGCATGTTAATCTGAACATTGCAAGAAATTTATTTGCACAACTCTACAACTGTAACATGTCCAACTACTCTCCATTGGCACACCTCTTGTTTTAATATGCTCAGCAATGACATCACTGGTGCAAGGTAGAACACGTCCAGGCCAAATGCTGAAGTCAACAAGAAAACAAAATGGATTTGTGAAGGTGCATACAGCCTGTGCAGAGAATGAGAGTCGGTCAGAGAGCAAGGATCACTTGACCCAAAATATTACCTCTGATATCTCTCCACAGATGCTGCCAGACCTGCTCAGCTTTTCCAGCAATTTCTATTTTTGTCTCTGATTTACAGCATCTGCAGGTTTTTTTTTGGCTTTTGTTTAGCATTAAAGACCAGGTAATAGCTCAGACTTCAACATTAAATTCCTGAAAAATTGCTTCTGAGAGTGCGGATAAGGTTAAATGAGTCTCTGAGGGTTATTGGGATTTTGCATCTGAGGTGCTGATGAGGAAATGGAGACACCATTCTCCTCACAGACCTGTAAATGAGGAAATGGATAGTGATCTATCAGGTATTGAGGCTGCAAAGGTACTGTGGGGAAATATTGCAGCTAGCTCATAAAATTCTAATGATTGGGCATGTTGTTATATGCAAAACCCAAACCCTGACCAGCCAGCCATTTACCTGGCTACAGCTCCACAGGGGTGTAGGAAGGTTGTACAGAATCTGGCACATCTGCCAGGTTGTGAGAAAAACTCCGACCCGCAATAAGACCTACATTTATGTTTCCCTTTCTGGCTTTGGAGAAACATTCAGCAAGTGCTGGTGAGCTGTGTGAGACTCCTACCCAAAACAAAGTGAGCTACCAGTGAGTCCTTTCCATTATGGGTGTTTCCCAGAGGCTGTTTAACTGAGAACCATACCTATCTAAATAGTGGCGAGGGAAATGTACCAATTCTTCACTGGATATGGTCTGTCCAATGAGATCTAGTTGGATGAGGGCTCAAAATTCAAGTCTAAAATATTCCAGAAAATCATGGGTAACCTAGATGTGACTCAATGGAGTCTTGAGGCTATCACCCACAGTCACAGCGGCATTATAACAGTACCAACAGACCCTAAAAACAACAATCAGGTTATGCTGCCATCAATATCCCCATAACTGGGATAAAGGGCATGATTTTCTTCTGTTCACAACAATGGCCTTACCTAATCAGTCCATTGGTTTGATTCCAGTTGAGTTAGATTATGGACAGTTGGTGTGAGGTCTTCTGAAACTACTCATGGTTTTGAGAGAGGATTTTAGAACAGAAGGAGAGAGTGTCCAAGCCTCCAAGTCTCCACATAGCAAGGTTCTGAGAGTGATACTCATGAGCCTGTGAAGTGGCCCAAGGTACTTGAAAATCTCCCAAACAGTGATGAAACAAAAAAGTTGACAAAATGCCACAGTCTGAACCTTTTACTCATGAAAGTACAGCTTTGTGCTCCTGCCAATACCAGGTGAGCCTTTAAAAAGCCCAGGTCAATGGTCCATAGACAGTAGCAAAGAAGGCTTGGGGAACTGCATTTTTTGATTCAGACCTCAGATTAGGCAATTAAGCAAATTAAAGTTGTCTTGTAAAGAGAAATACAACTGCTGAAAAGGGGACAAGCAGATAACAGTTTGTCCAAATAACCTCAATAATGAAGGTAGTGGTAGGGATGAACTGGAGGGAGTCATGAGGGAGGCCCACATTAAACCCCTAATACCTGGCTAATCAATGGAAAAATACTAGCAAACTTATACTCCTTATTCAGTCACCTAGAGGCAGAGCAGTGAGCAGATTTAATGAGACTGCGCAATGCATTAAAGGCATATAAATTCATAGATTCCTACAGTGCAGAAAAGAGCCTTCAACCCATCAAGTCCACACTAACATGCCTTTAAAAGTGCACTAATCCCAATTTCCTGCACTTATCCCTTATCCTTGAATGTTATGATATTTCAAGTACTCATCCAAATAGTATTTAAATGTTGTAAGTCTTCCAGCCTCCACCACCTTTCTAGGCAGTGTCTTCCAAATTCCCACCACCTGCAGAGTGAAAACATTTCTCCCCAATCCCCTCTGAATCTCCCGCCCCTTACCCTAAAACTATGTCCTCTCATGACTGACCCCTCAAACAAGGGAAAAAGCTGCTTTCTATTTACCCTGTCCATACCCCTCATAATCTTGTACATCTCAATCATCTCCCCCCTCAGTCTTCTCTGCTCAAAAGAAAACAATGCAAGCCTATCTAGCGTTTCCTTATAGCTCAATTTCTCCATCCCAGGCAACATCCTGGTGAACCTCCTCCATGCCCATGGAGGTATAACATCCTTCCAGTAATGAGGTGACCTGAACTGCACACAGTACTCCAGCTGTGGCTTGACCAATCCTCTGCACAGCTCCAAAATTACCTCCTTGCTCTTAGACTCTATGTCACGACTGATAAAAGCAAGTGTCCATGGTGAGATAAGCCAGGCTGCACCACCTCAGCTGTACATGATGTGGACTTGGGAGAAGCCTAGCTCATAAGGCAACATCACTGTCAGCTATATGCAGAAAAGCTGGCCCCGGCTCGGCAGGAGATGAACTACATAGTGGAGCACCAACTAATAGAGAATGGCAGCAGTAACTGGAGCTCCCTGTTTGTGCTCAAAGAATTTTACATCCTTGAAGAATTCCAATAGATTTGTCCAGCATGATTTCTCTTTCATATATCCATGCTGACTCTGTCCAAGTCCGACACTACTTTCCAAATTCTCATCTATTATAATGCTCTCCAGCATTTTCTTCACTGCTGATATTAGGGTCACTGGTCTATAATTTTCAGTTTTCTTCCTGCCTGCCTTCTTAAATAGGGAGGCTATTCTCCAGTCTGCAGGAACTGTTCCAGATGTATGACGATGGGTCAGAACAGACAAGTACTGAGGACATCTTTAAAACATAGTTTTAAAATTTCCAAAAGAGTGATATGGCCAAAAATATAAATTATATGGCTGCTTTGAGAGAGAGAGACAGACAGACAGACAAACAAAACGTCACACCTACAGATGCAAAGTGAACTTGAAAGAACAGTCATTCATAAGAGGCAAGAAGCAAAGCAAAACAGACTTGACAGTGATCTCTTGTGACTACAAAGATAATGAGGGGCTAATGATTTGCTGCAGATTATGCCCAAAACTTCAGGCACATTTGTGTTTATCCTTTTTACAATATACAAAGCCAAGAGTTAGTAAGCCAGCTTCAGCTCTACCAGAGGGTGCTAGTGGGATTGAATGTTCCATTGCTTACAAGCCAGAGTTCAAACGTTAGTGTGCTGTGAAGGTCATAAGCCATGAACTATCACCAAGATACTTTTGTGATAAAGATGCTCCCTTGCTCTCTGAATTTGAGAAGTCAGCTAGCTAGCAGCCAGACGAAAGAAAAACAAGACAGCAAGAAGACTCTCTCTCATCCTGAGTGCCAGAAATTAATCATGATTGAACGGAATCAGAACTAAAGAATCTCAAACATTCTGTAAAACTAAGGATCATGATGCAGACTGCACAATTACTAATGATAGCATTAGCAGCGACTTCCAATTAAACGCCTGCAATGTCCAAAAATCCACTCTTCACAAACAACTCAGAGATCGATCTGTGTTTTTTTTCAGCTTTTATCTTTGTGGACTCATCTCTTATTTCTGATTCATATCTTACGAATTCTTCTTGCTTTGAATAATTAATAAACTCACTCTTAACTCAAGAAAACCTGGTTAGATTGTTTTGTTTTAAAACATAAGTCCACTTGGGTCTGAAAGAAAGATATTCACAAGGGAAGGAATCTTGGGGGTGGCTAAATAAAGAAATTCATCCCTACTCACCCACACTTTACCACCAAAGTGGAAAATCCTAGTCATTGTTTCGGAGCACTGACCTCCATTTATGAGTTAGTTGTTAATCAACATAGGCATCAATTTGTTCTTCTCACTATCAGCCATGACTCAGTGAGAGTAAGCTCACCTCTGAGTCAAAGGATAAGAGGTTTAAGCACATAATCTGGATGGATACTTCAGCTCAGTACTGTGGGCATGCTACACGCAGAGGTGTAAAAGACTTCAATGATGCTATTCCAAAGAAGAGTAATAAAGCTCTCCTCTGTGTCTTGCCCAATACCTTTCCTTCAATTGACATATAGGAACAAATAATATTTGGTCATTATCATGTTACTGTTTGTACTTGCAAATAAACTGCCACATTTCCTACACTAAAACAGTGGCAAGATTTCAAATCTGTATTTAGAAAACTTATGTAATTTCCTTAAAATATTAACATGCAGTCCCTGGAACTCCATTGCGTAACTAGAGTGGCATGTAAAAGAATCAGAGGCAATATAGCTTCTAATGACAATATTACTAGGAAATATTGAGATGCCAGGGAACCTCCTACATTCTGGATAAAGTTTTGACCTGGAAAGAGTTTTTTCCAATACTTGGGACTTCAAATAGTGTGCACAAGGGCTCCACACTGGAGCAGAATTTGATACAGAACAAAGCTTACACAGTATCTTCCAGAAGACTGCGTAGCCTTTTAACACATAGCATAGCAGTAACATTGTCAGGCACAGGAGATTTACTCAATTGAATATCTTCAATTAATTTCAAAAAGCTTTCAGTGATCATTCCTAAGCAATAGCGCCAATGTATTTTTACTTCACAAAATTGTTCTTTTTCAAAATTGCAGTGATTTTTATAAAACAGAAGGCACTGGAGAAAATCAACAGGTCATACAGCATCTGTGATGAGAGAAACAAAGTTAACACTTTGAGTTCTGTAACTCTTCTTCAGAATGGGATTCATGGAACTTGAAACATTAACACTGTTTGTCTCTCCACTAATGCTGCCAGATCTGCTGAGTTTCTCCAGAATTTTGTTTTAATTTCAGATCCACAGTTTCTTGCTTTTATATGGCAATTTCATATTTGTCAATAAAACCAATGATAGGCTCCATGTTGCAAACAATGATATATGAACAGTTCTGGTATCAATATTGCACAATTTTTTTGTCTGCTGACGATGACTTAAAATGTCAACAACTGGTTCCATAGAAGCAAGACAGAGCTTTGAATACAAAAAGAAAATTTCACAAGTCTTGCCTTGTCAATAACATTAAAACCGTCAAAAATAAATGTTCAAAGAGGCATCAGCTATTGTGCAAGCCTTCATATGTCATATTTGATAACTGTCAAAAGTATAATCCTGATAAAACTCTTTATAATGCCTCAGGTCTCTTGACAAAGTCAAGGATTTTCTTTTCCCTGTAGTTAAATGAAAGCAAACAAGATGAATTTCTGACTTAGCCAGGGATTACTGCTAAAATAGGATAAAATTGTCTTATGGGTAGCAATATGACTAATATTTTTAAGGGCTGGAGGCCAATTTGCAGGAACTCTTTAAAGAAATTGTTTGAAGTTGTAACTATTTGCAACTATTTAGGGGAGGTGATGGCCTAGCGGCATTGTTGCTGGACTGTCAATCTAGATACCCAGATAATATTCTGGGGACCCAGGTTCAAATCCCGCCACGGCAGATGGTGGAATTTGAATGCAATAACTATCTGGAATTAAGAATCTAATGGTGACTGCGAATCCATTGTCAATTGTCAGGAAAATCCCATCTGGTTCACTAATGTCCTTTAGGGAAGGAAGCTGCGATCCTTACCTGGCCTACATGTGACTCCAGACCCACAGCAATGTGGTTGACTCTGAACTGCCCTCTGGGCAATTAGGGATGGGCAATAAATGCTGCCTAGCCAGTGACGCCCGCATCCCGTGAATGAATAAAGATTAAAAAAAAAACCTTAACAGCAGAATTCATTCTGTTGAATTTGTTGTAATTCTTACAATATTTCCCTGGAGTCCTACAATATTCTATGCGCTCATTCTGGTGGAACTACAATTAAAGATTGAGAGGTTAGTTTTGGGTTAGGAAGTGAATGCTGCCATATAGGGAGATGATGTATCTCTGCAGTGAGCTTTGTGGAGTACCATATAGAGAAACATATGAAACTGTTAATTAGAATAAGCCTATAGGCCGAATGAGGGAAACTTTGCCTGAGTGATACAGAAACAGAGTGAGTAACTGGGAATTCAGATCAAGGTAGGAATTTGGGGCAGAGGTGTTTTAATGCAGGGTTATTCCAAGAAATAAAGTCTCCAGAGCAAGAAGTAAGTGGCAGAAGAAACAAGGTACATTAGGGCAGCATGGTGGCTCAGTGGTTAGCACTGCAGCCTTATAGTGCCAGGGTCCCAGGTTCAATTCCATCCCCAGATGGCTGTCTATGCAGAGTTTGCACACTCTCCCCATGTCTGCATGGGTCTGCTCCAGTTTCCTTCCACAGTCCAAAGATGTGCAGGCTAGGTAGATTGGCCATGCTAAATTGCCCATAGTATTCAGGGGTGTGTGGGTTATAGGGGGATGGGCTTGGATGGGATGTTCCAAGGGTCAGTGTGGACTTGTTGGGCCAAAGGGTCTGTTTCCACACTGTAGGGATTCTAATTTGTGAGGTCTACCTGTACTGAAACCAATGTCATCAGCACAGGGAAAGCAGCTGATTAATGAGTAGGTTTAGTCATTATTTCCAATCTTTAAAGTGAAAGTTAGGTAGTTTATGTTTAAGAGACTAGTTTTGTTTCTCTCTCTTCTGAGAAACAGATTGTTGCATTTTCAAAGGGAGTTCATATTTATTCTGAGTGTAACAAATAAGTTACATGATGGCAGGTCAGGATAACACATTCAAACACACAATTGTATCTAGGCAATGGATAGTCTTTCATGAGATATTCTACGTCTTACAGGAATCATACAATCCTTCAAGATGCAAAATCTCAAAGAAACTCAGCCTGACCATGACTAACAAAAGGAGCTCAGGATTGTATAAAATTAAAAGAAAAAGCCTATAGCACTGTCAGAAGCAGCAGTAATTCTGAGTATTGGGAAGTTTTTACAATACAGCAAAGGATGACCAAAACGCTGATAAGAAAAGGAAGAATATAATGTGAATGCAATCTATCACAAATCTGAAAAATGGACTCAAAGGCTTCTATAGGTATGTGAAAAGGAAATGTTTGACTAAACAAATGTGGGTTCATTGCAGGCAGAGCCAGGAGAATTTACAATGTAGAATACAGAAATGGCAGAGAAACTAATTTATCATTTGTCAGTTTTCACTGAGGAAGATACAAGAAATCTCCCAGAATTAAAGATCCAAGCATTTAGGGAGAATGAGGAGTTAAAGGAAATTGGCATGAGTAGGAAGGTTGTACTGGAGATGTTAATGGGGCTAAAAATTGATCATTCCCAGGATCTGATAATTTACATCTCAGAGGGTTGAAGGAGATAGCTGTAGAGGGATTCAATGCATTGTTGATTATGTTCCAATATTCTATTGATTCTAAAAGGTGGTGAAAGTTTAGTCTTTCAGTATGTTTAACATAGAGATCGGTAGATTTCTGATTACCAGTGGCATACACAGTTAAATGAAGGGCTAGGTAAAAGATGTGTTTTATCAATCATGATTGCTTTGAATGGTGGGGCAGGCTCAGCAGCCTGAATGGCCTACTCCTGTTGCTATGAACTTATGAGGATTTGGGTGCATGGGTGATATAAGAAGAGGTTGGCAATGGTAAAGTTGATGGGGAGCAGGCTAATATACAGATGGTGGAGTTTTATACAAGTTATGCAGTAATCAGTGAGCACATAAAAAGCTGTTTGGAGAACATCAGAGCATTGAATCTGAGGTGCGTACCACAGCTGTTTTTTTCTGGTCTTGCTTACCACTTCTGGGTGAGAAATGGCAATGTTGCACTTGACAAGAGTAATGATTGTGGGAATATCATGGACTGTTGTGCAGTTTCCTGTTATCTCCTTGCTTGTTTTTCTCCAGCTTGTGACTGAATGGCAAGAAGTTCTCCTCCCACCAGGGAAGACTTGACTTAGGGAGTCAATAGCTACGCGGTCATCTATAGGACCTGATTACAGCATTGTATAAAGGTGAACAAGCTTCTTCATGCTGCAAGGGTGTTTGCAAAACCAAATCTCAAAGTGGGCGCACCCAACAGGAGGGTGGGGGGCATGCATTGTGAGTCGGAAGTGTTAGTCAGGGGAATGGCTGAATGGAGCCTGCTTGGCCACATTAAGAACTCAAGCAGCCTCAACATACTGCCTGACTTCCCAGGGCTGTGTCATAGACTGGGAGGGCAAGGTGGGTGTCCTACAATACACAGGAAGGGAGCACCAATGTTTATGGGAAACAACCAGAGAGTTTGATCCCTCTGAGATGGAATTTCCATGGCAAATGGAATATAGGGCTTTATTTCAAAGAGAGTTGAGTATAAAAGTATGGAGATACTGCTACATTTATGCAAGGCCCTAATCAAACCTCAGCTGGAATACTGTTAACAGTTTTCATCCCCTTAGGTAAGGAGACTCTGGAGGCAATCCAGAGAACTGACTAGGCTGATATCAGATATGAGGAACTGTCTTATGGAGAGAGGTTGAGTTGGTTGGTCCTGTACTTATTGGACTGTGGGAAGAAACCAGGGCATCTGGCAGCAACCAACACAGACACAGGGAGAAAATGCAAACTCCAGACAGACAGTCACCCAAGGCTGGAATTGAACCCAGGTCCCTGGTGCTGTGAGGCAGCAGTGCTGATCACTGTGCCACCATGAGGTGACTTGTCACAACTTGCCATTGTGGATTCCAGGTGTCTTCCTCACTTGATTATAACAAATTATTTTCACAGCCAAAGTCTTACTGTTCAAGTGCTTATGTCTAATATTTTGTCTTCACCCAGCTGAGCATCCAGCAGATTATCTGGGTGTTTACGAATGGAATTGGAGAAGCTCCCATTCATACTCTTTACAGGCAGTAATGTCAGTCAGGTTGTCTTCATTTTAATGGCTTTGGAATATGGAAGATATAATGATGCAGCTGCTTGGATATCCTTAACTGTGATTTTGACTCTTTCGAATATGTCATAGAATCATGGGGTCATCGGGATGTACAGCATGAAAACAGACTCTTCAGTCCAACTTGTCCATGCCGACCAGATAACCTAAATTAATCTAGTCTCATTTGCCAGTATTTGGCCCACTTCCCTTTAAATCCTTTGTATTCATATACCCATCCAGATGCCTTTTAAATGTCGTTGTACCAGCCTCCACCACTTCCTCTGGCAGCTAATCCCATATATACACTACCCTCTGTGTGTAAAAGTTGCTCCTTACATCCCTTTTAAATCTTTCCTCTTGCACCTTAAACCAATGCCCTTTCCCAGTCTGGGGAAAAGACCTTGACTATTCACCCTATCAATGCCCCTCATGATTTTATAAACCCCAATAATGTCATTCCTCAGCCTCCGACGCTCCAGGGAAAATAGCCCCAGCCTATTCAGCCTCTCCCTACAACTCAAACTCTCCAACACTGGCAACATCCTTGTAAATCTTTTCTGAACTCTTTCAAGTTTCACAACATCCTTCCTATAACAGGGAGATCTTTATTTAAATTTAGTTTGTGGTTTCCAGCCAGTAAAGTCTTGACCATTTTCTATAAAGCGTGGCTTCCTAACACTGACTCAAGCAGGCAGCGTCAATGCAAAGGTGGGGTGGGGTGGGGCGGCTGTGGGGGGTGGTGCAGGTGCAGTTCTGCATCCTCACCAGATCCTCTTCCCTTTCAGGTAAGCAGGGAAATAGAAAAGGTAGACCGGAAGAGACATCTCCCATTCAAGGAGGGGTCAATGACTAGGGGCCATAGATTTAAGGTAAAGGACCGGAGGATTAGATGGGATGTGATGAAAAGCTTTTATTTTAATTCAAAGGGTGGTGGGAATCTGGAACTCACTGTCTGCAAGGGTTCTTAGAGGCAGACCCCCTCATAACATTTAAGAAATATTTAAATGTTAGAAACATTGGATACGTACTTGCAATGCCAGGGCACACAAGACTATGGGCCAAAGTGCTGGGTAGTAAGATTAGAATAGTTAGATCATTAATTTTGACCAATGCAGATTCAATGGACAAAATGCCCCTTGTTTGCCCTGTAGACCTTACTGACTCTAAGTCAGGAGTGTGTTGGAATATGCTTCATTTTCCTGCATGGGTGCAACTCCAACAGCAATCAAGATGCTTGATATCATCTTGAACAAAGCAGCCCACTTTATTAACACCCAATCAACACTTTCAACATTCACTCCCTTCAACACCAACGTGCAATGTCAGCAATTTGTATCATTTACAAGGTGCATTTTAGCAAATCATCCATGCTCCGAAGACAATGTCTTTCAAATCCACAACCTCTAACACAATGAAGGACAAAGGTCAGCAGATGACCACTACCTGCAAGTTACTGCCTAAGCCACAAACCAACCTGACATGGAGCTACATTAATATTGTTAATTAGAAGTGTTCAAATATAGAACACTATCATGATATTTAAGGAGAATAGCACAGATTTGTTTAAGGAAAAGCTGGATAAACACATGTGGGGGAAAGAATTCAATGAATATTTTGATAGGATTAGATGAAGAAGGATGAAAGAAACACTGGCCTGGGCAGACTAGTCCAAAATGCCTTGTTTTTTTCTCTCTGCTGTAAATAAAATGCAACAATATGGAAGTAGGTGAAGACAGGATGTAAAAACAATGATTTGCATGACAAATTGGCTGATTGCATAAATATTTCAGACTTTATTATTATCAAATAACTTGGGCACTAAACATAAACTTCTAAGCGATATTTGCGATACAATTTGTTGGCTGCCCCACTTCCAGTATCTGCATTACAATATAAATAATAGTGCACTGGTGTCTCTATCAGCAGCTGTACAATGTAAACAATGCAACATCAATACATCCACCACTAACTCAGCAATATTAGCAATGCAGCATTTGTACTGCCAGCTTTGCAAGCATGTATATAAAAAGCTGATATCTTTATCAGCAGAATTACTATACAAACAACGCAGTATCTTTATCATGACCAGTTCTCAACTGTCTCTGTGCTTTATGTCTGACTTTAGGTTTTGGACAAGCTAAAATCTCTTTCTATTATTGTTATGACATTAATAAACATCGACCGCTGTTTACAACTTCCATCATCTGATTTTTAGTATCTGAAACCAGCAAGGACTCAAGTGATTTTTTATAACGGTCAAATATGGACCTACATTTTTAAAAAATTTTGTTCACTTGTGTGATGTGAGCATTGTTGGCTGATCAGCATTTATTGCCCGTCCCGAGCTACCTTTGAGAAGGTGGTGGTGAACTGCTTTCTTGAACCACTGCAGTATACCTGCTGTGCGTTGACCCACGATACCATTAGGGAGGGAATTCCAGGATTTTGACCCAGCGACAGTGAAGGAACAGCGATATATTTCCAAGAGAGGGTGGTGAGTGGACTGGAGGGGAGACTGCAGTGGTGGTGCAGCATCTGTGGAGAGAAATCAGAGTTAACATTTCAGGTCGAGTGACCCTTCCTCAGAACCTGATACTGCCAGACCTACTTGACCTTTTCCCACAATTCCTAATTTTGTCTTTAAGCTGAAGCCATGAGACTTCATTGGGTCTCTGGAGTCAATGTTGGTGACTGCCAGGGCAGCTCCCTCCCGACTGTATACCATTGTGCTCCCAGACCAGGAGAGATGGGATTTATAGACTCATACAGTCATACAGCATGGAAACAGACCCATTTGTCCAATCCATCCATGCTGACCAGTTTTCCAAACTAAACTAGTCTCACTTGCCTTTGTTTGGTGCATCAGCCTCTCAACCTTTCCTATTTGTGTACCTAGCCAAGTGTATTTTAAATGCTATAACTGTACCTGCCTCGTATATTTCCTCTACCAGTTCACTCCATGCATGCACGACCATCTGTGCGAAAAGGTTTTCCCTTGGGTCTCTTTTAAATCTTTCTCCTCTCACCTTCACCCTTTGCCCTATAATTTTGAACTCCCCTATCCTTGGGAAAAGATCTTTGCTATTCACGTTTTCTATACCTCTCATGATTTTATAAACGTCTATAAGGTGACCCTTCAACCTCCTATGCTTCAGTGAAAAATGTCCCAGCCTATTCAGCCTCTCCTTATAACTCAATCCCTGCAGCTCCAGTAACTCCTTTGTAAATTATTTCTGCACCCTTTCCAATTTATTAACATCCTTCCTATACAAGGGCACCAGAACTGCATGCAGTACTCCAAAAGCAGCCTCATCCATATCCTCTGCAGCCACAACATGACGTCCTAGCTCCTATACTCAATGCTCTGAGCAGTGGTGGCAAGTGTGACAAATGCCTTCTTCACCACTGTGTCTACCTGTAACAGTACTTTCAAAGAACTATGTACTGACTCAAACCTAGGTCCCCAGAACATTTGCTGAGTTTCTGGATGATTGGTCCAGCAATAATACCACTTGGCCATTACTTCCCCTAAAATGGCTGCTGTGATCTTGTGGCCCCAAATTGAGGCAAGAACAGGAAACCCTGCATGGAATAATCAAAACAGAGTAGATTGTGATTGCCATGTCACCTAAAAACTGAACCAAACAACTGACTCAGTGTCAAGAAAATTGAAATCATTCTGTATCACTAGCTGCATATTGGGCATGAAAGGATTACTTACAACCGTCAACTTGGAAGGACAATGGAAAAGACTCAGGAATACACAAATGGACTTATATCAACAAAGGCACATAATTCTTTGAAGTTTGCATCACATGTAGATAGGATGTTAAGAAGGTGTTTCTCATCCCTGCATTTATTGCTCAGACCTTTAAATGTAAGATTTGGGACATAATGTGGAGGGTATATTGGGTTTAGGTGAGGCCTCTTCTGGAGTACTGTGTCCAGCTCTGATTGGTCTGTTGTAGGAAGGATACCATTAAGCCGGAGAGGGTTCAAAAAGATTTACCAGGATGTTGCTGGGATTGGAGGGTTTGAGTTATAAGGAGAGGCTGGACAGGCTGGGACTTTTCTGACTGAAGGTTGAGGGGTGATCATATAGAGGTTTATAAAATCATAAGGGGTATAAATAAGGTGAATGGCAAGTGTCTTTTCCCTAGGGTGGGGAGTTCAAGACTTGGGGGCATATCTTTAAGGTGAGAGAAGAAAGATTTAAAAACAACATGGGCAGCAACTTTTTTTACACAGATGTGAAATGATCCTCCAGAGGAAGTGGTGGAAGCAGGTACAGTTAGAACATTTAAATGACATTCGGATATGTACACGAACAAGAACTGTTTGGAGGGATATCGGCCAAGTGCCATCAAGTGGGATTAGTTTAGTTTGAGATTATGGTCGGCGTGACTGGTTGGACCGAACGGTATGTTTCCATGCCGTATGACTCTATGACTCTATAACTGCTTTGGACAACAAAGCAGAGAGTCAAAGAAACAACTAAGATAATAGCAAAGGCGCAGCAAGCCTGCTTCTCTCTCTCTGTCTCAACCTTGTAGTCAGAAGCTGGTAAAAAAAAAGGAATTTGGAAAGACAACGTTTAACTGAGGACTCAAAGACATCTGCAAATCTCACCACTTCTGAAGAAATAAGACCACAGCTAAACGGTCAAGATTCAGGGCACTCTCACAACTCAAAGCCACTAAGATCTTTAAACTGCAATTGTCTTTACATTCCTGTCTGTACTGGTCACCCTACCTCACCTACTTTTTACACTTCTCTGTGTTAGATGTCACATTTTTGATATTTTTCAACAGTAGCACTTAATAAAAATATATTTTTCACTTGAGAGAATCCTTCATTTTGACCTCATTAACTACATTTTAATTGTGGTATGACAGTTGTATGTATGAAGAATTTTGTTTTAAAAGTCTGTTGTGATTGACCAAGGACAGTGTTAAAAAGAGGGGAGCTTTTTCCTCCTTGCTCACCTGGCCATATAATTCTTCAGTGTGAAAGCCAAAGCCACCATCTTTGACCTTCATAATAAAATCTGTGCCCTCAACAGCAACTCCAAGCATTTACCTAGTCACAATCTCAATTGAAACAGATTGTTCAAAGCCAAAATTAAAACTTAATTTTCATATTAATTCATCTTCTTTTTAATGAGAGCTGTTTTCTTACGAATATTGTTGCAACTCTTGAGACTTAAAAATAATCACATGACATGTCATCTACCAGTTCAATTTCTAAACTCATATAATGTACGGAAGTTAATAGCTACATTAAAAAGCCTTTCTAATCAAATATCAGCCTACCTTTCAATAACAACACATCAATTCCTGCAGTGTAAGTGTTTCATTACATAAACAAAAAAGACTTCAAAATTAGTGTTGTTATTTAAGATAAATGGCATACTTATGAAATATAAAATAAATTATAGAATAAAATGTATTGAGCTTGAAAGAGTAACTTGATCACAACAAGTTCTGCTGCCACATCAGTAAAACAGAAAGAGGCAGAAGAAATTCTCTGTGACATTTGGCCACATTGTCATCAAACTGGCAGAATTACTGCCCTGTTACTGAGACTATTGTCTGAAATCTTGAAATATTGTTCAATTCTGGAATCATTTGTTTTGCCCATTCTTTAACTAAATAAAGATAATCGTCCTGGACACTCATGATTCTATTCCAAAACTACAATTGTGGCAGTGAGGACATCATGATCCAATAGTGAGTCTTTAATGAAGAGAAACTTTGGTATGATATAAACATAATAGGGGAAGTGTGTTAATTAAGCTAACAGTGTAGAAGTGTAAGTATTCCATGCTGGAATAAAATCTGATGGTTCTGTTGATGCTTTCCCTTCTTCCAACTTTCTGTTTGCTACACGTTAGCCACTTTAACACAATAAACAGGAATCAAATGGAAAAGTGTTAATCAGTATTGTTAAGTCTAACAAAGAGAGGAAACAAAACCCCAGTTTTCATGAAAGAGCTAACAAGTCACTGGAGTATAATTCTTGTACCTATGAGGTACAGTGAACAAGGCAACCTGTGTCTTTAGGCTGTTTTACCATAATCCTGTTCCCCTCTTGAAATTTATACTTGCTTATTTTCCAGTAAAGTTCATTGTAACTCTACAATAATTCATCTTCCTTCTCATTCTGGCCTCTTGTGCATCCTTGGTTTCCTTTGCTCCACTATTGACAGTTGTGCCTTCAGCCATTTTGAACCTAAGCTCTGGAAATCCCTTCCTAAATCTCTTTGCCTTTCCACTCTCCTTTCATCTTTTAAGACACTCCTTAAAGCTTATCACTTTAACCAAGTTTCAACTCTCTGGCTTTAATCTCTCCTCATGTCAATTTTGATCTGACCTATGAAGTACCTCGAAAACTTTTGCTTTATAAATGTAAGTTGTGGTTCTTGAGAATGAACGTAAAAGACATTGAACAAATCTGTTATTTTATGTTAAGAGGTGATTTGATAGATGTGTTCAAAATCATGAAAGGTTTTGTCAGAATGAATGAGAAGAACCAGTTTCTAGCAGCAGAAGGACTGTTTACTAAAGAGCAGAAATTTAAGAACATTTGTGAAAAAAAGAGACAAAATAATGCAAAATTATTTTACCTCACAAGTTGATATAATCTGGAATACATTTCTTGAATGGCTGATGGAGGTAGATTCAATGGTAACTTTGAAAAGTTACATTCTTAATGATCCTATTCTCAAGGACGCTGTTCTATTTGGATTCTACTCCTATCAAACACTGCACAGACAACTCATCCTCGAACATGTCATCTCCTCCCAAACCATTCAGTCACCTTGGCTATGTCTACCACAGCCAAGAACTGAAGTGATAGACATTACTGAACTTAGAAAAGGCTTATGCAAATAAAATTGGAAATCCAGCAGACAAGAATTGTCAAGGCAACAAAGAGTTAGGCAGAATCTAAAGACATTTGCAAAAACAGAATATAAAGACAAAATCAGACAAACCAAATCAAAGTTAACAGCAAAACATCTTATAAAGATACTGAAGAAAAGAAAGTTAGAAATCAGGAAGCAGAATATCGGCATATTCATGCCAAATACATTTGATTTTCATACATACTACTAGAGGAGAAATTTACACGCCAAGGGAAAAGATCAAGGAAGTGGGATAAATTGTAGCTCATTCAGAGCCAACATTAGTATGAATGGCTAAATTGTGTGTTCCATCACTCTATGATTCTATCATTTCCTTCTTTTCCACTGCAGTCCACTTATGTTCAATATCATTTGGCATATATACTGCATTCTGACTTACTTCTTGATGTAAAAATTGGTGAGATGGTAAATAATGAAGAGAATTACCTTAGATCACTGCAGGATATAAATGAGCTGGTGGAACTCAATGCAGGTAATTGTGAGGTGATGCACTTGAGCAAAGGAAAATCTGATGAACTGTAGACAGCACTGAGGATCAGGGGGACCTCGGTGTGTATGTCCACTGGTTTTTTTATGGTAGCAGGACAGGTAGGTCGATGAGAGGTGAATGTGAGGTGAGTGCCTGTCCATTGCACAGTGTCCCTGCTGCAGCTTTTCAATGCGGCTTAATGGTGTACGTTGCATCACAAATCTGTGCTTTGAAAGTGGCCTGTAAGTTTATTGGAGAGATGCCATAATTTTTGCAATAGGTTAGCAAATGCTGGATGCCTTTGGATGAGGGGTGCGTGTGGCTAGTGCCTGTGGGTCATGCCCTGAATTACAGTTTGATCATAGGACCTAGCTTGTTCGCTGCGTTTTGTAAGATAGGAGGCTGAATATTGGCCAGGCAAATTGTGCCATCAAAAAGGTGTTTAACAAGCATATCCCCCTTCATTGGAAACTCTCCATCGCCTACCCAAAAACTTGCCTTGCTGCTTGTGAAAAACATGATAGATGGCACGAGATGCTACAATGTAGAGATTGGCTTCACTTGTCTTATTGTCTGATTTAGCCACAAAATCTCTCCATAGCCAAATCGTTCAGACTCTTACCAGATTTCAGCCCTAGTTTCCAAAGTCCCAAAAATTTGGCAAGTGTCAGATTGGAAATAGTCACGCTTTAAAAAAACCCATTCACTTCAAAGCTCTTAGAAAGCTGGGGTCTCAAGGATAGCTAATTAGCATTTCTTCTTGGATACAAAGCTCATGTGTTTTACAGAGAAGGGCTTTGGCAGGGGAAGAGTGTCTAAGATGTTCTTGGAACTCACTGACATAGGCAATCTACCAGGATCTGGGACAGTGGGATCTGATGGAGACGAGGAAGCTAATCTTCATTTGGACTGCATGAGCCCAGCAGAATTGACCAACTACATAAGGCACAGTGTAAAATAAACATGACATAAGGGACAATGTTACATGTACATGCAAAGTCGGCTTTTCAGTTTTGTTGAAAGGAAAATAAAAAAACTATTCTGTAGTTTTAAGAAATAGGTTGCCTACAACAATAGTGTTTTGTACAAGTTTTAAATCATTAAATCTTGATGTGTTATCGATTCAGGTGGAATTTTGAAATTCTTTTTAAAACTGCATGGTTTTTACAGGAATCAGAACAAACCTCAGTGCTGCTAATTATTATATAGGCAGGAGAAGAATTCCTGGCCTCCAAACAAACCTCATCACCCACTGACTGCTAACTGGTAATCGAGCTCCTCACCATCCCCATGTAGCCTCCAGTTTGCTTATTGGTTAACTTTCAGATAAGATCCATAAAGGAGCTGCTAGATTTCATTGAGCAGTTGCAGCTCATCAAAGAAATTTCAATGGAGCCTGTCAATGAAACTGGATGTGGCCTCTCACTCATGCCATCGGGCAGGTGGTCCAATCTCCACTGCTCCACGCAGTGTGCACTCTGGATGAAAATTAGCCCTATTATTTCGGTAAGCCTCTGACAAATTGGCAATATAAAAACATCATGTTAAAGAGGAGATTGTGGTTACTACTTTAAGGTCAGTAATGACCACATTATTGGAACAAAACATTATAACTGCTAAAATTAAATTGAAGCTTTCAGCACTATAATGGTAGCACTTACTTTTAAAAAGTATTTAGTACTCAGTGGGGGCTCTTCTGTGGTTTCTCTGAAAACATTTTGCTGTTTTGGAGCATGCTTCTGGTCCAATAATACTCGTGGGTGGTGAGTCACCAACTCCTTTGCACATTTTCAGGCCACATATCATTCTGATTGTTTGTCAAATCCATCTCTCAAATAGCCAATTGACAATGATTAAATGAAATGCTTACAAAGAACAAAGAGCAAAGATCAGCACAGCATAGGAACAGACCCTTCGGCCCACCAAAACTGCACTGACACACGATGTCTTTCTAAGTTAAAAACTTTTTGCCTTTTCGCAGTCCGTATTCATCTATTCCTTGCCAATTCATTGTAGATGTCAAATGTTGCTATTCTATCTGCTTCTACTCCTCCCTGAACAGTGCACTCCAGGCATTTACCACCCCCTGTAAAAAAAAGTTGCTTCTTACACCTCTTTAAACTTTCTCCCTTTCATGTTAAACTTATGACACCTAATAATTGACATTCCTAAATAACAACTGAAAGAACTGCGGATGCTGTAAATTAGGAGCAAAAATAAAGTTGCTGGAAAAGTTCAGCAGGTCTGGCTGCATCTGCGGAGTCAAAAACAGAGTTAACATTTCGGGTCTGGTTCTGAGAAAGGATCACGAAACCTGAACCATTAACCCTGTCTTTTCCTTCTCGGACCCTGCCAGACCTGCTGAGCTTTTCCAGCACAACAAGGTGTAGGGCTGGATGAACACAGCAGGCCAAGCAGCATCATAGGAGTAATTGACATTTCTACCCTGGGAAAAAGACTCCAACTATCCATTATATGCATGCCAGTGGTAATTTTGTAAACTTCTATCAGGTTGTCCCTCAGCCTCCATATTCAAGTGAAACCAAAGCAAGTTTGTCCAATCTCTCCTCCTAGCTAATGCCCTCCACACCAGGCAACAGTGTGCTTGGAACTATATCACCGTCCTTTCACTGTTGCTGGTTCATAATTTTGAAGTCCGTTCTTAGCAGCACTGTGGGTTCCTCTATGCCACTGTACCACAGCTGATCAATAAGGCAGCTCACCACCACCTTCTTGATTATTATTGCGGATGGGTAATAACTAGCCAGAGACACCCACATCCCATGAAAGGCTGTGCAGCATCCAGCACCTTCAGCCATTTCTTAAAATCATGAGAAGTCAATTGAATTGGCTGAAGGCTTCCAGCTGTGATTCTCAAGATCTCTGGAGAAGGCCAAGATATGTCATCCACTAGATGCAGCTGAAGGTGAGGTCTGGAGTCAATGTTAAAGACTCCAGAGTAACTCCCTGTAAACTGTGTTGCTACATCTATGAGGTTCTTCCTGCCAGTGAGACAGGACATAAGCAGCAATGGTGATAGTGGTGACTGAGATTGTTTTATTGATATTGATACCTAATCAAAAATGGCCTCATCAATCAGTTATCATCATCAAATCCTATGGTGTGGAAACAGGCCATTAAGCCCAACAAGTCCACACCACCCCTCCAAATAGGATCCCATGCCTGGGTCATTCCCCTACCCCTGCATTTCCCCATGTCCCTCCCAAACACCCCTGGGCACAATGGGCAATTTAGCATGGCCAATCCACCTAGCCTGCACATCTTGGACTATGGGATGGAAGAAATCCACACAGACACAGGGAAAACGTCCAAACTCCACACAGACAGTCAACCAAGGCTGGAATTGAACCCAGTTCCCTGGCACGGTGAGGCAGCAGTGATAACCACTGAGCCATCGTGCAACCCCAGTTGTCCGTCTAGTTGTCTCATCGGTAACTATGTCAACTTACTGACTATGTAAAAAATTAACACCAAGTCCTATCTAACTGTTGAAAATTAATGATAAATGGTTGCTCTTTCCTGAGAAAGTTTTATGCTAATTTTGATCTGGACAAAATGAAATATTCCATTTTTTTAATTTGAACCAGACCAGACATCAAAATGTTTCCATATTATCTATGTCCACTTCTGCCCTGAGAATCCCATAGAATCTCTCAACGTTTTGGAGGTTTCCCTATGAAGAAAGATTGTGTAGGAACTGCCTCTAGCCCGAAGTTCCCTGACTCCTTCCACACCCCTGCATTCTAATATGGCTATTGAAGAAACCTTCTATGTTTCCAGTAAAACTAAGGCAGCGGGCTAAAGGAGAATTTTCACCTCAGGACATTGCTACAAACAAATTTAGGTCTCAGAATGTTGTTAAAATGCTGCTTTTTGTCTATATTTGGTGGGTATTAGGATCCATTATAAAGTAGGGTACGACAAAGAGTAAGTCCAAATTAGTAAATGTCTTCCAGAGAGTATATAATGAATTGCCTATGATCAATTGCATTCCAAACCAAAAAGTTTAGATTTCTGTTTTCTGGCACTGCCCTAGACATTCCTAGCATCCAGCACTGTCTCAAACATTTACTTAAAGTCAGAGCCATATAAGTTTTATAGCACTGAAAGAGGCTCTTTGGCCCATCATTTCTACACCAGCCATTAAAGATCCATTTATTTGAATCCTATTTTCCAGCACTTGGCTTGTAGTGTCATATGGTCACATTCCAGTAAATTTTATAATAATTTTATTTGACATAAAGTTGTTTTTTAAGCATCTGATGTCTGCAATGAGATGTCAATCCTCTTGCAGGATAAACATAGAATCTCTACATTGTGGAAACAGCCCTTTGGCCCAAAAAGTCCACACTGACCATTGGAGCATCCCACTGAGACCCATCCCCTTATAACCCACCTAAGCTACACATCCCTGAACACTACAGGCAATCTAGGCTGGTCAATCCACCCAGCCTGTGCATCTTTGTACTATGGGAGGAAACTGGAGTACCCAGAGGAAACCCACACAGACACAGGGAGAACATACAAACTCCACACAGACAGCTGCCCAAGGGTGGAATTGAACCCAGGTCCTTGGCATTGTGAGGCAATAATGCTAACTACTGAGCCACCTAGCCAGCAATGCCCTCAACCTGTGAACAAATAAAGGAAAAAAAGAAAAGGGTCTGGCGGTAACTTTGGGTAAATCTGCAAAGCTGAGAAGCAAGTGTGGGAGAGTGTGAGAGTTCGAGTCAGAGTGAATGCAATGAGTCAAATGGTCCCCAATGCTGTATCTAAATATGAAAAATTCTGATTTCTAAATGAAAATCTTTCTTGAATGTACAGTTTTTTCTCATTAAATAATATGTTAATTATAGAAATGAGTGAGATGCTTACATTGAAGAGACTTGAATACTAGCCTTTAATAAGTTTCAACAATTTACCCAGTTAGCCCAGGGTGAAGCTTCTTTGAATCATAAGCTGATTTTTAAAATTTTATTCATTCATAGGATGAAGATTTTTTAAATTTTATTCATTCATAGGATGAAGCTAGGCCAGCCAATGCCCAGAGGGCAGTTAAGAGTCCACCACATTGCTGAGTGTCTGGAGTCACATGTTAGCCAGGCCAGGTAAGGATGACAGTTTCTTTCCCTAAAGGACATTGGTGAACCAACAATGAACAATGGGTTCACAGTCATAGATCAATTCAAATTCCACCACCTGCCATTGCAGGACTCAAACACAGGTCCTTGGAGCATTATCTGGGTCTCTGGATTAATAGTCCAGCAATAATACCACTAGGGCATTGCCTCCGCAGCACGAAATCTACTTAACTCAGCATCCTTTTTTTACTACAGCTCTGTGCAATACCTTGGAATATTTCTTCCACTAAAGCCACATTATAAATACAAATTGTTGCAGTTCTTAGAATAATATTGATTACATGCAGCTACTTAAATAATTTAAATACACATGACAATCTTTATATTTTTTGTTATATTTTGTAATATATCAAAGTACAGGCTGACCACATTTATATATATAACTAACCAATCTAATCCATCACTGTACAAAATTCCTTGAATATTACCGCATTTACTCCCCCTCATCCAATTTCAAAGTATTGTCAAATGCGAATTATATTCCCAAATATCAATTCTTCTGCCAACACAAGCTAAGCAATACAACTCAATGATATATGCTTTAGAGATAATTGAGCCAGAACTGTGGGATTTCCGCTCTGCCTGACTGTCCAGATGTTATGACGTGATCACTGTTCCAAACTCAGAGAGAGGAATCATTAGTTAGGGTAGGCTGTCAAAGCCCACCAGGCTGCTTCAGCAACACCACTTCAATCAACATTTCTAAGGCCGAGTGTTCCACAGCCCCTTTGACAAAGGTACCTCAGAAGCCTTCAACATTGAAGATGAAAGAAGCGCTGAAGCAAATTACTGCAGATGCTGGAATCTGTACTGAAAACAACAAATGCTGGAGATCACAGCGGGTCAGGCAGCATTCATGGACAGAGAGCAAGCTAACGTTTCGAGTCTAGATGACTCTTCACCAGGGCTGAAGTCTAGTGTTGCAAGTTTTTTGCTTGTGTATTTTGCCTCTTCAGGAAAAAGAAGAAAGGCTTTTATTTTACAAAAGAAGCAAGTTTTATACAACCACCTGATATCTGCTTTACAGCCAATGAAGTACTTTTATTTTTGTAATGCAGGAAAATACAGCAGCCAATTTGCACACACCAAGCTCCCACATACAGCAACACAATAATGACTGATAAACTGTTTTGATGACATTGATTGAAGGATACACGTGGGTAGAATTAATTACCTTTGCCTTCCAAAGACTTGGGCATTGACTGAAGTTTCAATGGAACTCTCACCTATTTGTGGCTTTCATGAGCTTTTAGCTATGATAATGTTTAGATTCCAGGGACTTTCTGAATACTCTTCTGAATTATTCCCCAACAGAATTCTAACTGTAAATCTTGATTGCCTTCAAAACAGAATTTCTCATAAAGGATGCACACGGAATGGAATCCTAGCAAAACTAGGTTCTAAGATAACAAGCATGGGGCTGGATGAACACAGCAGGTCAAGCAGCATCATAGGAGCAGGAAAACTTGACGTTTCGGGCCTAAACCCTTCATCAGAAAAGATGAAGGGTTTAGGCCCGAAACGTCAAGTTTTCCTGCTCCTATGAT
>JAHRHZ010000249.1:37108765-37154509 GCA_024137785.1 Ginglymostoma cirratum
ATCATAGGAGCAGGAAAACTTGACGTTTCGGGCCTAAACCCTTCATCTTTTCTGATGAAGGGTTTAGGCCCGAAACGTCAAGTTTTCCTGCTCCTATGATGCTGCTTGACCTGCTGTGTTCATCCAGCCCCATGCTTGTTATCTCGGATTCTCCAGCATCTGCAGTACCTTTTATCTCTAAAACTAGGTTCTACCTGTTTTCCCAGTTCTCTGACAATAAAACTGTACAATTATTCCTCAGCATTTCAGATCACATCTCCACTAGTGGGCACTTGACTCAAATTCATATCTATAGAAAACCGAAAAATTCAGATCAAATTGTTTTAATATGAAGATATTGGTGAAGGACACCAGGAAAATTTAACCTGGCGCTGCAAAATGCTCAGAACAACTATCAATGAAACAGAATCGCTGTCTGATTTCTGTCTGAACTGAGGCTGTAAATGTTTGAAGAGTTGATACAGGCTCAATTGCATTTTTACAACATTGTGCCCCCTTGTGTTGATTTGGCTTCAAACGTGTTACCATTGCCAGATTTTTCGGCGGAGTAAAGCTCCATAATAAATCACACACGCCTTCAAATGGGAATATGGCATTGAAGATGAAGTCACTAGGAAAACAAAATCATAACAAGCAGCCTACAAACATATTAAGAGCAGAGTGTTGATACGAAACTTCCAGTTATGTGTGATCCTCTATATAAGCAACATTCTTGTCCTTCCCTGACCTATTACATGTAATCAAACTGTTCTTTTCTCTCATTTTTCAACAGCCCTTTCCTGCCTGAAGGAACTCTCAGCTCCCTGCACGTGAGAAAGTAAACACTCAGCCATCAGTCAGCTCCACCTTCACTAAGGGACATGAAAGGAATTCACCTTTGTACAGCCTGAAAGATCTTAGTAGCTGTGCTATGTGGAGCAAAGTCATTATGACTGGAGGCACTGCCAATCGTCTGCTTGCCTCATAGCTCAAAGGTGTACAATGCCAGTATTTACTGTATATTTTAAATCTGTTCAAGGTTAGCCCAGAGTCAGATAAAAGCAATGTTCTAGCCTGTATATTAACCCTCAAAAAGAATAGGAAATTATTTTCCAATCCTTACATGATCTGTATCCCTGAATACCACACACTTTATTTTTCTTTCTCCCCTTTTGTACCCTGTTCTCCTGAGGCACTGAAGCTGGTTGGAGTGTTGTTTGTTCAGAACATTGCTCAAGTGGCCAATCTTCATGCATGAACTTAAAAAATCACTGCCAACTATGCATCTATGGAGGAATCACAGCCACGTCTGCTTCTTTCCTCACCTGACACATAGTATTCAGGAGGAGTAGCTCGATAGCAAAATCAAAGCTGGAAACCCGACTGATTTTCTCCCACTTTCCATTCTATTTCTGTCAAGGTCTATTGAATCACATCAATTATTGTCCAGCTCCAAATCAGCTGAGGAATAAAATTGGATGGGATATCAGTGAAAAATTGTTCTGAATCTGGAGGTGAGGCTTACTCTTGACTTATCATGCTAAGCTCATTTTCTTTTTCCTACAAGCAATCTGACTATGCCTGCTGTTTACAGATTCTGGTGGAAGGTAGTGTTTTTACCAGGCCCTTGCAGACAGCATTGGGGCTGGGGTGATGAGCTAGATTCAAGAAAAATCCATTGTTACCACCCAATATCAGATCATAGCTGATCATCTACCTCAATATCATTTTTTCCAGACTAATCCCATACCCCCTGATGTCATTAGTAACTACAAATCTATCAATCTCTCTCTTGAACTTAATGATAAAACATCTACAACCCTCTGGAATAGAGAATTCCAACCATTCACCGCCCTCAGATTGAAAAAGTTCCTTGCCATCTCAATCCTATTCTGAGACTGTATGCCTTGGTTATGGACCCCACAACCAGAAGAAACATCGAGTGGAATTTTCCCACCATTTGGATGACATGGGCAATGATGTCAAAGTTGGGAGAAAATGGTGAGAGTTAAAAAATGAGATTCTCAGCAATAAAAATTACTGTTTGATGTTTCCCTTACAGTTTCAGTGACTAACTGAGAAGCTTGCTAGTGAGTGGTGAAGGCACTATTTGCATGCATTAACATCTTGTTACTGCCTAACCCCGCCATATTTGTATGAAGGTTGCTATTCTCCCAGGAACGGGTGAGACATTAGATGGCACCAATTCCTGACTTGAAAGTGCCTGCTGGCTGCAGCTGTTTGGTGTCTTCTCTGACGCACAAAGATGGCAAGCATTAACCAACATCTCAGGGTATGGTCCATGGGCAGCAACCGCCTGCACCCTCTGTCCATGGAAATCGGCATCAGCAAAGCACTAGACTCATCACATCATCATGGCACTTCTCTGGCTAAGTTATAATACTTTATTACTGCCTTTGGAGCTCACCAATACCTAACACAGCAATACTGCTGCCAGGCTGCTCTGTACGCAGGGACAGAGGCCCTTCTCACACTTCAGGACATGCCGTACCTTAGATAGCTTCCTATCTTAGTGCACACTCATTTTGTGCTCATTTGGATGCTCACAGCACCTCTGGCTTCCTAGTTTCCTTCGCATACATGGAAAGCCAAGTAGCTTGTCATTCTTGTAAGCACTAAAAAGCCAAGGGAGCACCATGTGTCACACCTAAAGTATGTGACACCAACTTATGTGGCAAACACACGGATTTTAGTTAACTGACCATGCCTAAGGGGAATGGTCCTAAATCCAGTCAATGGGGACCACAGTCAGTCACAGAGCTGACCCATCCTCAGTCAGAAAAGGTGATGAGGTGTTCCGAGTGAATGAGTAGGAAATGTGAAGGGTTGGGAAGTTTTGTCATTTGGAGCAGATGGTATGAGTGGGAGCAATTGAAGGAAGATGCTGCATGCAATAGTGAAAGTGAAATTTGGTGGGAGGCGGGGGCAATAGCAGAGTTAGACGGAGTGGGAGGTAGTGGAGAGAAGATGGTAGCACTTACTCCTACAGAGTGCAGAAAGTCATTAACTTTCTTGTGGCATTGCTGCATGTTCCTCCAGACCGCGGGCACTGCCTGGACCTAGATGGTTACTTCAGACCAGGCCAGCAGTGCCTGTAGCCACATTCCCACTTGCCAATACTAGGGAAAGAGGATACTCCTCAGCCCTGTACACTTGGACTTCCAGCTCCCTGTCAGCACAGTGGGATGCCAACTTGCCTCTCTCAGTGATGGTGTTTGGAATTTCACAGCAATTCCTGGCCTGCAGCATTTAAAGTGCAGTTTGGTTGGTGTTTAAATATAATGCTTGCGGTGTGAATATTGTAAGATCTGGCACTAGTGAAGACATACTGGGTGCAAGATTGCAGAATAGTGGCTCGTGGACACAGAACATATACCTAATGAGGAGAGCAGCAGAGGACTGTGAGAAAAGCATTGCCAGCGTTCATGCAAGAGACACCTCCGTGTAACTCCCTGAAATTGACACTTAACCAAAACGTGGGAAAATTCAGCCCATTCGTTCTACAACTCTCTCTATTCCTTTAAGTCTTTTTTACATTTTGATAAGATTTCCTCTCGTTTTCGCACCTCTAGATTATACAGGCCCAGGGTCCTCAATCTCTCCTCATAGGACAGTTCCAATATCCCGAGTTGTAGCCTGATGAACCTCTGCTGCATTCATCCAAGACAAGTGTATCCTTCCTTTGGAAAAGGGAAAGGATGGTTCACAATACACCAAGTGTGGTTAGTTTCTGATTATTTACAGAAAGAAACTACCAGCTACAGTTCCTCTCCACAGGTCCTGCCTGAGAGGCTAAGTGTTCTTTGTATTTCTTTCAGATTTCTGGTGCTCATGGTATTTTGCATGTCTGCGGTACAAACCCATTCCTCTGAAACTTTTGTTTGCTGTCATGAGGGATCCAGTTTCCATGTGTCACCCTGAGGGACCACAACAGTGGGTGGAGAGGTTGTGTACCGACAGGGAGAGGCATCTGGCTGTCTTTGTGACACGTCAGTGGCATGGACAGGCAATGAGAATTAAGGTAGCACATAAAAGCAGAAAGTATGCCAAACCTCTTCATCCATGTGCTAGATGCATCACATTCACTTCTCCTATACTCAGGTTACTAGACTAATACTGTAAACACACAGCTACTGCACCCATTCTCATAAAAAATGAGACTCTGTATAAGTCCTTCTGTTTAAGGAAACTTTCAATATTTTTATTAACTAACAGTTTCAATTGATATTCTTCATAAAAGTCAGTCCTAGCAGAATCAGCTTGACATGAAATTGAGTCATCCAGTGTATTCTCGAGATCGTGCAATAACATCATAATTTGAGCACTGCAACATTTTTTCTCACAATTCACACTTAATGTCACCGGTTTACAACCATATGTGGCTAAAGGCCACATCCATTCACTAACAAACTTCATTTTTACACACTTTACGAGTCCCTCGCCTTTCTAAATTGTTTCCAGCCCAGTCATCTGGCTTCTTGCCATCTCAATGAATCTTTCAGTTGCTTGCTACCTTGACCCTTCTCTACACCGCCTGCTTCAAGTACACAAAATGAGCACCTTGTTCTACTTTCTCACCACCAACTCTAATCATTGCAGATATTGCTCATTAGCTTCGCTGATTTTACACTTGTACAACGTGGAGGAGAATTAGCCACTTTCTCATTATTTTTAGTAAACTTTTATGTTGTTAAAAGACAGTCAATAGAATAAAAGCATATTTAAGTGAAGGGTATAGGGTTGAGTAGATAAGAGCTGAGAGACAGAAACATACTGTGCTTTAACTAATGCTTTTTGAACTGAATGGATGTAAACATTCAGTGCGCTTAACCCCTCCCCTCACCGAGAATCTACTGATTTTCTCAATAGACGTAAAGGAGCTAAATATGGCTGTGGGGGACACAATGGTAAGTTACAGGCAAAAGATAATTAAGGTGTGAACTGTGAACATTTGCTGTGAACTGTGCACAACTTCAAGAGGATATAGTCCAGCTAATAGATTGGACAAATAGTTGACGTTGAAATTTAATGTGAAAAAATATGAAGTGACACATTTTGGAAAGCAGACTACGAAGAAGAAATCCACATAACATACACATTAAATAGTATTTTGAAAGATGCAAAGAAACAAAATGACTTGAGTGTTTCAATTTTTTTAAAGTTGTAGATTATATTTTTTAGTTATTTTTGGTTTATTATTGTCACAAATCCTGACATACAGTGAAAAGTACTTTTTTACACGCTATACAAGCAAGTCATACGTTGCATTAGTGCATCAAGGTAATAGAACAGAATGCTGAATATAGTGTTACAGCTACAGAGAAGATACAGAGAAAGACCAACTGTAACAAATGAGAGGTCTGTTCAAAAGTCTGGGAAGATCGGGGAAGAAGCTGTTCTTGAATCTGTTGATATGTATTTTCAAACTTTTGTATCCTCTGTCTGATGGAAGAGGGTGGAAGGGAGTATAACCGGGTTGGGTGGGGTCTTTCATTATGTTGACTTTCTCAAGGCAGCAGGAAGTATAGATGGAGTCAATGGAAGGACTTCACAAGCTTCAAAATCTCCCCTTCCCCAACCGCATCCCAAAACCAGCCCAGCTCATCCCCACCTCCCTAACCTGTCCTTCCTTCCACCTATCCACTCCTCCCACCTCAAGCCCCACCCCCATCTCCTATCTACTAGCTTCATCTCGCCTCCTTGACCTGTCCGAGCTCCCTGGACTGACCTATCCCCTCCCTAATTCCCCATCTACACTCACCTTTACTGGCTCCAACTCTGCCTCTTTGACCTGTCTGTCTCCTTTCTACCTCTCTTCTCCTTTATCCATCTTCTATCTGTCTCCACCTCTCTCCCTATTTATTTCAGAATCCCCTTCCCCTCCCCCATTTCTGAAGAAGGGTCTAGACCCAAAACATCAGCTTTCCTGCTCCTCTGATGCTGCTTGGCCTGCTGTGTTCATCCAGCTCTACACCTTGTTATCTCAATGGAAGGAAGGCTGGTTTGCATGACCAAGCTGCATTCATAACTCTCTGTAATTTCTTGCGGTCTTGTGCAGAGCAGTTGGCATAACAGCTGGAGTGCATCTGGATAGGATGCTTTCAAAGGCGCACCCTTAAAAATTGGTGAGAGTCCTTGTGGACATGCTGAATTTCCTTGATCTTCTAAGGAAGTAGAGGCATCGGTGTGCTTTCTTGACCGTAGCTTCAACGTGGATAGATGAGGATAGATCATTGGTGATGTTTATAGCTAGGATCGTGACCATCTCTACCTCAGCACCATTGATACAGACAGGGGCATGTTGTCCACTCCGCTTTCTGAAGTTAATGACCAGCTCCTTCATTTTTCTGACATTGAGGGAGGAATTGTTGTCTTTCCATCGTGCCGCTAAGCTCTCTATCCCTTTCCTGTTCTCTGTCTCGTCGTTATTTAAGATCCGGTCCAATGGCATGGTGTCATCAGCAAAATTATAAATAGAGTTAGAGCAGAATTTGGCCACACAGTCTTGAGGTTATAAGGAGAATAGGAAGGGGCTGAATATGCAGCCTTGCAAAGCACCAGTGTTGAGGATTAATGTGAAGGAGGTATTGTCATCTGTTCTTACTGCTGGCATTCTGTGGGTCAGGAAGTCGATGATCCAGTTTCAGAGGGGGGATCAATGTCCTAGGTCTCTGAGTTTGGAGATGAGTTTGGCTATGCAGTTGTTGTAAAAAGCTTGTTCTGTGGCCCTAGCATTTGTAAATCAATACAAAATAATGAGATAACATTAAAATTATTCAAACCATTGCAGTTAGAATATTGCAGTATGTCAACTATCCACTTTGTAAATAACATTCAGCATTTGGGCACCTGTGCACACTAGGTCCTTCACATTCAATGGTATTACCATCATCGAATTTCACACCACCAATGTCCTAGGGGTTACCATTGACCAGAAACTGAACTGGACTAGCCATATAAGTACTGTCACTACAACTGCAGGTCAAAAGCTAGGTGTACCACAACGAGTAACACACCTTATGACCCTCCCCCCATCCCACAACCAAGCCTGCCCACCATTGAGACATGAGGAATGTGCTGGAATACTCACCCCTTGCCTGGATGAGTGCAGCTCCAGCACCACTCAAAAATCTTGACACCATCCAGGACAAAGCTTGATTAGCACTGGATACACACACATTCACTCCATCCACCACTGGCACTCAGTAGCAGCAGTACATACCATCCATAAGGTGTACTGCAGAAATTGAGCAACACTCCTTCGTTAACACATTTAAAACTCATAACAGATTCCATTGAGAAGGAGAAGCAGATGCGTGGGAACACCACCACATCTGAGTTCCTCTCCAAGCCATTCACCATCATGACTTAGAAATGTACTATTATTCATTCAGTGTCACTGGGTCAAAATTTTGAAATTCTCTACCTAACAGCATTGTGGGTCCACCTACATCAAATAGTCTACAATAATTAGAGCAGCATGGTGGCTCAGTGGTTAGCACTGCTGCTTTGTAGTGCCAGGCACCTGGGTTCAGTTCCACCTGTGGGCAACTGTCTGTGTGAATTTCCTCTCTATGCTCTGATTTTCTCCCACAGTCCAACAATGTGCAGGTTAAGTGGATTAGCATGGGAAATGCAGGGTGACAGGAATAGGGTATGGCGTTGGGTCTACGTGCGATATTCTTTGGAGGTTTGGTATGGACACAATGGGATGAATGGCCTACTTCCACGCTGTAGAGATTCTATGAAAAAGGCAGTTCACCACCACCTTCTCTACTGCAAATAAAAATAGGCTCAATATGTTCACCCAGTCATGGATACTCACATCCTCTGGATAAAACAAATGTTGAAATTCCACTCTGCACGGGCAGTGAGTTTCCTGGAATATACAAGGAAGCAGATGAAAACTCAGACCAAATTTGACATTTCCTACTTGACTTTATCTGTTCATACATTGTCTAAATTACATTTTTAAAATATTTACTGATTGTTTGCCAGTCTTTAAGCAAAAACTTGTTTCCAGACAAGTAGAAAAGCAAAAATTTGAAATGTGCCAAGCACAGTGACCAAAGAGTCTGTGTTCAATCTCTGAAGGAGTCTTTCATTTACCTGCAGGCAACACACACAATCTTTCTTGAATGACATTGCATAAATCATTGTGAGATCTCAAACACATTCTCTGCCTATTTCAATTATTTTTATTTAAAGGTATGTTACATTTTGAAAAGTGCCTGACAAAGGAGAATGTGTGGAGATTTATTCCTTTAAATCCCCTCTTTGTGTGGGTGAAATAATAAGAAAACAACCTGCAGTTATATCATACTTTTCATGTCCTCAATTTAGCCCAAAGCATCTTGTAGACAATTTACTACCTTCGACTTCTGGTCACCCATGCAATGTTTCTGAAAACAGACAAATTTGGTGAACATTCAATTTCTTTTGGTGGTGCAAATTGATGGATGAATCTTGGTCAGAGCAATAAGAAATCTACCCAGTTCTTTATAATTAGGACATTAAATCTTTCGTATTCATTTGAAAATGCAAGACAGTCCTTTGTTTAGTGTATTATTAGAAAACACTGAACTCCCAGCATTGTCATACTCATTAGCACAGCAGGAAATCTTCGATTTTGATGGAGTATGTAGATTTGGAGGGGGATAACACAAAACTCAGAAGCCTGCTACCAAAGACTGAATCAAAGTGACAATTAGAATCATTATGTTGCATGAATTCTATACCCATCATTTTTTCATTTGAAGTTTGGAAAACAGCGGACTGAGTTCAGGAAGATAAGAAAATAAAATATTGCCTTGGTGACCTAGATCAACATTGATTTTCCTCTCTTGAGGCTACTTAGATCTGAGGGATCTGGAGACATATCTAGATGTGCTTATATTTCTCTTTAAACAGAAGTGAACTATATTATTTTAATTGCTTGCTGTGAACATTACAATCATCAACATCTTATACTCACATCACCATCTCACGCTTAATATGTATTAATGATCTAGACTTTGGTGTACCAGGAGAAATTACAAAAGTTGCAGATGATACAAAACTTGGAACCTTGAGTAAACTCTGAGGAGGGCACTGTACAGCTTTAAAAACATAGACAGGCTGTTAGAGTGGGTGAAAACGTGATGGGTAGAATTTCTTGCAGAGAAGTGTGAGATGATTCAATTTGGCAGAAAGAATATTGAAAGAAAATATAAAATAGGCAAAATGCTAGATGAGGTACTGAAACAGAGGGATGTGTATGGTAGATGTGGATAGAATCTTGGCTACCAAAGGAGTTAAAGAATATTAGATTTGATCAGAATATGGAGTTCAGGCCAAAATCATATCAGCCATAATGTTGTTGGATGGCTGAACAGGCTGGAGGGGCTGAATGGCATTATCCTGCTCCTAATTTGTATGTTCATATATGTATGTCGTTGAAGGCAAGGCAAACTGAACAAACAGTTCATAAAGCCTGTAAGTATCACATGGTTTGTTAATAGGTTCAGAGAATGCAAAAGAAAGAAGCTCATCTTAAACATACAAAATGCTGATTCAACCTCAACAGGAGAGTTGTGTCCATTTATGGTCACCATACTTGAGGAAGAACGTGAAGGCATTAGATACGAAGCAGAAATTCTCACAAAAATTATTCCAGGGATGAGGAATTTCAGTTACATGGATAGATTGTTGAATTTAGGATGTTCTCCTTGGATTAAAGAAGGTGAGAGATTTAAAAAGGTATTCCCTTTAGTGGAAGGATTAAAAATAAGATGGCGCAGATTTGAGGAAATTAGAATTATAGAATCCCTACAATATGGAAGCAGGTCTTTCAGCCCAAAAAGTCCTCAATGACTCTCCAAAGAGCATCCCACCCAGACCCAGCCTGTCCCTGCAAACCTGTATTTCCCACAGCTAACCCACCTAGACTGCACATCCCTGGACACTACAGGCAATTTAGCATGGCCAATCTGCCTAAACTGCACATCTTTGGACTGTGGGAGGAAACCGGAGCACCCGGAGGAAACCCAAACAGACATGGGGAGAATGTACAAACTCCACACAGTCACCCGAGACTGGAATCAGACCGAGGTCCCTGGCGCTGTGAGGCAGCAGTGAGAACCACTGAGCCACCGTGCTGCCACATTATAGTAAAAAGAACTCACAGAGACATGAGAAAAAGACATTTCACATATTAAGTTGTTAGGATCTGGACCACACTGCCTGAGAATGTGGTGAAGATAGGTTCAATTGAGGTGTCACTAAAATTAGATCATTATTTAGAGTCCTAGAGTCATAGAGATGTACAGCACAGAAACAGACCCATCACTCCAACTCATCCGTAGAGTTGACCTCATTAGGGGCATTTAAGCGGCTATTAGATAGGCATATGGATGATGGTATAAGGTAGGGGTGGAGACTAGATAGACCTTAGGTTTAGGGTAAAACATTGTGGGCCGAAAGGCCTGTACTGCGCAGTATAGTTCTATGTTCTATGTTCATCCATGCCAACCAGATAATTTAGTCCCATTTGCCAGCATTTGGCCCATATCCCTTTAAACCCTTTCTATTCATATACCCATCCAGATGCCTTTTAAATGTTGTGATTGTACCAGCCTCCTCCAGTTTCTCTGGCAGCTCATTCCATACATGCACCACCCTCTGAATGAAAATGTTGTCCCTTAGGTCACTTTTAAATCTTTCCCCTCTCATCTATGCCCTCTAGTTTTGGACTCCCTCACCATGGGTAAAAGACCTTGGCTATTCACCCTATCCATGTCCCTCATGATTTTGTAAAATCTTATAAGGTCATCCCTCAGCCTCCAACGCTGCAGGGAAAATAGCCCCTGCCTATGGCTGAAACTCTCCAACCCTAGCAACATCCTTGTAAATCCTTTCTGAAACCTTTCAAGTTACACAACATCCTTCCTATAGCAGGGAGTCCATAATTGTATGCAGTATTCCAAAAGTGGCCTAAACAATGTCCCGTACAGCCACAACATGACCTCCCAACCCCTGTACTCAATGCACTGACCAATAAAGGCAAGCTTACCCAATGCCTTCTTCACTATCCTGTCTACCTGCAACTCCACTTTCAAGGAACTATGAACCTGCACTCCAAGGTCTCTTTGTTCAGCAACACTTCCAGGACCTTATAAGTACTGCCCTGATTTGCCTTTCCAAAATGCAACACCTCACATTTATCCAAATTTAACCCCATCTATCACTCCTCGACCCATTGGCCCATCTGATTAAGGTCCCGTTGTACTGTGAGGTAACCTTCTTTGCGTCTACTGGACCTCCAATTTTGTGCCATCTGAAAACTTACTAATCATACCTCATCTGTTCACATCCAAGCCGTTTTTATAAATGACAAAAAGCAGTGGACCCAGCACCAATCATTGTGGCACACAATTGGTCATGGGCCTCCGATCTGAAAAACAACACTCCACCAACACCCTCTGTCTTCTATCTTCGAGCCAATTCTGTATCCAAATGGCTAGTTCTCCCTCTATTCCGTGTGATCTAATCTTGCTAACCAGTCAACCATGAGGAACCTTGTCGAACGCCTTATTGAAGTCTATATAGATCATATCCACTGCTCTGCCCTCACCAATACTTTGTGTTACTTCTTCAAAAAACTCAGACAAGTTAGTGAGACACAATTTCCCATGCACTAAGCCATGTTGACTATCCCAAATCAGCCCTTGCCTTTCCAAATACATGTAAATCCTGTCCCACAGGACTCCTTCCAGCAACTTGCCCACCGCTGATGTCAGGCTCACTGGTCTATACTTCCCTGGCTTTTCCTTACCACCCTTCTTAAATTGTGGCACAACGTTAGCTGACTTCCAATCTTCCGGCACCTCACCTGTAGTTATTGATATTACAAATATGAGGAAGCATGAGCAGAGCTGCAGGGGAAAGGGTCTGAAATGAAAGACTGATGAAATCAGGGCATGTATAGGAACATGGTACTGGGACTTCATAGCTATTATGGAAACATGGTTGAGGTAGGGACAGTACAGGTAGCTGAAAGTTCTCCGGTTTAGATGCTGCAGAAAGCTTAGAAAGGGAGGCGAGAGAGAGGAGGGGAGTGGTGTTTTTGACTCAGGAAAACATGACTGCTGTATGTAGAGAGGACATTCCTGAGGGATCATTCAATGAGTTTTATGGGTGGAACTCAGAAACAATATTACAAAGAGATCTTGATCAATTTGGCCAATGGGCTGAGGAGTGGCTGATGGAGTTTAATTTGGATAAATATGAGATGTTGCATTTTGGTAAGATGATCAAGGGCAAAACTTATACAATTAATGGTAGGGCCCTGGGGAGAGTTGTCAAACAGACAGACCTAATGGTACAGGTACATCAATCTTTGAAAGTTGCTTCACAGATAGGCAAGGTGGTAAAGATAGTGTTTGGCATGCTTAACTCTTTAATATTAAATTGGAGAGAGTGTAGAAAAGATTTACAAGGAGGTTACCAGGACTGGAGGGTTTGACATATAAGGAGAGATTGGATAGGCTGGGACTTTTGTCACTGGAGCATAGGAGATTGAGAGGTGAACTTATAGAGGTTTATAAAATCATGAGGGGCATAGTAAAAGTGAATAACAAAGGTCTTTTCCCTCGCATCGGGGAGTTCCGAACTAGCAGGCATACTTTTAAGGTGAGAGGAGAAAGATTTAAAAGGCACCTGAGGGGCAACTTTTAACACAGAGGGTGATTTGTATATGGAATGAACTTCCAAAGGATGTGATACATGCAGGTACAGTTACAACATTTAAAAGACATATGGATAGATACATGAATAGGAAAGACTGAGAGGTATATGGACCAAACACAGATTAATTTAGGATATCTATTCAGCATGAATAAGTTGGACCGAAGGGTCTGTTTCCATGCTGTATGACTCTATGATTGTAAGTGAATTACTTCTGTGGAGGGCCAGCACAGAAACAACAGGACAAATGGTATTCAGTTATATCTTAACCATTCTGTGATTCTGTCAAGTCTGAAGGCCTGTCACGGTCTCAGTGATCAGCATCATATATTAGCACTTTTTAGTCTGAGATAGCAAGAACTCCCGATGCTACAGTCAGAGATAACACAGTGTGGAGCTGGAGGAACACAGCAGGCCAGGCAGCATCAGAAGAACAAGGAAGAGGACGTTTCAGGTTAGGACCCTTCTTCAAAAATCAGAAATTTCTGAAGGGTCCCAACCCGAAGCATCAGCTTTCCTGTTCCACTGATGCTGCCTGGCCTGCTGTGTACCTCCAGCTCCACACTGTGTTACTTTTTACTCTGTATTGCTTTTAATTTAATTTACCACTTAAAGTTATTGTTGACATGCTTGGAAGCTCTCTGATATTGGTGACTCTGGCCGTGTTTCTTTGGATTGATTTGAATACACACCAGAAAGCCTTAAAGGTTCATGAGAGTGATCAGAAGAAATAGGTTTCATTTGGCTCCCACACAAAACATATTAGGAAGTTTGTGTCTCTCTGAGATCATAGACCATTGTAAGGCTGAAGCTAAAAACATTTCATCAGTTTGCATAAGGCTTTTGATCTAATGCCCCATGCATCCTACATGAATGATCCTTTGGGAGATTTGACCTAAACCTTGGATCTTATCCAGCATTAATATCCATGCAAATCTAAGTGGGAGGCTCACTCAACCTATCACTCTTTAAAACATAATGAAGCAAGGTTGTCCACAACCTTGTGCCTATAGGATGGCTTCAATAACCAGCACTTTTCTGAAATGTGTTCCTTGTTAGCTATGATATTACATTGATGACAGACTTACATGAGGATTGAATGTGTTTCACTCATCATCAATTCTGGCTTCAAAAGCTGAATGCTGGCAAGTGCGCCCTAAAAGATGTCAAAAATACAAATTTCCTGAGGGGATGGAGCATGCCCCCCAGGTCCCCTCTGACATAAATTCCAACCTCTTTCAGAAATCTCCACATTCAAATGTACAAAAATTACATTTTTGAAATCCTTCTTTTTCAACTTTAATGCAACTGATGAAATATTGCCCACAGCCACTTAATAGTTCGTGACAACTTTAGGCCTCACTGTCCTCCCATTGCAATGACTTTTCTCATATGATTTTAGTGGGGTCATTAAGTTTCAGTTTTCAAAAAAGCAAACCAAATTGTGGAATGTGCTCCCAAACCAGTTCTAAAAATCTTGACGTGCACAATAATGAAAAGCAATTTTCAGGTCCCTCGAAATTGTGACGTATGTCATAGGTCTTTTTTCAGCAGTGTATCTTGTAGAGTTAACTACATTTGGGAGGCTGTGGCAGCTTTGCTGAAGTTGGGTCATTAGTTTTTCTTCAATGGCTTTAACAACTATTGTCATATGATATTCCATTACATTTTTAAAATTAAAACTATCATTCAGAGCAGCCATCTGTCACAAAAAGTGGTAGAATCAACGGCAAATGAAAATTAGTAGATTCTTTAAGGTATAACTGGTTAACAATGCTAATGTTAATGCACAGGTAGCAAGTTCATTTTCAGGTTTTTTGAGAATGTCAAGGTTATGGAGGCAATACAGAAATGATTCATTGAGACTTCCTACTGCTGTCTATTTACTATGCATTCCTGTATTTCCCAATGACTAATATTAATCTGAGGACTTTTGGCCTATTCTCAAAGGAATTTAGAAGAATGAAGATGGATCTCCTTGAAATTTACAGAATATTGAGTGGTCTGGGCAGAGAGTGGGAAAGGATGTTTCCCATAGTAGAAGAGATTATGACACAAAGGCAAACCCCCCAGAGTGAAAGGACACCCTTTAAGAACTGAGATGAGAAGGAATTTCTTCAGCTAGAAAGTGGTGAATCTGTGGAACTCATTGCCGAGAAGGCTGTTGATGCCATGTCAGTGGATGCATTTAAGACGGAGATAGATAGGGATAACAGGGTGTCGAGCTGGATGAACAGAGCAGGCCAGGCAGCATCAGAGGAGCAGGAAAGCTGACGTTTCGAGTCTGGACCCTTCTTCAGAAAAAGCGCCTGGGTCCAGGCTCAAAACATCAGCTTTCCTGCTCCTCTGATGCTGCCTGGTCTGCTGTGTTCATCCAGCTCTACACCCTGTTATCTCAGACTCCAGCATCGGTAGTTCCTACTATCTCAGAGATAGATAGGTTCTTGATTAGTAAGGGGATCAAGGGTTATGGTGAGAAGGCAGGAGAATGTGGTTGAGACACATATCAGCTATGATCGAATGGTGGAGCAGACTCAACGGGCCGTATGGCCTATTTCTGCTTCTGTATCTTGTGGTCTTATGGTCTAACTGGTCTGTAGCTTCCTATTTTCTGTAAATCTCCTTTCTTGGATAAGGGTGTTATTTTTGTAATTTTCCAATCCACTGGGACTTCCCCAGAATCTAGGAAATTTTAGAATTTTATTACCAACTCATCCACTATCTCAGAATACATGGGTGGCACGGTGGGTCAGTGGTTAGCACTGCTGCCTCACAGTGCCAGGGACCCGGGTTTGATTCCAGCTTTAGATAACTGTCTGTGTGGAGTTTGCACATTCTCTCCATGTCTGTATGGGTTTCCTTTGAGTGCGTCGGTTTCCTCCCACAGTCCAAAAATGCATGGATTGCCCATAGTGTCTAAGGATGTGTGGGTTAACCACTAGAAATGCAGGGTTACAGGGATAGGGTGGGTCTGGTTGGGATGCAGTTTGGAGGGTTGGTGTGGATTCAATGGGCCAAATCGCCTGCTACAATACTGTAGGGATTTTATGATTCTTTAAGATCCTTTGATGTAAATCATTGTTCCTGGGAGCCTGTCAGCCTTCAGTCTCATTGGTGATGTAAACTGGATGCTGGGTCTGGTTTGAGGTACGGATTCCCTCAGACTTGAAACTGGCTGGCAGCATCAGCAGTGACTTCAATGAAACACAGGCTGAGACTCTAGCTCAGGGGGCAGGGTCAAGGCCAGTCACCATAGCTTTCCTTTGGTTTGTGGTGATGGCTCAAATGCATATGAAGGCATCATGATTACTTCTAGGATAATGGACAATTACAGGCAATTCTGAAATGGTTAATTCTGGAGATTGTATTACATAGTTAATAAAGTCTAGGGTGAAGAAAGACATATCCCAATTGAGTCAGACATGTTATCCCTGACTGCTGATAATCAAAGTAATTATGTTTAACTAATCAATGTAAATTGGACTTATTGCTATTGTACAATAAACTACATTTTGTTGTTAAGACAAGTGCCTCCTCTTGTTAAAACTCACAAGTGGTTTATCCTCTATCACTGTTATCTAAGCAGGCACAAAAACAGCCTAAAAATGGAGGATTTGAGGCAACACTCTATTGCAATCATAACCGCGTAGTGTTTAGTTCGACAAACATTTGACAGTGGTCACCTAATTATTGCCCTTAAAGGAACTAGAATCCTTTTCTGGATCTGATAATATGATAGAATTCACATATAACATTCTAAAAGCGATGCATTTCCAATCCATGACATCCTGCACTCTGGGGAACCTGTAATTCTAGTAAAGCCATATGTTTACTCTATCTGCTGTTCTCTGGAAATGTATTGAGCTCTCTAGTGATATTCTGTATTGAACAGTGGACAGCAAACAGAACTGTTGCAAGTATTTCCAGATACAGCATGGAAGGAGTCAAACACATAGAAATTCATCACTACAGTTATCTTCACTGGCAATATGATCCTCACAATGCTCTGAAGCTGCAGTTGTGCTTGCAACAGATTGCTGAATGTTCCTTTCCTTTTCTCTACACAGTGCGTGAGAGTTATTGACGCTTATGCTTACTGAAGCTCAAATGTCTCAAATGTATTACCTCTGTGTGATTGTCATGGAAGAATTGCTCCCCGCATGCCCTAGGTAGATATAACCTGCTGCTTGGAGCCTTCCTCAGCCATATCCTTACTCTTCCATTACTTTTTCTGATCTGCATGGCTCAGCTCATTCACCATAGCATGAGCTATTCAATGTGGCATACTGTATCCATGACTATGTGCAGAAGCCTTGAAGTCAACAAAAAGTCCCTTATCATCTGACACAACATGCAACATAGACTTTTTCAATTCAGGAAAGCAACAGAAACCATTACCAACACCAAACATTGTTTCAACAGCCAGAAAAAAATTAACCTGCACCCAACCTACAAGTAGTCGATGATTCAGATGTGGTGGACCCCCTTATCAGATTAACAAATGTTTAGCTGTAGGAGGTTAATAGAGGGTGCTGGATGGTGCATTCAGCTCCAAAATGGAAACCACTGATTGACAATATGATTCGCCTGCTTCAACGATCTTTGCTGTATACATGTTCACACCCTCGAAAGTACGACAACTTGCTGATTTGTGGCAAAAGTGTGCACACTCATCAGACATAATTTTCACCCGTGACATTAATAAATCAAATCAAATCAAATCAGAAGACACCAGGAGCACCCAAACAACTGATTTCAGAACCAGTATGGAATCACAGTGTATAAACTAAAAGGTGGAGAAATTTCTCATGAATAATGAAATAAAAGGCATAAGGATAAGTTTATCTTTAGCTGATGCAATATTCAATGGAATGTGATGGTTTCTGTGCTGCGAGAACAACGGAAATGCTGTCGTCAAAAACATCTGGCCAAGTTTGAATAATGAACCTGTAAGTGAAGATAGATAATGTGGAATTTTATGAAAACCACTTTGGAGGAAGAAGAACTATTTCAGACTCCTGCTTCAGTAGATTTAATCAAAGAGATTGCATGTGTCTAGTGGAAGAACAGGCCAAATTACATTTTCTCAGTTTATAACTGCCTCTGTTATTTCAGGAAAAAGTTGTAAATATCGGTCAGCGGAGTTCTATTAAACTATCAGGTATACAAAATGATCAGAGGTAGAGATAGGTAGGGATATAAATTGTCCCATTGGGAACACCCAGCATGGGTTCATGAAGGGTAGGTCATGTTTAACTAATTTGGTGGAATTCTTTGAGGACATCACTTGCATCGTGGACAATGGGGAACCTGTGGATATAGTGTATCTGGATTTCCAGAAGGCATTTGACAAGGTGTCACACCAAAGGCTGCTACATAAGATAAAGTTGCACGGTATTACAGGTAATGTATTGGCATGGATAGAGGATTAGTTGACCAGTAGAAAGCAAAGCATAGGGGTAAATGGGTGTTTTTCTGGTTAGTGGACAGTGGCTAGTGGTGTGCCTCAGGGATCAGTGTTGGGACCTCAATTGTTTACAATTTACATAGATGATTTGGAGTTGGGAACTAAGTGTGGTCTGTCAAAATTTGCAGATGACACTAAGATGAGTGGTAGAGCAAAGTGTGCAGAAGACACTGAAAGTCTGCAGAGGGATATAGATAGTCTAAGTGAGTGGACAAAGGTCTGGCAGATGGAGTACAATGTTGGTAAGTGTGAGGTCATCCATTTTGGAAGTAATAACAGCAAAATGGACCATGTTTTAAATGATAAAAAATTGCAGCACGCTGCTGTGCAAAGGGACTTGGGTGTCCTTGTGTATGAATCGCTGAAGGTGGGATTGCAGGTGCAGCAGGTAATTAAAAAGGCAAATGGAATTTTGTCTGCCATTGCTCGAGGGATGGAGTTTAAAAACAGGGAGGCTATGCTGCAGCTGTATAGGGTCCTGGTGAGGCCACACCTGGAGTACTGTGTGCAGTTTTGGTCTCCTTACTTGAGAAGAGATATACTAGCACTGGAGGGGGTGCAGAGGAGATTCACTCGGTTGATTCCAGAGTTGAGAGGGTTGGATTATGAGGAGAGACTGAGTAGACTGGGCTTGTACTCATGGGAATTCAGAAGAATGAGGGGAGATCTTTTTGAAACATATAAGATTATGAAGGGAATAGATAAAATGGAGGCAGGGTGGCTGTTTCCGCTAGCAGGTGAAACTAGGTCTAGAGGGTGTTGCCTCAAAAGAAAGGGAAGCAGATGTAGGACTGAGGTCAGGAGGAACTTCTTCACCCAAAGGGTTGTGAATCTGTGGAATTCCCTGCCCAATGAAGTGGTTGAAGCTAATTCACTGAATGTTTTTAAGGCAAGGCTAGATACATTTTTGAAAAGTAAAGGAATTAAGGGTTATGGTGAGTGGGCGGGTAAGTGGAGCTGAGTCTCAAAGATCAGCCATGATCTTATTAAATGGTGGGGCAGGGTCAAGGGGCCAGATGGCCTACTCCTGCTCCTAGTTTTTATGTTCTTTTGATAGAGTGGACAGCCAGAGACTTCTTCCTAGGGTGGAGGTAGCTATTATGAGGGGGCATAGTTTTAAAGTGATTGGAGGTAGATATAGGGGAGATGTCAGAGGTGGTTTCTTTACTCAGAGAGTGGTCGGGGCGTGGAATGCATTGCCAGAGAGGGTAGTGGAGTCGGCGTCATTAGGGGCATTTAAGCAGCTATTAGATAGGCATATGTATCATGGTACAAGGTAGGAGTGGAGGTTAGATAGACCTTAGGATTAGGGTAAAAGTTCGGACAACATCATGGGCCGAAGGGCCCGTACTGTGCTGTAATGTTCTAGGTTCTATGTTCTATCCTACTTTCAACATTACATTGGAATTTTGGAGAAGCACAATTTTGATTTGCGTGCCTTGTCTCTCGACTCACTAATACTCCCACTGCTACGTACATGGGGATAAGTAAATTGAACTCTTATTTATTATTGCCTTCTGTCTATTCATGGAGACATTATTTTTTCTTTCAAAACTGTCTATGCCATGTTCTTCAAAACCTTCCATTTTAGAAATCCGATATTAAAGACATCCAAATAAGCTCTTTTAAGGTTAAAACAGAGGTTTAGAACAAAAAACAAAGAAAAAATACAGCACAGGAACAGGCCCTACAGCCCTCCAAGCCTGCACCAACACAATTTGACCTTCCACACTAAAACTGTCTTCACTTAGAGGATCTGTATCCCTCTATTCCCTTCCTATAAATGTATTTGTCCAGGTGCTTCCTCAATGCTCCTATTGTGTCTGCTTCCACCACCTCCTCTGGCAGCGCAATCCAGGTATTCACCACCCTTGTTTTTTATCCATGCATTAAAACTCAAGAGGTGATTGTCACAACATGTGCACATGTGAACACACACACAAACACACACAGTGCACACACAAGCATACAAGGAAGTAAAAGAAAGGACAGAGCTTACAATTAAGCTTAAGTTTACACAAATCCTAATATATGGGTGTTCATTCATGTGATTTTCAGATTCCAGAAATTTTGTGTAAAATGAGGTTTCTTTCCTACAACCAAACAGATCCAGGTAGGTTCAGACAGCCAAAGCAGAAGTGGCAGAATTCCTTTTAAAGTTGATGAAAGTACAGCGATCTGAGATTGGTTTACAAAAATTTGGTCCACTGTTCACATATATACAAGATTTCATTCAGAGAAACTATATTTTGAAGATACTTGGGTTTAATGATCAGTTTGGTCTCTGCTTTTCTGTTGATGGTACACAAGAACATAAGATTTTTTACAGAAAAGTAAAAGCAAAACCTGTAAGACAAATTTGAAAGATCCCCTCACCATAAAAAAAGTTCAACCCTTTTGCCCAGCAATATCCTTTACAGATACTCAACCCCAGTGAGCTATCTCTCTCACTTTCAGTTTTTAAATTTCTACTGAGCTGATGAGATCACAAAGCATTTTCTTGCAATGGTTTCCTGCACATTCAAGACATTTGTTTCTGTCTAGTTCTTCCTAAATCACACAAAACCAGGTGATTCACTGATGTTTTTCGCTGAACTCTAAGGACATTTTGATTTTTTTCCAGTTATTTTGGCTAATTTTAGGCTGCTAAACAGCACATTTGCACATATATATTTTTCCTCTGAACTGAACCTGCTTCTGGCCTGTGGCCTCTCTTCCTATGCGTCATAAAAGCTCAATGTAGTAAACACTTTGGCGATTGTCTCACCATGTAGCTTATTTTGTCATTTAGCTTAATTCACATGACATCTGAGAAATGCTATTTCAACCCTTTGTTTTAGAAAGTAGTTCCTGAACTGAAGGGTCTGTTTCTGTGATGTATGACTCTATGACTCTATAACTGTAGGCCCAGCCAGCAAAACCTGTGTCCTAAGAGAGAATTTTTAAAAAACTCCCTTGTGGAACCATCGTCCTTGTTCATTTCCAAAATGGAAAACTGGTTAGTGAGTGTTGCTTCTGTGGACTCCTCCACTGTCTGCCTGTTTCTGTTGGACTGTCACCCATTCTCTACCTGTCTGGTGGTCTCTGTGTTGCTGTGAGACCACCTCCCTGAATGTACTATCCATATAATTCTCTGCCTCACAGCATCCCCCTTCCTCCATGTTTGCTCTTGACAAAGCGTCTACTATAATACAACCTCTTCCTGCCATACGAATGACTTATAAATTGTGTGGTTGTAGTATTAAACAGCAATAAAACTGTCTCAGATTTTTGGTATGAAATAATTCATGGAAGGTTGAAAAATTATGGTCCATATAAATAACTGGCTCTGCAACATGGATGGGTGTGTGCACTTCAAAATAGTATGGTGCTAAAACCAGACCCAGAGTCGTCTTCTCTACTTTTCAGCATTTCTGTTGGCATGAATTCAATTTTCAAGAAAAATGAATGTAGCTCTGCTTGAACTGTGAACCCAGAGTGCAAGCGTATGCAAACACCGCACATAGGCTTCTCGTGGACATGTGAATTGTCCATGACTCCCCACATGCCACAGGATGGGCATTCTGTTTGGCCAAGTTGCCCTGCTTACTTTTAAATTACTTGAAACTTACATTTTTACTGTTTATGATAAACTGGAGATTAGTAGAAAGTAGAAATTCCTCACCCTTACCAGAAATTAGCTCTCTTGCCTATGTCTATAAACTCTTAATTTCCCTGTGCTACTTTAGAAATTTCTCTTTTTCAAAATTACTTGAGTTGAAACATACTCCCCAACAGCAGCTGCTCAACAAGCAAACCACTCGCAATGTTCCTGTACGTCAAAGTGAATATTTTTCTCTGCTGTTGAATGGTGTTCTAGAGGCTCTGCTCATGTCTGTCTCTGTGCCCAAAGATAAATGCTGTGGGCCTTGCGCCTCTTCCTGTGTTTATACCACTTCCTGCTCAATGTTTCCCTCACAGGTTCAGTTGCCTGCCTCTATTCCCAAAGGTAACATTCTCAAAACCGAGAAACAAAAATCCGTTTACCTCCGCTATAGAGCCGAAGTTCCAAAATAATAATAATAAATTACATACCTTCATAAAATCTATTTTACGTTGACAGTGATAGTACATACATTAAACATTGTAATGTTTTTGTAGCAGCAAAATATATTCTACACAATACCATTTTGATGATGACAGAGATAAAAGGTACTGCAGATGCTGGAGAATCCGAGATAACAAGACTTGGGGCTGGATGAACACAGCAGGTCAAGCAGCATCATAGGAGCAGGAAAACTTGACGTTTCGGGCCTGGACCCTTCATCAGAAATGGGGGAGGGGAAGAGGGTTCTGAAATAAATAGGGAGAGAGGGGGAGGCGGATAGAAGATGGATAGAGGAGAGGATAGGTGGAGAGGAGGCAGACAAGTCGAAGAGGCGGGGATGGAGCCAGTAAAAGTGAGTGTAGGTGGGGGGGTAGGGAGGAGATAGGTCAGTCCAGGGAGGACGGACAGGTCAAGGGGGCGGGATGATGTTAGTAGATAGGAGATGGAGGTGGGGCTTGAGGTGGGAGGAGGGGATAGGTGAGAGGAAAAACAGGTTAGGGAGGTGGAGATGAGCTGGGCTGGTTTTGGGATGCGGTTGCTCCTATGATGCCACCATTTTGATTATGACGTTTATTTTCTTCCATGTTTGTTCTTGACAAAGTGTCCGCTATAATACTGCCACATGAATGATTTTCAAATTTTGTGCTTGTAGCATTAAACAGTAATAAAACTGTCTCAGATTTTTGTTATGAAATATTTCATGGAATGTTGAAGAATTATGGTACATATAAATAACTGGCTCTGCAACATGGATGGATATGTACACTTCAAAATGGTATGGCGCCAAAACCAGACCCAGAGTCTTTTTTCCCACTTTTCAGCATTTCTGTTGGCATGAATTCAATTTTCTAGAAAAATGGCTGATTGAGCATTTGATCCTGATCTCTTCCTTCTGTCACAGCACTGCACCCAACACTAGTATTGTTGGCATTTAAGCCAGTTTTCCCAACACCATTTCCGAACTAATACTGATTTCCTTCATTTCCTCCCTCACACTAACTCTGGTGTAGTCCAGTATTTCTGATACGTTGTTTGTGTCCTCCTTTGTGAACACAGAATCAAAGAATGTATTCAGTTGATCAGCCATTTCTTTGTTCCCCATAATAAATTCCCCTGATTCTGACTGTAAGGGACCGACATTTTTCTTCACCTATCTTTCTCTCTTCACATTCCTGTAGAAACTTTTACAGTCAGGTTTTATGTTCTCCTCAAGCTTATCTTTTTACTCCATTTTCCTTTCCTTAATCAATCCTTTAGTCTCCTTTACTGAAATCTAAACAGGTCTCAGTCCTCAGGTTTGTTCCTTTTTCTGACCAATTTGAATGCTTCTTCCTAATTCCCTTGTAAGCCATGTTTTGGCTACCTTTCCCATTTTATTTTTGTGCTAGATAGGAACAAACAATTGTTGCAGCTCACCCATGTGCTCTTTGAATGTTTGCCATTGCCTTTCCACCATCATCCTTTAAGTAGCGTTACCCAATCTATCATAGGCAACTCGCACCTCATACCATTGTTGTTCCTCTATTTAGATTCAGAACCCTAGTATCAGAATCACCTATGTCACTCTCCATCCCAATAAAGAATTCTATCATTTTATGGTCGCTCCTCCTCAATTGGCCTCGCGCAACTAATTTGCCAATTATTCTTTTCTCATTGCACAATATCCAATCAGATGGACTGTTCTTTAGATGGTTCCTCAATGTAGTGGTTCAGAAAACTGTCTTGTTTATATTCCAGGCACTCATCATCTATGGTTTTGTTACTAATTGAATTTGCCCAGTCTCTAAACAGATTGAAGTCACCCATAATTATAAATATTCCTTTATTATATGCGTGTCTAATTTTCTGTTTAATGCATTTCCCAAAACTACTCCTCCAGTCTGGGGATCTATATACAATGCCCACAAATATACTTTGCCTCTTGGTGTTTCTCAGCTCTACCTATACAGCTTCCGCATTGTTGGAGCTAAATCCTTCCTCACTATTACATTAATTTTCTCAATAACTAGAAATGCAACTCCACTGCCTTTTCCTTTTTGTCTGTTCTTTCTAAATGCTGAAGACCCCTGGATGTTCCGTTCCCATTCCTGGTCATTCTGATACCATGTTTCCGTAAACACGGCTATATCATACCTGTTTTCATCTATTTGTGCAATTAATCCTTCCATTTTATAGCAAATCCTCCACGCATTGAGGCACAAAGCTTTAAAGCTTGTCTTTTTGACATTTCTTGTCCTATTTCCATTACTTTACACTGTGGCCCTGTTTGATCCTGGCCCTTGAATTCTCTGCTTGTTTTCTTATTCCTCTTTTTGTCTTTTGTTCTTATCCTGTGGATTCACCTTCTTCTGACTCATTGCATCAGTTCTCCTCCTCTGCCATTTTACTTTAAGGCCCCGTTGAACCAATCAAGAAAATATGCTCCGTCGGACATCAGTCCCGGGCCAGCCCATGTATAACCCATCCAGTTTATACTCCATCAGAACTGGTCCTAAGGCCTCAGGAATCTGACATCCTCTTCAGCCCTATTTCTTCAGCCATGTATTCATCCGACATGTCCTGTTGTTTCTACTCTGACTAGCACATGACACTGATAATGTATAGTTCACCGGACCTTATCAAATCAAAAAGAAACTCAATTATGTGACGAGTACTCCTTTTAGGGGAAAATCAGCAAGTGTGCTATATTAACATGTTAAAATTATGCCAAGATAAGCATAATCAAAACAGAAGTGAATTTATCACGTGAAAAGAAACAGAGAGTGAAATTAAAATAACAAACAGTTGGAGAACGACTCAGTAATTCAAAAGTCAACCCTCCAATAATCAGATTAGATAACATGGAGGTGCTTGAAAAAAACTGGCGGAACATTCTGCTAAATCCCATAAAAGTATCAAAGTAACCTACAAATGATATTACATGCTCATAAATTGATTTATTTCAAAAGGCAAGAAAATACGTATGTGGCAAAACATGACATTAATATAAGGGATGAATGACGTATAAAACAACATCCCTTCAGACTCAACCTGGACAAGTTAGGGGAAAAGATCAAATAAGAACTGCCGATGCTGGAGTCAGAGATAACACAGTGTGGAGCTGGAGGAACACAGCAGGCCAGGCAGCATCAGAGGAGCAGGAAAGTTGATGTTTTGGCTCGGGACCCTTCTTCAGAAATTCAGGAAAATGTCAAGTTCATGATAGACAATGACAAATTGAGCCAAATCACAACTGCCGAAACTCGCCTAGTGTGATGGCGCCGAAACCAGACAATCACAAAAATTATGTGGTGATTATCACAAAGCCAACGCTGTAACAAACATGGACTCAAATCTGATTATATGATTGGAGGAATATGTTTAAAGATTTGTCATGAAAGTTGACTGACAGAGCCAAAGAATTGGTCACTTTTGCAATATCATTTTTGTTGTTTACATTATTGAAGAACTAACAGAATGATTCAATGTTTTGCTAACATTAAAAACCATAGCCGCAACAGGGTGCCTGTGAGTACAGCTTTATCAGTAAATGTGTACAGAACTTGTACTTACCAGGGCAGATTCCATGCAAATAGGCCAGTAAAACTCACTGATGTTTGCCTGCAGTACTCTAAAACCAGGTGAAAGGTAAATGGAGGTGATTCCAGGATGTGGATACTGGGAACACCTCTTCAATTTTCCATCAGGAACCAATGTATCTACAAAGACTAGTAACGTAGGTGCAATGAAGTGGACATGGTGGCCCAGATGGGGCAAATGCTGAAGTGTCTAGTACCGCCTGAAGATAGAAATCTTTACCGTTTTCCATTTTAACTACCAAACAGAACTTGTGCAAGATCAATGAAGGGGCAGGTATGGCCGGCCACCTTCCCTCTCCCAAGTCTGATTTTGACCATTATTAATTCAAATCATATTGGCCATATTTTGCAAAACATACAATTTTACAATATATTTATTTGCCTCATTTTAATTGGGTGCTGACATGACAAACTCTGGCCATTTTAGAGTGAGAAAAGGTCAGACAACGCATTCCATCAGATAACCAACAGGATTGTATTCTCAGAAATATTGGGATGGTTGTCCTACTGAAGCCACAAAATTGACCTTAAGCATTAAGATAAACAGAGACTGTGCCACCTCCTACACATGGGCACTCAAATAACACCATTTCGCAAAGAATTTGATTCTGAACCCAAGTCTGCTATGCCAACTTGCACTGGCCCAATTTTGGTTTTGTTGTGGATGGTCACTCATTCCTGAGAAAGACCATTTGGTGCTCCTATTGGTGAGATGGCGAGTATGTTTTCCCCTTCGTATGAGGAGCATTTACCAGTCAGCAAAGAAAAGCAAACAATGCAATGCTATTTAGGGAGGATAAATAGCTATAACAGCCAAATGGGTAATGGATATACAAAATGTAAAATAAACCAAACCATAACAACTCAATACAAATCTGTGGTACAGATGCTTATAGGAACCATGTAGTTTTACAAGTTTTAGAAAATACATAACCCTAAAGGCATCTATAAATTGTTTTACAGTTTCATTCAGCTCAGTGCAGGTTTAGTTTCACTTGTACCTACCAAGTAGAATGGTAACTGCAAAGAAGCCATTACATGTATGGTTGGGAAAATCATATATTACCTTAAAGCCTAAACCCATATCTAGTATCAGGCTAACATCTCTGCCATTATAACAAAGCACTGTTTTTGTTAACTCTCATTGTTTTCAATGAAGTTTGCAAACAGAGGCAAGAATGGGGAAAGTAGGACAATTTGGATATACTGTGAACAAATCTGTAATCACTTTATAACCTTGAGGGGTCTGCGTTATGTAGGTCACAAAGCCTGTGATAACAACACATGGTTTTGATTCTACATACTTTGTTTGAAGTGTCAGATTCTTTTACTTTTCAGGGAAAATAATTTGGAAAATTGACACAATGTTTTGGGGGATTTGAACCTAACCTGCACCCACTTACATCCAAGGCAAGCAAAGATGATGTACCAGTAGAAATTAAGACAAAATAACTCATGTTACATTGTTCATATTTTTTTCACATTACCTTTGAAATGTGAACAGTGCAAGAAGGGGGTACATTTTTTTATCCCAAGTTTGAGAACAAAATGGTGTGAGGTAACAGCAAAACTGCTAACAAACGTGTCAGATTTTTTTGCCTCAACCTCAGAAAAGCCCCCTTTGTGTTAAGAAGTAAATTTTCCATTCTAAATCTTTCCAAGCCTCAGATGTAAGGCTGCCAAGCTGAGGTCAGTCTTGTGATGTAGACTTACCTACTAAATTGTTGCCAGAGAATGCTGGCTTTAGAACCTGCTGGCTTAAAATGAATAGTTTATGCAGCAAAATAAGGCAAACTGTTCAGATGAATAAGCAGAGCTTCAAACATTGAAAGAAGCCAGAGATCAAACCCTTAAAATCGCCTTAGATAAAAGGACTGAAAATAGATTTTTCATCATATCTACTGAACGTCCATGGCATGGATGCCTCCCAACTGCTACGGTAGAAGTTAAAAGCCAAAATTGAAACACATTCTGGAATTTAGTGATTGAACCTCGACTAGGATAAATGTCCCTACTTTCTCTTGCTGCTATTTACGCTAAATAATGCTGTAAATTATTTCAACTACAGCAGTTATTAAACAAAAAATTGAAGTGCTCTCATAAAATAATATCCACATCTCATACATTCACTTTGTTCATTATGCAGCTACTCATACTTAACCAGATCATCTCCTCAACATTTGACACCCTAGTCTGAAGGGTCTAGGCCCAAAACGTCAGCTTTCCTGCTCCTCTGATGCTGCTTGGCCTGCTGTGTTCATCCAGCTCTACATCTTGTTATCTCAAAGTCTCCCACATTACTCTCTCACATCCTCTCAGCAAAGACATACAGCCATACAATCATGGAGTCATCCAGCACAGAAACAGACCCTTTGGTCCAACTCGTCCATGCCTACTAAACATCACAATCTGAGCTAGTCCCATTTGCCAGAATTTGGCCTATATCCCTCTAAACCCTTCCTTTTCACAGATGCCTTTTAAATGTTCTAATTGTACCCGCCTCCGCCACTTCCTCTGGCTGATTGTTGCATGCACGCACCACCCTTTGTGTGAAAATGTTACCCCTAGGCCCTTTTTAAATCTTTCCTCTCTCACTTTAAACCCACGCCGTCTAGTTTTGGACTCCACCACCCTTGAAAAAAGATCTTGGCTGTTCACCCTACCCATGCCCCTCATGATTTTATAAATGTCTATAAGGTCACCCCTCAGACATCGACACTCCAGGGATAAAAGCCCCAGCTTATTCAGCTTCCCAATGACTCAAACCCTCTGATCCAACATTACAGTTTGCACTGCATACTCTGCCTATTAATACTGGATGATGAGAGGCCTAACTGACCATCTTTAATTGCTTGGATTACATGGGATACATTGGCCATTCAGCCCAACTAATTCATACCAGTTCTGAAGAAGGGCCACTGGACCCAAAACATTAGCTCTGATTTCTCTGAGTTCACAGGTCCTGCCAGTTCTGCTGAGTTTTTCCAGCAATTTCTGTTGTTGTAATCCATGCCAGTGTTACTGTTGCACTCAAGCTTCCTTTCATACTTTCTCGTCCAAATCTGCCATCATAACCACTTCTCTTCTTCTCCTAGGGCTGGATACTACATGCCTGAGGTTGTGCTATCGAGTAGGATAGTGGGAGGTTCATGTAAAATCGTGTGGGTGCTCAGATCACTATTTTCTCACTCAGCACCGTTATCCACCCTGCCCACCATACAAAAATAAACAATTACCAATTAAACGCTTGTTAAATCATCTATTCCCTTCTCTCTGATATGTTTTTCTTGGTCCCCTTAAGTACATCTAAATGCATCAACCATTCTCTATAAAATGAGGTCCACATTCTTACCACTCTTCAGGTGAAAAAGTTCTGAATCTCCTATCGGATTTCTTAGTAGATATCTTATTTTCTGTCCCAGCACTGGTGCCAGTATTTCATAAAAACAAACTTTGCATTCCCACGCCAGCCCTTTAGCCACATGTTAATTCTCCTGACCTGTCTGCTCCTGCGCCAACTTGCATTTGGATTGGAAAATAATTCAGAAATTTGTAACCTTGAGATCCTGATTTTTAATTTAGCATCAGATGCCTCATTTAACATTAGCAAGACTTTCTCCCTGTTCCTACCTATGATGTTTGTTCCAACGTGGATCACAACAACTAGATTTTGCCCTTCCCTTTTCTTGTAACTCTCCAGTTTCCATAAGATAACCATTACCCAGGTACCAGATAAAACAACACAGACTTTGAGATTCTCAGTCTTGGCTGCAGAGGGCACTATCTACCCACCTAATTATAAATTCTCCTATTATGAAAACATTTCTATATTGCACTTGCCCACTGTCTGACCCCAGGCAGCATTCTGAGCCATGGTGTCTTGGACTGTATTGTGATTCTCCTCCCTGCAGTCTTTCACCTTGTACTTACAAGTCATGAGTGCATGCTACTTGTTATACAGGACCAGTGTCTGAAGGACCTCCTTTCTGACCTCCCCTAAAGTCTCGCTGCCCAGCTCCTTGGGAATTAGTCACTTCCTTACTTTCCTTGGGGTGGGGCTGTATTCTGGATAAAACTGTCCAGAAGCTCCACAAAAGATCCAGAAATTGATCTGCAGCAAAGTGGCTGGGAATGGTGGCATACTAGCATCTTCAGTCATCCTCCTTCCAAACTTAAATACTCCTCCAAGCATTGACTTTCTACCTGGCACAGTGTGTGCCACCCTCCAACAACTAGCAAGATCCAGGAGTGTTTATATTTGACAAAATCTGCTGTGTAATGAACTCCAGAGATTTTAAAACAGTCCACAAATGCTTTATTCATCACATATGCTGGGAGCTTAGGGGTAATACGACAATCTTGTGGGGAGCTGCGATTACATGGATCACCAATTGAAAAACCGGGGTACAAAATTGGGTTTCATCTTGCTACCATATTACCTTGAGGTGGGTGGCTTAACCATTACATGTTACAAGACCACCCAAATAGGCAGTATCCTTTAAATCACTTTCAATGGGTGCTTTTCTTGTTTATGGTTTCACCCAACAACTAAAACCCAAATTTTTGTTGGTTTCTTTTGCATTGAGTCTAAATAGGTCAACAGAAGGATATAATTGTGTAAGATGATAATCCATCATTCAAAAGCACACAAGTGTTTTAACTTAGTACTGCTAAACTAGTAGGAACTGAAAAATTTCAACTGAAGTCTTTAAGCTTCTCATTTTGCAATGTATATTGCATCATGAGGTTAGATAATTACAACCAGAATAGTTAGGCTCCTTTCATACTGATCTGTTGGGGTAATTCAGTAATTCTATCCTTGAGGTCTGCAGCAGGACATTAAATGGACTTGGCTCCTATTTACGCTTTCTCACTTATCATGCCCAGTAGCATCCATGATCAAAGTAACACATGAAAAATGGAGTTTTCTTTTTATATGAAAAATATCAAGGCAGTCTGAATAAAAACTCTCCATCCAAATACAAAACAATCTTTCCTCCAGTGTCCATTTTTGTTTTTTAGATTGAGTTGTCAAAGTGCTTATTTACTTTTCCCTTTAGTTGTTGATCTATAGGGCTCAATATTAGCAACGTATTAGTTTTGTTTAGATTAGGGTTGAAAATGATTGTTTGGACAATTTGCCTAGGATTTGACAGTTCCAAATTATTGTAGATCGAAGAAATGTTCAGATTTACAAAATTCAGCGTTATGTGGTTTCTGTTACTCAATAATATCAGCAAATTCTGTGAATGCTCAAATTGCATTCTTTAATTAATCCAAATTTCAGAAAGCAGATGAAGTTAATATTAATTCATTGAAATGCATGTTGGTTGCATTTCCTTCAGTCAAGAATATTTTGGGATACAGTCTATGAAACATCACATGCAATATGTTTGAGAGGAGAGGTGACTTTGGACATAGGGTTCCCAAAACTTTCAACCATTAAACTTTTCCTCCTGCCTGTTGTAGACTATATAGTCGAGATTAATATGATTAGTCAGTAACTCCATTGTCATTGTATCATGGGAAGACCAGGATGGTAGAGAATGAAGCGTGGACCATGTTCATGTAGAAATTCCTATGTTTTATTTTATCATAAAATTATACAATATATGAGCTAACCATGGTTCAGTTGGCATGTTTTTCCTCTGAGTCAGAGTATCACAGATTTAACTCCCACTCCCAAGACTTGAGCACAAATATCTAGGCCAATACATCGACGCAGTACTGAGAGAATGCTGCAGTGTCAGATGGTAAGTCTTCATAGAGATCTATAACTGAAACAAGAAATTTGAATTCACAATTATCAACTTAAAAAATCACAATACAAGATTTCAAATTTTCCATCTTCTTCTGTAGCAAACAAATTAAAAGCAACATTGACAAAACACTATGAAGATCATTAAGCCTTTAGCATTCCCATTTTTCTTTTAATACAACTGAACATAACATTTTGCAGCTTGTCTTCACATTATCTTTTAATTGGACATCGTATTCTCCGACAACCAGCCCAACATTATTCTCAAGAGCCAAGGTTGCTAGCTGTAAGAAGACAGAGGGTGGTGGTTGATGGGAAAGGTTCATCCTGGAGTTAAGTAACTAGTGGTGTACCGCAAGGATCTGTTTTGGGGCCACTGCTGTTTGTCATTTTTATAAATGACCTGGATGAGGGCGTAGAAGGATGGGTTAGTAAATTTGCGGATGACACTAAAGTTGGTGGATCTGTGGATAGTGCAGAAGGATGTTGCAGGTTACAGAGGGACATAGATAAGCTGCGGAGCTGGGCTGAGAGGTGGCAAATGGAGTTTAATGCAGAAAAGTGTGAGGTGATTCACTTTGGAAGGAGTAACAGGAATACAGAGTACAGGGCTAATGGTAAGATTCTTGGTAGTGTGGATGAGCAGAGAGATCTCGGTGTCCATGTGCATAGGTCCCTGAAAGTTGCCACCCAGGTTGATAGGGTTGTTAGGAAGGTGTACAGTGTGATAGGTTTTATTGGTAGAGGGATTGAGTTTCGGAGCCATGAGGTCATGTTGCAGCTGTACAAAACTCTGGTGTGGCCGCACTTGGAGTATTGCGTACAGTTCTGGTCACTGCATTATAGGAAGGATGTGGAAGCATTGGAAAGGGTGCAGAGGAGATTTACCAGGATGTTGACTGGTATGGAGGGGAGGTCTTATGAGGAAAGGCTGAGGGACTTGAGGCTGTTTTCGTTAGAGAGAAGAAGGCTAAGAGGTGACTTAATAGAGACATACAAGATGATCAGAGGATTAGATAGGGTGGACAGTGAGTGCCTTTTTCCTCGGATGGTGACGGCTAGCATGAGGGGACATAGCTTTAAATTGAGGGGTGATAGATATAGGACAGATGTCAGAGGCAGTTTCTTTACTCAGAGAGTAGTAAATGCGTGGAATGCCCTGCCTGCAACAGTAGTAGACTCGCCAACTTTAGGGGCATTTAAATGGTCATTGGATAAGCATATGGATGATAAGGGAATAGTGTAGGTTAGATGGGCTTCAGATTGGTTTCACAGGTCAGCGCAACATCAAGGACGGAAGGGCCTGTACTGCGCTGTAATGTTCTATGTTCTATGTAACTTTTAACCCTGTAAAATCTTTCTCAAGCTAGAGAAGTCTTACAGCCTTGTTTCAAATCCTCATAAATTGGATATATCTAACCTGAGCTTGACTTCTCATTCAAATTCCTGCATGGTAAATACTAGACCTGTTGAGTCCGTCTGCACTCTCTCTCTTTCTTGAATTGTAGGTTTACAATAATTGCCAGTGCAACCCAAAGTACAGGACTTAACTGCAGAAATGTACTGAAAGTGGATCATACATTGCCATGAGAGTTCTTGGCATCTATTGCATGGCAATGACCACTGATGCGGAAAGTGTATGGCCAATGCCCATGGAGAATGCACTGAAACATTGGTGTTTAATGGAAAACATGGAGGTCCTTCACAGAAAGCAGTGAGCTGAACTTACATGGCTTCTGCTCTGATATCCATATTCCGTTTTCTCAACATCCAGCTTGTTTGACAAGTTTAGTAATATAGAAAGCTAAATATTAACAAAGTGTGTTAGGTTGTGAACAAGGCATTTAACAAGCAATAATCCCCCTTAAGTGGCAACAAACTACTCATCAAAAACATGAAAGATAGAGTGAGTTGCTTCCAATATCAAGTTACACCTCATTGGACTCTTTGTCTAATTTTGCCACTAATCTCACCATAGCACATGTTGCTCAGACCTTTATAAGGTTCCATGAATTGTTTTGAGAAATAGCAGAGTTGTCCAGTGTGCATCTTTCCCTCAATCAACATTTATCAAACAGATTGTCTGGTCCTTATCACATTGCTGTTATGGGAATTTACTAAGTGCAAATTGACAGCTGTTTTTCCTGCACTGTAACCATGAATACACTTCTGAAACAACATCATTGGCAATTAAATGTTTTGGGATATTTTGGGATCATGAAAAGTGCTGTATAAACATGATTATTTTTCATAGAATGATTCAGCATAGAATGGCAGCACAGTGGAAAAGGCTTGAGGGACTGAATGGTACGCACCTGTTTCTACGTTCCTATTTGCTCTTTTAGGAGGGGGGTCATGCATACTACTGTCACTGCTAAGAGCTAACAGGTTGGACCCAGTCCCCTTAATTTTCCTCATTGCCCAGTATTTCACACTCCAGTTGGGTTTTCACTTTTGGAAGTTACTCTTGAAGCTGCTTCCACTTGCCCTTTCAGGCAGCGCATCACAAATTACTTAAACATTCTGTGTAAAATCTGGTTCTTCATATCATTTCTTAATCTTCACTATTTTATAAGAACAACTCCACCTTTTTCTGGCTCTTTACATAACTGAAGCCTGTGGCATCACTCTTGAAAATATCTTCTGTGCCTTCTTTCAGATGTATCATCTGAAAGGATGGTGTCGGACCCTCTGGCTGTAGCATAACCAATGCTTTCTAAATGTTACCTTAACTTCCATGCTTTTGTGCTCTATTCCTCTATAGAGGAACATTAAGGTGGAAATAGACAGATGTTTTAATCAGTAAGAGATTCAAGAGTTAAGGGGAAAGGGCAGGAAAGTGGAGTTGAGGGTTATCAGATTAACCATGATGTCACCGATTGGTGGAACAGACTCATTTGGCTGAATGGCCTATTTCTGTACACAAGAAGGTCACCATCGCCAAAGGCTAAATAATTTCTAACCAAGGAATTAAATTGCTAACACATTACTTAATCTGCAAACATTTTTTGAATAAATTGATTCTTCAAATAATGAATCAAGAAAGATCAAGTAGTTCATCTTATTAAATAAATGAATATGGTACCCATAACATGGTAACCTAATTGTAACTCACCATAGTAAGTTGAAAGACAGAGATCAGATAGATCCCTAAGGCAACAATGAAAGATACTTTATCATTTCTGAAGAAGGGTCCAGACCCGAAACGTCAGCTTTCCTGCTCCACTGATGCTGCCTGGCCTGCTGTGTTCATCCAGCTCTACACCTTGTTATCTCAGACTCCAGCATTGGTAGTTCCTACTATCTCTGAAACTTTATCAAGTTGTTCCAAGCTATGTTTACACATCTCCTTATAATTAATCACAAAGCAGCATTGCCTGAGGCTCATCTCAACCTTACAACATCAAGACAATTTGTTACCGAGACAAGTCACCAGTGTAAAGTGAAGGAGGAGAAAAATAACAATAGGGAGATATGATGAGATATCATGAGATTTGAACATGCAGAAAACCCGAAGATCATGAAGCAGGGATTCTATTATTCCATTGGCATGGAGTCATTACAAACAGGAAGAGAAAGAAAGAATAAACAAGGCACTATATACAATATAAATATGGAGTGAAGCCTGTGGGTTACATTGGTCTGAGGAATCCTTGGTCCATCTACTTCCTCTTCCTGTCAGCCCAGCTCCCAACAAAGATGCCTGTTCTTCCAGTCTATTCAACTGCTCGAGTTGTCCTCCATCACATTTACCACTGGCTGCTGGAAGTCTTGATGAACTGCTCAGCGTTCTTGCACAGACCCTTCCATCGCCACTGCCACCTGTTGCTGAAGGTTCAGTCAAATAGTCCTCTGCTTAAAGCTTGCTGTCCTGGCAATGATACCTTGCACACCGTGACTGGTAAGCAGTTGCATGATTAGCTGGCTCAATTGCGCATGATGGCCAGAATGCTTGAGTCCACATTTAATAGCAGCATTCTCTTCTTGCACCACAGATCTGGGCAAATGGTAAGGGTCGGGTGATATGCAGCATTTGGTTGAGAAGATGCTCTTCTATTACCTGTACCACTACCTTCCATGGGATCCATTCTCTGTGGCAGATCAGTCACATTGGAGTCTCGGTCAGTCAGGGCTCCAGGAGTCATATGATCAGCATCACTTGTTGCTTCAGCTTCCACATCCCAGCATTTCTACCTCTGGGCCATTTTCCAATCTGAGAGTAAGCCTCCTCACAATGGATACACTCTCTGGTTTCTCACTCAACACTCATATCCCTCCAAATTGCTGTACCACTATCTGGCTTCACTTCACTCCAGCTGCCATGCACAAACACTTCAGGTTCCACTACACCACTGAGCGGGCTGCTTACGTCCTCATCCTCCAGGACAATTCTGACTTCAAGCAATTCCCTTCTGTGAACCATTTTCTGAGGCTGGCCCCAGCTATTGATTCCACAACATAGGTGTGACCTGTTTCCACCCACTTGATGAGTCTGTGCAGTTCAGGGTCTCACAAACAGTGTATCATAATCTGATCCCTGATATTCCAGTTTTGAAGAAATGCCCTTACACCAATTGGAAGATTGGTCCTACCAGTCTTGTGATCAATCAATATCTTTCTTCTTAGGCCTTCAGGCGCCATCTCAAATGCCTGGTTTAGCTTCATGTCATGTTCGACTACCCATGCATTGACCTGATCATCCCCATTAGAAAGGAGATAGCACATGGGAAGCACTGGGTTTTGTCCAAAGAACATATAGTGTGGAGTATAATCTATGGATGAATATGGGATGTTATTATAAATATACTATAAAAGTTCATTAAGAAGCACATAGGAGCAGGAATAGGCTATTTGGCCCATCCGGCCTGCTGCCAACATTCACTAAATTATGGCTGATCTATTTGTGGTCTTAACTCCACTTTCCTGTCTGCTCCCATAACCCTTACTGTCTTATCTATCAAAAATCTATCTAACTCCGCCTAGAATAAATTTAAAGCCTCAGTCTCCACAACTTCCTGTGGAAAAGAGCGCTAAAGGAAATACTTTCTCCTCATCGCTGTCATAAGTGGGACATTTCTAATTCTTAAACTATGCTACCTAGTTTTATTCTCCCCACCTGTGACGATGGCCTCCAGGTATCAGTTCCCTCAAAATCTTATGTGTTTCAATACAATCACCTCCCATTCTTCCAAATTCAAAAGGCCACAGACCTAACCTGCGCAATATTTCTTCAAAAGACAACCCCTTCATGCCAGGAATGACTTGAGTGAATCTCCTCCAAATTACTTCTGATACAATTATATCTGAAAACCAATCACATGGTTGTTGGCAATCAAGAGGTCTCTATCATTGATAACTGGTTACTTGTCCATAGACCAATCAACTTCATATCACCCATGTAGCTGAATCTGAATTCAGAACCCGTCAGCTCCTCTTCAGCTGAAACTTTAGTTATCATCGCTTCTAACAGCTTCTTATGATGCTTCAGGTTACTTGTTTTTCAAAACATATTGCACACTTCAAAAACACCAGTTTTCAAAACAGTTCTTTCTCATTTCAGTTCACAGCTTTTAAAAAACACAGAAGAAAATAGCATGGTCCTTACATATCTGCTGTGAATGTTAGTTCATGAAGAAGTAGATTAACTAAACATGATTTCCCTTTCAGAAAACAAAGTTGGATGTGCCTGATTGAACCATGATTCTCCAAGTATCCTACAATAATATTATCCTTAACAATGGATTTCAGCTGCTGCTGTATGCCAACTGTTAGGAAAAGAGTAATTTTAAAATTGTGCATTGATCTAGAAGGTCAGTCTGAGGAATTAATAATGGAAAATAAGGAAACAACAGATGAACTGAATAGATGCTTTGCATTTATCTTCACTGCAGCATATTCAAGTAACATCCCATAAATAACTGTGAATCAAGAGTTGAAAGGGATAAGGTACTGCAAAAACATCCAACATGCTATTAGGGATGGAATTTTAGGATGTTAACCCATATGTAGTGACTGAACAGTGAAATATTAACCAGTTTGATAAGTAACTTGGAGAAGTACTTGCATGTGGTGTGTATCTGCTGCCCTTGTCCTTCGAGATGGAAGTGGTCGTCGGTTTGAAGGTGCATCTTAGGATCCTGAGTGAATTTCTACAGTACATCTATAGATGGTGCATCCTGCTGCGACTGAGTGTCAATGTTGGAGGGAGTGAATGTTAGTGGTGCCAATCAAGCAAGCTTCTTGAGTGCTATTGGAGCTTCACCCATCCTGGCATGTGGGGACTATTCTGTCACACCCTTGAATTGTGCCTTGTAGATAGTGGACAGGCTCTGGGGTCTCAGGAGGTGAGTTACTCAATGCAAGATTCCAAGTTTCTGACCGGGTCTTGTGGCCACAGTATTTATATTACTAGTCCAGTTCAGTTTCTGGTCAATAGTAACCACTTTGATAGTCAAGAATTCGGTGATGGCAATGCCATTGAAACTCAAGATTCACTCTTGTTGTAAATGCCATTGCTTGGCATTTGTGTGGCATAAGTGTTATTGGCCAATGGTCAGTCCAAGTCTGGGTATTGTCTCGTTAGTGTTGTATTTGGACATGGACCTCATCAGTACCTGAGGAATTATAAATGCTGCTGCAAATTGTGCAATCATCAGCGAACATCCCACTTCTAACCTTACAATGGAGGGAAGGTCATTGACAAAGCAGCAGATGTTTGGGCCTAGGTCACTACCCTGAAGAACTCCAACAGAGATGTCCTAGAATTGAGATGACTGACTTCCAACAACCACAAGCATCTTCCAATGAGCTAGGTATGACATTAATCAGCAGAGTTTTTTTCTCCTCTTGTTCCCATTGACTTCAATTTTGCTAGAGCTCCTTGATGCCATACTCAATCAAATGGTGCCTTGATGCCATGGATAAAAGATCATTTTCGGATTGGCAAGATTGTAACTAATGGATTACCACAGAGATCAATGCTGGGGACTCAACCATTTAAAATCTGTATTAATTATTTGAATGAAGGAACTTTTTTTTCCATTCATCCATGCGATGGGAGCTACACTAGCAGGGCCAGCATCTAATACCCATCATCAGTTACCCTAAACAGTATTTAAACTGCAGACTCAATGGGCCTAAGGGCCTTTTCTATGCCGGATGAATCTATGAATGTATAAATCTATTGAAATACAGTAAACTGTGCTGGATCAATATTTGAGAAGATGAAAATTGCACAGCTGTGTGCCATTTCTTATTACTATTTGTCATGCAACTGGCACATTCATGTAACTTGAAATAACTTCACTGAGGCCAGTAACCCATCACCAAGTCGCCCCTTATTTACACATGAACAGTCCTTGACTTTAGTACTGGCTCATTCAGAGTCAGATATCAGAGTGTCGGTATCTCTGACATTCCCCTTTTTATATGTCAGCCAAGGCTCTCTGATTGGACCAGATTAAAAGCCTCCCTCAGAGAACTCATATTCTATGAGGTCCAGCTGGCTAACCTCATTACAATTAGTACATAACTGGCATTCATCATTCCCAATGTATGCTTGATAATGGGGAGTTTACTGTAGATGGCAGAGCAAGCTATCAATAGGATACAAAAAGTCTGAAAAGGGATATAGGTAAGTGAGGATGAATTTTACAGATGGAGTATAATGTGGAAAAATGTGAAGTTTGCTACTTGACAGGAAAAGTAGAAAAGCAGCATATTACCTACATGGAGATAGACTGCTGGACTCAGAACTATAAAGGGGTCTGGCTGTCCTGCTACATGAATCACAAAATAGGCTATGCAGCTAGAAGTGATTCTGAAGGCAAATAAATAGTGTTTTACTGCTAGGGAAAAATGAATTTAAAAGTAAGATGTTATACCACAGTTGTACAGGACATTTGTGAAAGCACATCTACATTGTGTACAATTTTGAAACAAACTAAAACAGAAATTGCTGGAGAAACTTGGCAGGTTTAGCAGCATCTGTGAAGAGAAAGCGGAACAAAGAACAAAGAAAAAACAAAGAACAATACAACACAGGAACAGGCCTTTCGGCTCATCAAGGTGGCACCACCCATGATGCCTTTCGAAACTAAAAACTTTTTGCCTCTATGCAGTCTGTATTTCCTGCCTGTTTATATATTTTCAAGATGCCTCTTCTATTGTACATTGCTATTGTACCTGCCTCCAGCACCTTCTCTGGCAGCGCATTTCAGGCATTTACCACCCTCTCTGTTAAAAAAAACCTGTCTATCACATCTCACTGAAACTTACCCACTTACCTTAAATCTATATTCTCGAGTAATTGGAATTTCTAACCTGGGAAAAAGACTCCAATTATCCATTCTATCCATGCCTCTCATAATTTTGTGGGCTTCTATCAGGTCACCCATCATCCTTTGACATTTAAGTGAAAACAAACCAAGTTTATTCAAATATCTTCATAGCTAATACCCTGCAAACCAGGCAACATCATGGTAAACCACTTCTGTAAACTCTCCAAAGCCTCTCCTTCTGATCATAGGTGACTAGAACTGGACACAATATTCCAAATGTGAACTAACTAAAGTTCTATACAGCTGCAACAAGACTTGCCAATTTTTATATTCCGTACCCCAACTAGTGAAGGCAAGCATCCCATGCACTGTCCTGACTACCTTATCAACTTGTGTTGCCACTTACAAGGAACTGTGGACACGTATGCCTATATCCCTCTGTATGTCGATGCTAATAAGGGTTCTGCCATTTACTGTGTACTCCCCTCCCGCATTAGATCTCCCAAAATGCATCACCTCGCATTTGTCCAAATTAAAGTCTACCTATCATTTCCCTCCCCGAGTCTCCAGCATATATATATCCTGCTGTATCCTCTGGTAATCCTCCTCACTATGCACAGCTCCCCTATCTTTTTGTCATCCACTAACTTACTAATCAGGCCACCAACTTTCTTTTCCAAATCATTGATAAATAATGCAAACAACAGGTGTCCCAGCAATTATCCCTGCGGTACACCGCTGGTCATAAATCTCCAATCTGAAAAACACCATTCTACCGCTACTCTCTGTCTTCTACAATTAACCAGTTCTGTATCCATTTTACCAGCTCACCATGGATCCCATGTGACTGCACCTTTTGTATCAGCCTGCCACGAGTGACCCTGTCAAAGGCCTTAATAAAGTCCACATAAACAACATCTGCCATCCTGCCCACCTGAATCAACTTTGTCACTTCCTGAAAAAACTCACTCAAGTTTCTGAGACACACCTTCCCCACACAAAGTCATGCCGCCTATCACTATTTAGTCCATTTGTTTCCAAACGTGAGTAATCTAATATTCCAGAATGTTCTCCAATAGTTTCTCTACCACTGATGTAAGGTTCAACGACCTATAATTCCTAGATTATCCCTGTCACCCTTCTTATACAAAGGTAAAATGTTGGCTATTTAGCGTCAATGTTTCTAATCCAGTGACCCTTATTCAGAACTATAATTGTGTAAACTAGGGTACAATTTTTTTTTTTATTCATTCATGGGATGAGGGCGTCACCGGCTAAGCAGCATTCATTGCCCATCTCTAATTGCCCAGAGGGCAGTTACGAGTCAACCACATTGCTGTGGGTCTGGAGTCACATGTAGGCCAGACCAGGTAAGGATGGCAGTTTCCTTCCATAAAGCACATTAGTGAACCACATGAGTTTTTCCAAAAAGTGACAATGGATTCATGGTCATCATTACACTCTTTGTTCCAGATATATATTGAATTCAAATTCCACCATCTGCCGTGGTGGGATTTGAACCTGGATCCCCAGACAATATCTGGGTCTCTGGATGAACAGTCCAGTGATAATACCACGAGGCATCAGGGTCTCCTAATGTAAGAAAGAATATAACTGAATCAAAAGTGGGAGGCTCATTTGACTAATTTCTAGGATGAATGGGTTATCTTTTTCATAAAGTATGGACAGGTTAGACCTGTATCCAGTGGACTTTAGAAGAAGAAGAGTTGACCTAACTGAAACATATGGGGTCCTGAGAGGACTTGACGGAGTGGATGCTGAAATGCTGATCCTCCTTGTTGAGCTTAGAACTAGAGGAAACAGTTTAAAAATACGATGGAGATGAGGACAATTGTTTTCTCTCAGAGGGTTATTAGTCCTTGGGACTCTCTTACTTATAAAGTGATGGAGGCAGAACCATTGATTATTTTTAAGGTTGAGGTAGAGATTCTTGACTAACAAGGGAGTCAAAGGATATGGGGGTGTTGTGAATGGTGTAGGCAGGAAAATAGAGCTCAGGCCATAATCAGATCAGCCGTGATCATATCAAATGGTGGAGCCAAGATTCACATTGTCAGAGCCAAAGTTTGGACACTTCACAACACAAACACATTGAAGGTTAACCAGTTGAAGTTATGCAGCTTTCCAGATGCTTTCTGCTTCCTATAGATCTAGGATTAGCCTACCTACATACATCCACACAAACTCTTTTGGAGCCAAGAAGTTTTACTCCTTCAGAAAACATGAACAAATCAGGCTGGGTGGCCAATGTTCAACAATGCCCTGTAGTCATGATTCAGACACCCAAACAGCTGCACAGTGAGTGCAGGGAGCCCAAATATTTCATGTAACTTCCTGAATGTCAGGTTATGAAGTAGAGTTAGGGTGGGAGCAGACTGCAGATTGCAAAGTGTCTGTTAGAAGGCTAATCTTGAGAAAATCTCAAAAGGCAAATCGTTAAAAAAAAAGCTGAATTTTGACGTTACATTCAGGTTGAACCTTTGTTATGTAAACTATATGTCATTAAAAATGCTGACCAATATTCCAGCATAATTAAATGCAGCTAACTCTAGCTCTGACACAGAATGGTATCTAACACAAAGAAAATATATTTAATATATGTTATGGGTTGACTGATTTCAGATTCGTGGGATTGGTAGTAATGAATGTATATATAGTAAAACTAGTTTTGACACTGTCAACTGCCACTCAGAAGAGATTATTTCATTAAATTGACATGCTCATTCTGCTGAATAGGTGAGATGAGCAATTGATGGAGTTTTATCTAAATTATGATGGCTTCTAAATGGGTCTCAATTTTTGTGGAAATGTAAGAATCGTATGTAGGATTCCCTTCAGTGTCACTAGTTCCCTCCCTACCAATCCTGTGTTCAACCACACCTAAAATCCACCCACACTGCTGCCCACCTTCACAACTCCCACTGACTATTAACAAGTGGGACAGAATTCCCTATTCCTTCCTGCCAATTTTAATTTATCTTGTATTGTAGTTGTTATAGCAATTGAAAGGTTAAATCCTATACTTTCTCATCCTGTTGTGGAAGGTAGAAAGTAGCTTAGTATGATTTTCATTCCTCATGTGGATAATGTGGAGCATAACTCTGCATAAGCAGAATGGCTTCTCTTTTTCTTTCAAAGAAATGTTGCCTCCATCACTCCTTAAACACTTAAGCATGTGGAAATGTTATCCAAAGAGAATAATGTTTCTCATTCGACTTGAACTCCACATGGTGAGGATTAAAAATTGTCTGTGAATCCAGCTTTTATTCATTAATATTGCTGTTTCCAAGGAACTAAGGAAAAGGATTTGGAAGCATCAACACAGGACTAACAGAATTGAAGAGGTGACTAAAAATTTACTTCAGAAGCACAAGTTTGAGTAAGTTTTTAAAGGAGGAAATAGAAATGCAGAGATGAAGCAGTGTTAGGTGAAAATTCCAGAGAGTAGGGCAATGGCAGCCCAAATGTTTTGTCTTCAACAACGAGGGAAGTGCAATAAATTTAGATCTGGCACAGATATCTTCTCAGGTTCACTGCAGTCAGATGATCCAATAAGCGAACAGACCATCTCTCTTTTTAACAGTTGATTCACATTCCCTTGTCTAAGATGACAAGAAAGTTTTGTGGTTACGGAACTAGATTTCCAATAATCCAAAATACTGAGATCAGTAAACACCAGCATGCTTTGAAACCTTGATTTAAATTTTTAAAATCTTGAAATAAAGAGTCCATGCCATTTTGCTCATAAGTAAGGGCCTTGTACAATTCATCTATAACCTAATCTTCTTGACCATAAGTGTCTGTATGCATATCTCCTCAAGTAAACATAGGCCCCTTAGAAAATGAATCTGGGAAGATGGTTTTGGGAACAAGAAAATGGCAGAAGATTTAAACAGATATTTTGCATCAGCCTTTATCATTGAAAATACTTTAAACATCCAATTAATACTAAAGATTATAGTGGAGGAAGTAAGTACCATTATTGTATCTACAGAATATTAGTAGATAAACTAATGGGGCTAAAGGCAGAGATGCCTCTGGCCATGACAGCTTGCATCAAAAGGTCCTCAAAGGAGTAGCTACAGCAATACTGGATGCATTGGTTGCAATTTTACAAAAAAAATCCTTGGATTGTGAAGTACTGGAGGACTGGAAAACAGCCAATGTGACACTCCTATTCAAAATGGAGGGAGGCAAAAAGCAGGTAACTATAGGTTGTTTAACCTCACACCAATTGTTAGAAAAGTATTAGAATCAATTATTAAGAAACTAATAGCAGCACATTTGGAAAATCATCATCTAATCGACCTGAGTCAGCATGGCTTCATGAAAAAAAAATCATATCTGACTAATTTATTAGAGTTTTGTGAGGAAATCTCAACCAGAATGGATAGGTCGGAACCAGTAGATATGTTGTGTTCGGACTTCAGAAAACATTCAACAAGGTGCCCCATAAAAGGTTAAGAGCCCACGGTTTTGGAGGTAGTGTTTTAGCATGGATAGAGAATTGGCTAATGACTCTGAAGAAGGAAGCAAATGGTCTGGAGCCAAATTTGCACACAATAAAAAAGTTGGAAAGGCAAGTAGCGCCTGGGATACAAATATATTACAGGGAGTTATTGACTGAAATTAAGTAGGCAAAAAGTTGGCCAATGAAGTATAATGTGGGAAAATGTGAACATTTTCATTTTGGAAGGGATAACAAAAGAGCAGAGTATTATATAAATGAAGAAAAACTGCAGAAAGCTGCAACACATAGGTTTGGGGATACTTACGTACAAAACACAGAAAGCAAATACACAAGTGAGGCAGGTAATCAGAAAGACTAATGGAATGTTGATCCTTATTTCAAGGGGGTGTAGCCTAAGAGTACGGAAATCCTTCTGTGCAAGGTTCTACTGAGACCATATCTAGAGTACTGTGAGCAGCTACAGTTCCTTTATTTAAGGAAGGATATTGTTTCATTGCAGACAGATAACAGAAGGTTCACTCGGATGATCCTTGGTTGATTTGATTTGATTTGATTTCATTTATTATTGTCACATGTGCTGAGTAAAAGGTCAGATGTACGGAAATACTGAAGTAGTGAATAGTATTGTTTTGTGTGCTAACCAGACAAATCAGACTTTACATAAATACATCAGGGTAATAGAACAGAATGCAGAATATAATATTACAGCTACAGAGAAAGTGCAGAGAAAGATCAACTCTAATATATGAGAGGTTTGTTCATAAGTCTGATAACAGCAGAGAAGGAACAAAAATCTGTTAGTACATGTTTTCAAGCTGTTTTGTCTTCTGCCTGACAGAAAAAGGTGGAAGAGAGTATAACCAGGGTGGGACGGATCTTTGGTTATGTTGGCTGCTTTCCCAAGACAGCAGGAAGTATAGATGGAGTCAATGGAAGGAAGGCGGGTTTTTGTGATGGACTGAGGTGCATTCACAACTCCCTGTAATTTCTTCAGAGATAAAAGGTACTGCAGATGCTGGAGAATCCGAGATAACAAGCATGGGGCTGGATGAGCACAGCAGGTCAAGCAGCATCATAGGAGCAGGAAAACTCGACGTTTCGGGCCTAAACCCTTCATCAGAAATGGGGGAGGGGAAGAGGGTTCTGAAATAAATAGGGAGAGAGGGGGAGGCGGATAGAAGATGGATAGAGGAGAGGATAGGTGGAGAGGAGGCAGACAAGTCGAAGAGGCGGGGATGGAGCCAGTGAAGGTGAGTGTAGGTAGGGGGGTAGGGAGGAGATAGGTCAGTCTCTACATCGGGGAAACCAAGCGGAGGCTTGGGGACCGCTTTGCAGAACACCTGCGCTCAGTTCGCAACAA
>JAHRHZ010000249.1:37154909-37177354 GCA_024137785.1 Ginglymostoma cirratum
CTCATCTCCACCTCCCTAACCGGTTTTTCCTCTCACCCCAAGCCACACCCTCATCTCCTATCTGCTAACATCATCCCGCCCCCTTGACCTGTCCGTCCTCCCTGGACTGACCTATCTCCTCCCTACCCCCCTACCTACATTCACCTTCACTGGCTCCATCCCCGCCTCTTCGACTTGTCTGCCTCCTCTCCACCTATCCTCTCCTCTATCCATCTTCTATCCGCCTCCCCCTCTCTCCCTATTTATTTCAGAACCCTCTTCCCCTCCCCCATTTCTGATGAAGGGTTTAGGCCCGAAACGTCGAGTTTTCCTGCTCCTATGATGCTGCTTGACCTGCTGTGCTCATCCAGCCCCATGCTTGTTATCCCTGTAATTTCTTGTTTTCTTGTTTTGCAGATGTTTCGTTACCATGCTGGGTAACATCCTCAGCGCAGCCTCCGACGAAGCGTCGGTGTGTTCTCCCGCCTAGTTTTTAAACTCTGACCAGAACACTCCAACACTAACCAGAAGGAGTGAACTCAACACCCTCAACACATTGGAAAGACAGGCCCTGGTTGGATTAAAGGAGGACAAGAACATCACAATAGTACCCACAGACAAAAGGCGCATGGTAGTGATACTGAATAAAAGAGACTACGTCTCCAAGGCACATGCACTGCTTGCCGACAAAAACACATACTGGCCGGTACAAACTGGCCCGACACCGCAACTAGGGAACAAGATCCTCCACAAGCTAAAAAGACTCAAACAGACAAGACAGATCAACAAAGCAGACTTCTTAAGAATGAAACCCGAAGGAATCAACACACCATAATTCTACGGACTCCTGAAAGTGCACAAGCCGGAAGTACCTCTTAGACCCATAGTCTCCCTACCAGGCACTCCATCACACAGATTAGCCAAGGAGACTCAGGCACCTAGTCAACAAGTCACACAACCCTAAATCAGCAACACGTCAGAACTCACCACAAGACTCCTACGACCGCTGGGCATCAGGGTGGCACACAAACCCATGTCAACCCTACGACAACTGCTCACCTGAACTAAAGACCCACTCCCCACCATGGACAGGACCAATGTCATCAACAAGATCCCCCGCAGAGACTGCGAGAAACACTACATCGGATAAACAGTAAGGAATCTAACAACAAGAGTACATGAACACCAACTGGCTACAAAAAGACATGACCAATACTCACTCATCTCAATCCACATGGACAAGGAGAACCACCATTTCAACTGGAACAACACCAAAATCCTGGGACAAGCTGGGCAGAGACAGGCACGAGAATTCCTAGAAGCCGGGCACCACGAAGCATGCTATTAATAAACACATTGAACTTGACCCCGTATACATTCCACCATGAAGGAAAACCGGAAGTGAGGCAATCCAGTTCAACGGACCCCAGAGTTTAAAAACCAGGCGGGAGAACACACCGACGCTTCATCGGAGGCTGCACTGAGGATGTTACCAAGCACGGTAACGAAACATCTGCAAAACAACAAGCCAGCTCGGCGAGCCAACCAACCTCAACACCCACAACCCCAGCTACAGATCTACTCCAAAACCTTAGAGACCTACAGGCGTAACATGCTCAAATTGGCAAGAAAATGGGAAAGCTATGCCAAACGAGAGAGTGCAACCCCCGAACAACTCTACTTCCTACATGGATGCCTCAGGAACCAGGTATTACCACACAGTATGAAGCACAAACCACCCATCAACAACCCACAAGCCGGCAATACAGCAGAACAAAATGGCCGCAAGATGGTAAGGGTAAGGCTAAACGACGCACACAACCAGCTTCACAAATACAACAGAGAAATTGCGCGCCAGAAAACTTTATTCCGGGAAGCTACCAATCAGGACTGGACAACGAACACGGAACGAGCCATCAACATCAGCCAACAGACCACAAGAGCCAAGAAAAGACAGACCCTTCCAGACAAGCTAGCCACACTCACCCACAAGAATGACAACAACAGAACAGAAACATGGATAAGAAGCCTCTCAGACAGGAAACTGACAGACACAGAAAAAGCTGTTCTCGCCCGAGGACTGAACTACTACTACAGGGATGCCAACAGAACGGAATTCCTAGCCACACTGGAAACCACATTAGAAACCCACAATTATCAAAGAAGAAACGCAACAAGCGATAAGACAGAGAGTAATCCTGACACTAACCAGAAGGAGCGAACTCAACACCCTCAACACATTGGAAAGACAGGCCCTGGATGGATTAAAGATGGACAAGAACATCACAATAGTACCCACAGACAAAGGGCGCATGGTAGTGATACTGAATAATAGGGACGACATATCCAAGGCACATGCACTGCTTGCTGACAAAAACACATACCGGCCAGTACAAATTGACCCAACGCCGCAACTAGGTAACAAAATCATCTACACGCTAAAAAGACTGAAACAAACCAGACAGATCAACAAAGCAGACTTCTTAAGAATGAAACCCGAAGGTACCAACACATTGAACTCGACCCTATATACGTTCCACTATGAAGGAAAACTGGAAGTGAGGCAATCCAGCTCAACGGACCCCAGAGTTTAAAAACCAGGCGGGAAAACACACCGACGCTTCATCAGAGGCTGCACTGAGGATGTTACCAAGCACGGTAACGAAAAGTCTGCGAAACAAGAAACCAGCTCGGCGAGACAACCAACCTCAACACCCACAACCCGAGCTACGTATCAACTCCAAAACCTTAGATACCTTTGGACTGTTGGAGGAAACCTGATGGAAATGCATGCAGATTTGAGGAGAATGTGCAAACTCCACACGGACACCCAACCCTGGAATCAAACCCAGGTCTCTGGCGCTGTGAGCTCACTCTCTCTCTCTCTCACATGACACAGCAGCCATATGGTCTGGTAAGATTCTTGTGGACTTTGCCTTTACCTTTTTTATTTATCTAGGCAAGTGGGAAGTATTGCATTACACAAAAACAGAAAGTGCTGGAAAAATTCAGCAGGTCTGGCAGCATTCATAGAGAGAAAGCAAAGTTACTGATTCAGGGCCAGAGACCCTTCTTCTGAACCATACTGAAGATGGGTCACTGGACCTAAAATGTTTTCGTTTCAGAATTTCAGCATCTATATTTCTTTTTTTGAACTTTTTTGATATAGTCTTCCATCACACTCCTGACTTGTGTCTTGTAGCTGGTGGACAGGCTTTGAAGCATCAGGAGTGAGTTACTCATAGTAGGATTCTTTGCTTCTGACCTACTCTTGTATATACTAATTTTTATGGCAAGACCAGTTCTGGTCAATAGTAACGCATGGGGTGTTGATAGTGGGAGACTCAGTGATGGTAACATCACTGAAGGTCAAGTTGTGGTGATTGGATTGTCACTTGTTGGGGATGATCATTGCCTGGCACATATGTGATGTGGCTTGTCACTTGTGGGAAGTGATGGTGCAACAAAATTATAGCTTTAAAAGATGCATTTTGTCCTTTGTTTTATGAAGACAGGTTGAGACAGAGATGCCAAGTGGTCTGTTCAAAGCCAATAAAGTAAACAGCTTGTGAGGCCTTTGGGATTTTTATTTTAAAGTTGGAACCACAGAAGCAGCCTGAATGAGTGGGATCAAGGTCCCTCAGAACCAGAATTTTTAGTTTTGGCTTTCATAGCAATTGCTAAGAAGTTGGAGGTGGAAGCCATTTTTCTTCTGTCTATTACAACTAAAAGCCTGGGCTCTCTTCTCACATGCTAAAAATGCATGTGAGACAATCTATGTTACTGAATTTGCCTTTGTTAAGGATGTGTTTATGAGTTGTTACTATATTGCAACAGTTAATGAGTATTTTATTAATTTGTTAAGTAGTTAAATAGATGTACAGTAAAGCCAATATTTTGTCTGCATTTTAACTATGGTGAATGAACAAAGTGTGTTTTTCTTCAAGTCTGATGGTTTGATCAATGGAATTGCATCCAGAATGCAACACCTGGCAGCTGCCTATAAAATAAGAAAAGGTTAGGGTCTAGCCTATCTCAATTGACTAGTTTGGATGGGGTTTGGTCTAGTCTATAACAAATCCAGAGAATCAGGTGATATTCTGGGGACGAATCCCCACCAGATGGTGGAATTTGAATTCAATAAAAATTTGGAATTAAGAGTCAAATGATGACCATAAATCATTGTTGATTGTTGGAAAAACCCATGTGGTTCATGAATATCCTTCATGGACGGAAACTGTCATGCTTACCTGGTCTGGCCTACATGTAACTCCAGGCCCACAGCAAGGGTGTTGACTCTTAACTGTCTTCTGGGTAATTAGGTATGGGTAACAAATGCTAGCCTAGCCAGTGACATCCTCATCCCATAATAAAATCTAAAAAAGACTTAGAACATAGAACATAGAACATAGAACATTACAGCACAGTACAGGCCCTTTGGCCCTCGATGTTGCGCTGACCTGTGAAACCAATCTGAAGCCCATCTAACCTACACTATTCCATTATCATCCATATGTTTATCCAACGACCATTTAAATGTCCTTAAAGTTGGTGAGTCTACTACTGCTGCAGGCAAGGCATTCCATGCCCTTACTACTCTCTGAGTAAAGAATCTACCTCTGACATCTGTCCTATATCTATCACCCCTCAATTTAAAGCTATGTCCCCTCGTGCTAGCCATCACCATCCAAGGAAAAAGGGTCTCACAGTCCACCCTACCTAATCCTCTAATCATCTTGTATGTCTCTATTAAGTCACCTCTTAACCTTCTTCTCTCTAACGAAAACAGCCTCAATTCCCTCAGCCTTTCCTCATAAGACCTTCCCTCCATACCAGTCAACATCCTGGTAAATCTCCTCTGCACCCTTTCCAATGCTTCCACATCCTTCCTATAATGCGGCAACCAGAACTGTAAGCAATACTCCAAGCGCGGCCACACCAGAGTTTTGTACAGCTGCAACATGATCTCATGGCTCCGAAACTCAATCCCTCTACCAATAAAACCCAGCACACCGTACGCCTTCTTACCAACCCTATCAACCTGGGTGGCAACTTGTCAGCTTATACTTGGATATTGTCCAGTTCTTGTTGCTCTGAACATGAACTGCTTCAGTATTCGAGGAGTCAGCAATGGTGATGAACATTGTACAATCAGCAGCAAATATCCCCACTTCTGGCCTTCTGATGGAGGAAAGGTCATTGATGAAGCAGCTGAAGATGGTTGGACCTAGGACATTAATCTGCAGAAATGTCCTGGAACTGAGATGACTGACCTCCAATAATTATGACTATCTTCCTATGTGCCGGGTATGTCTCCAACGAGTGGTGACTGTTCCCTCAGTTTCAATTTACTCCAGTTTTGCTAGACCTCCTTGATGCCACACTCTCAGCAGTGACATTTCACTTCATTAAGTGACATAATGTCTCAAGTTGGACAGCTATTGAGGATTGCATTCATGTTGCTATGTATCAGTTCAAACTTCATCAAAATATGCTAAGAAAATAGCCTAGACCCTAACTTATTCTTATTTTAAAGGTAAGGCTTTGCGTTCCAAATGCAATTCGATTGGTCAAACTACTCGACTTTAAGCAAAACACACTTTATTTTTACAGTACGGTTAAAATACCGATAAAACATAAATAAAAGAACTGTCTTACTTGTAACTGTATCAAAATTCTTAACAAATTATATATTATATATATATAAACTACTACTAATTAACTGTTCCAATATAGTAATATACCATAAAGACATGCTTGGCAAAGGCAAATTCAGTAAAATTGATTGTCTCATATGCAATTTCAGCAGCAGGAAGAGAGCCCCAGCTTTTAGGTGTAATAGAGACAGGAATAAGAGCTTCCACATTCAGCTTCAAGATGCCAGCAACTGCTGAAAGCCAGAACTAAAAATCCTGGTTCTGTGGGAACTTGACCGTGCCCTTTCAGGCTACTCCTATTGTTCCGGAAAAATCCCAAGGCCTCACAAGCTGTTTACCTTATTGGCTTTGAGTGGACTGCTCATGACCTCTGTCTCAACCTTTCTTCATTAAAAAACACCAGGACAAAATTCACCTCTTAAAGCCATACCTCTGCCCTTAAAAAAAAACCCATCAATATACAAAGATGGTTTCATTTTTGAAAACCTTTACCCTTTCTGTATTAGTACAATACAATACATACACATTATATTGACTCGAAGAATGCAAACATTCACAACTGCAGTCCATTTCAGTCCATTTAATTCCCACTAGCAAATGCCTCTATCTTCCTTCATCAAAGTTGCGACAACGCGTCAGCAATTACATTCCCTCATCCTGCCATGTGTATAATTTTCAAATTGAATGGCTGCAATAATAATCTTCATCTAAATCCTTAAACTTTTCCAAAAACTTTAAGGTGCTATGATCAGTATATACAATTGTCTCAGACACATTACTGGCATGTTGAAATTTTGCAACACCAACACCAAACTCAAGGTCTCCTTCTCAGTTGTCGAATATGTAAGTTGACAATCATTCAATTTTCTGGACAATTACCCAATAGGTCTTTCTAGCTTCTTGTTGTCTTCTTGCAAAAATACAGCACTGTATCGAAATCACTTGCATCGATAGCCACCTTGAATGTCTTTGCGTAATTAGCTGCGGCTAACACTGGGGCAGTGGTTAACACAGCTTTCAGGTTGGAAAATGCCTTCTGAAATTCCTCCATCCACTGAAATTTTAACAAGTCAGTCAGTGGAACAACCACACTGCTAAAATTCAGTATGAACTTCCGATCAAAACCACAGTTTCAGGAATTGTAGTACTTCCCTGTTCATTGATGGAATGGGAAACTCCACAACAACCTTTGTTTTCACATACCATAGGTCCATTTGTCCATGTCCAACAATACTGCCCAGGAAAGTAACTTGAGCTTTTACAAATTCACTCTTAGCTAGGTTTATATGAAGCCCATCTTCTGAATTTGATTGAACAATTCCAATAGATGCTCCAAACGTTCCTTCAATGTGTGACTAAAAATCACTGGATCATTGACATACACCACACAGTTGGGTAATCTCAAAATGATCTTATTGGTTAGTCTTTGAAATATGGCTGGCGTATTTTTCATATCAAATGCATGACTTTAAACTGGTAAAGTCTGATGGGGGTCACAAAAGCTGACATTTCCTTCGAGTTTTTGGATAAAGGCACCTGCCAATATCCTCTGAGTAAGTCCAAATTTGAAATATAAGTTGCTTGTCTCAACTTCTCAATACAGTCTTCCATATGTGGAATAGAATAAAAATCAGAATTTGTAACTTCTTTGACATTGTGATAGTCTGCACATAATCATTGGGTACTTTCTGGTTTTGGCACCATTACTCTAGGAGAGCTCTAGACGCTGCAAATCACTTCGATTATGTCGTGTCTAAGCATGCATTCAATCTCTTTTTGAACCTCCTTTTGAACTAACTTTACAGGGTTAAGTCTATAAGGATGTCAGACCTTTTTAAGAATGTCTCCTCACAAAAAAAGGACAAAATATACGTCTTATCGGGCACCTTAATTACTCTGCTCCAATCACACATTATTTCATGTCTCATTGTGAACTTGCTACACTCTGCTCTGTCTCAGGTCTAACCCTATCAAACTTGCCAGTAAGGCTGATGCGGTTGCCACCCGGCATGCCAACTTCTAACCTGCAAAGCCTCAGTGACAACTCTCAGATACTTCCTCCTATCTTGCCCAGACCATGACCCCACCACTGAACATCAAGCTGCTGTTTTCACCACTGTCACAGACCTCATCTCCTCTAGAGAACTCCCCTCCATAGTTTTCCACATCATAGCCACCCAACCCCAAGCAAACAACTTCTACCGCCTTCCAAATATCCACTAACAGGAATTCCCTGGTAGACCCATCATTTCAGCCTGTTCCTGCTCCACTGAACTTATTTCCTCCTATCTTGTCTCTCTTTTGACCACTTATTTACATCAAACAGTTTTCTGATGAACTGGTTCCAGTTTTCTGGCCTGAGCTGCCTCCCCTTCAGCGTGGATATGTAATCTCTCTAGACATCCAAACACTGTCAGCATGGTCTGAACGTACACCACTTCCTTTTTGAAAAGAAGCCTTAACAATCTCCATCCACTGCCTCCCTCCTTCGCCTGGGGGTGAGCTTGTTCTCACTTCGAACAACTTTTCTTTAACAAAATTAAGCAATTTAAGAAGAATCATACCAGACTCAAAACTCTTCCTCTCACAGATGCTACCTAATCTGCTGAATTTCATCAGCACTTTTTGTTTTTATTTATTAAATTAAAGAGGTTTGCCTGGCAATTATCACATTGGGAGTTGGCAAGTTGACTATTGCCTTTCCTTTGCAGTGACAACGCTTCAATTGTATCTTATTGGTTGTAAAGCACCTTGGAATGTCCAGTGGTCATGAAAAATGCTAAATAAATGCAAGTCTTTCTTTTTTCAAATCTCTCCTAGCAACATGGGTGGACTACGCCGGGAGAAATGTAATTGTGCTTGATGTACTGGCTGACTTGTCGTAATCATGTAACCTCTATTTCTGCTGTAATTGCGCGTAACCATTAAAACATATCCACAAAGGCATGATTCATAACATCCTGCAGTTTATTCTGCAGGGGGTGGCCCGGTGGCTCAGTGATTAGCACTGTTACCTCACAGCACTGGAACCCAGGTTCAGTTCTATCCTTGGGTGACTGTGTGGAGTTTACTCATTCCTCTCGTGTCTGTATGGGTTTCCTCCGAGTGCTCTGGTTTCCTCCCACAGTCCAAAGATGTGCAGGTTAGGTGGATTGGCCATAGGAAATGCTGACTTACAGGGATAGGGTAGGGGTTGGGTCCAGGTGGGATGCTCTTCAGAGAGTCAGTATGGACTTGATGAGCTGTTTGGCCTGCTTCCAGGCTGTAGAAATTCTATATAAAACCCAAAAGAACTGTGGATGCTGTAAATCAGGAACAAAAACAAAGTTGCTGGAAAAGCTCAGCAGGTCTGGCAGCATCTGTGAAAGAGAAGACAGAGTTAACGTTTCGGGTGCGGTGACCCTTCCTCAGAACTGTTCAGATGCTCAGATAGTAAACTCCTTAAAATTTTAATGTTCCAACACATTTCAGTGTTCTCATAACACATGTTTGGTGCGCCACTTCTACTGTTTGTTCTCAAAAAAGTTCAGAATCTCCCCCTTCTTGAACTGTCAGTTGCAAAAAAGACAAAACATGCTAAAATTTGCCGTTCAGGAAGTGAACTTTAACACTTGTCAGAGAACTTTAAACTCAGTTCAAAGCCACTTGTAAGAAGGAAAACCTAGGCTGAACAAAAGGCCATTTATATGCATTTAGTATGTTATTTGTTGACTTATTTCCATATTGCTTTTTGTCTGTTAATAGAGATTCAATATTTTTGTCAATTCCGATGGAAAGTCATTGACCTGAAACATTTATGTTTTTGCCACAGATGTTGCTTGACCTGCTGAGTACTTTCAGCATTTTCTGATTTTATTGCAGAATTTTTGTTGTTTTGTTTTTGTAATAGATATTGTTAGTTGCTCTGGTCTGTAAGCGTGTATTCTGTGATTACTTTCCACCACAGCAGGAGACTTTTAAATCCAGAAAGTAAATTCCTGTTATGTAGTGAAATTATTCACCCTTTGCCAATAAAAGACCAAACTTGTCACATTCTCCTTTTGCAGCATTGAATGAATGCTCATAACTTTCAACAGGCATGTGTGTTTTAGATTAGATTTCTAAAGATGCTGTATATTGAGCATTAAGAACTCTTGTTTCAGAATTCCAGCATTTCTCCCTAATTTTTCTGTCCTCCCCATAAACTAGTTAGTAAATTCCACTTTTGAAGAAGTGATATTCAAGTGACACACTTATTTTCGATAGATGTACACATTGGCTGTGTATTAATTTACCTGAGATAATGTGGGGATTCTGTAAAACCTGGAAAAATGTGACCACACTACTTTTAGTGTTCTGATAATATTCCAAAGGCAACTTCAGTGGCATAATAATCACCATTGTCAAGATCTCTGATTGACCACGAGGAAATAATTTATTGGCTCTCAACTTTTATTTTACATGCTGCTTCACAGTGTTGGCTGGTCTACATGAAGTCAAGTACACTAAAATTACCGATTACTGCACGACATAACTAGAATGGTAGCCATCTCTCTTTCAGTTAATGACTAAATGTAAAAAGTTTAATTTTGAAACTTTGATTTTTTTAAAAGAGGCTCAACAGGTATCAGAGAAAAACACAAATAAGTCTCCCCTTAAGGAAACCCAGACTAATAAGGAAAACAATACAAATTACTTAATCCCAACCAGCTGCTTTATCGTCTAAGCATTAATTTGTCGTGGATAAATTAATTTCCTTTCTCTACATCGTATAAACATGCTCTCCACTGTAGTAGAATCACTCTGTCTGCAGCCTCAGGACTTTCTGTTATGGTGCAGTACAGATAATCTAATGATGTAAAGTTATATTTTGGCAAAGGCAGCTTCACAGACACATAGAATCCTGGGCTAGAGAAAACCATTACAAATATCTGCAATGACAGGCAACAGGAAATTGAGCACTGCAGTATGGATTGAAAGTATACTTTATACTTAAAGATTTGTTAATATATTGCATATATGTGTGCATTGTTGTATTTGTGTGTGAGAATTGTTGCCTGCAGGGTGACAGAACCAGGATTTTAATAAAGTCAGCATCTGATGCAACATTAGCTGGAGGTCACTTACGGGAAAAAAGGACTTTGCAATTAAGACATGGTTTGGCATTCATTAACGGAGAAGTTCAAGGTAACATCATCGCTAAAAGCAGCTCCACAATCCAGCACAAATGTCCTAGGAGACAATTATGTGAAAAAATTAATACAAAAGTCAAAAAGGTGGCTCTTAACTATTCGAGTTTGCCTAAGTTATATACATATAAAATAATTTTAATAGGTGCCAGTAGATCAGATTCCACAGGATTGCAAGAGCCTGCCAAATATCACAATAAATGAGGTGTCAGAAATGAGTATTTGTTTTGTTTTTGTTTTTTCACTAAAAGGAGTGCGTCTGGAAACAGATATTGGAGGTCACCCATCAAATTGTTTCCTGTTAGTGACCTGGAAAGATTAACATTTATAATGTTTTTTGCCTCACACCTCTCTGGCTCTGGATTCTACTTCCTGCTAAACACATGTCCTGAATGCACCCATGTGCATAATAATTCTGTCAGTTCACTGGTGGTGATCATTGGCGTAATGAATTTGTCAGCTTCCAGGTGCAGGATGATGGAGATGTTTGTTGCATTATGAAAGTGACCTACTGCACTTTAGGCTGAAGTACAGATAAATCACTGTGGAGGAGGAGGAGGAGGTGAGGAAAAGAGAAAAAAGGCAATAACAGCCTTGCACACCCTAAAGCCTGTTCTGTCAGCAGATCTGCAGTGAATGTGTGATAGAACAAAATAGGTGACTGTTACTCTTAACCAGGCTCTATCCCCTAATCCCCACAACCCACAAATGCAGGGTCCAGGGGAGGTCACTTGATTTAAATGACAGTGACCAGCATTCAGGTTACTGGGAATTTGGTGTCCTGCTAGAGTGAGAGAAATCTCTGCACCGTCAACATCACTGACCATTTGCCTGCCACCTTGTGTCCCAGTTCAAAGACTAGGAGAGCAAAACACTGCCAATAATTCTAGCAAAGTTCCCTAAGTGGGCCCCACTTTCACTGCTGAAGCATCCTGTGCACTGGGCTCATTCATCTACATCAAAGAGGTCAGGACTAAGGAGTGTTTGGAGGCCCTAATGGAAACTTGCTGCTTGGACTGGAATCTAGCATTTTTCTGTGACTCTTCACTGTTCACAACCAGCTGATTTAACTCTACAAGTTGGAAGCCGTACAACACCAGGTTATGTCGCGTGACTTCTGACTTTGTCCACCCCAGTTCAACACCGGCACCTCCACATCTCACAAGTTGAGAAACAATGTTGCATACACATATGTATATTCCTGTATATAATGATATACATAGATGAAAACACTCTATAGGTCAATTTTTTTTTAAAAGATCAGGTGTTAGTGCCACTAACATCTGAAGAAGGAGCGAGGCTCCGAAAACTTGTGTTTTTAAATAAACCCGTTGGACTATAACCTGGTGTCGTGGGATTTCTGACCGTGTCCATTTCAGCCCAACACTGGCACCTCCACATCATTTTTCTTTAAGGTTTAAGGAGGACAAATTTTCCAACTACCTGCTCAAATTCACTCACCATAAGCAGGTATCAAAAATTCAGATGCGATCTGCCCACGATGTCCCAAGCAATTAAAAAATGGCTAGAAAATGAGACGCAGAATCAGAGTAAGAAACTTCGCTCTGTGATTTCCGTTAATGAAGTGTTTTACTGTGAGCATGCAAGTAGTAAATGAGCCCTCTGGTGTAGACATTGCTAATTACAATCTTGGGATTGCAAGCAACATATTGCAGCGAGCAGACACCATACCTGCAATGTGAATACTGTTCCAAGAAAAACTTTTCTAACATGTTTCTTGCACTCTTGCACAGAATCTTTTGTTGTTTGACAAGTAGTGATTCTTTGACTTCTAATCTTCAATTTTTAAATATTGTAATTTTCCCTGTTTCTCTATTTTTCTGATATTACTATATTAGTTCTTCTTTGAGCTCTGAAATGAAAACAGAAATACTGGAAATCCTCTTCATGTTTGGCAGCACCGATGAAGAGAAACAGAATTAATGTTCAAGTTCAAAGGTCTTCCTTCAGATTAGATTTTAAAAAAAGGTCTGAAATTTATGAAGAAAGGTCCTTGTACTGAAACATTCAGTTTGGAAAGGATTTTTCTGATGGTGGGAATTACCACCCATCACAAGAGGGTTGATGGAGAATGAATGTCCACTGATACCAGTTGCCTCATAGTCATTTCACACTCTGCGGGGCTGTTAATTACAGTGAGATGGCCAGCAGCTCTGTAAACCTAGCAGCACCAAACATGAATCACAACAAGTTGGTTTGCAGGTGCAGCAGGTAATTAAAAAGGCAAATGGAATGTTGTCCTTCATTGCTAGAGGGATGGACTTTAAAAACCAGGAGGTTATGCTGCAGCTTTATAGGGTGCTCCTGAGGCCACACCTGGAATACTGTGTATGGTTTCGGTCTCCTTGTTTGAGAAAGGATGTAGTGGCACTGGAAGGGGTGCAGACGAGGTTCACGAGGTTGATTCCGGAGTTGAGAGGGTTGGCTTATGAAGAGGAATTGAGTAGACTGGGACAATACTTATTGGAATTTAGAAGAACGAGATGGGATCTTACAGAAATACATAAAATTATGAAGGGAATAGATAACAAAGAAGCAGGGAGGTTGTTTTCACTGATAAAAGGTACTGCAGATGCTGGAGAATCCGAGATAACAAGCATGGGGCTGGATGAACACAGCAGGTCAAGCAGCATCATAGAAGCAGGAAAACTTGACATTTCGGGCCTAAACCCTTCATCAGAAGGGTTTAGGCCTGAAACGTCAGGTTGTTTTCACTGGCAGGTGAATCTAGAACTAGGGAGCATAGCGTCAAAATAAAGGAAAGCAGCTTTAGGACTGAGTTGAGGAGGAACTTCTTCACCCAAAGGGTTGTGAATTTGTGGAATTCCCTGCCCAGTGAAGCAGTTGAGGCTTCCTCATTGAATGTTTTTAAGACAATGATAGATTTTTGAACAGTAGAGGAATTAAGAGTTATGATGAGAGGGTGGGTAAGTGGAGCTGAGTCTATGAAAGGATCAGCCATGATCATATTGAATGGTGGTGCAGGCACAATGAGCCAGATGGCCTACTCCTGCTCCTATTTCTTGTGTCCTTATGTTATGGTCTTATCTTTAGAGTGATGGCCAAAAAAAGAGGAGTTTATGGACGCCAGAACAAAGGTCAGTCCGATATATTCGTGGGATCTGACAGTGAGGCAAGTGAGCAGCTGTGTTAGGGAGGCTAGGGTGTGAGGGTTAAAGTGTGTATGACATTGAGGGCGTGCTTCTGTAAGGACAGTGGACCCTCAAAGCATGTACACCACTCACCGTTTGCTAAACACCAGCCTTTAGAACTAAAGTTGCCACATACACACTTGGAGTGGTCTTTCCCCGCCACTAGTGAAATAAGGTGAAGTGAGGCACTTAAATGGGCATTAATTGGCAGGACAGAGGCCAACAGACAACTCCATCTCGCGAAGCAAAGTGGGGACAGGTCAGAGTGAGTGGGTTTAGGGCAGACCACATGCTGCATTGTACAAGTCCCTTGCCTTTGAATTCATTGGTAGATTAACCATAAAATTTCACCCTCTGTTTCTCTCTCCACAGATGCTATCAAATGTATTCTGTAGTTCCAGCATTTTCTGCTTTTATTTTTGATTTCTAACATATGCAGTGTTTTGTTTTTGTCTTAGTCTCTTTCCAAGTTTTCTCAATTATTCCTTCCCAAGCTGAAGTTATACCATTTTCCATAGTCTTCTGTTGTCTACATCCTAATTATATTGAAGGCACCAGAGGTAGTGTCATTATCGAATACTAATGGGACTCCTAAGCCCCAAATATTCTGTATAGGAACACAAGTACCTATTTCCACCCTTTGTTTCTTTCCCTCTGAAATTACTTGACAGCTACAGCAATGGGAATGGTGTCCATTAACTCTTAGTGAATGGCTGTTCCCAGCAGGCCTGATGAGAGGATGGCTCAAACCCCATTACTGCTTGTACTTTGGGCCCCAAAGTCTGTCATAAGGTAAGGGTCCTGTGCCCAAATTCCTCCCCATGCCTTTTCTGCTTCTTCTCTTATGACTTTCCCTCTTTTCAAACAAATCGGCAAGAGGTTGTTAACTGAGGACGAAAACCATGGAAAACTGCAACGACCACATTACCCTTTCGTTCAGACTCAGGTTCCTGCTGTCTATCTAAAGCCTTTAAAGTTCAAGGATGAGGCAGCTCCTGCTCATGCATTTCTGATTTACCTGCTCTTTTATCAAGCTTTTCAACAGAGTTTGTTTCTCAGGTCTGAGGAGAAGAAAATACTCTTTACAAGGATTATTGCCACCCTTTGGGAATACTGAGACAGAGATTACTTCCTGCAGTTGGCAGCTACTGGCTACCATGATAATTATTTAGTACACACACCAAGGTTTCTGCTTCAGGGCAATCTTTTGCAAGTCAGTTTTCTTACATCTCATGCTTTTTTCGTGCTGTGTGTGGGAGGTCAGGATATTTCATGCTGGCTGTCTGGAATGTACCAGCCAAAGTGCTTTCCCAGAGGAGAAAGGGAAAATCAGTGGGTCAACATTTTCATACTTGCTGAACATTGCTAAGGTATGTGGATTCCAAATCTGCAAATTATTTTCCTTATTTAGAATCACAATCTGCAATTAACCCATGCCTGTTCAATGTAATACAGGCACTAATTCAGTTTATGCTACCTGCGATGTGAATGATGGTGTGAAGCCAACTCTAATCACACTGTTCATTAGCTGCATGCATCAGAAGAGGGTCCAATATCATAACTTCCAAGACTACTTAATTGATCATAGAATCCCTCCGGTGTGGAAACAGGCCCTTCAGCCCAACAAGTCCACACCGACCCTCACAGCATCCCACCCAGACCCATCACCCTATAACCCACCTAATCTACTCATCCCTGGATGTGTATGGGCAATTTAGCATGGCCAATCCACCTAGCCTGCACATCTTTGGACTGTGGGAGGAAAGTGGAGCACTCGGAGGAAACGCAGGCAGACACGGGGAGAATGAAGCTGGCTTCTACTTCTTAAAGGAGAGATGTCCATTAAAGATTATTGTGACTGGAGCAGGTGCTGGCAGTCAAGCAGGAACTGAAATGAACTTGTGAACAGTGAAATATGCCTCAAGTTGGGACAGTGTGAGGTCTAAGGTTTTGGATGCTACACTGAAAGTCTTCAACATAAAACATGAACTGTTTCTCTCTCCACAGATGCTGCCAGACCAGCGAACGATTTCCAGCATCTTATGTTTTGTTCACATGCTTTGTCTTACTCTTATAGATTGAACACTACTTCAAGCAGCACACTCACTTCTCTCAGGTTCGCCCACATTACCAGCTATTCAACTACACAGCCTCAGTGTGAAACAGATTTCACAACATTCATGTCCCTCGCACAAAATAGTGCAACATCATGGGCTACAGGGGTGAAGCAGAAGGGGTTAGGCATGCCTTCATGTCCCAACTACTATAGCAGAGAAGGCGATGGCCGTGATTGGGATCGCTAAGGCCTTGGTCAGTGACAGGGTTGAAACCATTAAAGATGATGAGTTAATCCTCCTTCTCACTTAGTTCTGATTTACTTGTTGCAGTAGGTATATAAGCACCAATTATTTTCCACTGCTTCCCCTCCACAGCCTTAACTTTGTATTGTTTTCTTTCAGATAATGCAAGTTTGAGTGACACTGCTTCCCCACAGCGCCAGGGACCCAGGTTTGAGTCCACCCTCAGGTGACCGTCTGTGTGGACTTAGCACATTCTCCCCGTGTCTGTATGGGTTTCCTCCACGTGGTCCAGTTTCCTCCCATAGTCCAAAGGTGTGCAGGTTAGGTGGATTGGCCATGCTGAGTTGCCCATATGTCCAGGGATGTGCAGGATAGATGGATTGACTATGGGAAATGTAGGATAACAGGGCTAGGGTGAGGGGATGGATTTGGGTGGGATGCTTTTTGGAGGGTTGTTGTGGACTTGATGGACATCATTATAGATTTAGTTCAAACACAGACAAAAGAGCTGAATTCCCTAGAGGAAAGGTAAGAGTGACTGTCATTGACATCAAGGCCGTATTTGACAGAATGTAGTAAGAAAGACTTCCAACAAAGCATGAATCACTGGGAATCGAGGTTGGTGGGGGGGGGGGGCGGGGGGGAACTTCTCCTCGTTGACTCCTGATTGAAGTCATATCATAACAAGCATAACGGAAGGTGGCTCTGGTTACAGGAATTCAATCAGTCACAGGAATATAGGAATTCGGCTTCAAGACACCTCTGCAGGAATTCTTAATGGTAGTGTCCTAGATCCAACCATTTTCAGCAGCTTCATCAATGATCTTCACTAAATCACTAGACCAGGGGTATGGAAGTTTGCTTTTAATTACACATTATTCAGCACCATTTGCAACTCCTCAGATACTGAAGCAGTCAGTGTCCAAATGCAGCAGAACCTGGAAAATATCCAGGTTTGAGCTGGCAAGTGACAATGATACTACATAGTGCCAAACAATGACCATCTTCATCTGAGGGGGAATCTGATTGCTGTGTACAAAGCTTTGAGGGACAGAGGCAGGGTAGACATGGAGAATTGTTTCCTTGTAGTGGAGAGGTCAATAACCAGGGGATAGAGTTTTAATGTAAGGAGCAGGAGGTTTGGAGGCAATTTGATGAACACCCGGAGGGTTGTGAGTATTGGGAACTCACTGCTCAAAAGGGTAGCAGAGGCAGGAAGCCTCAAGGTATTTAAGAACTATTTAGATGAGAACTTGATGCACCGTAGCATACAAGGCTGCAGTCTAAGTGTTGGAAACTGACATCAGAATAGATGTATGTTTGATTACATGCACACAATGGCTGAAGGGCTGTGACTCAAACAAGACAGAATCCATCTGTTGCCTCTTTACATTCAATGGTATTACCATCACTGAATTCTCCACCGTCAGCATCCTGGGGTTGCCACTGACCAGAAACTGAACTGGACTAGCCGTACAAATATTGTGGATGCAAGATCAGGTCAGAGGTTAGGAGTCCTGCAGCAAGAAACTCAACTCCTGATTTCCAAAAGCCTGTCCATCATCCAGAAGACACAAGTCAGGTGTGCAATATAATACACCTCATTTGCCTAGATGCCTGCATGTCCAACAACACCCAAGAAGCTTAAAACCATTCAGGACAAAGCAGCCCACTTGATTTGCACCATATCCATAAGCATCCACTCCATCCACCATTGACAAGGGGTAACTGCAGTTTGTACCAGCTACAAGGCACACAAAATTGACCAAAGCTCCTTTGATAGACACTTTCAACCCCTTGATTACTACCATGTAGGGTAAAAAAAGCAGAATGTGCAAACTCCACACAGTCGCCCAAGGGTGGAATCAAACCCAGGTCTCTGGTGCTGAGGCAATATTGCTAACCTCTGAGCCACTGTGCGGCTCTGATGCTATCTGGATTGAGAGACTAAGGGGCATATCAAGGAAGTCATCATTCAAGGGAACTGAGTCCCAGGCTTTTCCCATTAATTACTACTACAGTGCCTTACATGGAGTAGTGTCATTATTAACACATTAACGGGATTGTATTATCCCATTTCACCTGAGAAGGTTTGGATGGTACTTATATAGCCCCTTTCAGGCTGATCTTAACCACACATGTAGGTTTTATTTCAAATCTGCTCAATCAACATTTGCCGAAGCCAATTTGCCACAGCCTGCCGTATCAAGTGATCTGTCTGGGCTCACTGCTGAAGAAGTTATTTTGTTGAGTTATTGGAGGGTTGCCAGCATATATGGAATCACAACTCAGCAAGAATCAGCGTCCTCAGGTCATGAGGTGAAAAATGAGGAGATGGAGGTATGATGGAAGAGGGAAGTAAATAATGGCACCTTATTGCCGCTGACACCTCCCACCAGATGTCTTGGCTGAGCTATACCAGGGGAAATCCCACATCTTATATTCTGTGCCATGAAGCCTACCGACTTGAAACACTCATATTTTACTAATTAGAACATTAATGCAATCTCAGAAAAGAGGGAGGCTCCGTGGGGAATATAATCACACAGAGCAGGTGGTAAAGGTTAACATCAAGGATATTGAAATATGTCACATTGCTGCTATTTCCGGAAGAAGTTTAAACAAATAACGGCAATGTTCACCTAATGTTACCACATGTGCTACTTATGCTGCAGTTCAACTACTTCTACTGTGGTACTGGTACTTACCGTGTTGCCTTTTCTCCAAACCAGCCAGCAGTATTGAGTCAACCCTTAATTTAAAAGATATAGAATCCAGTCAGTTATTTACTGCAAAAGATAAAATCTTCTCTCTCTTCTCATCCTTCAGCCACCACTTCAGTTTTGCAACAGAAAAATGTGATTTATCCGCTCACAACCTAACAGAAATCTGTACCCAGAATTTTATTCTGTGGGTGTAATTTTTTTTTTACAGAAAATTAAGGAGTTAATCATATGATTGCACAGATGTGAATTGAGGGCATTGGAGTGATTGTCAAACTTTTACTGTGCAAGTATGTTTTGCTAAGCAAAATCTCCAGCTTCAGGGATGCAACAATAATTTTTGTGCCGATAGCTATTTGTGCTAATGGTCTGGTGGAATAATATGCAATGACCATGTGAAAAAGATACCATTGTAAATTATGCTAACAGTAGTTTGGGGAAATAACGTCATATTTCTCAAATTCATAGTTCCAGAATTGTTCTATCATTCTGACTGTTACCATCTAAACATGCATTTAGCATGTAGTACTTGTTTCTCGTAAGCTTTTCTTTCTTTAGAGTCATGCTCCTCGTAGCTCACTGAAATGGAGGTATTAAACATGCTTTCTTATATTTCTGGTGGAGTTCCTGGAAATTTATTCAAGGACAAAGGAGAAAATTAGGCCCGAAAATGATTTCTGAAGAAGGGTCTAGGCCCGAAACGTCAGCCTTCCTGCTCCTCTGATGCTGCTTGGCCTGCTGTGTTCATCCAGCTCTACACCTTGTTATCAAAGAGTGGTAGAAGTTGACTATATGGACTTCATGAAGGTTTTCATGAGGTTCCACATGGTAGACTGCTTAGTAAGGTTAGATCACATGTGATCCATGAAGAGCTAGTCAATTGGATACAAAATAGCTGGCAGATAGGAGACCGGGGTTGCGGTAGAGTGTTGTTTCTTGGACTGGAGGCCTGTGACCAGTGGTGCGCCACAAGGATCATTGTTAGGGCCACAGCTTTTCGTCATTTATATAAATGACTTGGATGTGAATATAGGAGGTATGGTTAGTAAGTTTGTAGATGATACCACTGCAAAGGAGTTGTTACTTTGATCATGTATGGTGAATGTGAACAAGATGTATTTTTGCAACTACAGACATCTCTTTACACTTAAAGAAGCTGTGTTTCCACTGTAGGCAGCTGATCAGAAAGATGAGGAGTATGGAAAGGGTGAACAGTCTAAAACTAGAGGACATAGGTTTAAGATCAGGGAGGCAAGATTTAAAAAGGACCTGAGGGATAACTTTTTCATGCAGAGAGTGGTGTGTGTATGAAACGTGCTGCCAGAAGAAGTGGTGTAGGTGGGTATAACATTTAAAAGGCATCTGGATGGGTATATGAACAGCAAGGGTTTAGTCAGATATGGACCAAATGCAGCCAAGTGGGACTCGGTCACATTGGGATGTCTGGTCAGTGCAGATGGGTTGGGTGGAACAGTCTGTTTCCGTGCTGTATGATTCTATGATTTCTGAATAGACTAATGGAGACCTGCAATAACTGGGTGAAGCATGCTTCTTGATGATCATTTTCATCACAGATCCTGCAAATTGATTTCCTGATTTGAGTCAGGAAGTTGAGGGCACACATTTAAACTTTTGAAATTGACCAAAACAATGAAAATGCCTGAAATATATTTCCACTTAGCTTAAAAAATTAGCGAACAATAAGAAAGAAAAACGAATAAATAATGGGTTAACATTTAGCATGTTACTTATTAAGTTCAAGAAAATCAGACAATTTGTGAAAGATAATGCCATAGCAGAACAAGCAAATCTTATCCCAAATAGGAAATACTATCCTCAACAGCCCAGTGAATAAGATTAATCTAGTCAAATGAAACATGCGTAAGAGACAAATTAATCTTTCCTCAGCACAAATGCCTAAAAATTCAACCTCACAGAACCTAGTCATTAAACATTGCACTCCCTTCCAAACCTGCAATGTAGTGGATGGGGATTACAAATATATTTTGGGCTATAACGTAATCAACTGCTATGTTAGCGAAAGTCATAAAATTAGCATGCAGTGCTCATGTCTAAAAAAGATATTCATGTTGCATATTCAAATTGATGGCTCAAAATCTGTGAGAAGTCCCCACTACAAGGTCAGTTTGCCCTGTTGTAGGTGATGTTAGCATCAGCTTCACTCAGAAATGCCAGGCCTACATTTAAATCTAACTAGACACAAGTTAGGCTGCAACCTAAGATAAATGATTATTTTTTAACGATAAATGTTTTCAATTATGAATGTGAAGTCAGGGCGATAGGCATATTCAATCCAAAGATAACAAGCATGGAGATAAAAGGTACTGCAGATGCTGGAGAATCCGAGATAACAAGCATGGGGCTGGATGAACACAGCAGGTCAAGCAGCATCATAGGAGCAGGAAAACTCGACGTTTCGGGCCTAAACCCTTCATCAGAAATGGGGGAGGGGAAGAGGGTTCTGAAATAAATAGGGAGAGAGGGGGAGGCGGATAGAAGATGGATAGAGGAGAGGATAGGTGGAGAGGAGGCAGAGAAGTCGAAGAGGCGGGGATGGAGCCAGTAAAGGTGAGTGTAGGTAGGGGGGTAGGGAGGAGATAGGTCAGTCCAGGGAGGACGGACAGGTCAAGGGGGCGGGATGATGTTAGCAGATAGGAGGTGGGGGTGTGGCTTGGGGTGAGAGGAAAAACTGGTTAGGGAGGTGGAGATGAGCTGGGCTGGTTTTGGGATGCGGTTGGGGGAGGGGAGATTTTGAAGCTTGTGAAATCCACATTGATGCCATTGGGCTGCAGGGTTCCCAGGCTGAATATGATTTGCTGTTCCTGCAGCCTTCGGGTGGCATCACTGTGGCATTGTAGGAGGCCAAGGATGGACATGTCATCTGAGGAATGGGAGGGGGAGTTGAAATGGTTCACGACTGGGAGGTGCAGTTGTTTGTTGCGAACTGAGCGCAGGTGTTCTGCAAAGCGGTCCCCAAGCCTCCGCTTGGTTTCCCCGATGTAAAGGAAGCCACAACGGGTACAGCGGATGCAGTATACCACATTGGCAGATGTGCAGGTGAACCTCTGCCTGATGTGGAAAGTCTTCTTGGGGCCTGGGATTGGGGTGAGGGAGGAGGTGTGGGGGCAGGTGTAGCACTTCTTGCGGTTACAAGGAAAAGTGCCGGGTGTGGTGGGGCTGGAGGGGAGTGTGGAGCGGACAAGGGAGTCGCGGAGGGAGTGGTCCCTCCGGAAGGCAGATAAGGGTGGGGAGGGAAAGATGTCTTTGGTGGTGGGGTCTGACTGCAGATGGCGGAAGTGTCGGAGGATGATGCGTTGGATCCGGAGGTTGGTGGGGTGGTATGTGAGGACGAGGGGGATTCTTTTTTGGTTATTGTTGCGGGGACGGGGCGTGAGGGATGTGTTCCGGGAAATGCGGGAGACAC
>JAHRHZ010000249.1:37177754-37262725 GCA_024137785.1 Ginglymostoma cirratum
CCTCTCCACCTATCCTCTCCTCTATCCATCTTCTATCTGCCTCCCCCTCTCTCCCTATTTATTTCAGAACCCTCTTCCCCTCCCCCATTTCTGATGAAGGGTTTAGGCCCGAAACGTCGAGTTTTCCTGCTCCTATGATGCTGCTTGACCTGCTGTGTTCATCCAGCCCCATGCTTGTTATCTCGGATTCTCCAGCATCTGCAGTACCTTTTATCTCTCATATTCAATCCAAACCCATTTTACATTAGTTACGGGTTTCAATACTCCAGTTACAGATACCCCCCCTCATCTAAAATATTCCATTCCTCCCTTTATTGACTGATGTCACTACAACCACCAACCATGCCCCATGGTTATAATTTTTACCCCTTGTTTCCCTCTTGTCTAATGATTTCCACCAGGTAATGAGCTTCCCAGCCATTAATTGTCAACAACTTCCACCTCCCTAGTTATTCATATTCCTCAATTAGAACCATAGAATTATAAATATTTTACAGAACAGGTAGGGGCCTTCAGCCCACTGTGTAACCGGTCCTCAAACATCCATCTATTCTAATCCTATTTTTATATACTTGATCCATAATCTTGCATAATATGGCATTTGAAATGTTATTCAAAATAGTTCTTAAATATCTTGAGTGTTCCCACCTCTACAACCCTCTTGATGAAAAGGATTTTCCTCAAATTCCTTCTAAACTTCCTGTTTCGTACCTTAAAACAGTGTCACTTGGCTATTGACGCCTCTCTAAGGGAAAAATGTTCTCCTTTTCTCCCCCACCTACGCCCCTCAGAACATCTGTCAGCCTTCTCTGCCCCAAGGAGAACAGCCCCAGCCTACCAAGTCTTTCTTTATAGCTGTATCTCTCTAGCCCAGACAATATCCTGGTGAATCTCTTCTTCATCCTCTCTGGTGCAATCACATTCTCTAGCATGGCAACCAGAACTGCACAAAGTACTCCAGCTGTGGACTGACTAACATCATGTATAATTCTATCATAACCTCCTTGTTCTTGTACTCAATGTCTTATCTATTAAAAGCAAGTATCCCAAACGCCTTCTTAATCACCTTACCTACCTGTCCTGCTTCCTTCAAGGATGTATGGATATAGACTTCAAGGTCTCTCTGATCCTCTGCACTTCCAAGGATCCTACCATTCATTGTGCACTCCCTTGCCGTGTTTGTCCTCTCAAACTTCATCACTTTACCTTTTTAGGATTAAATTCCATTTGCCACCGTTCAGCTCATCTGACTGGCCTACTGATATTGTCCTGTAGCCTAGGCCTTTCCTCCTGGCTGTTACACCACCAATACTTACTGGGGTGCAACTGGCAGTTTTTATTTTCCACATGAGAACTGTGCACCAAACAGGACAAGCTTTCTGATTGATCATCATTCCTGCCACTGAACTGAATAACTACTTTATCTGCCACCAATAAATCTTGGCTACATGATCCAATTGCTTCAAGACACATTGTGGCAATTCATCAGCCATATTCCCAATTTCCACCTCTACCACCATGACATCCAAGAGCCAACATCATTCTGAGGACACTACTTCCTGCAGATCCAGTTCAAGTCAAACACCATTCTGACCTGGGCAGAGTGTGTCAGATCATGGCCTGGGGCTGCAAGTGATCTGGGAGGTTTTGTGAGGTAAGTTTGAGGTCTGGTTAATATTTGCTGAGGAATTAGGCAGACATCTAGAATAAAGGGGACAGTTACGTGGCAAATCATCTCAGACTCAGATCAGGAGAAATTTCTTCATTCAGACCGTTGTGAAGAGTTGGGATTCTCTACTTAGATTGCTGTAGTTCCTCCAACATTGATAATGTTAAAGGCTGGGAATAAACAGATTTGGAGCAGGTGGAAAAGTGGAGTCGAGGTAAAAACTCAGCGATGTATGTGCTGATATGGAGGAGCAGTTCCAGGGACATTATTGTCTCCTCCTGCTTCCAATTCTTATGTTCTTATGTGATGAGAACTGTTTTTACACTATATGTGGTTATAATCCAGAATGCACTGCCACAGAGTTAAAGGGAGATTGAATAGCAATCTTCAAAAGAGAATACACTTAAAAGGTAAATAAATTACATGACTACAGGGAAAGAGCAGGGGAGTGGGACTCATTGGATAGATTTTTCAAAGAAATGAGCACTAGAGGCTGGATGGCCTCCTTCTGTGCTGTATGGTTCTATGCTTAGAGCTTCAGCAAAGGATCAGACAGAACACTTTATGTGGTTAGGTATAATTTGGAAAATTCACAGAACTATTGCTGAATTCGGCGGGTTAAGACCTTTGCTGCAGCATTGCTAGGATGAAAGTTTAGTTACATTTTTCATACCTTTAATGTATTGCTTTTGGCTGTCTGAAAGTGTTACAGACTTCAATAAGAACAGTTCTCCAGGAGTGTGATAACAGCTGGAAGCCTAACAATTCTTACATTTATTTTTTTATTGAAAATCACATAAAACAGCAAGTTTTATATGAGTGATGACCTTTCCTCAGAAAGTTGTGAGCTCCTGGGGCTTGATTCCAGTTTCCAGTTATAGTGTAGTGGAGGCTTGTGGTTCCCTGTGAAATGTGAGCTGTCTGATCCAGTCAGATGTCATTCAGCTAGGTGATTGTAAATCTACCTGATTTGTAGCACATGGATTCAATTCAAATCAGATAGATGAAAATTGAAATAATCATGTTCATGTAAAGAGAAAAGCTGACTCACTCATTTTTGGAACTGAATAAGTCAGTGTGTTCCTACATGTAACACTTTCAATTCAAACATGACCCAAAGTTTAAAAGGTTACCCATCCAGCCATCCCCTAACTCTTATGTTTTCTACCACAACCAGCGATCAGACAATCGCTGCACTTCAAGGCACATTGTCCAAAATCTGTCAAATCTTTGAGGCTCACTTCAACACCACCTCAGAATTTGCCAAGTATTTGTTTTGCCAGAATTAAAAAGTTGCTACAGCTGTACTTCAACATTCCATATCAATCCAAAAAGTGAATTTCAATGCAATGTCAGCATTTCCAAATGCCAATCTCCCAGATAATGTTGTTGCCTCAACGTTTATTGCATGCACATGAAAGCTCAAATACAAAGTGAATCACTATTTGCCGGAAAATATGACAGAGCACCAGAAGACAATTAACCTGCCCAGAGGAACACAAAATTCAAGGAATAACAATAGGCCATTCAGCCCCTCAGGTTTGCCCTAATGTTTTGTCCTTTTAACTGACCCTCAATCAGATTACCGCTCAGGTTTCATTACATAATTGTCTACTGGCGTCCCAATACAAATTCTGTACATGTTTCTGTTCTTTCAGAATGCCAGTTAATATTAGTGAATTAAATACGTTTGGAATCAAAAACAAGGATCAGTTTTGGTGACCACAAAGCTATCAGACTGTCAAACAACCACGAATCAAACAGCAGATGACTAAGGATGCTGAGTTTGGAAATAAAAACTGAAAATGCTGGAAGCACTTAGCAGCTCAAGCAGCATCTGTGCGGAAAGAAACAGTGTTAATGTTCAAGCCCGTGATCTTTCATCAGCAGAAACAAAGATGTGTCTCTGGTCAGTGACCTTTCACCCATCTCTCACCCTATCACAGCCCTTCCTTTTGTCTTTGTCCCACTGACCTTCGGTCAAAACATTTCAATTCGTTTCCCAGTTCTGATAAAAAGCCCAAGACATAAATGTTAATTCTGTTTTGCTCTCCACTAATATTGCCTGACTTACAGAGTGCTGATTTATACAAACAAAAAAATACCATTTGGTCACTATTGTCCTTTAGAGAAGGAAATCTGCTATCCCTCTCTCATATATGAGACCGCAAATTCTCAGTAATGTCATTAACACTTAACTCATCTCTTGAAAAGGCCGTACAAGCCACTCAGATGTAACAAACAGCTATAAAAATATCTCATAAGCATAAAATTGAACCAACCAGCTGGCATTGACCCAGGTGCTGGAAATATAGCAGCATTGAAGATAGGAGCAGAAGGAGGCCATTCAGCCCTTCAAGTCCGTGCTGCCATTCACCACAATCATGGCTGGTCGTCCAACTCAATAGCCTAATCTTTCTCCCCTTTGATCCCATTCACCCCAAGTACTATATCTAGTTGCCTCTTGAATACATTCAATGTTTTGGCATCAACTACTTCCTGTGGTAATGAATTCCACAGGCTCACCACTCTTTGGGTGAAGAAATGTCTCCTCATCTCCGTCCTAAATGGTTTACCCTGAATCCTCAGACTGTAAAGGCACATCAGTCCAGTCAACCTTGTAATGAGGTCCTAATTAACCTCTGGGGAATTGGTTCAAGATTAGAAAAGCTGTCCCATAGTTTGGTCAAGGAAAGACAGCCATATTCCCCATACAATGTTCCAGATTCCTCCATTGTTATTCCTGGATAGGTTCTGTTTCACCAACAGATAGTGGGCAGCAGTACAGTCAGGAGGGCCTGGACCTGGGAATCCTCAGCATTTTGGACCCTATAAGTTGTCATGGTATCAGATTAAACACAGACAAGGAAATCACCTCCTGATTACTGACTACTGCCCTCCCTCAACTGATGAATCAGTATTTCTCCATGTTGAACATCATTTAGAGAAGACAGTGAGGCTAGAAAGGGCACATAATATACACTGACTAAAAGTTTCAATGCTCACCATCAAAAGTGATTCATTACCATTATGATTGACTGAACTGCTCACCACAAAAGACATAACTGCTAGACTCAACTTGCAACAGCTCAGGGAAAAAAAAACAGAAAAATCTACTTGACTTTATTTCCAATTATTATCTGTCACAGTTGCAACTACCCATGACAGAATGGATTGTGTAGCATCCTTCTGACAACTAAATCCCATCTTCAAGTTGAGAACACCCTTATTGTGTTGTGTAGTACAGCAAACGTGCTAACTGGGAAGGATTCAGAGCAGATCTGGCAGCTCAAACTTTGGGAGCCTGATGGAACGCCTCCCACTTGCCTGGATGAGTGCAGCTCCAACAATACTCAACAAGTTCAAGACCATCCAGCACAAGTCTGCCTACTTGATTAATATTTCATTTACTGCATTTAAACATTAATTCCAGGCAGCTCAATACACAGTGACAACAATAGCTACCGACTTGAAAACAGCCTGCAGAAATGTGCCAAGACTACTTTGATAATACCTTTCAAGCCTGTGAAATGTATCACCAAGAAGGACAAGCTGCTTGGCAAATGGAAAAGAAAACATCCTTGCAAGCTCCGTCCAAGTCACACAACATCCTGACTTGGAACCTCCACCATCACTGGGTCATAATCCTAGAATCCCCTTCTTAAAAGCACCACGGGTGTGGCCCCAAGGACTGCAGCACGTCAAGAGTGTGCCTCATTTCCACCTGCTTAAGGGTGATTCGAGTTGGACAATTAATATTGATCTTGTCTCTGTCATTCATATTGCAGTTGTTTATTGCTATTCCCCAATTTTATGTCACATAGTCTGAAAGTAACAAAATAAAACAAATCCTTCACAGATTAAATTCTGCAATCTACTCAGTTTGGGTTACTGGTAATCATCACCATCTGGTTTACATTGGGACAGGCATTCAGGAAATGTCAGATATATATGATTGTGAAGTATGTGAAAGTTTCATTTATAAATACACATCCTACCTGTTTTCAACTTGAAATACTTCAAAAAAATGCTGAACAACTAAAGGAAAAAAGGAACAGTGTTAGGCCATTCAGTCCTTTGAGCTTATTCCAGCTTTCAGTTGAAATGTGGACTTAGCGTCAACATAAGAAAATAATAGACTCTAACAGCACAGAAGTTCACGTGGCCAGTCAAATCCATGCCGTTTCTTTAAAAGACCTGTCCAATTTTATCCTGCACTATAGCTTCATTCCGACAATCCTGCAAATCAGTCCTTTCATGTAGAACTGTCTTTGAAAAGTTCCTTTAGAATCTCATTCCGGGCTGGTAGTGAGAGAATTAACATGAGGGAAAGAATTACTTTAATTTGTCTCCATTAAGACCAATCTCTGAAGTAGCTTCTATAGTCATTACTGCTTTTGGCAGCAACGAAGTGAGGCTTTTCTCAAACATTGGTCAATCAGCATTGTATAGCCATTGTCAAAGCTCCCTTTAAGAGATTGCATTTCAGCATAGAAACAGGCCATTCAGCCCAACAAGTCCACACTGCCCCTCCAAAGAGCAGCCCACCCAGACTGATCCCCCTACCCTTTCCCTGTAACCCTGCATTTCCCATGTCTAATTCACCTAACTTACACAGCCCTGGACACTACGGGTAATTTAGCATGGCCAATCCACCTAACTTGCACATCTTTGGAATGTGGGAGGAAACTCAGACATGCAGACATGAGGAGAATGTGAAAACTTCTCACAGACAGCTGTCTGAGGGTGGGATTGAAGCTGGGTCCCTGGCACTGTGAGGCAGCAATGGTAATCAATGAACCACCATGCCGTCCTATAGGGGTCTCAACAGAGTGGAATCCGTGTGCAGGGGAGATGTGGGGCAAGTGACAGGAGTGAACTAGGCAGAAATGTAGCAAATACTAACAGGATGCCCAGTCAGTCTGGCAATGCCCAGGGGAAAAGGCATCATTCATTCTGGAGGAGGTCCATCAAGTGGGACGAGAAGCTAAGGTTCAAGAGGTTACAGATATGAGTCTTTGGAGGATGGTTGCTGGATGTAAAGAACGCTTCAATCAGGGCTCTGATACTGAAGTCTTGTTAAACTTGCTACTGGCACATCTTTCTGCATTTAATGACACCTCAATTCCCATCTTCGGATGCTGATTGGCTGGCCATCCTGCCTATCAGCTGTTAATTGGCCAGCCAACATAAAATCATGATACATGCAGCAATCGAAGCTGGGGGACTTTGCTACCCACTTCTACTTCTCTCTTGCCCATTGTGTTCAGTCAAATTCCTGCCACTGGTTTTCGTTGCCTTCTTTATAATCACTTTAAAGGCAGTTATGACAATTTTACACAATTTACATTATCTCACTGAACGACGCTCACTTTCCTAAGTTAATTTCCCAGATCTAGATTCAAACTTGCTTCCTTCCACTTTGGGCTAAAAATATATTGATTAATAAAATGTTGTTGTGCAACTGTCGAAAGGTTTTCTCCTTCTTTGTCCATTACTCTGCTTTATTTTGATTTCTACGTTCATTTTTTCTAATTGGCTGCTGATCCTATCTTAGATTTTTTAAAAATTAAGGGAAGAAAGCAAACTGTAAAGGAACCATTGTCTATTCAATTTGGCCAGGGCACAGAAACAGATAGACAACAGTTGTCCTTTAGTATCTCCAGTATCTCAACCAAAAATCTACCCTTTATGTGGAAATACAAATCAGTTTTATCTATATGACTAGAGTGCATCACAAATATATTAAATCTAGTGTAGTGCTTGGGGTGGCACGGTGGCTCTGTGGTTTGCACTGCTGCCTTGCGGCACGAGGTACTCAGGTTTGATTCCACCTTCAGGTGACAGTCTGCGTAGAGTTTGCACATTCTCCCTGTGGCTATGTGGGTTTCTTCCAGGTGCTCTGGTTTCCTCCCACAGTCCAAAGACATGCAGGTTATGTGGATCGGTTATGATAAATTGCCCATAGTGGCCGGGGATATGCAGACTAGGTCAATTAGGGCAATTGCAAGGTTTAAGGGCTTGGGTGGGATGATCTTCAGAGGGTTGGGGTGACCTTGATGGGCTGAATGGCCTGCTTCCACACTGCAAGTATTCTATGATTCTAGTCCACCTGAGAAAGAGGTTCTGTATATGAAGCTACCATTTTTGTTTTATCCCTGAAGCCATTATTTACCAGCTACCTAATTCAGAAATGTTGAGTCCAATCACCACCCCAACGAAGGCTAAGTAACTCATCACAAAATAGGGTCTGAAACTAGGGACATTCCCAGTTGGTATGGCTCAATTCCACTTTGGCTAGTAAATTCGCCTGCTGAACCATTTAGTGAGCATGAACAAAAACAAATAAAATATAAAGTGACATTTTGGGCACTCAGACAGATTCCTCCACTCTGAATATTTTGAATATTACTTTTGCAATAATTCTTCACAAATGAGAAGTTTCTGGATCCATCAAAACAGAGTGGAAGAACTTTTGTTTCCTGGAATGTACTCAACTGTACCACTAATTCTGGGTAATGTTCCACACTAATGTTCCACAATTAGAATACAATTGAATCATTTCATTAGAAATTTACAACAAATGATTTGCCAGTGGATGTTAAAATGATGACAACTTTCTGTCTCCATGGTATGAGAACAAGCTTTAGTCTCTGGCAATGTCCAGTACAAGGAAAGATGCAAAATGTTTGACAAATTGTGGGAAAATCTTGGGAGTGCGTATCAAATTGTCCAAAATGTTCTACTTGGCAGGTAAGGTCCATGCCAAGAGCAGCAGTCTGTAAAATTACCCACAAGGGTAAAATTTCAGATACTTTTGTAACAGAATATTCTCTAGTGCACAAAAGATTAAACTAGCTGTTCTTCTGATTTAATATTTACTGCACTCCACACAGACCTTCAGTGTTACTTTTTTGGAAAGTGGCCATTTGTATGTAGAGAATGAGCAACTGCCAAATTCTAATTGTTCTAAAAACATTCAGCGTTCACTGAGCTGAGACAACAGGAAAGAATTGTATATAATGACCCCACACTTTATATTGTTTTATCCTGTCGCACGTGCAGATAGTACTCAAAGGTTTACCTTGCAGAAAAATAATCAATTTGAAAGCACAAGACCTAAGTGCGTGATCTATGGATGCAAGTTCAGTGTTACAATGACATTGGCACATGATTCTGACATCAGTTAGAAAGTAAACTCTAGTCAAGAATGAACGTGAAGAATGAGGTCATTGACACTGCGCTAGAGACTTGTATTTGATAACCTACTATCAACAGATGCAAATTACAGATAATAGGGTTTGAACAGCCTTCCTTAGAAATAAGAAAGAAGCAGACAAGGACAGTATGTGCATTGATAGCTATAGCACAGAGATATACCACACTGGTGTCTCAATGTGCTGGTTTAATATTAGTTTAAAGCACGAGCTAAAGCATGGCAGCATTGAGGGAAATATCCTCCAGACCAGGATCTGGAGTCAAAACAAAGTCCAAGGGATATAGTTGGAAAAGGAAGACTTTGAAGGCAGGATGGGACTTTAAAAACTGTGAAGGGGTATCTGAGTAAAAAGTGAAGAGACTCCAGAGTAAGGTTAAAAAGCTAGGGGAAAAGAAAAATGATGGGAACGAAGAAGACTCTGAAAGCATGGAGAAAGATCTCAATTAAACAGCTAGACTGAAGGTTGAGGGAAGAACTTGGAAGATGTCAAAGCTTAGTCACAAAATGGCAATATTCTGGAGGGGAGGCATTGCACACTGGAACATATCAACAGTAAAAAGCAAACATCAAAGTACTCAACCAAGTCCATCAGGCAGGATAGTCTGTATGGATGGCAGCACTGGTAGACATATTGGCATTACTTCAACCATTTTGATATGGACAGGGAGAGAGAGGTATTTTGAGTCATACAGCCATATAACACAGGAACAGATCTTTTGGCCCAACTTGTCCATGCCAAACAGGTTTCCTAAACTGAACTATGTTTCATTTGCATCTGTTTGGTCCATATCCCTCTAAACGTTTCCTATTCATGTGCCTGCCCAACTGTCTTTTAAATGCTATAATTGTACACACCTCTACCACTTCTTCTGACAGCTCGTTCTGTATATGCACCATCCTCTGTCTGAAAAAACTGCCCTTCAAGTCATTTTTAAATATTTCTCCTCTCACCTTAAACCTATGCCCTCAAGTTGTGGGCTTTCCTACTCTGGGGAAAAGACCTTAGCTATTCACCCTATCCATGCCCTCATGATTTTATAAACCTCTATATGGTCACCCCTTAGCCTCCGACACTGCAGGGAAAAAGGTCCCAGCCTATGCAACCTTTCCTTATAATTCAACCATTCTAGTCTCCGTAAAATCTCTGTAAATAATTTTTGCACCCTTTAGCAGAATCCTTCCTATAGCGAATTGTATGCAATACTCTACATGTAGTCTTACCAATGTCTTGTAACATGATGTCCCAATTTCCATACTCAATGCTCTGATCGATGAAGGCAAGCATACCAAATGCCTTCTTCACCATCCTGTCTACATGTGAAGCCTCTTTCAAGGAACCATGTATCTGCACCCCAGGTCTCTCTCTTTAACAAAACTCCCCAGAGCCCTACCATTAACTGGGTAAGTCCTGCCTTGGTTTGTCTTACCAAAATGCAATACCTTGTAATTATTTATCTGAATTAAACTCCATCTGCCATTCCTTGGACCACTGGTCCAGTTGATTAAGATCCCATTCCACTCTTAGACAACATTATTCACTGTCCTTTCTACCACCAATTTTGGTGTCATCCACAAGCAAACTATCATGCTTCCTACATTCTCATCTAAATCACTTATATGAATGATGAACAACAATGGACTCAACACCAATCTTTGCAGCACACCACTGGTTACAAGCCTCCAGTCTGAACAACAAACCTCTACTACCATCCTCTGTCTCCTACCATTAAGCCAATTTTGTATCTAATTGGCTAGCTCTCTCTGGATCCCATGTGATCTATTCTTACTAATCAGTCGACCATGCGGAACCTTGTTGAAGGTCTTGCTAAAGTCCAAGTAAACAACATCTACTATTCTGTCTTCATCTATCTTCTTGGTCACCTCTTCTAAAATCTGAATCAAGTTAGTGCGACACAACTTCCCGTGCACAAAGCCACGCTGACTATCTCTAATCTGTCCTTGCCTTTCCAAATGCATGTTACGTCCTGTCTCTCAGAGCCCCTCCACCAATTTTTCCACTACTGATGTCAGACACAATCATAAGCAGTTCCCTCACTTTTCCTTGCAGTCTTTCTTAACTAACTAACCTCCAGTCTTCTGGCACCTCAACCATGGCTGTAGACAATACAAATATCTCTGCTAGGGCCCTGCAATTTCTTCTCTAGCTTCCCACAATGTCCTGGGACACACTTGACCAGGTCCCTGGGATTTATCCACCTTTATGCGTTTTAAGACCTCCAGCACCTCCTCTTCTGAAATGTGAATTCTTTTCAAGACATCACTATTTATTTCTCCGAGTTCTCTAGCTTCCATGTCTGTCTCCACAGCAAATACTGACATCAAATATTCATTTGAGATCTAACTCATCTCCTGTGAATCCACACATAGATGGCCTAGTTGATCTTTACAGGGTCCTATTCTCTCCCCAGTTAATCTTTTGCCTGTAATATACTTGCAGAGTCTCTTTGGATTCTTCTTAACCCTATCCACCAAAGCAGTCTCATATCTCCTTTTTGCCCTCCTGATCTCCTTCTTAAGTGTATGTCTACATCCCTTATTCCTTAAGGGATTCACTTGATCCCAGCTGTCGATGCCTGACATATGTTTCCCTTTTCTTGACCAGAGCCTCAATGTCTCTGTTCATACATTGTTCCCTACTTCTGCCAGTCTTGCCCTTCATACTAACAAGAACATACTGGCCCTGAACTCTTGTTACCTCATTTTTGAAAGTGTCCCACCTGCCAGACAGACATTTACCCACAAACAACCTCCCTCCATCAACTTTTAAAAGTTCCTAATACTATCAAAATTGGCATTTGATCTGTGGACCAGGCCTATCCTTTTCCATAACTATCTTAAAACTATTAGAATTATGATCACTGGTCCCAAAGTGTTCTCCCACTAACATCTCAGTCATTTGACCTTTCTTATTTTCCAGGAAGAGTTCAAGTCGTGCACTTCTCTAGTAGGGTAATCTACATGTTGATTGAGAAAGTTTTCTTGAACACATTTAACAAATTTCTCCCCATCCAAGCCCTTAACACTACGGAAGTGCTAGTTTATGCTTCGAAAGTTAAAATCCCCTATGATTACAACCCTATTATTCTTATAGCTATCTGAGATCTATCAACATATCTGGCCCTCAATTTCCCATTGACTGTTGGGGACCGTAGAGGATAGTCCCCACAAAGTAATCACCCTCTTCTTATTGCTCAGGTCCACACATATTGCTTCACTAGACAATCCTTCAGAAATATCCTAAGTGCTGCTGTGATATTTTCTCCAATCAGTAATGCCATTCCCCTTCCTCTCTTGCCTCCCTTTCTATCCTCCCGATATCATCTGTACCCTGGAACTGAGCTGCCAGTCCAGTCCCTCCCTCAGCCATATTTCTGTAATTGCATTTAACTCTTTGAGCCTGCCCTGCAAATCAATAAGTTAATGGTTTCTCTCTGTGGTCCATATTCTACATTCCCGCATGTCCCTAAAAACCGTTAATTCCCATTCCTAACAATATGCTAGCTTTTATTTTTCTCCTCTTCTGTCCGTGGACAGAGGGCGTTTTCTTTTCTTTTATTTCCATTAATCAATGGGAAGTGAGTATTTGTTGTCCATCCCTAGCTGCCCTTGAGAAAATATTGGTGGGTTGCCTTTTGAATTAGAGCAGTCTATTTGGCGTATGGGTACCCACAAAGGCATAAGGGTTCCAGGAGTTTAACCCAGCAACACTGAACAAACAGTGATATATTTCTAAATCAGGATGGTGAGTGGTTTGGGGGGAGAATTGCAGGTGGTGGTGTTTCCATGTACTTGCTGCCCTTGAACTTCCAGATGATAGTGGTCAAACATTTGAAAGGTGCTAAGGATTCTTGGTGTGCTTCTACAGTGCACCTTGTGTATTGTACACACTCCAGCAACTAAGCTTCAAAGATTTGAGCGAGTAAATGTTTATCAATGTGGTGTTAAAGAAGTGGTGGGGGAGGGGTGCTACTTTGTCCTGGATGGTGTTAAACTTCTGAGTCGGAAAGCTTTTTCATTTAGAAAGGCATCATGTGTCTTGGTAGGCTTAGTGGGCTGAAAGCCCTGTTCCAGGGCTGTGCTATTCTTTGTTCTTGAGTAATATTGGACCTGCACTCATTCAAGCAAATGGAGAGTGTCCCATCACACTCCGAATAGTGCCTTGTAGATGGTGGGTAGGGTTTGGGGAGTCAGGGTTTAAGTTAGTGGCTGCAGGACATACCTCTGACCTTCTCTGATAGCCACAATATTTATATGGCTGACTATTTTAATTTCTGGTCAATGGTAATCACCAGAACTTTTGTATTGGGAGATTCAAAGATGGCAATGCCATTGAATGCCAAATGGATGATTAGTTAGATGGAGACAGTAAGGTCTGCAGATGCTGGAAGCCAGAGTCAACAGATGTGAAGGTGGAAAAGCAGAGCAGGTCAGATTGGTTTTCAGTGTAATGTTCAGCACAGTTAGGATTATTCAGCAAATGTTGTGCAATTTATGTATCATATTGAATGTTGGATAATGTGGTTAGAGTTTTGCAAGTGTGGGCTAGTTGGTTACAAGCTGTACCTTCCCTGTTATGAATAGTCCACAGAAGATACTGTTTGATACAGTCACCCAGTCCTTGCTACATTTGGTCCACATAACTAGCATCACATTAGCGCTGAAACTCATTTGCAGTAGCACATTGCTAGTGGCAAACTATGTTGTTGCTGCACAGTAATTCAAGTAAAATTCCAGTCTGGCATCCAACACATTTCTGCTTGACATCTTGAAAGAAGGTGAGAAAATAGGCTGAAAGCCAGTTCCATTGTACTTCCACCTTCTTCAAAGGAAATTTTGTTGGGGCAGCATCAATCTTCTACCTGCTTTCTCCACATCAAGTTGTTGAGGTAAGCAGGAATCCTGGTGCTTCTTTCAAAACGTTTGCTTAATTCACCCCCTGATAATTCCAAAAAAAAACTGCACACACCCAAAAGGAATTATGAAAGTTGCAGAATTGGACTGGTTTGAATCTATGGATCTCCTCTTAGCCCTTCTACTAGAATGAACAGTAATGACATGATGTCACTATAATTTTCCAGGCTATTATTAGGGCAATATTAAAACATCTTCTAAGTTTTCATGCCAGCTGTACATATTGTAACATCCTAAGCATTGTATTATAGTGTAAATGCATTTTTCAAAATGGTTGCTTGTAGTTGAGTATGTGATGGGTTTAGTCACAGCAGCAACAACAACGCTATCCTCAATATTTGGATTGGGGTCTATAACTAGATTTATGAGTGACTAGCTGTCTTCTGGTGTCCATTCATTAAGCCAGCTTCCTTGAACTGTGGCCCTTATGAAACTGACTGAAAAGTATTCCAACCCTAGTTAATGCTTATCGCTGTAAAAAACAGAAAATATTGGAAATCAAAGAAAGACTGGTCAGCATTTCTGAAAAGAAGACAATTTAAGGTTTGGGTGTCTGAATTTCATCTATTTTCATCATAATATTGATATCTTCTAGCAGACATGTTTACACAGGAATGGAAACAAAAAGGTTGAATTTCCACATTTCTAAACTGTCTAGCTTAACTTCCCTTGGCCCTTACTCAAAAGCATCAAGTTCTGGTCATCAAAATTTAGGCAGAATGTAAGGGCCCTTGGCAGAGTGCAGAAGGGATTTACAATAGCGGTTCTGTTGAGGGTTTTTGGTTACACGGTGAGTTTGGAGCAAACAGAGATTGGGGGAGATTTGATAGTGGTGTATGGGATTATTTCAGGTTGGCTAAGGTGGACAAGAGAAGCCTGTTTCCTTTAGCTAATGGTACAAGGGCAAGGGAAATGGATTTAAGGTTTTGTGCAAGTGATGCTGAAATTCTTTTACACAATGAGTGGCAATGACCTGGAACTTCCCAAGGCAGTGGTGGAAGCAAAGACCATGAGTAATTCCAAAAGGAAATTAGGTACAATCGACTCCCTTTTATGCAATAAGTTATTCTATGAGTTCAAGCTATGGTGATCAATTCAGACAACCTACATGTAGAAATTAACTGCTTCCGATCATCAGAGATAGACCTGTCAAGTTCACCTGCCTCCCAAAAAACTTTTACGGGTGCCATTTTGCAAATTGCATACAGAGGTATCAATTCTGACTGGCGAGGTCCCTCACAGCCAGATGTCATGTACTTAGAAATGACCAATTGTCAATTTCTGACTCAGTTTTTCTGTTGATAAAGGCGGAATGAGTAGAAATATGGGTCACTTCCAGCAGATTATTTAAATAAAACTTCTAATACTGCCGGCAAGAAGGATAGTTGGTCAATTGCCAACTGAATAACAAGGAAATTCTTTAATTTGGCAGCACTTAACACTTGTGAATGAACATGCTGTTCCTGCCCAATGAACATAAATCAGACATTTTATCTTTTCATTAAAAAAAAACCTTCTAAACCATATGCACCACAGCTGAATGTTCTCCTTTGCAAATACCCATAATTTAGCTGAATGGAAAATGAGCTTTTAAAACCAGTAATAGGGTAACCACAAGTAAACATCAAAAAGCCAGTAACTTTAGAAAGTCTCCCTGGTTTATAGCTGTATTTCTGCACATTCCAAAAGATTGGTCTTATAGATTAGCCACTGCTTCTTTCACCCCACTACTATAAACCTTGCGCCCAACACTTTCGGTTCACATGGAAAAGGAAATGTCCCACTAAGTGCTGCTGAAAATAAATTAACGGGAAGAGGTATTTCTGTTAGGAATATTTTTCAGCATTAAGTACAGCCCAGCTGGAATACACATAAATACAAGGCTTACTTCTAAGCTTGTTTGTTAAATATTTGCTACATTACAAAAATGAAAAATTGCAAGGTCTTTCCGACAGTCAGTTTTTTTTAATGCTAACCACCAAAATGTATCCCCATCATCCTCATAAGCACATAAGGTCAACACTCCATTTGCCTTCCTAATTACTTGCCACACTTGTACACTAACTATTTGTGTTTCAAGTCCAAGGGCCCCGAGATCTCTCTGTATTACGTTATTTTAGAAGCCCTCTCAATTTAAATAATATTCTGCATTTCTTCTCATCAAAATAGACAATCTCACATTTTCCCACATCATATTCCATCTGCCATTTTTTTTGCCCCTCCGTGTAACTTATTTATATCCATTTTTTAGACATTTTGTGTCCTCTTTAAAACTTTCCCACCTATCTTTGCATCATCAGCAAATTTAGCCACACTCTCCCCTTTCACCCATGCCATTACAAATCGGATGGTCTACACCTGGGCAGGACGGGAACCAATGTCCTAAGGGCTGCTTTTGCTAACCCTGTTGGGGAGGGTTTAAACTAATGTGGCAGGGGGATGGGAACCAAACGAGGAGGTTAGTGGACAGTAAGGAGGTAGTAACTAAAGCCTGTAAGGAACTAGATAATGAAGTCAGTGTGACTAAGGGGAAGAGTAGGCAGAGAGCAGGTGATGAACACAAAGGGACAGGTGGTCTGAGGTGCATTTGTTTTAATGCGAGAAGTGTAGAAGGTAAGGGAGATGAACTCAGGGTGTGGATTAGTATCTGGGAGTATGATGTTATTGCTTTTACTGAGACTTGGTTGAGAGAAGGGCAAGATTGGCAACTAAATATCCCAGGATATAGATGCTTCAGGCGGGATAGAGAGGGAGGTAAAAGGGGTGGAGGAGTTGCATTACTGGTCAAAGAGGATATCACAGCTGTGCTGAAGGAGGGCACTATGGAGGACTCGAGCAGTGAGGTAATATGGGCTGTATTTCCTCAGAAATAGGAAGGGTGCGGTAACAATGTTGGGACTGTACTACAACATTGACTGGGATCCACTTACTGTTAGGGGTTTAGATGTAGCACAATTTGTAACGAGCATCCAGGAGGGTTTTCTAGAGCAGTATGTAAATAGTCCAACTTGGGAAGGGGCCATACTGGACCTGGTGTTGGTGAATGAACCCGGCCAGGTGGTTGAAGTTTCAGTAGGGAATAGTGATCACAATTCCGTAAGTTTTAGAATACTGACAGACAAAGACGAGAGTGGTCCTAAAGGAAGAGTGCTGAATTGGGGGAAGGCCAACTACAGCAAAATTCGAAAGGAGCGGGGGAAGGTGGATTGGGAGCAGCTGTTTGAGGGTAAATCCACATTTGATATGTGGGAGATTTTTAAAGAGAGGTTGATTCGAGTGCAGGACAGATATGTCCCTGTGAAAAAGAGGGATAGAAAGGGCAAGATTAGGGAACCATGGATGACAGGTGAAATTGTGAGACTAGCAAAGAGGAAAAAGGAAGCATACATAAGGTCTAGGTGACTGTAAACAGACAAAACTTTAGAAGAATATCAGGAAAGTAGGTCCAACCTGAAATGAGGAATTAAGAGGGCTAAAAGGGGTCATGAAATATCTTTAGCAAACAGGGTTAAGGAAAATCCCAAAGCCTTTTATTCATACATAAGGAGCAATAGGGTAACTACAGAAAGGGTTGGCCCACTCAAGGACAAAGGAGGGAAGTTATGCGAGGTGTCGGAGAAAATGAGTAAGATTCTTAATGAGTACTTTGCATCGGTATTCACTGAGGAGAGGGATATGATGGATGTTGACGTTAGGGATAGATGTTTGATAACTCTAGGTCAAGTTGGCATAAGGAGGGGGAAAGTGTTGGGTATTCTAAAAGGATGGACAAGTCCCCAGGACCGGATGGGATCTATCTCAGGTTACTGAGGGAAGCGAGAGAGGAAATAGCTGGGACCTTAACAGATATCTTTGCAGCATCCTTGAGCATGGATTAGGTCCCGGAGGACTGGAGAATTGCTAATGTTGTCCCCTTGTTTAAGAAGGGTAGTAAGGATAATCCAGGTAATTAGAGACCAGTAAGCCTGACGTCAGTGGTGGGGAAGCTGCTGGAGAAGATACTGAGGGATCTATTTACATTTGAAAGAAAATGGGCTTATTAGTGATAGGCAGCATGGTTTTGTGCAGGGAAGGTCATATCTTACCAACTTGATAGAATTGTTTGAGGAAGTGACAAAGTTGACAGATGAGGGAAGGACTGTAGATGACATATACATGGACTTCAGTAAGGCGTTTGATAAGGTTCCCCATGGTAGGCTGATGAAGAAAGTGTAGTCGGTTGAGGTCCAGGCTGTACTAGCTAGATGGATAGAGAACTGGCTGGGCAACAGGAGGCAGAGAGTTGCAGTGGAAGGGAGCTTCTCAAAATGGAGAACTGTGACCAGTGGTGTTCCACAGGGATCCGTATTGGGACCACTGTTGTTTCTGATATACATAAATGATCTGGAGGAAGGTATGGATGGTCTGATTAGCAAGTTTGCAGATGATACTAAGATCGGTGGAGTAGAAAATAGTGAAGGGGACTGACGGAGAAGGAAGCAGAATATAGACAGATTGGAGAGTTGGGCGGCGAAATGGCAGATGGAGTTCAATCCAGGCAGATGCGAGGTGATGCATTTTGGAAGATCCAATTCAAGAGCGAACTACATAGTAAATGGAAAAGCCCTGGGGAAAATTGATGCACAGAGATATTTGGGTGTTCAGGTCCATTGTACCCTGAAGGTGGCAAAGCAGGTCGATAGAGTGGTCAAGAAGGCATATGGCATGCTTTCATTCATCGGACGGGGTATTGAGTACAAGAGTTGGCAGGTCATGTTACAGTTGTATAGGACTTTGGTTCGACCACATTTGGAATGCTGCGTACAGTTCTGGTCGCCACATTACCAAAAGGATGTGGATGCTTTGGAGAGGGTGCAGAGGAGGTTCACCCGAATGTTGCCTGGTATGGAGGGCGCTAGCTATGAAGAGAGGTTGAGTAGATTAGGATTATTTACATTAGAAAGACGGAGGTTGAGGGGGGACCTGATTGAGGTCTACAAAATCATGAGAGGTATAGACAGGGTGGATAGCAAGAACCTTTTTCCCCAGAGTGGGGACTCAATTACTAGGGTGTCACAATTTCAAGGTGAGAGGGGAAAAGTTTAAGGGAGATATGTGTGGAAAATTCTTTACGCAGAGGGTGGTGGGTGCCTGGAATGCGTTGCCAGCAGAGGTGGTGGAGGCGGGCATGATAGCGTCATTTAAGACGTATCTAGACAGATACATGAATGGGCAGGGAGCAGAGGGATACAGATCCTTGGAAAATAGGCGACAGGTTTAGATAGAGGATCTGGATTGGCGCAGGCTTGGAGGGCCGAAGGGCCTGTTCCTGTGCTGTAATTTTCTTTGTTCTTTGTTCTTAATATGGATCATAAATAGCTAAGGCTCTAGCATTGAGCCATTTGATTCTCCACTGGCTACAATTTTTGTTAGTTCACCAATTCACAGTACGTCCCTGTTAAGGTGAAGGGCAAGGCAGATAGGTGTAGCGAATGCTAGATAACTGGAGAAATTAAGGTTTTGGTGAAGAAAAATGCGGCGCAAATGTCAGGTACAGACAGCAGAGATCAAGTGATTCCCTAGAGGAGTATAAGGGCAGTAGGAGTAGACTAAAGAATGAAATCAGGAGGGCAAAAAAGAGACATGAGATAGCTTTGGCAAATAGGGTGAAGGAGAATCCAAAAGGAATCTCCAAATACATTAAGGACAAGAGTAACTGGGGAGAGAATAGGGCTCCTGAAAGATCTGCAAGGCTGCCTATGTGTGGAACCACAAGAGATGAGTGAATACAAAATGAGTATTTTCCATCAGTGTTTACCCTGGAGAAGGATATGGAAGTTGGAGAGCTTGGGCAAATAAATAGTGATATCTTGAAGAATACATTACACAGGTGGTGGTGCTGGACAGCTTAAAACACAAAGATGGATAAATCCTTGGGACCTTATCAGGTGTACCCAAGAACTCTGTGTGAAGCGAGGGAAGTAATTGCTGGCCCTCTTGCTGAGATATTTGTATCATCGATAGACACGGGTGAGGTGTTGGAAGACTGGAGGTTGGCTAATGTGGTGCCATTATTTAAGAAAGGTGGTAAGGAAAAGCCAGGGAACTATAGGCTATAGTCTGACATTAGTGGTGGCTAAGTTGTTGGAGGGAATTCTGAGGGTCAGGATTCACATGTATTTGGAAAGGACTGATAGTCAACATGGCTTTGAGCATGGGAAATCGCATCGTACAAACTTGATGAATTTTTGAAGAAACGACGAAAAGGATTGATGAAGGCAGAGTGGTGGATGTTCCCTATAGTCATCAGTAAGGCATTTAACTAGGCTCCGCACGTGAGTCTGGTTAACAAGGTTAGATCACATAGAATACAGGGAGAACTAATCATTTTGATACAATATTGGCTTGAAGGTAGGAGACAGAGTATGGTGGTGGAGGCTTGGTTTTCAGACTGGAGGCTAGTGGTGTGCCACCACTTTTTGTCATCTATATAAATGATTTGAATGTGAATATCGAAGGTATGCTTAGTAAATTTGCAGATGACATCAAAATTGGAGGCATCAGCAAAGAAGGTTATCTCAGAGTACAATGGGGCCTTGATGAGATGGGCCAATAGGCTGAGAAGTGGCAGATGGAGTTTAATCTTGATAAATGTGAAGTGCTGCATTTTGGTATGGCAAATCAGGGCAGGATTTATACACTTAATGATAAGGTCCTGGGAAGTGTTACTGAACAAAGGGACCTCAGAGTGCAGGGTTCATAGTTCCTTGAAAGTAGAGTCACAGGTGGACAGGATAGTGAAGAAGGCGTTTGCTGTGCTTGCCTTTCTTGGTCAGTGCATTGAGTGTAGGAGTTGGGAGGTCATGTTATGGCTGTACAGGACATTGGTTAGGCCACTTTTTGTTCAATTCGGGTGTCCTTGCTATAGGAAGAATGTTGTTAAACTTGAAAGAGTTCAGACAAGATTTACAAGGATGTTGCCAGGGTTCGATAGTTTGAGCTATAGGAGGAGGCTGAACAGGCTGGGGCTATTTTCGCTGGAAGGTCAGAAGCTGAGGGGTGATGTTGTGGAGGTTTATAAAATCATGAGAGGCATGGGTAAGGTCTTTTACCCAGGGTAGGGGAGCCCAAAACTAGAGGGCATAGATTTAAGGTGAGAGGGGAATGATTTAAAAGGGACCTAAGGGGCAACATTTTCACCCAGAGGGTGGTGCATGTATGGAATGAACTGCCAAAGGAAGAGGTGGAGGCTGGTACAATTACAACATTTAAAAGGCACCCGAATGGGTACATGAACAGGAAGGGTTTGGAGGGATATGGGACAAAGCTGGTAAATGGGATTAGATTAATTAATACCTGGTCAGCATGGATGAATTGGACCAAAGAGTCTGTTTCTGTGCTGCACATCTCTACAACTCTAATTCTCCACCATTTTACTGTGTATTGCCCAAAACCATGAGCTCTTACCTTGCGCAGTAACTTTTCATAGGGCGCTTTATCTTTTGGAAATTCCAGCTCTCCTTTACCCTCAATTCATCCACGTAAGAGTCTAATAAATTTGTACATCCTCCCTACCATTCCAAAAGAAAAATGTTCAAAACCACGTCATTGCTTCTTTGCAATTTCTGATTAATACGAATTTACGTGATAGACATGGAGTGGGGTTTAATCATATTTTAGTAAACATCACTGTTGCTTATATTTCTCAGTCAATTGTTTGCTGAGTATGTGATCAAGAAATCTTGGAAGTGGAAGATTTTGTTTTTCCTATTTTAGCGTTACTTTACAATACTGGTATCTCCTTTACAGAAGGAAGTTATATTCATTGTTCCTTTCTATTGAAAGCACTGGGTCATGCTTGCATATGTTTTGCTGAGTGCAAGCAGGTTTCCTGCATATCTCCAGAGTGTATATCCCTCTTGCTCAAGTATCAAATTTGAAGGTATTAAAAACCAAAAGTTGGAAACCTACAAAGACTAACTTTATATTCCCAGTGGGGAATTATTCAGATTGAAGAATCAGGGTTATAGTTTTGTAATTTCATCTGTTAACTCTTAGTCCCTTCAAATGCAACTTTGCACTCACAGCACGCAATCACAAATTTAAATATAATACCAAACTAATACAGCATCATTAAACTGCTGCACATAAAAATTGGATGTGAACGTTTTACAAGACAAACAGTCGAGGAAAGGTTCAATTCCAAAATAGAACATTTTTTTTTTCCCCGAGATATTTCACAAAGGTCAAAAATTTCAATTTTTCAGATAAGGCCTCTAATGTTCTGTAACACTACTCACATCAATCAGATAAAAGGTGTTGCAATGGGAATCCACATGGGATCCAGCTTTTTCTGTCTCTTTTTAAGATATGTGGAATGCTATTCCAACTTTCCCAGGCCCTGACATGACCTCTTCCCCTATTACAGTTGATGATTGCATTGGTGCTGCTTCCTGCGTTTAATCCAATTTGAAAAATCACCCAAGCTTTCCTTTTCCACTCATATCTCATCTTCAGATCTCTGGCTTTTTAGTCACTTTTCTAAACTTACCTTTCTCCATTTCTGAAAATGGGCTTTTGACAGTTATTTAATAAAAGCTCGTTTATTTACCCAGTACCCAAACATGCTTATTCTGGCAACTACATTTCCTGCACCTGAAATTCCCAAACGGCCTTCATAACCTCACCAAAATTATCAGTCAACTGCTGTCACATTTTGACATATATGTTCCACTTTCCACTACTACATCTTTCCATAATTTCTACTTTGAGTCTTCACATTATATGTACAGTCCTTTTACCCAGCACATTTTGCATCTGTTCTTATGAGACTATTTCTCTGGGTCATCCTTAGTTATTTTTCCATTGCTCTGACTTGCATCTGCCATTTCCATTTTTTTATATAATCAATCTGTTCAGATATATTATTACACACCTCTGCAGCAGGTTGGGATCGAACATGGGCCTCCTGGTCCAGAAGAAGAGACACTACCAATATGCCACAAGAGGACCCCTGCACTTCCCACAAAACTTTCTTCTACACACAAAACAGATGTTACTACTGTCTCATTACCGAGTCATTTCTCTAGGTAAAAACCAAGTATTTCTCCCAGTAGAAACTACAATTCATATTCAAAATGGTAAAATCCACGAGGGGCCTGGACAGAATAGATAGGCATGAGCTGTTCCTACTAGGACTTCAGTTGAACACCAGTTGAGACCGATTAAGGTAAAAGAACAGTGAAATGATGAGATCGGGAGTAGTAGGAACTGCAGATGCTGGAGAATCTGAGATAACAAGGTGTAGAGCTGGATGAACACAACAGGCCAAGCAGCATCAGAGGGGCAGGAAAGCTGACGTTTCGGGCCTAGACCCGTTCCTGCTACACCTTGTTATCTTTGATGAAATCAGGATCCACTTTAAAAATAGGCACCACTCTACTCAGAAAACCAGACAATCCAGTTCGCTGCGTATGTAAACGAGTACATTCCTAGTAAGGGCTGAGGAGAATGTAATTCACTTGGAGATAGCAAGAACTGCAGATGCTGGAGTCAGAGCCAACACAGTGTGGAGCTGGAGGAACACAGCAGGTCAGGCAGGGTCAGAGGAGCAGGATGAAGGGTCTAGGCCTGAAATGCCGACTTTCCTGTTCCTCTGATGTTGTCTCACCTGCTGTGTTCCTCCAGCTCCACACTGTATCGACTGAGGAGAATGTAGATCGCATACCAATTAAAGAACCAGCATCTGATCCTGGAAAGTCAGAAGCACGTACATCTGGCCTGTATATTACAGGGGTTATATGGTCTTTTGTAGTTTGTAACTACAGTGGTCTCAACTCCACTCCTCCACTGTGTTCACCCGCTTTCTTGCCTATACATCACATCACTCAACCATTTATATTTTCTTTAACACACCAATTTTTCTTGTTTGTATATAATGTACAGATGTTTTTCACCTTTCTGTCCGAGTATACAGCATTTATCTTACTCCCTCTCTGAGAGCAGCAAGTTTTCCCAATTCCTGACTTTTCATGATTATTCCACTTTTTGCCTCATTCATGGACAGAACTTTTTTGAAGCAGAAAGGTTAGCAACAGGCTGCTAGAGAACCAGCTATAGGGCTGACTGCTTCTTCCATAGGACGCCTGTCAAATTTGGTGCCAAAGAGAAATTGGCAAGGCTACCTGCTAAGTTTTATCTGGAATTAAGACCCTAAACTCAGAGATTTTGCCCAACTTATCAGAGGCCATTTTTGCTCTTGCTCTTGACAGCACCATGGAGAAAGTCACATTTGCTGCTAGAAAAGCATCCAAGATCACGGAGGAGCAAAGCGAAAGGTAAATAGCTTCTTGGGGAGCAGGGTATGGATGACATCCCCCATATATTACATCCAGTCCCTCGACTGGGCCACTGATTGCACTCAGTCAAGAAACCCCCAGAACCACCAGCTGACTAGTGGTCACAAAAGTTAGCCCATCAAACACGCCACTTGGCAATAGGGCTGCTTGGTTCTTAATTAGCCACTTCAGGGACTTGTTTGCTTAGGTAAGCATGGCCATCAACATTCCTATCCCCAGCATTAATTCTGGTAGAGGTGAGAAGGCAAGCAGGGTTTTGGCACACCACCTCACATAATTACATACCGTTCTCTCCCCAAGGCTCACCATGTCCACTATTTCAGTTCTTTAACAAGGTTTCCTCGTCTTCTAGTTCTGATGAAAGAAATGTCTACGTCTGTAATCCTAAATACTCTATTTCTGATACCAATTGACCTGCTGCATACTTTCAGCATTTTTATTTACTTGAAGACTAGAATACAGAAATGTTATGGAATTAACTTCACTCTGGCAAATCATTGCTGATGTTACAAAGCCAAGAGGGAATACCCGCTGTGAGGGCATGAAAAGGCTACGGGTGATAGACGTAAGTTAAATCAGTAGGCAACAATGTGGCAAATGGAGTATAATTTGGACGAAGTGTGAGATTACTTGGTAGTAAGAATAGAAAATGAGAATATTTCTTAAAAGGTAAGAAACCTACAAATGGTGACAGTTAGAAGCTTAGATGTAAGAAGGAACACAGGGAAATAGCATACAGGTACGAAAGTTAAAGGTAGCATCAAATCAGAAGAAAAAATACAATTCAGCAAAGTTGAATTGCTGGTCAGATGATTGGGGGAAAAAAGAAAACACAAGAAGTGACTAAAAGGCTAATGAGGAGGGAGAAATTAGGATATGAAAGAATTATAGCTAGAAACAACTTGATAGAAGCCGGGAAGATGTTTCCACTGACAGGTGAAGCGAGAGCAAGAGGGCATAACCTCAAAATCAGGGGGAGCAGATTTAGGACTGAATTGAGGAGGAACTTCTTCACGCGAAGCGTTGTGAATCTGTGGCATTGCCTGTCCAGTGAAGCAGTTGAGGCTTCCTCGTTAAATGTTTTTAAAGCTAAGACCGATAATTTTTTGAACAAAGTAAAGGAATTAAGGATTAGGGTGAGAGGGTGGGTAGGTAGAGCTTAGGCCATGAAAAGATCAGCCATGATCTTATTGAATGGTACAGCAGGCTCAAAAGGTCCAGATGGCCTACTCCTGTTTCTTATATTAAATAGCTAAAAACCTAGCTAGAAATATAAAAACAGATTGCAAGAGTTTCTACCGGCATTTATGAAGGTAAAAGCTGTGTGTACCAGATCAAGTGTTGGCAGCCTGAAGCTGCCCTGCTCAGTTTGTGACATTTGTCCGAGACATTGTAATGAAGGGGAAAGTGGCACACCACTTTGCAGACAGGGTGGTGCACAGGAGGGCCATCTACTTCCCACAGAACCAGCAGAGGAAGTCACCTGCCAGCCTGGTCTGAGATTGCCGCCTGGATCAGTGCATTTTGAACCATCCAAAGGAACCGGCATCAGTGCCGCAATAAGGTCAATAATCTTTTCCATTCCATCAGGGTAGGCATCACAATCTTCTCTCGATACCTCACATTCACTCTACCTCTGCGTCTGCACCCACCTCCTTTCAGGCTCACGTCCTACCACTTTCCACTATCACATGAAACAGCTTCTCTCACTCACTGTCATCCACCCAAATACTAACCCTGCACAGTTGCCACATATCCTACTCCTCACCGGAGACACTTTTCCCACTACCTGCACTCATTAGAATGCATTATCATTAGAATCCCTACAGTGTGGAAACAGGCCCTCCGGCCCAACAAGTCCACACCGACCCTCGGAGCATCCCACCCAGACCCATCCCCCCATAACCCCCACAGCCCTGAACACTATGGGCAATTTAGCATGGGCAATCCACCTAGCCTGCACATCTTTGGACCGTGGGAGGAAACCGGAGCACCCGGAGGAAACCCACGCAGACACGGGGAGAACGTGCAAACTCCACACAGACAGACAGTCACCTGGGGTCAGAATTGAACCCGGGTCCCTGGTGCTGTAAGGCCGCAGTGCTAACCACTGAGCCACCGTGCCACACTTACACTAACAACTATGCCACTCACTTTCATCCTACTCGATCCCTCTCTTTGTCTCATTCCAGGAGAAAATGGCCCACAGTACGGCAGAAAGAGCTAGGACAGGTGGTGGGTTGCCCAACATTTGTCTGCTTACCCCTACAGGGAAAAAATGCTGATCATTACTGCCCTGAGCAAGCGACTGACCATGCCCACATTCCTTGACAGATATTAGAAAAAAAAACTCTTGTATGACTGTATGGGAACACTCTGACTGAGAGCAGCACTTAAAGACTTGAATGAGGTCTACTCCCTGTTGACTTTGAGACATGGCCATTTGGTTGTTAGCGTGACAATGAGATGGGATTGTGAAATATAGCAATCTTTTCATGCCTTTGATTGATGACTTTGAACAACCAGGAGAAGCTGCCTGGCTTTCTGTCAGGTAAGACAGAAATATTGAGAGTCCTTAAGGTCTGGTTCAGGGGGCAAGGTGTAAAAAGACAAGGGAATGCAATGCAGGGATACTGCAGACATCCAGGTTGGTATAAAGTGAGGGTGCACTAAGACAGTGTGTGAGCAGGCTGTGATGTTCTTGTTTTTCAAGGACCGCAACCACCACCCCCCCCCACAATGGTCAAGAATGCCCTCAACTGTGTCTCCCGCATTTCCCGCAACTCATCCCTCACACCCGCTCCCTGCAATAACATCCAAAACAGAATCCCCCTCATCCTCACGTACCACCCCACCAACCTTCGGATCCAACGCATCATCCTCCGACACTTCCGCCATCTGCAATCCGACCCCACCACCAAAGACATTTTTCCCGCCTCACCCTTATCTGCTCTCCAGAGGGACCACTCTCTCCGTGACTCCCTTGTTCGCTCCACACTTCCCTCCTGCCCCACCTCACCCGGCACTTTTCCCTGCAACCGCAGGAAGTGCTACACCTGCCCCTACACCTCCCCCCTCAGCCCCATCCCAGGCCCTAAGAAGACTTTCCACATCAAACAGATGTTCACCTGCACATCTGCTAATGTGGTATACTGCATCCGCTGTTCCCGTTGTGCCCTCCTCTACATCGGGGAGACCAAGCGGAGGCTTGGGGACTGCTTTGCAGAACACTTACACTTGGTTCGCACTAAACAACTGCACCTCTGAGTCACAAACCATTTCAACTCCCGCTCCCATTCCGCAGATGACATGTCCATCCTGGGCCTCCTGCAGTGCCACAACGATGCTACCCGAAGGTTGCAGGAACAGCAACTCATATTTCGCTTGGGAACCCTGCAGCCCAATGGTATCAATGTGGACTTCACAAGCTGCAAAATCTCCCCGCCCCCTACCGCATCCCAAAACCAGCCCAGCTCGTCCCCGCCTCCCTAACCTGTACTTCCTCCCACCTATCTGCTCCTGCCACCTCAAGCCCCACCCCCATCTCCTACCTACGAACCTCATCCCACCCCCTTGACCTGTCCGTCCTCCCTGGACTTACTTATCTCCTCCCTACCTCCCCACCTACACTCACCTTTACTGGCTCCATCCCCACCTCTTTGACTGGTCTGTCTCCTCTCCACCTATCTTCTCCTCTATCCATCTTCTACCCGCCTCCTCCTCTCTCCCTATTTATTTCAGAATCCCCTTCCCCTCCCCCATTTCTGATGACGTGTCTAGGCCCGAAACGTCAGCCTTCCTGCACCTCTGATGCTGCCTGGCCTGCTGTGTTCATCCAGCTCTACACCTTGTTATCTGTGAAGCAGCCTGACCTGGTTTATGAACTGTGTAAAAGAAAAAACCGAAAGAACTTCGGATGCTGTAAATCAGGAACAAAAACAGAAGTTGCTGGAAAAAGGTCAGCAGGTCGGGCAGCATCTGTGAAGAAAAAAAATCAGAGTTAACATCTCGGGTCTGGTGACCCTTCCTCAGAACTGATGAAAAGTGGGAAAATGTCAGTTTATATGCAGAAGATAGGGTGGGGGGGATGGTGGAGGGAGGGGTAAGGAGTAAACAATAGAAGCGGTAGAGCCCAAAGAGAAAGAGAACAGCTGGGAACACAAAGGAGTGGATAACAATCTGGCTAGGAGGGTGAATAGCTGTTAATGGGGACTGTTAGTGGCTAACAATAGGTAGGAAGAATCGTGTCTCAGTGCCTGGGTTTAATTAGAAAATGTGGTGTTTTGGTTTTGATGCCAAGATGGAACATGTTTCTCATCTCACTTAATTTTCCTAAAATTTCTCACCATAACCCACAGCATTCAGGGGTTGAGAAGCTTCAACCCATTGTTACTAAGATCACTGAGAGACCTGTAGATACAAGTCTTCACCCTACAAGATCCAGAGATGTTCTGCTTTTCTTCAACCAAGCGGTTACGATATCAGATTGACTGGAGTTTAATGCAATCTCCAACATCAATTCTTTCAGGACCATTACCTTATATGACAACTGTAAATGGTGTCCCTTAAGGTGTTAACAAGTTGTGGGGCTGGATGAACACAGCAGGCCAAGCAGCATCACAGGAGCAGGAAAGCTTGACGTTTCGGGCCTAGACCCTTCATCAGAAAATCTGCCTGCAGTACCTTTTATCTCCCTTAAGGTGTTGTCCATTTAAGATGTGATGAGGAGAATATCTGAGGGCTTTGAATCTTTGGAACCACCTTCCTTAGAAAGCTGCACAGGCAAGCTCATTGAATATACTTAAGACATAAAATTCTTGACTGACAAGACAGAGTGAAACGGCATCAAAAAAATCATCTCACTGATTTTGTTTAGTGAGCCCTCATTCTCGATTGTACTGCAGAAAAAACACCCCCTCCACATCTACCCTTTCAGGATCTTCTATGCTTCAAGCAAACATACAAAATAGGAACAGAAGTTCACCAACTGACCTCTTAAACCTGCTTTGCAATTCAACAAAAATCACAGCCAATCAATTTGTGTTTTGAATTCCACATTCCCATCTACCGCCAACCTTTCATTTCCTAGCAAGAATCCACCCACCTCTTCCTTAAAGATATCCAATGACCTTCCTCCACCATCTTCTGAGGCAGACAGATCCAACGTCACACAACCCTTAGAAAAACCCCATCTCAGTCTGGAAAGGGCAACCCTAAATTTTATAACAGTGACCCCTACTTGTGGACTTGGTGGGGGGGGGGGGGAGAAGAGTCAAAAACTAGACAGCACAGGTTTAAGGTGAGAGGGGAAAGGATTAAAAGGAACCTAAGGGGCAATTTTTTCACACAGAGGGCGGTACATGTATGCAATGAGCTGCTAGAAGAAGTGGTGGAGGCTGGTATAATTACAAACATTTAAAAGGCAACTGGATGGGTAGAGGAGCAGGAAGGGTTTAGAGGGATAACACGGTGTGGGGCTGGATGAACACAGCAGGCCAAGCAGCATCATAGGAGCAGGAATAGAGGGATATGGGCCAAATGCTGGCAAATGGGACTAGATTTATTTAGCACACCTTGACAGCATGGACAAGGTGGACTGAAGGGTCTGTTTCTGTGCTGTACATCTCTATGACTCACAAGAGATAATATACTTTCCACATCTACCTTGTCAAGATATTGTAGTTTTGGTCTCTACATTCAAATAAGATCCACTTGCACTGGAGGCCACATAGTAAACATTCACCAGATTATTTTTTGGGATGAGAGGACTGTCCTGGATGAGGGTGAATTAATTCAGCCTACATTGTCTAGAATTGAAAATAATAAGTTAGGATAAGATTGAAACATACAAAATTCTGAGGGGGAAGGGATGTATTTGCATTGGAAGCAGTTCAGAGGAAATTCACTAGATTAATTCCTGAGATGAAAGGTTTGTCTTATGAGAAGAGATTGATCACTTTAGGCTGATAGAATTTAGAAGAATGAGTGTAAATCTAATTGAGGTACATAAGATGCTAAAGGGAATTGACAAAGTAGACATGGTGTGAATGTTTCCCCTTGTGGGCAATCTGGAACAAGAGGTCATAGTTTTAGGCTAAGGGATGGCAGATTTAAAATTAACAAATTACTTCTCTCAAAGGGTCATGAATCTGTGCAATTTGCTACCTCAGAGTGGGGTGGACACTAAGAAACTGAATACAATCATGGCTGATGTCGTGTCAGTTTCCACTCCATTTTCTTGCCCATTGTCCACAACGTTTAAGCCATTACTAACTAAAAATATACCTACCTTTTCCTTGAATTTATTAAGTGCCAGAGCAGGCTCAAGAGGCTGAATTGCCTACTCCTGCTCCTAGTTCTTACACGTACAGATGTAGGGCCACATGGAACCGTTTCTGTTCAGGGTAAAGCGTCATTTAGTGAGACGAGCATGTTTGAAAACTATGTTTAATGGTAAACAGTTTACACCAGTAAAGTGTACATCAATGCTTTTTAATTCCATGCTTTTCTTTAAAAAAAAAACTCTAAAAGCAAAAGGCACATCAATATAAGCAAAATAAAAAAAACAATGACGCACGCCTTTTGCAGTTGATTTAAGTCCATTCATTTTTCTGGCTGATTCTGCTTCAGCTTGTAGTGAACTTCTGGTAGCTTTCTCAAGCGTTCAGCAGCCTGCAGGTTAAAACATGATCTAGTCACAGCAAGTAAATGACTGAACTGACAACAGATTAATTAAAATGCAAGCTATGGATGGACAAGAGTTTATGAACATAATGGTCCTGTAAAATCTTTCTGCCACGTCCAATCACATATATCACATGCAGATTGAGTTCAGGTAAATAACTAACAAATCTAATGTGGTAATGTTTTCAAATCTATGCCTGAAATGCTTAGCTTTTCATCTATCCAGGTGGATACTCTATATCTCGGGATGTGTGGCAGAAGCTGAAGGCTGCACAAATGATGATACCTGTTTTAACACTTCCTGACTCTAAAAATTGAAATGGAGAGCAGTATGACACACAAATATGTCATTTCAAAACTAGTTCTTCTGACTCCACTGCCCATCTTAGTTTGGTGCCACCTAAAAATTTGATTGCCAAGCACGAGTTTTGAGTCCAAATCTTTGATGAAAATTATAAAGGGCAGTGGACCCAGCATTATTTTTTTAAGATTGCACTTTAATTGTCCCATTCTCATTACAATTCCTGTAACACATAATTGTAGTTTTTGCCTCTTCTGTCAATCTGTTATCAGTACTCAAGATTTACCCAGATTTACGTCTGGTTTATAGGTCTGTGTATGCCCATGTCTATGTATGCCCATGTCTATGTTTCCAACCAGTTGATACTGTCCTGGTGTCTTTTACAAATGCTGCAAAATATTTTGTCTTTCAATTCTCTGAGCATTCTGGGATAAATACAACTCCTAGATTATATTTGTTTTGATTTCTTTAAACTTGTCTACGTTCTCCATCTAATTTACATCAACCTAGTTGCTCCCATTATGGCATGCGGACATTGCTCGCAAGGTCAGGTTCGTCCTGAGTACCTTTGTTGTTGGCGAGTCACCAGCTTCAGGTCGTGTGTTGTAGGTACTCCCACAGTGTCACGACACAGAGGGTTCCTGCATTTGGACCCGGTGAGCATGAAGAGATGAAAATACAGTTCCAAGCAAGCTACCTTCTTCAAATTGTTACAATCTATGTGGCATGCCCAGAGTGCTGCCAGGAAAGGGGTTCCAGGATTTTGACTCAATGATAACAAAAGAACAGTGACTCATTTCTAAGTCAGTTCTAAGAACTTGCAGATGGATGTGTTCTCATGTGCATTGTTGCCCTTGTCCTTTAAAGTGGTCAAGATCAGTTTTGGGCAGCGCCGTTGGAAGAGCCTTTAAAAGCTTTTGCAGTACATCTCGTAGATGGTACACACTGCTTCCACTATGTGCCAGTAGTAGAGTGACTGAGTAAGGTGGCAGATGATGTTGATAAAAGTCCATTCTGTTCTGGATAGTGTTAAGCTTTTCCAATGTTTATGGAGATGCACTTCTTTAGGAAAACAGCAAGTTATTTAATCACATTCCTGCCTTGTGCCTTGGAGGTGACAAAAGGTCAGGAGGTATACACTGGGAAAAGGCCAGTAGATTGGAAACACAGACATGGATAGCACAGATACATTAATCCTCCTTCAATCCAAATATAAAATAATGGAATTGATTGTCAGGAATAAACATAAACTTGGATTTGAAACAGGAAGATCCTACCCATCTTATTTCCATGTCTTCTCTGAGGAAGTGATAGTATGGACACAGTTCTCAAGTCTTCCCTTCTCAACACTTAGAGAAAGCAAGCACTCAAAATGTTTGCTCACAGTTCAATAAGTCAATTTGCATCTTTAATGCCTCTAGTATTTTCCCTGCCCTTTATGTTCATTCTCACCTGTTCAGGCGTGAGATCTCTTTGAGCCTGAGCTAACAGCTCATACCCCACCATAAATTTCCTGATTGTGGCAGACCGTAACAATGGTGGATAGTAGTGAGCATGAAGCTGCCAGTGACGGTTGTCATCAAGCATGGACTGTCCAGTGGGGGCACCTGTTGATATTATTAATACAGCAATAACAAGTATATCAATTGGAATGTTTCTTTCAAAATTTATTCAGTGAGATGTGGGCATTGCTGCCAAGGCCAGTATTTATTGCCCATTCACAACTGTCCTGGAGAAAATGGTGATGAGCTGCCTATTTGAATTGTTGCAATCCTTGGGGTATAGCGACACCTGTATTGCTGTTAGGAAGAGAGATCAGGATTGTCACTCAGTGACAGTGAAGGAATAGTGATTTAGTTCCAAGTCAGGGTGGTTTGCTACTTATAAGTACACCCCTTATCCTTCTAGGTGGTAGATGTTACAGGTCTGAATGGTGCTGTTGGAAGATCCTTGGGTGAATTACGGTAATGAATCTTGTAGATGGCATTCAGTGTTGCCAATATGTGTTACTGTTGAAGGTGGTGAATGAAGTACTATTGAACTACTTTCTCCTGGATAGTGTCAAGCTTCTGGTTGCTGTTGGAGCTGCACTCATCCATGCAAATGGGAATACTCCATCACACTCCTGAGATGCACCTTATAGATGGTGGGCAGGCTTTGTGGAGTCAGGGGGTGAGTTACGCACTGCAGGATTCCTAGCCTCTGACCTGTTCTTGGAGCCACAGTATTTATATTGTTAGTCTAGTTCAGTTTCTGGACAATGGTAACCTCCACAATGTTAACAGTGGGAGGATTCAGCAATGACAATGCCATCAAACGTCAGGGAGATGGTTAACTGCTCTCCTGTTGGAGATTGTCATTGCCTGGCGTTTGAATGCAACTTGTCAGTACAAGCTTGGGTGTCGTCTATATTTGCTGTATAAGGCCATGGACTGCTTCATTATCTGAGAAGTTACAAATGGTGCTGAACATCATGCAATCATCAGCGAATATTCCCACTTGTAACCTTATGATGGAGGGAAGGTCATCAGTTACAGATCGTTGTGCTCAAGACACTATCCTGAGGAACTCTTGCAGAGATATCCAGGGGCTTAGAATATTAATTTCCAACAACCACAACCACCTTGCTTTCTGCTAGGCATGAAACCAAACAGCAAAGACCTCACCTCTCTGATGCCCACTGACTCCAGTATCGCTAGTACTCCTTGACGCCATACTCAGTCAAATGCTGCCTTGCTATTGAGGGCAATCACTCTCTAATCACCTGCATCAGATTATTAAATTAATGTCAAATTAATAACCGGTTTAGAGAATGGACCAATTCAGGATTGCACCGAACTACACATAATAATTTCATACCAACCACTGGACTGCTTTTTTAGCATCAGTACCTACTGACATACTCTTAGGGGTAGAACAGTTATTTATAAATATTAATTTATATTAATATTAATTCCATCCTGACTTGGAAATATATTGGCGTTCCTTCACTGTCCCTGGGTCAAAATCCTGGAATTCCCTCTCTAATGGCATTGTAGGCCAATCGACAGCTGCTGCAGTCCACCTGTTCAAGAAGGCAGCTCACCACCACCTTCCCAAGGGCAACTAGAGACTGGCAATAAATGCTGGCCAGCAAGTGATGCCCACATCCCACAAAATATTCATTTCCAATCTAAGGAATTTACCTTTTCTTTTCCAAGTGAAAGTCATGGGATTAATTTAAAACTAGGACAAATGCACAGCGGAAAACATTAAGCAACAAACGTGTTTAGAACTGCTGAGGAGGAGCTGGGCTGTTTTTAACCATCTAACTTTCTTACATCTATAAAGCCTGACTACAATTTGAATCTGGTGGGATTCACAGGTAGTGTTGAAAGTGGAATTTTGTCTGCTGCGGAGGACAATTATTCATCGTCCCAAGTATTAAGATGTAGGGAAGTCTGTGGCAGGGGAGATCATTACTTTGGTAGGCCTTCTGGTTTTGGATCCACATAGCAGTAGTAGGCCACACTGAATGAATTATGCAACCTGAAGCTAAAATCGTAGCAGAATTTGAATAAAAACAGCAGACTCCCAATGGTCTGTTTCGAGTGCTTGCTCTCTTGTAGTAGCCCAAGAGTCAGGGCGACATTGAGCTAGAGTAGCTGAAAACCACCCCACCATTCTCACTGGCCAAGGGATGGTACACAGGGAAAGCATCAAAGCTTTCAGTCTTTCCAAAAAACTTTCAGACAATACCATTTTATCCTCAGTGGAACAGAACAGTCACAGGCCAAATTACTTGATGAACATTATAACAGATCAAGTAAATAAATGCTGTTTAAACACTCAAATCCCTCTTCAGCAGTTCAGCCTAGTTTAACTGAAGTAGTTAATATATTATTTTGCCCAAGATAGATCCAAGATAATAGAACCACACTTATTAACCTGAACTGTCAAGACTTTGAACTGTGCTACGGCTCTCCCCAGTATTCTGCTTCTTAGAAAAACACTTCATATAGGCTCAGAAATGACATCGATGCCAAGCATTCCACTCTCTTAATATCTTCATGTCAACCAGCAGGCAGGTCAACACTTAACTAAAATAAGTTTTAACTTCACTGAGTATTTTTAATCCTTTTTTCCACTCATTCCTTCAGCAGCAGTGTATTCCCAGAACAGAACACTAAAACCCATTTTACCCAATGACTATCTAATTTATCAATTCACTTCTGAAACTTTGCAAGATGGTTTGCCTTAGATTAGAAATTCTTCATGTTTTAAACATTATTAGATCTTGATTAATATAGTGTTTGGGGCATCTGCTTCATTATGAATAGCAACGGAGGGCTGAATCGCATTTTTTTTGGTAAAAGAGGAGTTGCATCGAGTTTTTTGCCACAAAGCTGAACAAGTTCTCTCACTGTATCTTAACAAACTCACCGCATTAATAATCTATTGATGCCATGGGATCTCTCACATCCAATTCCAGCCCTCTTATACCATATAGGCAGCACGGTGGCACAGTGGTTAGCACTGCAACCTCACAGCACCAGGAGCCTGGGTCTGATTCCACCCTCGGGCGACTGTCTGTGTGGAGTTTGCACATTCTCCGTGTCCGCATGGGTTTCCTCTGGGTGCTCTGGTTTCTTCCCACAGTCCAAAGATGTGCAGGTTAGGTGGACCAGCCATGCTAAATTGCTAATAGCGTCCAGGAATGTGTAGATTAGCTAGATTAGCCAGATTAGCCATGAGACATGCAGGGTTACAGGGATCCGGTAAGGAGGGGGTGAGTCTGGGTAAGATGATATTTGGAGAGTCGCTGTGGACTTATGAGGCTGAATGGCTGTTTCCACACTGTAGGGATTCTCTGATTTATATGCCTTTCCCAGAACTCACCACTCAGAGGATATCTCAGAATTGATTGGCATCCCTTGCCCCTATTGTGCACCAGAACAAGCACTGTCTGTCCAGAGATGCCCTGAATAGTTCCTGACATTTGCCCCTGCCATTTCAGACAGGGCAAAATCAGTGTCCCATGGTCTGGGCAGGAACCTGGAGGTGTTGATGGTTGGGGTGGTGGATGAATGGGCCTTCCTCTACCCCCAAATCCAGCACAGGAGACCACGACATCAAACCATGCTAGCCTAGTCCAACTTTGCCACATATGTCTTTGAATCTCAGGCATGCCCTGCACTGTGGGAGTAAGCTCAATGACTTTCTCCACTCTGGCAGATAGGGTCACCATTTCTCTCTGTTACCTTGCATTCATTCTCTCTGCTGCTGCGTCCACCTCCCACTAAGATCCATGCACAACTACTCTCACTTTGCCTGCAACATCTTCCCTCATTCTCTCCCTCACCTACCCCAATATCCGATACCACTAACCCTGAATGCTCTCAGCACTGCCTAATCACTCGCACAGGACACCTCCGCCGATGCATCAAAAGTAATAACTGTGCCACCCACTTACAACCCAATAATACCCGCCTCTCTCATTCCAGGAGGAAAGCAGCCCTCAATAGATTTAAAATTTAAAACAGGTGGCACATGTCTGACCTCCAGCTCTTCAGCCCTTCCGTGGAGGGCATCCTGAGTGGCTGACTGGCTGTATCCAAGTCGCTGGACTGGGAGGGAAGGCTTCCCTTGACTTACTGTGATCCCTCAAAGGTTTGCCTTCTTGACTTGACTATGATTTGCTGACAACTACGACAAGATCCTTGCCTTTGTGTCCATATTAAATGGCAAGGCAAGGCTGAAGTAACATGTGCCAGGTATCTCTGGTTGACAGAGCAAAGTGCAAAAAGGAAAAGCAAAGCAATGTAAAGCAGGGATGCGGTGAGCACTTGGATAGGCTCAGAGTGAGTGGGCACTATGCCAACGAGAGAAGAGCTGGATCCTTAGTATTCGGTGTGCCTGCTTCAGTATTACAATGAGAGTTGCTAGTGCAGACCAAGGTACATTTTTGAAGTTCAGAGCAAATGCACATCGATCAGAGATATGTCATGAGGGTTCTTACAGGCTGACACATATCAGATGTCAATTTTCATGGGGTACATGTGCTCAGTGCCCACAGAGAATGCCCTGAGAAGTTTGTGCCTGGTGACCAACATGGAGGACATTCTGAGCAAGCAGTGAACTGAATCTGCCAAGTGCCCAGTCTAGCTTCCACGTCAAATTTTCTCAACTTCTAGCTTTTTTGGCGAGTTTGGTATAATAAAAGTCTGATTATTAATTAGAATAGTTGAACTGTAACTTGCAATTATCCCCCTTAATTGGCAACTTGCTGCTACCTAGTGAGAAACTTGTCATGCTGCATGTGAAAAGCAGAAAAGATGGGTGTTGAAGCCATTGTGGAGATAAGTCTCACCAGATTTCTCATGATTCTACTACACATTTCCCTACAGCCCATATTATTCAGAGCACCCCACCACACCGCACCCCCCCCGCCCGCCCCCCCCTCCCCCACCCGCCGCGCCGCCCCCGCGCCGCTCCCCTCCCCCAGCCGCGCCGCTTCCCCCCCAGCCGCGCCCCCCGCGCCGCTCCCGAAGAAGACTCCATCCAGAATGTCTACTCTCGCATACTGGTCATTAAATGATTTCTTTCAGCTTACCATGCCATCCCATTGAGTAGGGAAAAGAGACCTCAAATAGATTGTCATATTTTGTCAAAAGTCTTTTCATTATAGAAGCAAGGCCTAAAAAAAAAATCAAATGAAAGTAATTAGTTCATTACTTGAAAATGAAAGTAAATGAAAGTAACAATAAAAAAAGTTCCACCTTCAACATTTTAATATGAAAAAAGTAAAATCCTGCACAAATCATTTGCAGAACACTTTACCTCAAATCAAATAATTTCATTTGCAATCCCTAAATTTAACTGTTATCAATTATTTTAATTGAATCATTGAGTACAAAATATTAAATTATGCCCAGTTAAACGCGATGAGAATCACGGTATCTTCACAGACCAACTTGAAGGTGACCATGATTCCTTTGCACATGCGCCTATTTGTCATGTAATAGGTTAAGGGCTGTTTAACAGCATGTATAAAGAAGTGTGCTATCTACAACATAGGCATCACCACTGCATCCATATTAAAACTAGTTCTGTTAATTGGAGAGGCCAGGAATAGACAGAATTGTCTAAATATTAAAGCAAGAGTTCTTAACAGTCACATTACAATTAACTAAAATTAATGACTTGTTTAGTTAAACTGTTTAGTAATGAATTAGTTTACTTTACCCCAGTCCATGAGATAACACTGTCCTCATTAGGAGGTGGGAGGAAACACAGGCATAGTAGTATTCAGGCCATCAAGTCTGTTCCAACATTTATTATGCTCACGGATCATCAAACACCTAAATACCTTTTACCTACACTATCCCATCACCCTTTAAACCATTGGTAATCAGAAATCCATCAAGCTCTACTTTAATTACATCAAGTACTTACATTGCTCCCCATGGCGATACAATACGTTTAAACATGTTCTGAGTCAAGATGAACAAAGTACTTTGACAGCGAGGGTCACTGGTAGGCAGTAATTTTATGAGGAACTGTTTCAACCCTCTCGTTTGTTTTATGAGAAGTTCTTACTTTACAAGTGATGTTTTATGTAGACAAGAAATAAAAATAGTTTTCTTACTGTCTCTCTCTTTCTCAGATAAGTCTTGTAAACGAAGCACATGTCTTCTTGGAATAAGTAAAGTCTGAAAAGGCCACATAGCCCAGTATGGAACAACGACCAACCAGTCTTCGTTTTCAACCACAATACGTTCCTTCAAAGCCAAAGGAAAAGGGATTAAGGACACGTCTACTGCACTCAATCCACAGAATTACAGTTGGGTAGTCATAGGCCAATAATATTTTACTAACTTCACCAGGAACATTGAAGAATTATACCCATATGGGCATCTTGCGAGTTGAAAGGAAACTTAGCTTCAATAGAAATGTCATCACTTGCATAATAGTTTGTTATGACTGAGTATAAAACAGTGAGAAATAAACAGGTCAGGTTGTTGGATCTGCTTTTAGGTTTATGGCATCCTGTGCAACACATCCCAAGCAAAATTAAGTTTGGTCTAAGACTTAAATCAAAAGTACTACAGATGCTGTAAATCAGGAACAAAAACAAAGTTGCTGGAAAAGCTCAGCAGGTCTGGCAGCATCTGTGAAAGAGAAAACAGAGTTAAACGTTTTGGGTCCGGTGACCCTTCCTTAGACCCTTCCTCTGTTCTGAGGGAGGGTCACCAGACCCGAAACGTTAACTCTGTTTTCTCCTTCACAGATGCTGCCCAACCTGCTGAGCTTTTCCAGCAACTTTGTTTTTGGTCTAAGATTTCCTTGAAACAGGTCTTTAATTATTGGCCTTCAAATTAGGCCTAAGTGATCCCTGAAGAGAATGGGCTTTAGTAATGCATTCAGGGACTTGCAAAATTGTATGGTAATCTTATGATCTTTGCTCTTTTGTATAAATATTAAATACGCCTCTCACAATTTCCACTATTTTAACATCACACCTACCCCATTTAGTTTACTTTCTATCATTTACACTCAAGCCATATTCACAATTCCTGTCAGATTATGAAAGTCAAGTAAGGATCACTTCTGGTTCACTTTTAAAAATTGTTGCTACGCATACAATGAAAAAAAAATCCATGTTTGCAAATTGTCAGCTGAATTTCACAAATTATTGCTCACCATACATAGCCAGTGATGCCTACCTTCCGTCAAATAAATTTTAATCGATTTACTGCCACGGTACACAGGAACAGAGGCAATTTGAAAGTGTCTTTTAAAGAGAGGTGGGGTGGAAAAGATATTTAAAGGAGGGGATTTCATAGCTTAGAGAGAATTTTAAACAATTTCTAGTTACTCATAGGTCACATTATAATTGATAAGTTTGTCAAGGTCATAAACCAGGAGTTTCAGTTTTCATTCAATAGTATTTGATTCTGCCTTCAATGTTTGTATTTGTTAATATTCATATTATATATAGGACAGTCAATTTTCTTTATAATCACAATTTATCTTCTTGTATTGTGTCATTTCTATTTCAAAGAGTTTCTAAAAGCAGGTGCCATGTCAATTAACTGTACATATGAATAATATAACAGCCTCTCTTCTATTATAAGTCTTTTTCTCATGTTGTCCTTTTCTATCAGACTTTATATATTTCCTGTTCTATAAAAATAAATAATTACTGCAGCTTTTACTATTCATTCAACTAAGTTTACATGAGATAGATTTCAGCCTTTCAGGGCTGATACATAATAGGTATGACACACATGTTTGCTACTAAGAATAAAAAAGAGCATTTTTAAAATTGATTGGAAATATTAAATGTTTGAATGTAAAAACAATTTTGGTGTCCTTGTACTTTTTAATATTTATTTGTGGAATATGAGCATCACAAGCAAAGTCCACACATCTCATCCATTCTTAATGTCCTTGAGGAAGTGGTGGTGAGCTGACTACTTGAATCACAAAAGTTTATGTGGCGTTAATCCACCCATTGCACTGTTAGGAAAGGAATTCCAGGATTCTGACCCACAAAAACACAGAGGTGGCATGCGGCGCAGCAAACAATTAGCAAAGCAAATAGTACATTAGCCATTATGACAAGGAGGTTAGAGTGCAAGACTACAAGATTCTACATGTTAGGCTACTTAATAAGATAAGAGATCATGATTTTGGAGATTGTATATCAGTGTGGGTAACCAATTGGCTAAATAATAGAAGACAGAGTGAGGATAAGGGGACATTTTCAGAATGGCAACTTATAACTAGTGGAATGTCACAGTGATCAGTGCTGGGGCCACAATTATTTAAAATATATATTAACTACTTAGATGAGGGAAGTGAATGTATTATAGCCAAGTTTGCAGATGACACAAGAATAGGTGGGAAGGCAATTGGTGACGGTAACACAAAGTGTCTGCAGAGGGATACAGACAGCTTAAGTGAGTGGGCAAAGTCAAATTTGGCAGATGACATAAATACGGGAAAAGGAAAGGTTATGCATTTTGGCAGGAAGAAGTAGAGCTGAACAGTATTTAAATCGAGAATGACTGAGGGATATTTGGGAGTCCTTGTGCACAAATCACGAAAAGCTAACATACATGATCAGCAGATAACAAGGAAGACAAATAGTTGGTCTTTATTTCAAAGGGAATGGAATAGAAAAATAGGGAAGTTTTGTTAAAACTATACAATGTAGGACTTAGATCACACCTAGAATATTGTAAAGTTTCAGCCCCCTAAGAAGTAGAAAAGAAAAAATAAAATGGCACAAAGCTGGATGGGAGGGTGGACTTGTGTGGAGGATGCAGTGATGCTTCAATGTGATTTGGACAAACTGAGTGACTGGGCGAATGCAAGGCAGATGCAATATATGTGGGCAAATGTGAGATTATCCACTTTGGGAGCAGAAACAGGAAGGCAGATTATTATCTCAATGGCTATAGATTGACAGAGGGGAATGTGTAGTGAGGCCTGGGCGTCCTCATGTTGAAGTTCTTAAAGACAAGCATGCAGATATAGCGGCAATCAAGAAGGCAAATGGCATGTTGGCCTTCATAGCGAGAGGATTTGAGTGCAGGAGCAGGGATACCTTGCTGCAATTATACAGGGCCCTGGTGAGACCAAACCAGGAATACTGTGTGCAGTTTTGGCCTCCTTATCTGAGAAAGCATGTTCTTGCTTTGGAATGAGTGCAGCGAAGGTTTGGTCGAATGATTCCTGGGGTGACGGAACTGATGGTTGAGGAAAGGTTAAATCAGTTAGGATTATATTTGCTGGAGTTCAGGGAATGAGGGCGGATATCATAGAAACTTATAAAATTCTAACTGGACTAATTGGGTAGATGCAGGAAAGATGTTCCCAATGGCAAAAGAGGACCAGAACCAGGGTCACAGTCTAAGGATATGGAGAAAACTATTTATGACTGAGATGAAGAGAATTTTTTTTTCACCCAGAGAGTGGTGAGTCTAAGGAATTCATTACCACATAAAGCAGACAAAGCCAAAACATTGTATGATTTCAAGAAGTTGTTGGATATAGCACTAATGGGATCAAAGGATAAGGAGGAAAAGCAAGAACAGGCTTTTGAGTTGAATGAACAGTTATAATCATAATGAATGGTGGAGTAAGCTCAAAAGGGTTGAAATGGCCTCTTTCTATACTTTTTTTCTATGCTTCTAAAACACAAAGAACTGGTCGGCTCACATGCTTCAAATTCAATGAATTCAAAGCAATTAAAGTACCATTTTGTAAGGAGTCTTTGCATGAAAAATTGTGATTATAAATACTATAACAATTGAGCTATAAATCTGCAGCTAGACTCCGACTTCTTTTCCATCCAAATACTGCCCTTAAGTGACAAAATCAGAAACCTCCATTATAGATTCCACAAGTACACTGACAGCTAGCTGTACCTCAGCACTGGATCGCTCAACCCCTGCAATATTTAGGCTCAGAGATTTTACAGTGCAGGCGAAGGAAATTCAGCCCATAATGTCAACACTGGTTATTAAACATCTATCTATTCTAATCCCGTTTTCCAGCAGATAGTACATAACCTTGTATCTGAGGACCAGGATATTAAACCTAAGAACAATACCTGGTCTACCAGACAGTGCTTCTGACCCTGCTTCAGGTACCTCAACGCACTGATAAAGTACTGATACTGATAAACTGCTCCATGTTTAGATGAAAAGAGAGGACAGCTGCCAACAGCAGCATCCTCTCCCAAGACAACTCAGCTCCACTGGTGGGACATGTTTTTAATATAACTGACACCAGAATCCAGAAGCAAAGTTCTACTCACAGCTTGAAATCATGGCAGGAAACTCCTAGGTGTTAGCAGAAAAGTTTTAGGAATGTCTCAAAGCATCCCCGAAAAGCTCAAATGTGACTAATGACTTACGTGCAATTCTGACTTGTGACCTTCGTTATTGGAAGGGTCCATTTCACCCTGATCCTATCCCACAAAACAAAGACTGTGGTGTCAGAGCCACATCCGTGTCTCCATGTGAGGCTCAACTGCACAGAAAGTGAGGAAGAAGAGTGGAACATTAGTTAGAGGAACAGACAGGCATTTCTGTGGTCATAGATGTAGTTCCAAGTCAGCTCCCTGGTACCAGGGACAAAGATGTCATACTGAGGCTGCAGGACATTCTTTTGGGGAGAATGATCAGCCAGACCTTGTGGTGCATGTTAGTACCAAAATACAGGAAGGGGGCTGAGGTCCCTATAAGCAGATTTTAGGGAGCTCAGAAAATGAGAAAGCAGGCCCTTAAAAGCATTAATATCAGTATTATCCTCATTTTCCTGTAGTGGAGAGCAGATTTCTGTAGCATTGGAACCATTTCTGCTGTAAGTGCGACCCGTACAAGACGGACAGGTTGCATTTTATAGGTCAGGGAATAATATCCTCACAGGAAGATTTGTTGTTACCACTGGGAAGGGTTTTAACTAGATTGGCAGGGAACGAACAGGGAATGGGAGGGAACTTGGAGTGGAGGGAAGACAAACCGGTAAAAAGAAGTAGAAAAGTAATAAATGAAGTTAGAAGACAAATGAAGTAAATGAAGTTTCAAATAGATTTGAAATGCAAAAGGTATTGGACTCTGGGTAATCTAAGATGGAGGATGGGAAAAAAATTGTGACTGTAAGAGCTGCTCCTTTTTTTGGAGGTATTTTCACTGTTTAGATTTTCACTGATTTCCTTGAATTCTAGGAGCAGTAATTACTGTTTTATATACTGTTGCATTGTTTGGGAACTTTAGGGGAGAAAAAGATCAAAACACCAGCACTTTAAAAAACGGAGGAAGACAGACAAAGGTACTGACCACATGGGAAGTGAATCAAACAGAGAAATAAACCTACACTGCTGTCTGACCCAGAAGTGAATCTGCACAGCTGACTGTTCTGCTATTTGATTTCATTGGAGATGAAATTGGACATTGGAGTTCATCTAAGAAAAAATGTAACAAACAATAAAATTTAAAACCCATCTTGGAGAAACCTGTGTGAGAAAGCTCACAGCAAGGGAGCAGCTAAGTGGATTTTAAAAAGTGTAACCTTTACTGTTCCTTTTCGTAAATCTACAATAGTGAGTAGAGTGAGTTCTTTTTTGATTATATGTTTTATTGAGATCAGTCTCTTAAGTAAACTTTAAAAATATAAAACATAGGTACTAAGTTAGCCTGGCACAGTGCTTTTTAGATCAGTAAGGCTGTGCTATTTTCTAGGCCTACAGATTGTTTAGGTGCAAAGACAGCTTTTAGTAAAGTGATGTGCTCTTCCTGTCGGAAGTGAGAGATTAGGGAAAGTTTCCATGTTACTGATGTTTATGTCTGCAGGAAGTGTGTGTGGTTGTGAATCCTATCAGATCGCTTGGATTGACTAGAACTGTACAGAAAATTCCAAATGCGGCCTAACTGAAGTTCTATACAGCTGCAACATGACTTGCCATTTTTATGCTCTGTGCCTGAATAATGAAGGCAAGCCATCTGCCTTTGTGACCATCTTATCTACTTGTGTTACCACTCTTAGGGACCTGTACACCTACATCTATCTGTAGGCTTCTTTGGGCTCTGCATTGGACCTTCCAAAATGCATCACCTTATGTATGTTCGGATTAAATTCCATCCGCCATTTCTCTGCCCAAGTCTCCAACCTATATCCTGCTTCATCATCTGGCAATCTTCCTCACTACTCGCAGCTTCGTCATTCTTTGTGTCATTCACAAATTTACAATCAGACTACCTACATTCTTCTCCAAATTATTTATTCTTATCACAAATAACAGGAGTCCTAACACTGATCCCTGTGGAACACCAAGACCTCCAGTCAGACAAACACCCTTCTACCAATGCTCTTCATCTTCTGCAACTGAGCCAGTTTTGTATCCATCATACCAGCTCACTGCAGATCCCACGTGACTTCACCCTTTACATCAGACTGTCATGATAAACATTGTCAAGATCTTGATAAAGTCCACATAGACAACATCCACTGCCATGCCCTCGATCATGTTTGTCACTTCCTCAAAAACCTCAAATTTGAGACGCAAGACCTCCTTACACAAAGCCATGCTACGTATCGCTAACAAGTACATATTTTTCCACGTGTAAGTAAATCCCATCCCTGGTAATTGTTTCTAATAATTTCCCCACCACTGATAAAAGGCTGTGATTTCCTGGATTATCCCTGTTGCCTGTCTTAAACAAAAGAATAAAGTTGGCTATTGTCCAGTTTCTGGAACCTCTCCTGTGATTAGAGAGGGTACAAAGGTTTCTTACAAGGCCCCAGCAATTTCTTCACCTCCCTCCCTCAGCATTCAGGGATAGATCCCCACCAAGTCCAGGGGACTTGTCCAGCTTAATGATTTTCAAAACACCGAATACCTCCTTTTTTATATTGGGATGCCCCAGAATATCAACATACTCCTCTCTAAACTCACCACCCTTTTGAGAATACTGATGCAGGGTAGCTATTCAGGACCTCATCCACTTCTTCCAGCTCAATGCATAAATTGCCTCCTTTGTCCTTGAGTGGACCTACCCTTTCTCTAACTACTCTCTTACACCTTATATACATATAAAACGTCTTGGGATTTTCCTTAACCCTTCTACACCAAGGACATTTATGGCCCCTTTTAAGCCTCCTAACTGCTTGTTTAAGTCGGGAAAGGGAGTAGTGCATAATAAGGGATAAGGTCACTAGGGAGAAAGGCTTTTAGATTAAAAAATCCAGATGTAGAATTAGTTTAAATTGAGTCAAAAGACAAAAGTGGGAAGCAAATATTGACGGGAGTTGCAGATCAGTCATTTAAGAACCCATTGTACTGAAGTGGAGGAAGTCACTTTCTGATCACTAGGCACAGTCTAAGTTGACTATTTGAGCACTTTTCAAGCTGAGCTCACATCTGTCTCATACCGTAAACCTCAGCTCATACACATTCAGACCGACCCTAAGTCCCATTCACTACAGCTTGCTGACCTACAGAGGCTCCATGTACAGCAATGCCACAAATTTAAATTTCTTGCCTTTTTGTTCAAATCTCTCCAAGGTTTGGTACTTGTCTATCTCTGCAACCCCCTCTGACCACATAATCTTTATGAGAATGCCACATCCCTCCAATCCCAACCTCTCGGGCTCCTTTGTAGTTCCAAAAGTGCACAGATTTTCAACCATCTTGGCACTACACTCTGGAATTCCCTCTTAACCTCTCCTATTCATTTACCTCCTTTCACAACGTCTTTTTTAAAACTTGCATTTTTTTGTCACCAGTTATAAATCACCTTGTGTGGCTCACTGACAAATTCTGTCTTGACAACACTTCTGTAGAATAATCTTCGGACATTTCACTACATTACATATAAGCTAATAGATAACATAGGGTGGAGCTGGAGGAACACAGCAGGGCAGGCAGCATCAGACGAACAGGAAAGCTGACGTTTCGGGTTGGGATGTAAGCTGTTGCTGGTGATACAAAACTAAAGAGTGTACTTTCCCTTTTGCACTCAGCCATGGGTACAGAAATAAATGGACCATTCTGCAAACAGCAGAATTGGGAAACAACTCAACAATACATAACGAATGACATTCAATCTCTCTAGTACTAGAACAACATCACAAATCAAATTGCAACATTCTTCTGAGTGGGTAAAAATAAATAAACAGCTTAAAATAGTTTTACTGTTGTAAATGGAGGGGACAGAACATGCTTGAGCACTATAAAAAGCTCTCTCAGGAACATTAGCTCTCAAATAAAAGCAAAATATTGTGGATGCTGGCAATTTGAAACAAACACAGAATGCTAGAGAAACTCAACAGGTTTGGCAGCATCTATAGAGAGTTAATGTTTCAAGTCCAGTATTACTCTTCTTAAATTAACTGATTTCCTATGCAGCAGGTTAAATTTCTTGCACAGGTGCACAAAAGGCAGGACATTTTTCAGTTGCTTCTATCAAAAGCAAATATTTGAAGAAAATTAGTTTCAGCCATGTAATAATCATAGCAGTACATACATCAAAAGTGACTCCTAGTTCCCACTGCATTGCAATTTTTTAAAAGAAAAATCACTGACCACAGTACAAACCCATGAAAATTAAAAAGTGATGCAAAAATCAAGGATCAAATTAATTATTATTAAAAGTAATGATTTTTAGGTAACCATGATGGAAGTGCACAAGTAAAAGCATAACTTGACCTCTATGCTCTCCATGAAAAATTTTTAAGATACTGTCTAAAAGATAAACATGAACTCAGACAGGAACTTCAACCAAGTCGTCTCTGCAACAGAGTTTATGACACTGGAGCTAATTCTTTGTTGGAAATTGCTTTTCAAAATACACTAAGATAATATTGCTTGAACTAACTTATCCTTTGGGCTTTAAAATTATATTCATTCAGAAAAAGTTAAAACATATTTATATTTCAAAACAATTTTCAACATTCATAATTTTGGAAATGTACAGAATTGAAGAGTGACACCAAACAGCAGTATCAATACGTGAGTGTGTGAGAGAGAGAGAGAACATGAGACGCAGAGTGTGAGAGTATCTGTTTGTTTCTTTGTTTGTGGGGCGGGGGGGGTTGTGGTTAAGGCATACATATGTTAATTGAGCACAAAAATATGGGTGCCGTCAGTAAATATAGAACATAGAACATGACAGCGCAGTACAGGCCCTTCGGCCCTCAATGTTGCGCCGACCTGCGAAACCAATCTGAAGTCCAAATAACCTACACTATTCCATTATAATCCATATGTTTATCCAATGACCATTTAAAGATCGTTAAAGATGGCGAGTCTACTACTGTTGCAGGCAGGGCATTCCACGGTCTTACTACTCCGAGTAAGCTTTAAATTGAGGGATGATAGATATATACCCTTGTGCGAGCCATCACCATCTGAGGAAAATGACTCTCACAGTCCACCCTATCTAATCCACTGATCATCTTGTATGTCTCTATTAAGTCACCTCTTAACCTTTTTCTTTCCAATGAAAATAGCCTCAAGTGCCTCAGCCTTTCCTCATAAGACCTTCCCTCCATACCAGGCAACACCCTGATAAATCTCCTCTGCACCCTTTCCAATGCTTCCACATCCTTCCTGTAATGGGGCAACCAGAACTGCACGCAATACTCCAAGTGCGGCCGCACCAGAGTTTTGTACGGCTGCAACATGACCTCACGGCTCCGAAACTCAATCCCTCTGTCAATAAAACCTAACACCCCGTATGCTTTCTTAATAACCCTATCAACCTGGGTGGCAACTTTCAGGGATCTATGCACATGGACACCGAGATCTCTCTGCTCGTCCACACTACCAAGAATCTTACCATTAGCCCAGTATTCTGTATTCCTGTTACTCCTTCCAAAGTGAATCACCTCACACTTTTCCCCATTAAACTCCATTTGCCACCTCTCAGCCCAGTTCTGCAGCTTATCTATGTCCCTCTGTAACCTGCAACATCCTTTCGCACTATCCACAACTCCCAACTTCAGTGTCATCCGCAAATTTATTAACCCATCCTTCTACGCCCTCATCCAGGTCATTTATAAAAATGACAAACAGCAGTGGCCCCAAAACAGATCCTTCCGGTACACCACTAGTAACTGAACTCCAGGATGAACATTTCCCATCAACCTCCACCCTCTGTCTTCTTACAGCTAGCCAACTTCTGATCCAAACCGCTAAATCACCCTCAATCCCATGCCTCCGTATTTTCTGCAATAGCCCACCATGGGAACCTTATCAAACACTTTACTGAAATCCGTACACAACACATCAACCGCTTTACCCTCATCTACCTGTTTAGTCACCTTCTCAAAGAACTCAATAAGATTTGTGAGGCACGACCTACCTTTCACAAAACCATGTTAACTATCCCCAATCAAATTATTCCTTTCTAGATGATTATAAATCCTATCTCTTATAATCCTTTCCAACACTTTACCCACAACCGAAGTAAGGCTCACTGGTCCATGATTACCAGGGTTGTCTCTACTCCCCTTCTTGAACAAGGGGACAACATTTGCTATCCTCCAGTCTTCTGGCACTATTCCTGTAGACAATGACGACATAAAGATCAAAGCCAAAGGCTCTGTAATCTCCTCCCGAGCGTCCCAGAGAATCCGAGGATAAATCCCATCCGGCCCAGGGGACTTATCTATTTTCACATTTTCCAGAATTGCTAACACCTCCTCCTTATGAACCTCAATCCCGTCTAGTCTAATAGCCTGTATCTCAGTATTCTCCTTGACAACATTATCTTTTTCATGTGTGAATACTGACGAAAATACTCATTTAGAGCCTCTCCTATCTCTTCGGACACCACGCACAACTTCCCACTACTGTCCTTGACTGGCCCTAATCTTACTCTGGTTTTATTCCTGACATACCTATAGAAAGCTTTAGGGTTTTCCTTGATCCTACCTGCCAAAGACTTCTCATGTCCCCTCCTGGCTATTCTTAGCTCTCTCTTTAGATCCTTCCGGGCTAACTTGTTACTCTCAAGCGCCCTAACTGAGCCTTCACGCCTCATCTTTACATAAGCCCACTTCTTCCTCTTGACAAGAGATTCAACTTCTTTAGTAAACCACGGTTCCCTCGTTCGACCACTTCCTCCCTGTCTGACAGGTACATACTTATCAAGGACACGCAATTGCTGTTCCTTGAACAAGCTCCACATTTCAATTGTGCCCAGCCCCTGCAGTTTCCTTCTCCATCCTATGCATCCTAAATCTTGCCTAATCGCCTCATAATTGCCTTTCCCCCAGCTATAACTCTTGCCCTGCGGAATATACCTATCCCTTTCCATCGCTAAAGTAAATGTAACCGAATTGTGGTCACTATCACCAAAGTGCTCACCTACCTCCAAATCTAACACCTGGCCTGGTTCATTACCCAGTACCAAATCCAATGTGGCATCGACTCTTGTTGGCCTATCTACATACTGTGTCAAGAAACTCTCCTGCACACATGGGACAAAAACTGACCCATCTAAAGTACTCAAACTATAGCGTTTCCAGTCAATATTTGGGAAGTTAAAGTCCCCTATAACAACTACCTTGTTACTTTTGCTCCTATCCAGAATCATCTTTGCAATCCTTTTGTCTACATCTCTGAACTTTTCGGAGGCCTACAGAAAACTCCCAACAGGGTGACCTCTCCTTTCCTGTTTCTAACCTCAGTGCATACTACCTCAGTAGACGAGTCCTCATCAAATGTCCTTTCTGCCACCGTAATACTGTCCTTGACTAACAATGCCACACCTCCCCCTCTTTTACCACCTTCCCTGATCTTACTGAAACATCTAAACACCGGAACCTGCAACAACCATTCCTGTCCCTGCTCTATCCATGTCTCCGAAATGGCCACAACATTGAAGTCCCAGGTACCAACCCGTGCTGCAAGTTCACCCACCTTATTCCGGATGCTCCTGGTGTTGAAGTAGACACACTTCAAACCACCTTCCTGCCTGCCGGTACACTGCTGCGACCTTGAAACCTTATACGTGACCTCACTACTCTCAACCTCCTGTACACTGGAGCTACAATTCAGGCTGCCATCCCCCTCCTGAATTAGTTTAAACCCTCCCGAAGAGCATTAGCAAATTTCCCCCCCAGGATATTGGTACCCCTCTGGTTCAGGTGCAGACTATCCCGTTTGTAGAGGTCCCACCTACCACAGAATGAGCCCCAATTATCCAGGTATCTGAATCCCTCCCTCCTGCACCATCCCTGTAGCCACGTGTTCAACTGCTCTCTCTTCTTATTGCTCACCTTGCTAGCACATGGCACGGGTAACAAACCAGAGATAACAACTCTGTTTGTTCTAGTCTAAGCTTCCACCCTAGCTCTTTGAATTTCTGCCTTACATCCCCATCCCTTTTCCTACCTATGTCGTTGGTGCCTATGCGTTGGTGCCTATGTGGACCACAACTTGGGGCTGCGCCCCCTCCCCCTTCAGCATCCCGAAAACATGATCCGAGGCATCATGGACCCTGGCACCTGGGAGACAACACACCAACTGCGAGTCTCTCTCGTTCCCACAGAATGTCCTATCTGTCCCCCTAACTATGGAGTCCCCAATGACTAATGCTCTCCTCCTCTCCCCGCTTCCCTTCTGAGCAACAGGGACAGACTCTGTGCCAGAGACCTGTACCCCATGGCTTCCCCCTGGTAAGTCATCCCCCCTAACAGTATCCAAAACAGTATACTTGTTATTGAGGGGAACGGCCACAGGGGATCCCTGCACTGTCTACCAGTTCCCTTTCCGTCCCCTGACTGTAACCCATCTACCTTTTTCCTGTACCTGATGTGTGATTACCTCCCTGTAACTCCTCTCAATCACCCCCTCAGCCTCCCGAATGTTCCGAAGTTCATCCAGCTCCAGTTCCCTAACGCGGTTTCCGAGGAGCTGGAGTTGGGTGCACTTCCCGCAGATGAAGTCAGTGGGGACACTAGCGGTGACCCTTACCTTCCACATTCTACAGGAGGATAACGCAACTGCCCTAACATCCATTCCCACTGTTCTGAATTCCCAAACGGACTATTGAAAAAAAACTAGTAACCTTAGCAAACTGGCACTCAGAACCTTTTTTATGGTTAGAGGAGGAAGATGGGTGGGAGACACTACTTAAGTAGTGTTTCGGGTAAAGCAACCGCCCAAATATATTAGATAACAAGGTGTAGACCTTGGGTCTAGGCCCGAAACGTCAAGCTTTCCTGCTCCTATGCTGCTGTTTGGCCTGCTGTGTTCATCCAGCTCTACACCTTGTTAGCTCAGATTCTCCAGCATCTGCAGTTCCTACTATCACCCAAATACATTACCTCACTTACTCAGCCGTCCCTTGTCCACTCCTGCTCAGCGTGCGCTCCGCCTATTCACGAGGATTTTAACGTTTTTAAAAGATTAAACTTACCTTCCCAGCAGCCCCCTGGTCCTCGCTCTCACTGCTCCAGCTGCTGCTGCAAAAATGGAGCTTTCTTTTTCTTTTAATTAAAAACTTTATGACATAATAAAGCTTCACAATAATTGGAATATTAAAACATGATCTAGAAAACAATGTTAGGGGATCAGAAGTTATTTAACTAACACTGTCGCTCAACGTGTTGTGAAATGGTTGTCAACCCACCCTCAAAGGATAGTCCATCAGTTTCCTTCAAAAATAGAGTTGTCCCAAATAATGAAAATCCATTTTCAATCATCTTATTCAGAATCACTTAAACAGCAAAATAATTGCACTGTAGCCCTCCTTTAAGAACTATTAAAATATATATGCCTGGGCCCAAAATATTTACTCATATCCCTAAATAACGCACAATGGAGATGTCACAAGAAATTTTCATCACATGATGAACCAATGCAAGAATAGTAAATAAAAACATGTTTGCTTTGAAGTTTTATCAATTAAATAAAAAATGTCAAGATGTTAGAGGAAAATTGGCAATTGTCCTTAAAAAGGAAAAGAGAAACAAAAAGATGCAATCAGCACATTGTGTTTCTGCTGATAAGAAATTCATCAACATCCTTAACGTGTTAGAAGGAAGGCATCAGCTGTACTATTTCAAACAGAACCATTGGTAAATGGCTCTCAGTTTAAAATCAAGAACTTAATACAATCCAGTAAGATAAGCGATCAAAAGTAGAAAGCAGTCTGCATGCATTTGCTGTCAGCAGAGTTGGTATTTTCCAGTATCTGAGGGTCAAACAGGTTACAATGCACTGATTTACGATGGGGTTTGTTTCTCATCTCAACGTACGTTCTTTGGTAGTTTCTGACAACTTAAAGACCATTACACATTTCATAGATTGGGACAAAAATTAAATTCCTCTGTACAAAAAATTAAGTTTACTTTTTCCAATGCATGCTGCTGAAAGCCAGAATATTTCTTGACTCAGATATCCTGCTTCATCCATCTCTAGGCATGGAAGCTATTAAGAATAAGGGCAGCTCCTTACATTTTTTTGACAGTGCCAGTTCTGGCACATTTCATTAAAGTTTTCTTGCCAGGAGGCCGAATGAGATCTTTCACCTTAACTCATCAAATGTACCTCATTATCAAGCTAGCCTGCTGCCAGTGCCCTCTCACTCTGGGTCCCCACCTGCCCTATGCACATCAGGCTGCATACGGACATCTTTCCCCACCAGCTCTGGGCACGTGAGGTGACCATTCAGCTACGGTCATACACTGTCCACCACTTGAAACCAGGGTGCTCCTGACCATGAATGAACCCTTCTCCTGCATTATCCAGTTCCCTTTCATACTTTTATCATATTCCCTCCCTTACAGATTCAGTTGCCCCACTTCAGAATTGTTACCTTCACCCAGCCTGAATAGATCAGAATATAGAATATCGAATATAGAACAGTACAGCACAGTACAGGCCCTTCGGCCCATGATGTTGTGCCAAACTTCTACCCTAAACCTAAGGTCTATCTAACCTTCACCCCTACCTTATACTATCATCCATATGCCTATCTAATAGCCGCTTAAATGCCCCTAATGAGGCCGACACCACTACCTTCTCTGGCAATGCATTCCACGCCCTGACCACTCTGAGTAAAGAAGCTACCTCTGACGTCTCCACTATATCTACCTCCACTCACTTTAAAACTATGCCCCCTTGTAATAGCTACCTCCACCCTAGGTAAAAGTCTCTGACTGTCTACTCTATCTATACCTCTGATCATTTGTACACCTCTATCAAGTCACCTCTCAGCCTTTGTTGTTCTAAAGAGAAAAGCCCTAGCTCTCTCAACCTTTCCTCATAAGACCTTCCCTCCATTTCAGGCCACATCCTGGTAAATCTCCTCTCCATTCCAGGCGACATCCTGGTAAATCTCCTCTGCACCTTTTCCAATACTTCCACATCTTTCCTGTAATGAGGCGACCAGAACTGGACACAATACTCCAGATATGGCCAAACCAGGCTTTTGTATAGCTGGAGCATGATTTCACGGCTCTTGAACTCAATCCCTCTACTAATTAAAGCTAACACACCGTACGCCTTCTTCACAACTCTATCCAGCTGGGTGGCAGTTTTCAGGGAACTGTGAACATGAACCCCAAGATCCCTCTGCTCCTCCACACTACCAAGAATCTTTCCGTTAACCCTGTATTCTGCTTTCAAGTTTGTCCTTCCAAAACGAATCACCTCACACTTTTCAGGGTTAAACTCCAACTGCCACTTCTCAGCCCAGCTCTGCATTCTATCAATGTCCCTTTGTAACCTAATTACGAAGGCTCCTTCCCATGACAGTGGTCCCCTTGTCTTCCTCACCCTGCTGTCCCCTGGTTTCTCTGGACTGACCTTACAGACTGACCACGGCCCAACCTCTTGAGACACCTAACTGCACAGCTCCAGATAAGAAGTACCCAAACACCTATCTGATGGTTGCATTACTCTAAAGTCCAGTCCCTACTCAGCCAAAGAACTAACCATAATCCACTCGCCGTGCAGAGGCATGGAGCCCCGGCCGAGAACACCCTGACCGAACAGGCGAGGGTGGGCAATCCCTTGTACTGGTATCGAACACTGCCCTTGACTTGCTGTGCTGGGACCCCCTGACTGATAGGTGCCACCTGGTGGATTTTGGTGACAACTACTTTCCTAAGATTGAGACGCGCAACAAATAAGCAGCCATATGCTCTGTTTGCCATGTAAGCTGTTGCCATGTGTTGACGGTGCGAGATTGACTTAGCATGGTATTGTACAGCAAGACGTAGACCCATTTGACTCTGGGCCGCAAAGGCAAGCAGTGTGATTGTATGATTGTACTATTAAGCATAGAAAAGCAAGACAAGGATGATGTGAGCATACAGGTAGACGCAAAGTGACTGAGTGCAAAGACAGCAAATGAGCAGCCCTGAGATGCAGCCTAATCCAATCTGTGATCTGAGCGGATGTCTCTCTGTACAAAGTGTCTTAGCAGCAGCCTTTCAATATTAGTTGCTCATGTGCCCTGCAATACAGACCTGTGCTTCCTATGCGTCCTGCAAGTAGATTGGAGAGCTACCATCAGACAGCACAGTGGCTTAGTGGTTAGCACTGCTGCCTCACAGCGCCAGGGACTCTGGTTCGATTCCAGCCTCGGATTACTATCTGTGTCGAGTTTGCACGTTCTCCTAGTGTCTGCATCGGCTTCCTCCGGGTGCTCCAGTTTCCTCCCATAGTTCAAAGTTGCGCAGGTTAGGTGGACTGGCCATGCTAAATTGCCCATATAGTGTCCAGGGATGTGCAAGCGAGGTGTATTAGCCATGGGTAATGCAGGGTTACAGGGATAGGGTGAGTCTGGGTTGGATGCTCTTTGATTAATCGGTGTAAACTCAATGGGCTGAGTGATCTGCTTCCATGCTGTATGAATTCAATGAAGATCCTGAGAGGTTGGCAAATATTAGTTGCCAATGTCCGTGGATAAGGGATGCATGCAGCTAGAGACCATGGTCCATGCCCTGAGATGCTGTCGTGTGCTGAGTAACAGGGAGGCTGTTCATTGGGTCAGCTGACTTTGTGTTGAGAATTCTCCGTGTCTAGTTTACTCATGGTGGGTAATAGGATTAAAGCTGCATTTTAAGCTGAGATGTGCAGTTAATAAGGTCATCAAAATCCTAGAACTCCCTCCCTTCACCAGTCAGCAATATCCATGTCCAAGTGAATGAGAAAACACGCAATAAAAGTTCCTGAATAGGCAACGAACTGACTGTTACAGCTTTTTGGGATAGTGTGATGGAAATCAAGCCCCACTATTCCCAGAGGCATCACAAAAAATTTAATCGCCTTTTAGACCCAGGTTGACAGAGAGAATGGACCAGCTTTCTGTGCTCAATAAGAATTACTATCTATCTGTTACAATTAAATAGATTCCAGAACAATTATGAACCACTGACATACAACTGGAATTAACTCCATATAATACACTCCCTCCACACATTTACAGATATTCACAAAAATAGTGTTACAGGTGGAGGGAAAGACGGGAAAGACAGTTTGAAAGTTATTATCCACATGGTTCATTAAGATGATCCTGATGTTCCTGATGTTCCTCTATCTTCTGCCTCCAAATGCTTTTAGTTGTTTGCAGGAGGAATAGGGCAGTTGGTTCATAACTTATAAATTCTGAGACTTACTGGCTGAAAGCCACAGTTTACAATAACTGATAATGGGGAAACAGAGGTCTTGGGAGCTACCTAGGAGCCAATCAAATAGTGTTTGGCAGGCAGAAAGTCTTTGTCATCAACAGCTAGTCACCACTCCACAGAACAATCAGTGACTTAATCATCGGAGACAGACGGTAGCAGTGGAAGGATGCGTTTCAGAATGGAGGGTGTGACTAGTGGTGTTCCACAGGGATCAGTGTTGGGACTTCTGCTGTTCGTGACCTACATAAATAGTCCGGAGGATAATATTGCTGGTCTAATGAATAAGTTTGCGGATGATACAAAAATTGGTGAAGTTGCAGATAGTGAGGAGAATTGTCAGGGAATACAGCTGGATATAGATCAGTTGGAAGTATGGGCAGAAAAATGGCAGATGGAGTGTAATTCGGACAAATGTGAGGTGATGCATTTTGGAAGGTCAAGACAGGTGGAAATTATACAGTTAATGGCAGAACCCTTAGGAGTATTGATATGCAGAGAGATCTAGTATGCAGGATTACAGATCACTTAAGATGGCAGCACAGGTAGATAAGGTAGTAAAAAGACCTATGGGCATGCTCACCTTCATTGGAAGGGGCATTGAGTACAAGGATAGACAAGTCATGCTGCAGCTTTATAAAACTTTGGTTAGGCCACACTTGCAATATCCTGTACAGTTCTGCTCACCACACTACCAGAACGATGTGGATGCTTTGGAGAGGGTACAGAAAATGTTTACCAGGATATTGCCTGGTATGGGGGATTTTAGCTATGAAGAAAGTTTGGATAGACTGGGTTTGTTTTCACTGGAACGTAGGAGGTTGGGGGAGGGCGATCTGATAGAAGTTTATAAGATTATGAATGGCATGAATAGAGTGGAAAGCATGAGGATTTTTCGCAGGATAGAGGAGTCAGTTACTAAGGGTCACAGGTTCAACATGCAAGGGGGAAAATTTAAAAGAGATGTGCGATGCAGGTTATTCACACAAAGGGTGGTGAGTGCCTGGAACACATTGCCAGAGATGGTGGTGGAAGCAAACACAACAGCAGCAGTCAAGGAGCACCTGGACGAATACATGTTAGGAAGGGAATGGAGGGATATGGATTCTGTAATTTAAAACTGTTTTAGGATAGAAGGACGAAATGTGTCGGCACACGTTTGGAGGGCCAAAGGGCCTGTTCCTGTGCTGTACTGTTCTTTGTTCTTTGACCTGTTACTCACCAAATCTCCCCACCCCTGGCTCCCACTGCTTAAACTAAAAGCAGTATAAATAACACTTACAATAATTGTTCGGTAACTTCCTTTTAAAAAATGCATAATTTATTCCACAAACCTTGGTTTTTTAAAATAGACCTTTTCCCTTTTCAGTCCACAATGAAAAGATACAGGAAAACTGTCTTTAATACCCCTCAGTGGCAGGAATCTCACCACAACACCCAGGAAGATTGCTCCTGATGTTGAGATAGGTCGTATCATTCCTCTCATGATTCTGCCAACATTTCTCCCCTATTACCCACATCATTCACGTTCCCGATAAGATTCCATCCTAAGTCTAAGGCCATAAGACATAGGACCATAAGTAGGCTATTCAGACATTGGGTCTGTTCCGTCATTCAATGAGATCGTAGCTGATCTGATAATCCTCAAATCCGCTTTCCTGCCTCTTCCTATAACCATTGATAACTTGACTGATTAAAAGTCTGTCCATTTCAGCCTGGAATATATTTAATGGCCCTGTCTTGACTGTCCTCTTTTTTTGCTGTTAATTCATGGGAAGAGGACAACATTTATTGTCCATCCCCAATGGCCCAGAGGGCAGTTAAGAGTCAACACATACGGATCAAAAGTCACATGTAGGTCAGGTCAGGTAAGGGCAAAAGTTTACTTCCCTAAGGGACATTAATGAACAAGATGGGATTTTCCCGATAATTGACAATGAATGCATGGTCATCACTAGACTCAATTCCAAATTTTTATTGAATTGAAATTTCACCATCTGCCAGGATGTGATTCGAACCCAGGTCACCAGAACGTTATCTGGGCCTCTGCGTTAACAGTCCATTGATAAGCCCCATCTCTCTGTTAAATATACAAATTCTTATTCAAAGGACCCTCTGGTCTTAGGAGATGACCTGTCTTCATCAATCCTGTTACGTTACCAAAGAATCTTGTGCATGTCAATAAGGTTGCCTTTCATTGTTCTAAATTCCAATAAGTACCAGCCCAAACTACTCAACCTCTCCATAAAAGGCAGTTACCCTATACACATTGAAGCCTAGTGAACATTCACTGGACTGCCTCCAATGGCAGCATACCTTTCTTTAGATAAGGAGCCCAAAACTGTTCATAGTATTTCAACAGCAGGTGTGTGTATTATCTAGAAGGCAAGATGCACTGCAGAAATTCACCAAACATCCCTCAAGAAGACCTTCCAAACCCATGATGAGTTCTAACTAAGACGACAAGGGCAACAGATACATGGGAACACCAGCACCTCCTAGCCACTCATCATTGTGGCTTGGAAATATATTGCCATTCTATCAATGTCACTGGGTCAAAAGCCTGGAATTCTCTCCCTAATGGCATTGTGGGTCAATCTACAGCAAGCGGACTGCAGCAGTACAAAAAAACAGCTCACCACCACCTTCTCAAGGGCAACTAGGGACGGGCAATAAATGCTGGCCAGTCAGCGATACCCATATCCCATGAGTGAATAAAAATTGCATTAGAGAGTATTAGAACACTAACTTTTACATATGTTCTGTATTTTTGATCGTGCACTTTGGGGAAGTTACTTTCTGAATGATCAAATCTGAAGTAGATAAACATATGCAATTCTAAAGACCATTAACAAATTGGAATTCACCACATTCTTCAATAGATTGCTTAATTTGTTGCTAAAACAAAGGAGCTCTTTTCAGAAATAAAGGCAGCCCTTTTTGTCTTCAACTTCTTGTTGTCACAACAGAGACGAAGCTGAACAAATCCAATATTTCCTTAATCAGTTCTTCACATGCTGCCCATTAACTGATAACTGCCATGAACAACATGCACGTTTTTATATTTATCATATAATTATGCGATTTTTTAAATAGAAAGGGACTAAATGCACGGATCAGATGAATGCATTACATCCATGTTAACTGGTTCAATGAGAAGACCGTGATCCAATTACACAAGTAACGTGTCCATTTCAATTAGCAATTACTTCTGATTGAGCACAGGTCTGTAATAAACTAGCACCTTAGGTACTAGATCTGGACTTTACATCAGTTAGTCACTAATTTATTATGAAGGAAGTTAGGGTCAAATTAATGTCAAGTAATTTATCAATGTAGCAATGGTATAGAAGCAATTTCTCTCGTTTTAATAAAGAAGGAATTAGATATGAATGCCCTAATTATCAGAAAATATCTTGAATCTTCAGCCATTATCTAGATTAAAAAACAGCATATTTCAGAAAATGAAAGAAAATAGAGAACAGAGTCCCCTCACAGCAAGCTCTCCATCTCAGAGAAACACCAATTGTGAAAAGCTGCAAAAGGATAGCTTTTACAGGAACGAGGAAACAAGACACCCACTCAATTTAGGTGCAAATCTTCTCCTGTGTACTGTTTAATAACCATTTATTCAGTGAAACTGATGTAAGATATAAGACTTATGACCAAGTCATGAAAGAAGCTTGCAGAAAGTCAAATGTATTCACATATGATGAGTAAATAAATATTCAGGAAGTTTTCGGCATGGACATTTGAAAGCTTTTTGAAATAGTGGAAACAGAATGCAATACAAACAAAAGCCCTGAAACAAATGACTACAACATTTCACATTCAGCTTAAATGAACACATGCAGAGATGCAACATCTGAAGCAAAACATGACATAAACCTACAAACACTGAAGGTCCAGTGAATAGTACAGTTTACAAGTACAGTTAAATTACTGAACTTGATGCCTATTTTCCTACGATGAAAGTCATGACTTAGCTGAACTCCATTCATTTTCGTTGCCTCATTTCACAACAATCTAATTGCAAATAAAGAATGAAGTAAATGTTCACATAAAGTCACATGTCACAATAAAGAAAAACTATAGAATTATAAAACATATTAAAAACCTTTTGTTGGGACTCTAACTTGGCATACTCCACCAGCATTGGCATTTTGTGGGTGTTGTAATGGTCACGTTGTGTCTTATCAGCTATTCTTGGCTCATTGGGAAGAAAACTACTGGCCCACACCTGAAAGATACAAAAAGAATTCTGGTGAAAATGGCCAAACGTAACAAAATTGTAAACGTGAGCTTGTGAAGATGTCTGAAGATCAAATATAACTGGCTAATGACCAATAATATTTGATCCTTCACGGAAGTACACAACTGCTGTGTAAACCTGTTTCCCTATGTATGTACCAAGACAGGAATTGAGCATTCAGAAGAGAAATAAGAGCTGACTGATGATCAAGGTGTCATAAAACAGTGCCATACAAGCATCAGAAGTCCAGCTATGGTCTTAAGTTCCCATTTTGTAATTTTACAATCAGATTTGCATGTAGGAGAGACCAGTAAGTCCCTGATATCTCTTCTGTAATGTTAACTGCAAGCAACTGACACCAAATTGACCACTTAGCCATTCATCTATGTAAAGATGTGCCCTTTGTATAAAACAAGTTAAAACAGCAGCAAGAGGGGTGAAATAATACATCTTAAGAAAGGTCAGAACATCCCTTTAAAGGAAATAATTTATTTCAAAACAAACCTTCCGTTAATTTTGTTGCTTCGCATTTTCTTTCAACATCCTGTTATATTTACTTCAATGAATTAACTTTGTGCTCCATAGCTTCTACCTGCAGTAATTTAACACTAACCCCAAAAAAGTTACATGTGGATCTGTTAAATTAAACTAGGAACTTTGAAGTAAGTAATTTCCTATGTGTGACGATATCCAGGTGCACTAGAGGTCTGTGCCAACATGAAGATATCCAGGTGCATCTCACACACACACTCACACTCTGTAAAGATCTGCATTTAATTTCAGAAGACAAGAGTACAGGTTTCCTTGCATTCCTGTAACAGAGTTCTCCGAGATCTTTTGCAGCAGATCTATTTGAAATATCATTCGCTTTTTCACATGGAGAGAAATACAATAGGGAAGAATTTCAACTTTTGTGGTGGGCAGCTTGACTAACTTTCTTAGCAAGAGCATTAGAATGAAATACATTTCTATTTTTTAGTCCCTGCAGGATAATCTTTGCTCCTTCACTAATTTTAAAGGTAGCCATGATGCAAAGTGTTGGACTGGGGTGGACAAAGTCAGAAGTCACACAATCACTTCACCTGATGAAGGAGCAGCACTCCGAAAGCTTGTGATTTCAAATAAACATGTTGGACTATAACCTAGTGTCCTGTGACTTCTAATTTTAATGGATGCTGGCAGTTCAGACTTGCCCTAGAACCAAAATGGAGCCATCTAAACCCAGCTGGGTATTATTTGATGCATACAGCGGGAGGTAACGGCCTAGCAGTATTATCACAGGACTATTAATCCAGGAACTCAGCTAATGTTCTGGGGACCTGGGTTCAAATGCTGCCGTGGCAGGTGGTGGAATTTGATTTCAATAAAATCTGGAATTAAGGGTACAATGATGACCATGAAACCATTGTCGACTGTTGGGAAGAACCCATGTCCTTTAGGGAAGGAAACTGCCATCCTTACCTGGTCTGGCCTACATGTGACTCCAGACCCACAGCAATATGATTGACTCTTAACTTCCCTCTGGGCAATCAGGGATGGCAATAAATGTTGGCCAGCCAGCGATGCCCTCATCCCATGAACGAATAAAAAGAAAGTAAATTCCCTGTTGACTGTGTTGGAGTGGCTTTAAAACTGCTGAAAAACATGAACATGCACCTTTTTACAAGTATGGTTAGGGTAGCAAATGGACCTCAGAACAGATAATTAAACCATGCCCAATGTCAGACAAAAAAAACTTTGAAAGGGTCCGACAGCTGTTAAACTTCAGTCCAAAACCTAAGGGCATTGGAACTCATGGCCCCTAATGGGAAATAACGCACTAATCCAAATCAGTGATCTCATTGAACTTAAAGCAGGCACAGCAAAGTGCATGAAGCCTGTTTCAATTTCACGTCATTGGAGATCCAAGTAGAATTCAGAAGCCAAACACAAATAAAGAAACTTTCCAGGCCCCTCTGATCACAGGATTAATTCTGGTGAATTAGAGAATTGCCACATGACATCACTGTTTCAGAAAGGGGCAAAGGATAACACAGAAAACTAGAGACCTATCGGCTTGACATCAAGTGGGAAAACTGATTGAAGCCGTAATATGCAATAAGGAAAACATACACAGAGAAAAGCAAGTTAATAAACTTGACAGTCAACATGGCTTTGTCAAGGGGAGGTCAAAAACATAGAACAGTACAGGCCCTTCGGCCCACGATGTTGTGCCACCTATTATCCTACTCTAAGATCAAACTACCCTGCATACCCTGTATTATACTATCCTCCATATGCCTATCCAAGAGTCACGTAAATATCCCTAATGTATCTGACTTCACTACCACCGACGCACATTCGACGCACCCACCACTCTCTGTGTAAAGAGCCTACCTCTGACATCTCCCCAATACCCTCCTCCAATCACCTCAAAATTATGTTCCCTCATAATAGTCATTTCCGCCCTGGGAAAAAGGTCACGTCTGACAAATTTGATTGAGTTCTTTGACGAGGTGGCACATGCAGTAGAGGAGGGTAGTACTGTGAGTGTTGTATACTTGGACTTTCAGAAAGCATTTGGTATGGTGCCACATGGCAGGTTGGTTAGCAAATCAGAAATGTTTGAGATTGATGGGTCCTCAGCAGCATGGATTAGAAGTCGGCTAAAAGATAGAAACAGAGGGTAGGTACAGATAAGCATTTAGAATCATAGAATCCCGACTGTGTGGAGGCAGGCCATTCCACCCATCGAGTCCATACCAATCCTCCAAAGAACAGCCCACCTAGACACCCACCAGCCCCCATCCCTGTAACACTGCATTTCCCATGGCTAATTCACCTAGCCTGCACATCCCTGGATGCTACGGGCAATTTAGCATGGCCAATCCACCTAATCTACATATGTTTGGACTGTGGGTGGAAATCCATGCAGACACGGGGAAAATATGCAAACTCCACACAGTCGCCTGATGGCAGAATTTAATCGAAGTCCACGGCGTTGTGAGGCAGCTGCACTAACTACTGAGACACTGTGCCACCCAAGTCTGGAGACAAGTTGAAAGTGCTGCTCCCCAAAGATTGGTGTTGAGACCTTTTTTCTGATTTTTATAAACATTTGAAGATGGATGTTGAGATCAAAACCTCTACTTTTGCAAAGGATACTAGGCTAGGGACGGTATGGGTGATGCTGAGCAACTTCACAGAGATATTGACACGTTGGCCAAATGGGCAGACACCCGACAGATGAATTTCAATGCAGAGAAATGTGAGGTAATGCATTTTGGTAGCAGAAATATGGAGAGTCAAAACAGGATCAACGGGACAACTTTGTGGGGAAGACCTCGGGGTTCAAGTACATGATTCTCTGAAGGGGACCAGGCAAGTTAAGAAGGCTTATTGGATCCTTGAGTTTACAAATAGAGATGCAGAGTATAAAAGCAATGAATTGATGCTACACCTTAACAAATCATTGGTCAGATCATATTTGGAGTATTGCGTTCAATTCTGGGTGCCTTATTTAAGGAGGGATTTTAAAGCCCTGGAGAGAGTGCAAAGGAGAATTACTTGAAAGATACTAGGAATGAGGGATTTCAAATAAAAGATGAGAAAAATTAGGCATTGTCTCCTTGGAGCAGAAAAAATTAAGCGGTGACCTTATTGAGGTTTTCAATATTATAAACAATTTTGACAGGGTTAAGGATTTTCAGTTTCCACTGGCTGGTATGTCAATAACTAGAGGTCACAACTTCAAGATTGTCAGCAAAAGAGCTAGGAGTAAGCTGCAGAGAAATCTTTTACTCAGAGTTTTTAGGATTTGGAATGCACTGCCTAGGAGAGTGATGGAGGCGGATTCCATAGGAGGACTCAAAAGAGAGCCGTATGTACGTATGAAAGTGATGAATTTAGAGGACTACAGAGATGGTGCTGGAGAGTGGGACTGACTGGGAGGCTGTTTTGGAAGTGGGACAGACTTGATGGGTCAAATGGCCCTATGATTCTAAGTTCCATAATGGCAGGTATTTCAGGCAGCAAAAACAAAACTATAACAAACGTTAATTACAGTCAAATGGACACAAGGTAACATTTTGAAGAGAAAGTACACTTACAAAACTAAATTTACAGAAATTCAACAAGTAGTTCGCAAACAAATTCCTTCTTTGGGAATATTTAAAAATAATTTTTTTTTGCAGAGAAGACCAAGAGCACACCAACTGGTTCTGTATCTTGTTTGAAAGTTCATTGTATACATTTTGTTCTTCTGTTTATTCTTCAGTTATTGTTCTCTCCTTATATACGCAAGTAGAAAACAATACAAAACCTAGTTCCAGATTTAATTTTTTTGAAAAGAAACCCATTGATTTACAACATCATAGTAGAATGGCCCATCAAGTATGAACCCATTTATCTCTTCTAGAAACTCACTGATTAGCTGCTTATTTCCGCTCACCTTTGTTCTCACTTAAAACATTTATTGGATTTTCTCAAATATTTATAAGTAACTGCTTTGCTCATTTTACTGCAGTTCCTGCTAGTCATCAGCCTTTGCTTCCTCATATTGCTTTATAATTCTTTTGCTCAATTTCCTCAGCATTTTACCTCATTTTTAAAAACCAAAATACTGCTGATGCTGGAAATCTAAAACTAAGAAAATGCTGGAGAAACTCAGCAGGTCTGGCAGCATCTGTGGAGAGAGAAACAGAATTAACATTCCGAGTCCAATTTGACTTTTTCAGTTCTGCAATCTCTCCAAAACTATATTGCTAATATCCTCTTCTCTAAATCTCATCTGCCTTTTATCCCCAAACTACATTGGCTCCCAGTTAAATATCCCCATTGCCTCATTCCTCGTAACCACCTCTAGCCCAACACTAAATACCCTAAACCTTTGATGTGAGTTTTTTCTGCATCTCCTCCCTCTCTTTAGTAAATATATAGCCTATAGGCTCCATGCTCTAGAAATCCCAGTCTAAACCCAACCACTTCCCTCTCCTCATTCACAATCTACTTAACTACCGACACAGTTGCCCCCACCTAATTTTGCATTCCTGGCTTGAGGTCTATTTTCTCCACTTTTCTGAAGTGCCTGGGAACTTCCTCCATGTTCCATGTGTAATATGAATGCAGTTGATTACACTCTAAGGGTATTACATCCTCTTTCACACACATCCAATTGATCCTCAAATCTTCGGTTTTCTACTAGGACATTCCACACTCTCAGAACCTTTTACATTGAGTTATTTATTGTGGTATTTGCCCTTAATCCAATTGTTTCTAATTTTAAAGTTTGCAACTTCAGGGTTCCCTTGGCAGGAGGATGTATTGTTCTGTCATTAGTTGGTCTGGCCCCAGAAATGGAAGTTCATAGGAACTCCTTTTTGTAGTTGTGCATGGCTACAGGGAATGGGAATTCCAACAAAGGTTCAAGTGTAGACAGTCTCAGTCACTGATTTCCAACTACTAACAGATATACTACACAGGCTCCCTCTGGTGTGTGAAAAAAAAAACAAACATTTCTTTTTAAAATATAAAAGACATTCATATTTTAAACTTTTTTTTAAATTTATGAGTTATGGGCATCACTGGCAAGATCAACATTTATTGTCTGTCCCTTGTCACCAATGCAAAGGTGTTTATCATTAAATTCTAACCCCAACCTTGCTCACCAAGGATTATAAAACTCTATTCAACATGTAGTGAATACACATTTATTATCAAATCTCAGTTGTTTGAAACTGATGGTATGCAACTTTCTCCTTGAACGACTGTATTTCTTGCACTGGTAACAAGCATACATTAATTTATAAATAAAAATGAAAAAGTAGAATGCAGACTATTTTGTTCATTCATTGCATTGAATTACAGAAACCCATTTCTGGTAAGTAATTAGAACAGAGAGCATAGAACAGTACATCACAGGAATGGGCACTTTAGCCCACAATGTTGTGCTGAACATGACGCGAAATTATACTAATACCTTCTGCCTGCCGTTGGGCAATGTCCTTCCATTCCTTCCACATTCATTGCTTTATTGAAAAGTCCCTTAAACACTCCTAACGTATCTGCCTTTGCCACCACCCCGGTAGCACATTCTAGACTTCTACAGACTTCTGTGTAAAAAAACACTTACCCCTCAAAATTCCTTTGAACCTCCCCCCACATCTTGAATGCACGCCCCCTTGTATTAGAAATAATTAAATGATTTTAGAATGGTTTCCACAAATACAAATAGGTTTACCATGTGCCTTGCTTACTTTTAGTGGGAATATTTGCATCATGGGGGAGATTCTTTGTTGCAGAAGTAGTATGCCTACCTCTGGGTCCCACCTCAAGAATTGATGAATTCAGAAGTTGTGTCACATTGCACGTTGATTGTCAATCTGTAAATCCTTCTCACATGCCTAGAGTAGGCAGTAGAATCAGCAGTGTCTCCTGGTCAGCTATAACCATGTGATAGCTGCAACACACCGCCTTACCACATTAAAAGATTCCATGTGCAAATAAGCATGATCCAAGGGACTACCACACAGACACAAACTTACATGATTATTTCTGTTCTGAAATACTATATTCTCTACATTGATTTATCCTCTTCTACACTATTCATTCATGTTACTCCACGGTGCTTTTGGAATACAATGACCTTTGGCTTACAAAGAACACAGGACAGTACAGCACAGGAACAGGCCCTTTGCCTCAATATGTCTGCGCCGATCGTAAGGCTATTCTAAACTAATCGCATCTGCCAGCACATGATGCGTATCACTAGTTTCTGCCTGTTCATGTATTTGTCTAAATGCCTCTCCAATGTTGCTATCCTATGTTTACTATTCTACTGCATTTTTTTTTTCCTCCATCTCGAAAGCAAGCAGCCAACATTCAGGCCACAACATTTACAGAGAACTGTAACTTCTTATGCAGAAGATCATTCCTCTCTTGTCAGTATGCCTGCTAGCAATGGCGTCATACTGCCACCTGGTGTTTAAACTACAAACTGTACATAAGTAAGATTCAACAAAAATGAAAATTGCCGGCAAAACTCAGCAGGTCTAGCAGCATCTGCGGGAAGACAGCAGAGTTAACATTTTGAGACTAGTGACTCTTCATCAGAACTATCAGGAGCTAGGGAAAAAGTGATATTTATGCTGTTGACACATTTGAAGGGAGGTGGTGGGAGGGAACAGGTGAACAGATAGGTAGAGATGGAACCCAGAGAGATAAAGAGAGAGAGAGAGACAGAGACAGAGAGAGAGAGACAGAGGGGGGATGGGGTTGCAGGACAGGGGAAAAGTTGATTAAGCAATAATAAGAGCTAAGGGTAGAACAGACTTCATTAACCGTAGTGAAAGCAGCCCATATAATTGTAAAAGTAAGAACTGCCGATGCTGGAGTCAGAGATAACACATTGTGGAGCTGGAGGATCACAGCAGACCAGGCAGCATCAGAGGAGCAGGACAGCTGACATTTCAGAAGAAGGGTCCTGGTGCAAAACGTCAGCTTTCCTGCTCCTCCAACTCTGCGATGCCATATTGGGCCCTTCCTAAACCATCTTCACCTACAAGATCTCGTATCCCTCCATTCCCTTCCTATTCATGTATTTGTCCAGGTGCTTCTTAAATGCTGCTGTTGTGTCTGCTTCCACCACCTCCTCTGGTAACGTGTTGCAGGCACTCACCACCCTTTGTGTGAAAAACATGCCTCGCACATTTCTTTTAAACTCCCCCCCTCACACCTTGAACCTGTGTCCCCTAGTAACTGACTCCTACCCCCTGGGAAAAAGCCTCATACTTTCCACTCTATCCATGCCATTCAAAATCTTTTACACTTCTATCAGGTCGCCCTTAAACTTCCTGCGTTCCAGTGAAAACAAATCCAGTCTATCCAACCTTTCTTCACAGCTAAAATCCCCTACACCACGCAACATCCTGGTAAACACTTTCTGTACCCTCTCCAAAGCATCCACATCCTTCTGATAGTGTGATGACCAGAACTGTGCACAATATTCCAAGTGTTGCCGAACTAAAATTCTATAAAGCTGCAGGATAACTTGTCTATCCTTATACTCCATGCCCCTTCCAATGAAGGGAAGCACGCCACAGGCCTTTTTGACTACCTTATCTACCTGCACTGCCACCTTCAGTGATCAGTGGACCTGCACACCCAGATCTCTCCGTATATCAATACTCCTAAGGGTTCTGCCATTCGCTGAATAATTTCCACCCGAACTTGACCTTCCAAAATGCATCACCTCACATTTGTCCGGATTACACTCCATCTGCCATTTTTCTGCCCATGCTTCCAACTGATCTATATCCTGCAGTATTCTCTGACAATTCTCCTCACTATCTACAACTTCACCCATCTTTGTATCACCTGCAAACTTCTTAGTTAGACCAGCTACGTTTTCCTCCAAATTATTTATGTACAGCACGAACAGTAGAGGTCCCAGCACTGATCCCTGTGGAACAGCACTAGCGACAGCCCTCCATTCCGAATAGCATCCTTCCACCGCTACCCTCTGTCTCCTATGTCTAAGTTCTGTATCCATTTTGCTGGCTCTTCTCCAGTCCTCTGGGACCTTATCTGTGGCCAAACAGGATACAAAGATAAAAGGTACTGCAGATGCTGGAGAATCCGAGATAACAAGCATGGGGCTGGATGAACACAGCAGGTCAAGCAGCATCATAGGAGCAGGAAAACTTGACGTTTCAAGAAACGTCAGGTTTTCCTGCTCCTATGATGCTGCTTGACCTCCAGGATACAAAGATGTCTGTCAATGCTCCAACAATTTGTACTCTTGCCTCCCACAATATTCCGGGATAGATCCCATCAGGACCCAGGGACTTATCTACTTTACTACTTTAAGACACACAACACCTCTTCCTTTTTAATAGCCACTTGGCTCAGAGACTCGACACTCCCTCCCCTAAGATCATTCTGTATCAATTTCTTCTCTTTGGTGACTACTGACACAAAGTATTCATTTAGGACCTCACCTACCTCTTCTGGCTCCACACATAGATCTTTTATCTTGCAAATTCTGCTCCATCCAAGCCCCTAACATGTAGTGAGTCCTCATCAATACATGGGAAGTTAAAAATCACCCACCACAATAACTCTGCTGTTTTTACATCTTTCCAAAATCTGTCTACATATTCCCTCCTCTATCTCCCGCTGGCTGTTGGAAGGCCTGTAGTATACTCCCAGCATTGTGATTTCACTTGTCCTCGCTGCAGGAGTCCTCGGATATATCCTCCCTCAGTACAGCTGTGAGATACTCCTTTACCAGTAATGCAACTCCTCCACCCCTTTCACCTCCCTTTCTATCACACCTGAAATGTACAAATCCTGGGACATTTAGCTGCCAGTCTTATTTCTCTTTCAGCCAAGTCTCTGTAATTGCAATAATGTCACAGTTCCAAACATTAGCCGAAGTTCTGAATTCGTCAACTTGCCCGTTATACCTCTTGCACTGAAACACATGTATTTCAGACCACGTCCCCTGCTCTTTTCAGCAGCATTCCCCTGTCTGTCCTGTCTGAAAGTAGGATAACCGTGCTAAACGCAAACATGTAATCACAGGACCAGGTGACCAGCTAAGATTCACCAGACTAATTCCTGAGACAGCTGGACTTTGCTATGAGGAGGCCTTGCAGAGACTGGGTTGGTGTGCTCTGGAATTTAGAAGAACGAGAGGTGATCACGTAGAAACTACCTAAAGAAACTGTGGGGTTTAGAACCTGTGGAAACAGTCTCTGAATAAGGAGCAAGTCATTTACCACTGAGATGATGAGGAATTTTTTCATGGAGTCATATAGAACAGAAACAGACCCTTCAGTCCAACTGAACATCCCAAACTAAACTAGTCCCATTTGCCTGCCGTTGGCTCATTTCCCTCCAAACCTTTCCAGTTCACATACCTGTCCAAGTGTCTTTTAAATATTATAATTGTACCTGCATCTGCCACTTCCTCTGGCAGGTCATTCCACATATGAACGGCGCTCTGTGTGAAAAAGTTGTTCCTCACTTAAAGGGTGATGAATCTTTGGAATTTTCTTCCCCTGAGGACCGTGGAAATGCAGTCATTAAGTTTGTTCAAGAAGAGATAAATGAAATCTTAGATGCCTTCAAGGGGCATCAAGAGAGTGGGGATCTAGAATGATCAAGGGCCGGAGTGGCCCTTTCCTAAGCATTCAAGAACTGAGGCTCAAGGTGATAAAAGGTGTACAGTAATATTTTGACAGGAATGAGCAGGGGCAGGGGTTCAGTCGGGTGTAACTGTAATCATAATTGAAAGCTGTCGTGGCAGAAGTTATGAGGTAGTTTACCATTCCCGATAACTCAGTACATTGAGGGGGCTGCATCTCCTGATAACCTGGAGGTGGAATCTGGAGATTCTGGTGAAGTTATGAACAGGGAGCCAGAGATGTTAACAGGATGAGCTTTGTATCTTATGCATCATGTTTTGTAATTTTCAAATCCTCTAGCATCACTCACAGAAAATGAACATGAAGAAAATTCACACACAATAATAAAGTTTATAAAATAATGAGGGACACAGATAAAGTGTCTAGAAAAGGTCTTTTCCGTGGGTGGGTGAGTTTAAAACTAGGGAGCATATTTTAAGGTGAGAGGAGAAAGATTTAAAGGGACCTGAGAAGCGACTTTTTCCACACAGAGGGTGGTTCGTATGTGAAATGAACTGCCAGGGAAAGTGACAGATGCAGGTATAGCTACAAAATTTGAAAGACATTTAGATAGGTGTATGAATAGGGGAGGGTTTAGAGGGTCATGGGGCAAATGCAGGTGAATGGAACTAGTTTAGTTTGGGAAACTTCGTCGGCATGGATGACTATAAAATATTCACTAGTTGTTATGGGACTTGATTTGTTCCTGAGCAGACAATTTACACATCTGCCCTCCACAGCACATCTGCAGCTCATACATACATTTATAACTTCCAAATTCAACTATTCCAAAACTCTCCAAGCCAACCTCTCAGCTTCTGAAACTTGAAAAATTTCATCTCATTCAAAATATATCTGCCAATATATAACTTTCAGTAAGTCCCATTACATATCACACATGTTCATTACCTGCCAGTCCTTGATTTTAAAATACCCATGCTGCTATCATTCCCCTTCCTATCTCTGTAACCTTCTCCAGTCCTGAGACCCTCCAAAAACGCTGAATTCTTTCAATTCTGGCCTCCTCTGCATCCTCAACATCCTTTGTTCCACAATTGGTGGCCATATCTTCAGGTGTGTCTACATTAAGCTCTTGACCTCGCTCCCCAAATCTTTCCAATTAGCTACAACTCTCTCCTATCATTTTGGACAAGGATTTGATGACTGGCCCTAATATTTTCTTATGAGATTTGTAATCAAATTCACTTTAGCGAAGTGCATGGAACATTTTACTTAAAGATGCTATATCAATATAAGTTGGCAGGAATGCCTGGTTTGTTATGCAGTGATCACAACAGCACGGGTTCAATTCTCACACCAGCTGAGGTTACCATGAAGGACTCTCCTTCAAAACTTTCCTCTTACCTGAGGCATGCTGGTCTGGTAAAACCACCACCAGTTGTCGCTCTCTCTCTAATGAGAGAGTGGTCCTATGGTCCAGTAGGACTATGGTGACTTTACCTCTACTTGTGTTTATAAATAAAAGTAGTTGTTGCTAAAACTACACTGAGATAGAGTTGGAAAGAGAAATGTGGATCAATTAAGAATGGATGAAGGTAAGACTTAGTGATTAATAAAGAAATGGCAGACTTGTTAAATACCAATCAGATCACAGATTTGTAGAAAACGGAACTTGCACCTATTCACTGTTTCATTCAGAAATGTTACTGGTAAATGGTGTGTTCATATAACTGTGTTGGCAACAAGGCTATACAGCTATACATCAATTATCGACAGCAAGGTAGCAGCATTACAGGCTATAAACACTGTGGCTCAAGCAGCTTTCTTCATTGATACCATCCAATAATGTCATGCAGGTACTGGCCCCACAGCATTGTCATTCCTGGTAAATCAAGCTGAGCCTGCATAGGTACCACATGAACAAATTTCTCCCCAAAACCTATGTACCTAAATTTTCCTTCAAATATGCTTGCAACTATCTCTCCAAAGAAAATAAACATATCTGGTAAGCACTCAAAAATGTCAACATATTACATCACTTCTCAATGTTAAGCACTCTTGGGTCAGGCACCAAGTAAACACAGGGTCATGTTTTCTATAACTTCACCAATGGCAAGTGATTAAAGTTGCTGTCTTAGATCAGCAAGTCCCCGTTCCAATTCCCAGGCTCTTCTGGAGCACTAGTCACCCCGAGATGGGCAGGAATAAGAAACAGCCTCTGAACAATTGTGCTTAAGATGCATGTAAATGTATTTTAAAATTAAACTTAGAGAAGCACTCTCCCTTGTACAGCAGGTGCTCTTTCATTTTCAGCACAGCCACTTTCGTGGCCTTTGCAAGGCACACAGTTTTGGATTAAAGGCCAACAACCACTTGTTATAGTTACCAAGCCAATTTCAGGTAGGATTGCTTCACCTGCAAAGGGGATTTCTTATCAGTTTGGGTGGATTCCAGGCATAAGAATGTATCATGCTGACCCATAGTACCCTCTTGTCCTACTGATGAGCGCATACTGAAGTTAAGCAATTATATTCATTTGAAATATCTCAACATAATTAGGATAAATGATTTTTCACCTTGCTATGTCCCTTGATACATCCCAAAAATAACTATAATTACAAACAGGGTCTCTCAGGCATTAAACACTAAGCACCAATTTTGGTTTCTGAAGGAACATGAGCAATAAGAAATCAGTTGAACTATGTAAATTTACAGTACAAGAATAAAAGTAGAAAGAGCAGTTTTTAAAAATACATTCATGGGATGTGAATGTCGCTGGTTGGATCAGTATTTATTGCCCATCCCTCGTTCCCCTTGAGAAAGTGGTGGTGAGCTACCTACTTGAACTGCAGTCCATTTGGTCTAGGTACACCCTAGGTACATGGTGCTGTTAAGGACAAGAGTTCCAGGATTTGACACTGTGGTACTAAGGAACAGGGATATATTTCCAGGTAAGGATGGTGAGTGGCTTGGAGGAAAATTTGCAAGTGGTGGTATTCTGCTGCCCTTGTTCTTCTGGATGGTAGTGGTAGCAGGTTTGGAGGGAGTTGTCTAAAGAGGGTTGGTGAATTTCTGCGGTACACCTTGGAGAGGTACACATTGCTGCTACTGTGCGTCAATAGCAGAGGGACTGAATTTTTGTGGATGTGGCACTAAGTGAGTGGGCTGCTTTGTCCCGAATGGTGTCAAGCTTCTTACATGTTGTTGTAAGTACACTCATCCAGTTAACTGGGGATTCTGTTGTACTCCTGACATACGCCTTATTAATAGTGAACAGGTTTTGGAGAGATGAGAGGTGAGTTAATCACACAGGATTCCTGCTTCCAATCTGTTCTTATAGCAGCAGTAGTTATATTGTCACTCTTGTTCCATTTCTGGTAAATGTAATGCCATTTTGTGTCAAGAGTTGGTGGCTAAATTTTCTCTTGTTGGAGATGGTCATTGCTTGACACTGGTGTAGAATGAACATTACTTATGGTTTGCCAGCCTAAGCCTGGATATTGCCCCCGGTCTTGCAGCATTTGGATAAACCTCCTCAGATAGTAAAGCTGTCTACAGATGGTGCTGAACTGTATGATCATCCAAAGCTCTAACCGGATTATGGAAGGAAGGTCATTGATGATGTAGCTGATGTTGATTGAAACTAGGTCTTCTTTAAAAGATTATCCATTGCCTGTGTACAGTCATGCCTTTTATCACTATTCAGTTCAGCCATTTGTGCCTCATGTTTTCATATTTTACCTGATTCAAATTAAACACCTTTGCTTTAAATTTAACTACATCACTTTTAAGCTTAATGTATTCGAAAATATTGCAGTCACTCAATCCTAAATTAAACTCCTAAATCCAAATAGCCTGACCCCTAGCTGGCTCTAGAAAGCTATTCCTAAGACACCCCAAGGATACTGAACCTCTATAGTGTTAGTGCTCCACAGCTTCCCTAGTTTGTATGCACCAGAAACAGGAAATGAAGTAGCCCATTCAGCCCCTCGAACCTGCTCTGCCATTCAATAGGACCATGGCTGATCCAGCATTCCTAACATTGACTTTCCTGCCCTTTCCCATAATAATCCATGATTCCATTGCTGATCAACTATCTATTTCAGCCTTAGATACACAAAAGGACTCTGCCCCTGCAGCTCTCAGTGGCAAGGAGTTCCAAAGATTCGTCACCCTCAGAGAAGAAATTCCTCTTCATCTCAGTCTTATGTTGACACCACTTTATCCTGAGACTATACCCACTGGTCCTAGACTCTCCCATGAGGGGAAACATCATCTCAGCATTTACCTGTCAAGTCCCTTAAGAATCCTAAATGTTTCAATGAGATCACCTCTCATTCTTCTAAACTCCAAGTGAGTGGAGTCCTAACCTGTTTAACCTTTGGTCATAAGAAAATCCCTCCATACCTGGGATCATCCTTGTGAACTATATCTAAACTGCCTCCAACAAAATGATATCTTCCCTTAAGTAAGGAGACCAAACCTGCTCACAGATGTTGTCTCACTGGCACCTTGTACAGTTAGACTTCCTTACTCTTATACTCCAACCCCCTTGAAATAAGGGCTAACATTCCATCAGCCTTCCCGATTACCTGCTGCAACTGTGTGCCAGCTTTCTGTGTGTCATGCACAAGTACCAACTAGTCCCTTTGCGATGCAGTTTTCTGCCTTTTTTCTCAAACTGAATAATATTAAGTTCTTTAGATTTCCTTTCCAAAACCTCTCAAAACCTCTCTATTTTAATGTAGAATCATGATTTAAGTCAGCCATGATTACTGTGTGGCACACACTAGAAGCTTCTCTTATCTACAGACCTATAACATATACCACACTACCACTACTGTTTGGTGTCTGATAAATAACTCCAACTGAAGTCTGCTGTCCCTTGCTGCTTTATTTTAGGCCACACAAACAGATCTCGCACATTGTTCTTTTGACCTGAGATCCATGTTTGACCTAAGGCTGTAATGAGGTCTGAAAGTGAGTGGCCTTGGCAGAGCCCAAACCAAATGCAATTGAGCAGGTTATTGTTAAGCAGGTGCTGCCTGATACCTTCCATCGCATTACAGATGATCAAGAGTAGATCAAGAGGAGAGGTAATTGGCCATATTCGATTTGTTCCTGTATACAGGATGACCATTGACAATTTTCCATATTGTTGGGTAGATGTCAGTGTTGTAGCTGCACTGGAACAGCTTAGCCGGGGCAGGGCAAATTGTGGCGCACAAGTCCTCAGTACTATTGTCAGAATGTTGTGTGGGCCCCCAGCCTTTGCAGTATCCAGTGTGTTTAGCCATTTCATGTATCACATGGCGTGAACTGAATTAAGACTGTCACCTGAGATGCTGGGGACTTCCACGGGAAGTCACTTGGCACTCCTAGTTGAAGATTGCAATAATCTCTCACACTAGAGATAAAAAGATCAAATTCGCGTAAAATTAAAAATTGATTTTTATTTATATGGTACTTACCAGAGCTTTGTAATTTTTCAATGACATTAAAACCAATGAGGTACTTCTGAAGCACCTGTACCCACAAGGAATAATGTGATAATGACCAGATAATTTACTTCATGATGATGAGTGGGGGTGTTAATATGAGGAATTAATACATCTGTTTCTTCTAAGGAGTACCATGGTTTCTTTTACATCCACTTGAGCAGGGAGATGGGTCTTGGCATAACATCTATGAGACATAGCTGACAACGTTTGCCCATTGATAGTGCTGGGAACACTATCGCCTCCATGTTCCCCTTCAAGTCAAGCAACATCTGACCTGGCCAAACCAGGTAAGAAGGGCAGTTTCCTTCTATAAACGGCATTAGTGAACCACGTGGGATTTTCCGATAATCAGCAATAGAACATAGAACATAGAACAACACAGCGCAGAACAGGCCCTTCGGCCCTCGATGTTGCGCCGACCTGTGAACTAATCTAAGCCCATCCCCCTACACTATCCCATCATCATCCATATGCTTATCCAAGGACTGTTTAAATGCCCCTAATGTGGCTGAGTTAACTACATTGGCAGGCAGGGCATTCCACACCCTTACCACTCTCTGAGTAAAGAACCTGCCTCTGACATCTGTCTTAAATCTATCACCCCTCAATTTGCAGCTATGCCCCCTCGTACTAGCCGACGTCATCATCCTAGGAAAAAGACTCTCACTGTCCACCCTATCTATGTCAGAAAAAACCCTGGAATCTTAATTCCAAAGGTTTTTTTTTAAATTGAACTCAAATTCGACGATCTGTTGTGGCAGGATTCAAACCCAGGTCCCCAGAATGTTATCTGGGTCATTGGATTAACTGTCCAGTGATAAGACCACTAGGCCATCGCCTCCAAATGTCATTGATTCAGAATCCTAGAACTGTCGATGGAACACCATTGTGGGAGCACCACCACCACATGGACCGTGATGGCTCATGGAGATTTTTCATATTTTAGAATGTTTGGTTGGCATGGACGAGTTGGACTGAAGGGTCTGTTTCCATGCTATAGAACACTATGACTCTAATACCACCTCTCAACATAACCACAGATCTCAATAATTCCAGCCTTTCCCGGATTGCCGGGATCCTAAGATCAAAAAGAAATCCAAAGGGGTACAGGTTTGCACATACAGACAGACAGCACAATAAATTAGGGCACTGAACTCCCTCAAAAATATTTGCCTACATTGAAGAAGGTTTCAATCTGTTTCTTTACACAAAAATAGAATGTGGAATATTCTTCTAACAGCTTGTGGAATAGATTTAACTCATTCATAATCCTAATGAATGAAGTGTAACACAGGTGGTAAGTGTGCATCTTGCAACATGCACAAGTGTAACAGACTCACCTGACAGTGTGGATGTGGATTTGAACATCCCATCATAGCACCTTTATTTTCAAAAATCTGAAAGCAAAAAGAAAACGAGTTCTGTGAAAGACAGCGACAACAACGGTGTAACTATTCTATTCAAATTATAACTGCAATGGGTGCAAACATTTTCTCTTATAATGAACCAGATCATACAAAATCTAATCATAAGAAAGCTTTGGTGTTGCTCAATCCTCGTGGTTTCTGATGATTACTTATGTAGGCTAAATACAACAATAGTTTTTGCATCGCTGTATTGGTGAATATTTGTTGAAATCAAAGCATCACAACCAAACTGTTGAAAAAAATATATTAAGAACCTGAATGGAAGAGAAATGTGCTTCATTTGTGCAATTAAATTTAACCACCAAGAAAGTGGCAACTTCTTTGCTCTTCCCTCACCAATCTCTCTTCTTGGATGGTTGCACAGTGGTACTGTTACTGGACTAATAAACCAGACAGCAAAACTTAAACTCCAGAGAAATGAGTTCAAATCCACCAAATTTGGTATTTAAATATGCAATTTAAAGCCAACAGATAAATTGGAATAAAATGCCATGATAACAAGCAGTGATAATGAACAGCAACACTGATGCTAAAAAGTAGATCTGGTTCACTCACGATGTCAGGACGGAAACCTCATCCCATCCTCATCTTGTCCTGCCATGTCCGGACTTTGCACCTCTCCACTGCTTCTATATCCTTTTGATCCAAACTTAACCACACTTTAAGAACTGTGTGAAGCTAGCATAGAGAAAAGATTCACAGGAATTCATACCTCTCAGTAATAAGGAACTCCGGTTACATAGAAGGATGTATCGGAGATGTTGAGACTGCATCCTTGAAGAGAGGGTAAGAGTTTTTTTAAAGCGACATTCAAAACCCTGAGATGCCTGAACAGAGAAATGAGGAACAAACTGTTCCCACTTGGGGGAAGTATCAGAAATCAGACGGCACAGAATTAAGGTAATTGCCAAAAGAAGCAATTGCAACAGCGGGGGAAACTATTTCATACAATGAGTGATTAGGATCTGAAATGCACAGCCTAAAAATGCCATGGACCCAAGTTCAAATGAGGCATTAAACAGGGAATTAGATTATTATTCAAAAAGGAAGAAGGTACACAGCTATGGGAAGAATAGAGAGGGGACGGCACTCAGTGAATTGTTCATGCTGTCGGGGCGACACAGTGGCTCAGTTGTTAGCACTGCTGCCTCACAGGGCATAGGGCTAGGGACCCGGGTTCAATTCCACCCTCAGGCAACTGTGTGCACTTTGTATATTCTCTCCATGTTTGCATGAGTTTCGTCTCATAGTCCAAAGATGTGATTAGGTGCATTGGCCATGCTAAATAGTGTCCAGGGATGCATAAATTGGGTGGATTAGCTGTGGGAAATGTAGGATTACAGGAATGGGGTAGATCTGGTTGGGATGCTCTTCGGAGGGTCGGTGTGGACTCAAATGGGCCGAATGCCCTGTTTCCACATTATAGGAATCCTACGAAGGGTTGACTGGCTGCCGTCGGTGCTGTAACCTTGCTGTGATCCTGTGACAACTTGGCAATGAGAACTGCACATATTATTTCAAATGCAGTCTAACCAAAGTTTGATAAAGATTTAGCTTTTATTCTATTTCTTTAGAAAAGGCCCAGTAATTAATCCAGATAAAGTACAGCTCCTGCATTATTCCTCTTCACTCTGTTACTGTCTCAAAAAGTATGAAACATTCAATTGAGCATGACGTTCCTCTCTGAAATTTATACTGACTATTTGTTATTATATTGCTCATTTCTAGATGTTTTTCCATTCCCAGTTTTAGTCAGAATTCCATTATTTTTCCAACAACTGACGTCACTTTTGACATTGTCCCAAGTCCCGATTGCATCAGTTCATACAAGGGTGAAGAGAGCTTCTTCTGATTATCACATACAACTCTCTGTCAGCTGATGAATCAGTATCTCTCCATGCTGAACACCATTTCTAAAAGTACTACAGGTACCAAGGACACAGAATGAATGTACTCTGGTGTAAGCTTCAAAGGCCATCACCAAGAACAACTCAATAACACCACAGACAACAAGCATGGGGCTGGATGAACACAGCAGGTCAAGCAGCATCATAGGAGCAGGAAAACTTGACGTTTCGGGCCTAAACCCTTCATCAGAAATGCACCACAACTGCCTGAGTTGGCTAAGGGCAGTAGGACAAAGCAGCCAAGTGGACCTGCAGGTGACAGTCACAAAGTTATGGAGTCATACAGCATGGAAAGAGACCCTCCGGTCCAACTTATCCATGCTGACCAGATATCCCAACTTAATCTAGTCCCATTTGCCAGCATTTCGCCCATATCTCTCTAAACCCTTCCTATTCAAATACCCATCCAGATGCCTTTTATATATTGCAACTGTACCAGCCTCCACAACTTTCTCTGACAGCTCATTTCATACATGCGCCACACTCTGCATGAAATAGTCGCCCCTCAGGTCCCTTTTAAATCTTTCCCCTCTCACCTTAAACTATGCCCTCTAGGTTTAGATTCCCCTACCCTGGGAAACAGACCTTCGCTACTCACCCTATCCATATCCCTCATAAACTTCTACAATGTCATCCCTCAGCCTCCGCCACTCCAGGGAGAATATCCTCAGCCTACTCAGTCTCTACCTGAAGCTCAAACCCTCCAACCCCAGCAACATCCTTGTAAATTATTTATGAACCCTATCAAAGCCTATCCCTAAAGCAGGGAGATCAGAACTGAATGCATATTCCAAAAGTGGCTTGACTAATGTGCTGTACAGCTGCATCGTGACATCTCAACTCCTATACTCAATGCACTGACCAATAAAGGCAAGACTACCAAATGCCATCTTCACCACTCCATCTATCTGCAACCCAACCTTCAAAGAACTATAATCCCACATCCCAACATCTCTTTGTTCGGCAACACTCCCCAGGACCCTACCATTAAGCGTATAAGCCCTGCCCTGATTTGCCTTACCAAAAGGCAACACCTCACGTTTATCTAAATTAACTTCCATCTGCCATGCCTTGGCCCATCTGAGTAAGGTCCCGTTGTATTCTGAGATAACCTTCTTCATGGTCCACTACACCTCCAATTTTGTTTTCATCAGCAAGCTTACTAATGATTCCTCCTGCATTCACATCAAATCATTTCTATAAAATGACAAAAAGCAGCAGGCCCAGCACCAATGCTTGTGGCACATAGCTGGTCACAGGCCTCCAATCCAAAAAACAACCCTCAGCAAGGGAATAGATAAGATAGAAGTAGAGAGAATGTTCCCACTGGCAGGTGAAGCTAGGACAAGAGGGCATAGCCTCAAGATTAGAGGGAGCAGATTTAGGACTGAATTGAGGAGGAACTTCTTCACCCAGAGGGTTGTTAATCTATGGGATTCCTTGCCCAGTGAAGTAGTTGACATTACTTCAGTAAACGTTTTTAAAGCTAAGGTAGATTTTTTTTGAACAATAAAGGAATTAAGGGATGTGGTGAGAGTGGGGTAAGTGGACCCGAGTCCACGAAAAGATCAGCCATGATCTTACTGAATGGCGCAGCAGGCTCGAAGGACCGGACGGCCTACTCCTGCTCCTAGTTCTTATGTTCTTATGTACCACCACTCATGGTCTCCTACCTTCATACCAAATTTGTATCCAAATGGCTAACTCTCCCTGGAATCCAAGTGATCTAACCTTGCTAACCAATCTACCATGCGGAACTTTATTGAAGGCCTTGCTGAAGTCCGTACAGATAACATCTACTGGTCTGCCTTTATCAATTTTCTTTATTACTTCTTTAAAAAAAAAAGACACGATTTCTCACACACAAAGCCACGTTGACTATCCCTAATCAAGTCCTTTCCATTCTAAATACATGTAAACGCTATCCCTCAGAATCTCTGCCAACAACCTACCTACCACTGATGTCAAACTCACCAGTCTAGTCCCCTGGCTTTTCTTTACCACTTTTCTTAAATAGTGGCACTGCATTAGCTACCCTCCAGATGATGAGAGTTGAAGGGCAAGTTAGGCCATGCACCAAAACTGCAAACCTATGGGGTCAACAACCTATTGCAAACCCCTTTCAGTATGAAATAGCTGATTTTTCCTTTCAGGAGTTTGTAACTTTTTTGTTTTTTATTTTCAATTATTTAAACTAACCTGACTGAAGATGCAAACTGATAATGAAGAATAGTACAACCAAATTATTGAAACAATTTCATTAGGTGATATTCTGAGTCATACTACCGTGAAGTTATCTGATTTACACCACTTTGCTGAATATTGCTCCTCATTCACATATTATATATACACATATACATATTGATTTTAAAGCAGCATTTTATAGCATTCCTTTCCTAATATATCGTATGCCATTACGATTTTAGAGCACAGCCAATTTACATAGTAAATAATTTACCTATCCATACAATTTCCTTCAAGACTTCCTTGAAATATTTCTACATTTCTTATGCTTGAATGCCATTTAGAGAATGAAACAGGTCTGGCCCTTTTTAAAGCCTGTTTGACACCAAGCTACATAACAAGAGCTTAAGGTAGGTGCCCAAAGACTTGGTCTATTGGGAAGGCTTTAAGGAGTTTCTTAAAAGGAGGAACGGTAGAGAAGTTTCGGAATGGACTTCCAGAACCTCTTGAACAAGAATTCAGCCAGGTGAAAACAGAAAATGAAACAAAGATGGAGAAAGAAGTTAAAATACATGTACGTGGTTCTGGAATGCTAAGAAGACAGAATGAAATTGGCACATCCACTTAAATAGTAAAATTAGTGGCTTTCCGCCTCTAGTTACCTGCACCCATTGATATGTTGATCCTAGTTCTACCATCAGTTCCACCCATTTGTCAATCACAGCTCTGATTTCTGGAATGGACATCAATGGCAGGGTAATATCGGAATGAGGATGGAAGCACATGACCTTACTGAAACAGAATATGCAACTGAGTACAAGATACAAAGTTAGATGTGAAGAACTATATCACCCCTATAATCTTGAGCAAGGAATTAATACAAAGAAATATTATATTACAAGGCCTGAAACTGGCAGCTGTAGTATAAGGGAGGACTAATTTAGTTAATTAAACAGGAGTTAAACCTGCAGAAGTTAATATTCATGTTATAGCGATCTCACCACAGTCTGGTGATGTCACGCAGTCCGTGGGTGGAAACAATTAAATCTACATCAGCTTTCACATGGAACAGATAAATTATGTACGACTCCCGAGAGTCCTGGTAATTAGGCCTGACTAGCATATAGTTGTACTTAGTTCTCTCCTGTGAGATGAAGGCTTATAACATGAGATTCTTGTTTGAATACTGGAGTTCTAAAGTGAACAGAAACATGTATAGCTTCAAGTTTGATTTATACTTTGATACTGTGAGAGTTAAGAAAGGAGACAACATAGTTATAAAAAGAAACCTGGACACTTCTTGCACTTAATGCTGAATCTTACAGTTTTTGGCTTTTTTCCATGAGACATCGGAAGATTTCTCACTGTGCCTTACCAGATTTGCCTCATTAACTATCTACCCAAAACAATGACATCCCTCTCAGAGTGAAGTACCATCTTACCACTCACGATTCCTGGAACTACTCACCATTTACTGGAAATGCCTAGCTAGCGTCATCTTTAAAAAGCTGTTGTGTATCTGGACAAGCACTGTCAGTCCAGTGTAGCCCTGTATGGTTCTTGACATTTGCCCTGAACGTGGCAGACAAAGGGAAATTGGTGCCAGCCTGGTGCTATCCAGGTCAGTGCAATCTCAGCTACTTGGAGGAATGCACAACAATGCAGGAAGAAGGTCAAAGACTTCTCCACTCCACCAGCATAAATGTCACCGTCTTGTCTTTGAGACTTCACACTCACTCTTATCTTTGCTACTTTACCCACCTCCCACCAAGGATCATGTGCTAGCAGTCTCACTATTGCCCGAAACATTTTCCCTACTCAATCTCACCCACCCACTCATCCCAACACCCAATGTCACTGACCCTGCATACCCTCTGCAGCTACTCGCTCATTGGGACACCTTCCCACCTGTACCATCAGCAATAACTGTCCCACTCACTTTCATCTCCTATAAAAGCGGCCTCTCTCTCATTTCAGTAAGAAAGCAGCCCATATTGGGCCGAAAGAGTCATGACGGGTGGTCAGCTCCTGATGACTTATATGGAGAATATCCTGTTTTAGACCGGCCTGAGTGGCTGACTGCGCATACCCAAGCAGCTGGTATCAGAGGTTGCCTTTGTCTTACAGTGCCAGAACCTTCTGAGCGAAGGCTATCTTCCTGACTTGACGGAAGCTTCTTCACAACTATGACAAAGCTTCCTGGCTTCGAGTCGGCATGAAAGAACACAGCAAGACAGCTGGTATCTCTGGCTAAGAGAAAAAAGCACAAAAAGGCAAAGCAATGCAAGGCAGGGGTGCTCTAAGTATCCAGGTGGTGAACGTGCACCATGACAGAAAGTAAACAGGCCTGAAATGCAGCCTAGGCCAATCCATCAGCTGGTTGTGTATCCCTGAGCACACAGTGTCCCTGCAGCAACATTACAATGATAGTTTCTGGTGCAGTCAAGCTGAGCCAGCCCTGGGATGCTGCTACTTGGTGTCCAACATTGAGGTCCTTTGGAGTGAACAGCACGCTGAAGTCACCAGGAACCTGCTCTGATTTTAGACATCTAGCATGATCAGAGTGTTCAATAAGAAGCTATATATTTAAAGAGGTAATCACAGTGTTATTCAGGAATTTAACAAGCTTTTATTATCCTTGATTGGCAACTCACTGTTACCTGGCAAGAGACTTGCCTCTGTTTGGCAAAAGCATAAAAGATGCGGTGAGATGCTCCCGATGTGGCAATATGTCACGTTGGACTTCTCCTCTGATTCTACCACAAATTTCCCCAGAGCCTGTGTCATTCATAAGGTTCTGTCAACAATTTTGGTTTCATTTTAGATTGCGTTCTGCAACTGTTATTGATTAGGATATAGTTTGTTTGCATACATTTAATTGACCTTTTTTTAAAAAACCATTTAAAATGAAAAAAATAGTTCTATGGTTTAAAAACAAGAGTGGAAGAGGAAAAAAAATTGGTGTTGTTGTTCTATGACACAGAGAGACAGATGGGAACAAGTTTCCTTTGAGAAAGAGAGAACCATTCAGAAAGTCAGGTTTCTTTTAAGACGGAAGGGTCATTCAAAAACAAAGGGCCTACAGGATCAGCAGCGCAATTTAGCAACCTGCAAAACAGTCAGAACAGAGATAAAAGGTACTGCAGATGCTGGAGAATCAGAGATAACAAGCATGGGGCTGGATGAACACAGCAGGTCAAGCAGCATCATTGGAGCAGGAAAACTTGACGTTTCGGGCCTAAACCCTTCATCAGAAATGGGGGAGGGGAAGAGGGTTCTGAAATAAATAGG